>CM045467.1:21182957-21782957 GCA_024666655.1 Dascyllus trimaculatus | reverse complement strand
TATAAAGCAACACACATGGAAACACTCACACACCTCAGAATTATACTTAAGTACAGTACCTGAATAAATCTGCTTCGTTACTCTCCACCACTAGACATGCTGCATAGTATCATCTTGTGCTGTATGTTCAACTTTTGTAACCACATTAGTTGCTGGAAAAAAGGAGTTTTAATGATCAGTCTAACAGAATTCTGGAATCAGCAAATATTTGTGGTCTGTACGAACACTAGCATCCTAAAATACACTCAAATGTTCTCAGTCTAATTAAAGTTTAAAGCAACTTTAGATTCCAGTGCCTGAGCTAAATGTCATTTTGCTGCTTTATATGCATGTCAGAACAATCTGTTAATGTGCTTAGTTATCTTTACACAAAGCTGTTAATGTGTGACATGTTCATTCATTCAAGTTGTGGCTGAATTATGTATGTTTGAAATACGGACAATGACAAGTTATCTCTTTGTTCAGCTGATATTCTGTAAATTTACTGAGTGAACCTACAGTTGTAGAGGTTGGTCTTTTATGATAAACAAGGTGAGTTCACTTCTTTTGTTGTTGCAGTTGGCAAGGCACAAATTTCACTTTTTGATGTTCACTGGGTGAATGTGCACTGTACATTAAGACATGAAGAGAAGCATTTATTGTGCAGATCACCGTACAAGTCACTGCATATCGTGTGAAAATGTGCAAAGACATCATTCCAGCTCGCACAGCTTTCTGACCACATTGTTTGACTTCTCTCACCTATTGGTGGTGCTGTGTCTTCAGCGTTTCGGCATCTGCAACACACTGTACACTGTGTCAACTGGCATGGAGCACTGAGCCTCATCCAGGGTGGCTGGGTCTGAAGTCACAGCCTCTTGTTTGTTCTCGTGTCCTTTTGTATCGCTGCTGCTGTCACTTTTTCCATGACAGGCAGCTGCATTTGGCATGCTGTAGATGGTGTCTACTTGGTAACTTTGCTTGGAGCCTGTTCCCTTTCTCGGGCTGCTGGTCTGGTTGGGTTGTGTGACGTCCATGTTCTCATAGGAGGCGTCAGCTTGACTGGAAGAAGACGTGGAGACTCTGGGCTCAGATTGTTGATGAGCCTCCTCTGGCTGGCTGTGTATAGTTCGAGCAGTACGTGTCCTTGCCTGGAAATAATATTGTAAAATAAGTTTTCAGTTATATTATATGTCATATACTATAACAGGGGTGCCCAATACTGGTCCTCGAGAGCCCCTATCCGGCATGTTTTAGATGTTTCCCTCTTCCAACACACCTGATTCAAATGATCAGGTCATCTTCAAGGCCTGATAACGATCCTGATCATTTAATCAGCTGTGTTGGAAGAGGGAAACACCTAAAACATGCTGGATAGGGGCTCTCAAGGACTAGGATTGGACACCCCTGTACTATAACAAGACCCCGTAGCACTATCTAATCTACATAATCAAGTATTTGTTGTTAAATGCAGCTTACCCTGTGATGACGGCATGCTGCTGAAATGAGCTTCTTAGCCAAAATGATAATACAAACAAACAGCAATGCACACCCTGCACTAATAATTCCTATTTGATGTAATTGTAGGGATTCCTCTTTGTTTTCAGGTACAGATGTACGATAACCTGGAAACACATGAAAAATATAGTGAGCACCGAAATGTTATTTATTGCAAACAGCTACTTAATTATTGAAATACCAAGAGTTCAACAAAACTATCAAGAAGGAAATGAATGTAGCTTTGTATCAGTGCACTAATTTAGTGAATTATAAACATCCCAGAATACTTACACATTGCTATGCTTTCAGAAGCATCGTTCCTGCTAACATGGTTGTTGGCGCTGCAGACAACACTTCTGTTGCAAACGTCGATGGTGATGTTGACCTTGCTGAATGACTTCTGCGATGGTCTGCAACCGTCTTCCTCACAGACAGACCACAGCCAGTCACCCTGGATGGAGCAGTTTACTGTGATGTTGCAGAATTCAGCAGAGAGGTTGGACTGAAGCCCTGACATTATCATCAGTGGTCTTGGAACTGTTTCTGCAGACAGGCAGGAACAATAGTGGTTCAATGGCACCCTCTAGTGGGGCTCTAGATATGGGGCAATACAAAAATAGCAATAACAAAGAACAAACAAACAAAAACATATATTTGCATGTGATGTAGGGGGTCAAGGTCTGTGGTGCCTCCAGAATATTAGGGGTGGACAAATGGGACCACTGAAACTCTTTTGGTGTCACATAAAAAACAAAGGTCAACTATGTCAAAATGAGTGATGAGGTATCGCGTATACTTTGGTTTCTGGTTTTACAGTTACGTTTACTACACAATTATCTGAGGTGCGTAAACTAATATAGGTACAGTTATAATTTCCATTATTGCAGTAACTAATGTTCAAATTAGCCAACAGAAGAGCAGCTGCTGTGTATTTAGGTAGAAAGAATTCATCCATTGGCAGGAAATCCAGAGTTTATTTATAATTTTACTGCTGAGAATTCTCTTGATTTGTGGTTTATGTGGGATTTATCGAACTACAACAACTTATGGCGCAATAAAATGTGTTTTCATTGCTCCAGGGTTGCCTGTTGTTATATTTTTGTAGCTGCTCTAATGATAACAGAGGTCACACTCATACACAAAAAAACCCAAAACTTGATTTGACAGAGAAGCTACTTTGATTTTAGGAAACCGATCAGACTTTTACGGTTAAATAATATCAAGCTGTGATGGAGCTCAGGATCCAGCCGTTAAACAAATGATTCAGATGTAGCTGATTCACCTTTGAAGTGAAGAAAAGTGCATAATGTGATTGAGATTCTGACTTTAGAGATGCTCATATGGATCCTGCTGCTGTTGGTTAATGTATGTATTTGATCAAATCAGAGTGGAGTCTCCTACAAACAGCTGGAAGGAACAAATTATTATCGAACTCCTGTTAATGCTTTGAGATCCACATGTGCGCTTCCATCAACTACAGACATACAAACATAATGTTTGTAACCTCTCTGTGATGTTACGGACAGACTGCACGGCTGACTGGCTGCTGATGTCTGATATCCGCTAGTGCTGCTTTAGCTGCATTCTCCCCCTTGAAGGCGCCACTGGTAACGATAGTGTTTTTGAATGTTTTCAGTCAAGTTTGAGGAAATGTTTTAGTAAGGTTAGCTTTGTAAGGTGAATGCTACAAAATTCAAAAATGTATGAGCAGCATGGAACCTACCTTCAACAATGATCTGGTGATTCTCTGATACTGTTTTATATTTAGAGTCCATGAATGAGACTTCATAGATGCCGGCATCTGTGTCATTCAGCTCATTTATACACAAGGAGAGGTTGCCAGGACTGTAAACCACTTTCTTTGCAAAATCAGGAGTGGTGATGTTGTCATAAACGATCATGTTCTCAGCAAACTTCCATTCACCTCTCTTATAGGGAGGTGATTTTTGAACATGTAGACACACTGAGCTGTTCTTCCGTGCATAATACGTCGTCGATGGGCCGTTGGCCATGATCCCTGATAGGAAACATTGCAGTAAGAGAAAGGTACACATTATCACACCTTTGAAAAGCTCTCTGTAGAAACAAAAGCTAGACTGAGATAAGTGTGATATGAATGGATGCAAAACTGAATCTCTTTCCAAAATGAAAATGTCCGTTAAAAAAGGAGTAAATACCAGCATAAGAAACTGATTCTACGACACATTTACATATTCGCCAACATTTTCAGTGACCTTCTTTATAATTCGGTGGCAGCTACAAAACTAATGCATTTACTGTTTTCATTTATAAACCCTTACTGCATGAGGAGAATGAGACTTCATCTAATTGCCATTCTCTTCTTGAAACCTCAAAGCAGATTAACTAATTTCGACATTTAACCTTCAGAGACTGAAAAAGATTCTTTATTCGTCTTACCTGTAATAGTCCAACAACTAAGAAGCAGAAGAAGCATTTTAAATCCGCTCAAGAACCTCTGAACCACGAATGAAAATGTTAAACAGGAAACAAGCCGTGCAAGGGTTTACGAGTGCAGTGAAGCAGGAGTGCACCAAAGAAAAGATGATAAGCTTCACACACCTTTCAAAGTCCAGGAAGTGGCGTAGCATCTGTCAAATGAGAGAGTTACAACAAATAAGAAGAAATACTAAATTTGTTAAATGTGTGTTAGGGTATGTCTCTGGGAAATTAATATAAATCAACACAATTCAAAAAAAAATTTTTTTTACAGAAAATGACTCAATTTATTTTATGGTTTTGCAATTGTATAGAAAACTTTGTAAGAATGTAGGAAAACCTGTAAAATAACAATGATTCTCTACAAAATACAATCATGAGAATGTCTGTTTATTAGATTTTAAAACATATTTTAATTTCATGTTTTCTGTTTGACATCTGTTGTTGCCGGTCAGTTGACCATTTTAAATTTTTATTTGTATTTTTACAGTAAATATAATCTCCTCTGACATGATAGAATGGAGCAAGCTGAGCGCAGGGAAATGCTGGCATATCACCTGTGCCTCGAGGTTTTAAAAGAAACAGTGTGACTGTGGGGTTTCCTGTGGTTTGTGCAGCAAATAGAACAAGTTTCGATTCTGAATGAGTCACAGTAATGTTGGTCCTACTTTAAAATACAAACTGTCTGTTTTTATTGTGATTTTTTAAAACTTTTTCGATGTACATACAGCATCAGTATGTGCATGTTAGCTGTATGTGGCATTATGGCCTGAACACAACACACGCAACACGGCAAACTATGAAACAGAACAGTTCGACTATAGTAGAGCATGACTGAGTTAAGTATCGCCTACATTATGGTAAATTACCATCAAGGTGTTGAGAGTTTGCGCTGCACTATGATGCAGTAAAATGAACAGGATAATCAGAATCAGCTTCACTGGCCAGAATGAATAGTCACACAGTATTGCAGCGTGAAGCTAAAACATTATCTGAAGAGAGAGTGCATGTTTTTCTGATGGTACATACATATATGCTGTGCAAATGGCATCTCCTGTGCTCTTGAGTATCTCAGGAGAAAATAATGATAAGATAACCCCCTTTTGTTTTTTTTATATTCTATGCAGACGGAGCACTTTTTTTTGCATAGTTAATGAAATAATTCTGTTATAAACCAAAGCAGAAAACATCATATTCCATTACTGGCTGATCGTAACATTAATTTGAACAAAAGAAAAATGAGAAACTGGTGTAACTGCAGCTCACATTAGTCAGGAAGTTCAGTTTTAGTAACAAAACCACAAGACTGAAGGCTTACCAGTTGACAAAACACTGTGCAGGTGTTTCTCATATGACAGGATTTTACAACCAGCAGTAGAAATGTGGCCTTACAAATGAACCTATTAGGAATGTGCACTTGATTGGCCAACCCTGGATCCCTGCTTGTATCATTTGTTGCAAGCACGGATCCAGGGAGAGAGGACTTATCCCGGGAAGGACACTGTGATGACGTGACACTCCCATTTCTCAACCTACACAAACAGTTGGTTCTTCAGGAGCCACTCCAAGAACTTACAGACATATTGAGTGTGTTCCTCTGGGTTCTTGGAATACATGAGGATGTCATCAAGGTACACAAAGACGAACCTGCTAATCATGTCTCGGAGGACGCTGTTAATCAGGTTCTGGAACATGGCAGGTGTGTTGGTGAGTCCGAATGGCATTACCAGATATTCACAATGTCCAAAGGGTGTATCGAAGGCTGTTTTCCATTCTTCCCCCTCATGGATCCTGATGAGGTGGTAAACGTTCTGGTGAATACTGTGGTCCCATGAAGAGGAGTGAAGGAAGATTTGATCAGAGGCAGAGGATATGCGTTCTTGATAGTAATGTCGTTTAGGCCTTGGAAGTCAATGCAGGGACAAAGAGAGCCATCCTTCTTGTCCACAAGAAAAAGCCGGTGCCCACCGGAGAGGAAGACGGATGGATGATACCTGCAGCCACAGACTCCTGGATGTAGGGCTCCATACCAGTCTGTTCAGGCTTTGAGAGGTTGTATAGCTGACTACTGGGCAGTGGGGTGCTGGGAAGCTGGTCTATGGCACAGTCATAAGATGCAGGGTCGGAAGAAGCAGCCAGAGCCATAGCAGAGCGGAGACAGCTAGCATGACAATCAGGACTCCAAGGCCTCACCTCCTCTTTCATCCAGTCGATCTGCAGGTTGTGTTTCTGTAGCCTTGATATCCCAGGATCAAGGTAAGATAGGAGTGGTTGATGAGATTGTACGTGGTGGTTTTATGGTGATTTCCTGACAGGATCAGAGACACAGGAACTGTTTTATAGTGGCCCTGGGCCAGATGTAACCTGTTCAAGGCTCTGGCTTCTAGAGGAGAGGTTAGAAGAACAGTCGGAATCTGACTAGTCGGCTGTCCAAAAAGTTCTCCTCTGCTCCCGAGTCAGTCAGGGTGGGAACCATGATGGACTGGGTCTGCCAGTTGCAGGCAATGAGGGAACATAGTAGACGTGCAGCTCACCAATAGCTCCCCAGTTCATTGTGAGCTGGTTTTTTTGCTGGCCAAGTTGGACAGGTGGTGATGTAGTGCCTGGCTCGACCGCAGGACAGTCAGACATTGGTTGATCATCGGTGGTCGTGTTATCTGGGGGGCCAGCTGGGCTCGGCCAGTTTGCATGGGCTGAGATTCAAACTCGGCAGGCAGAGGGTTTACAGGATTCGAGGCCCTGGGTGTGTGGCAAAGCAGAAGACATGTTGATTTCATTCTCATTGACAAGAAATAACTGATTAGCAAACAGGTTAGACTTACAGATCCAAGAACAGAACAAGAGTCTGGGTTGAATTAACTGAGGTAGTACAACGGTCCAGCGTCAAGTAGTGGTCCCAGTCTGGCTTTCATGGCAGAGGTAGAATGAGTAACAGGAGATTATCCAATTGTCTGCACCTGTCCGCATTCCATGCACAAACATAAGGGAAAAGAGGGAAAGGAGTGAAAAGGGAGAGGCTGCCACTAAGCAGAGCTGGAGGTGGAAGGCGTGGCAACAGTAGACAAACTGTAAGCATCACCTTGCCAGGGGAACCTTCATGCATTCAGTTGGTGATGCAAAAAATGCATAATTATGTTCTTATGCTTCGTCCTAATTTGCTGCCAAGTCCATTGTACCCTGCTGGTACTGCAGCTGATAGAGCACAGATCAGAAAACTGATTAGGCTATCTCTCTATGGAAAACATTCAATCAATAATGCTAATTTCAATTATGGTTCACTTTGGTTGATTATTTACAGGAAGTCGGGATGCACGCTTGTTTAAAACCTCATAGCATTAAAATGCATGTTCACTCTCTGTCACAGCTTTTTTTGTCACAACGTGTTACCATTCAATGCAGCAGTACAAGCATCTGCAACATGCTTCGACAGTCATTTTAGAGTTGTTAGCAGCTCACATTGAGCTGGCATTTAACTTTGTGTATGTTATGTTGTGTGTGTTTATTATATTATTTCTTTTCATATTATATTTTTTTGGATGCTGCTGTTACAATTGAATTTCCCTCAATGGAGGATCAATGAAGAATATTCTATTTTATTCTATTCTGTTTATGTAAACTAAATTTGGCCACAATATCTCTAGAGTTTGTAGTTTTGTAGTAGTTTACATATAGTTAAAATAATGAACATATTCACTGGTATGGTTAAGATATTTCATACTACTATGCACATGTGCACATAAAATAATGTCCTGCATGTATACTACTCTGTAATCAACTTTATAACGATATTGCACCATGCATCTTCCAACAACTTGCTGACAACTAGCCCGTCTGTTTACCATTGTTAAGCCATGCTGGATTCTTTTGTTGATCAAGTGTGTTTTATGATCTTCTCAGTCTCTCTCATTTGGTTCCCAACCTGTTTGCCCTCTGCTCTGTGTAAGCACAGCCTGCAGTTCAGCCGAATATTCTCTAAATTTATGTCGCTTGATTGTTGGTCACAGCTGAGTAACTCATGGCTTTTGAGTTATATTTCGGAGTACAGGATGTTGTGTTTTTTCCAGCCACTAATGTATATTTTTTTATCAAATTTTCAAATGAGATGTGCAGAATGAAACAATTTTGCTGAAATAAGCTGAGATTTAGTTAATCTTCCAAACAGAACTGCATTTCACATATAATTCTTTTAAGAGACATCACAAAGTTGAAAATTCGTGGACTGTTTGTGTACAGTTTCTGATAAATGAATGCCGTTAGAAAGCTTCTACTTGCTTCCAGTTTAAGCAGACTGAATAATCCAAAAGCTGCCATCTACATGCAGACAGCAGACGGTGAAATGACCAAGGACAAATTTCAAAGAGTCAGTTTGTCTCATGCACAAACATACAGACTTGTTGATCTTCCATATAAACATTTATTAAAAGAGGCACTTAAAAACTACATTAGCAGTTAGACCAATGTGCTTCCAGTATTTAGGGCAATATACAGTGTAGAGTCAGCCATGCAGGGAACACAACCTCTCCCCAGACCCTCATGATGAATTATTTTCAGTTTTTAAAAATAGTTTTCATCGGGCTCAAGTGGAGCAGCAGATGATTTCATTTGAATAGTGGCACGTGAGCTCATAATATTGTCAAGAAAACAGATTAAGATGCTTGTGGCAGCAGTGACAAATTTATAGCTTTGTATTTTAGACACCTTCAAAAGGACACTAAACATATATATTTATATGATTACATTTTTTTGTATAATTTGTTGGCCTTTTAATCACTTCAATCACAATCAGTTTTTTTTCTTTTGTTTTCTCATAAGGCGTCCGAACATATAAACTGAAATCATCCATTCTGTTTAAACTGCAGTTTGTCTGTTCACGACTGGATTTCAGAAACAAGTACCATCATTTGATGCATGTTTAATATGTCTGTTTCTGTTCTCAAACATAGCAAAAGGAGAAAAACATGAGGGAAGCACTTAATTAGACAATGCTGTATGAAAAAATGGCAGCAGAAGAAAGACGGACGTACCGCCCTTTACAGAAATAACACTGTGCACTGACAGCAGTTAGTGTGGTGTAACGAAAAGCTGTGCACAAACTGTCAAAAACATACAGAAATGAAGAATATAGGAAAAAAAATATTTATACAAACTGTATAGAGGTACATGGAAACATGCTGTACATACAATTGTTCACAAAAATACAAAAAGTATTATCACACTCATTTGCAAGTGTAAACACACACTCAACGTTCAACAGAGCCACGCGATTTAATCACTTAACACAGTGCTTTAAGTATTGAAGTTAGTTCAGTTATTCCGCTTGTGTGAAATGCCACTTTTCTTTCAAGTTAAAGTGCTTTTAGTAATATTACTAAACATATTTACCGTAACAAAAACAGGACATTCATATATCAGAAAGCATATTTCCAGGTAATGATGTTGTTAGAAACTACTGGGTACATAAAATATGATACATTCCTTGGAAAACCCTCTTTACAAAACACATGGTTCCAGTATTTTTGCCACCTGTTGCAGGTTTTATTTTATTAATTTAAAAGAAATAAAGAAACAGTACTGTGATTCAGTGATGAGCACATCCAACCTTCAGCTTCACTGCAAAAATCCTCTAATCAGGCCAGGTTTTAGAGTTCATCCTCTTGAGTCAAGATTCCACATCAGTGCTGGAAAATTCTTCAAATGACATTATTTCTGCTGCCCTGAATTTCTAGCACTTGTTTTTAGTTAATAAAGACTAAAAAATGGCTCCACCAGACAACGGTTTTTGCAGTGTTGTGGCAAAGTCTTTAAAGTCCTTTCCCCCAGTAGAAAATGAGCATCAGTTAGTTTGTCTGTGGACAATGTGACATTGTGCTGCACATTTGCACAAGCCGTGTTTGTCTCCTTTGAGGCTGCTTGTAGGTGTCTTCAGTATCTTCTCTACCGCCTGGTGCTTACTGTACGTCTGTGTGTGGTTAGTGGGTGCAGAGGCAGAGCGTCCAGGTGGCCTTGTGGTCCACGATTAAAATAAGTGTTGTGTGTAGGTGCAGGGAGACAGTTTCTGCATGAGAATGTGGCTTCTTCTGCTGAGCAGCTTGTTTTGTTTTTCTTCCTGTCTCCACCTCATCTCGGTTTCACATCAGCTTTCCGTTTCCTCTCGTCTCCCCTCCCCCACCCTCACACGTTGCTGATGCGAACACTGAGTGGGCTGCTATCTCTGACCCGCCCCCTTTCCCTCCCCCTCTCCTCCCCCCTGTAGCTCTCCTCCAGTCGCATCTTCTCCGGATCCGTCCCATCCTCCTTGCCGTCCCGGAAGTGGGACGCCTGCGACGGGGAGCTCGGTGGGAGGGCCTGCTTGAAAAGGGGAGGAGTTTTGGTTTTGGCCACTTTGTCAAAAAAGGCAAAATCGGCCACGTATTTTCCCGACGGGGACAGAGAGACGACGGGGGGAAACTCGTAGCCCCACAGGATCTCGTCCGGAAGGTAGGAGGTTCGCACCTGGCAGGTAGCGGAGGTCGGCTCGACCGTGGCGCTCATGATCACCAGGAGCTCGAAGTCAGCCAGGTCCGGGTCTGTCCAGCCACCACCTGAGGACACAAGAGATTGAGGTTAAAAAAAAGTGAAAATTGTTTCTGATGCTGTGGCTTGTAGCAAAAAATCTAATTTTTTCAAATTAAGCCACACTTTTAAATTTGTTTGCTCTTTTGCAGGCATCAAATACAGTACGATATTGATTAAACATCACCATACACATAAAAAATAAGAAAACAGATGACAAAAAAGAATTTAAAGCTGTATTTTTGGCAATTTGAGGCATCTTGAAGCATCATCCTGTAGAGCTGCAGTGAACCCTGAAGTTTGGGTTCTGTTGCAGGAGTAAGAAAGTCACAGTCAGATTCCCATTAACATCCATCCATTATCTATACGCCGCTTAATCCTCTGTAGGATCGCGGGGGAGCTGGAGTCTATCCCAGCCAACTCAGGGCGAAGGCAGGGGCCAGCCTATCACAGGGCCACACATAGAGACAGGCAAACAAACACACTCACATTCACATCTACGGACAATTTAGAATCATCAGTTAACCTCAGCATGTTTCTAGACCCCTCCTGTTAACAGTTGAAACCTAAAATCCAGCCTTCAGTATAGCGTGTCATGTTTAGATAAAACTAGAAGATCTAATGTGGTTCAGAATTTTGTTTGTCAGATTTGCAACTTTCTGCCACTCCTTGAACTATTCGATGTGATGTGTTGTGCTGTCAGGAAAATTAACCAAATCTACATTTAATACAACGATTTTTCATGTATCGTTCAAAAATGCCCCGAAGGAAAAACAAAACAAAAAATTCTGCGCTCCTCAACACAACTGAGAAGCCATGACGGACCGAGCAGCGACCACCAGTCACGTTATGACAGTTCAGGGAGTTTTTGACTAGTCAGCAAGCTGCTGGAAAATACATTCTGCATGGGGAAATAACTCTAAAGAGCTGATGCGAAGTTTTTATATAGAAATATACATGGTTTTTGTATAATTTGAGGCAGGACTTTATATTGCAGTGGAAATGAGAGGAAAAAGTGAGTAAAACATGTGACAGAGCAAAAATGGCCAGAAACCTGTTAGGGTCTGCAGTGTTACAAACATCATTTACCATGAGCTGTGAACGTTTGCAGGCTGAATTTAAATACTACAGGTTTAGATTTACATTTTGTGTATTTTTAGATATTTAGAACACATGCATTTTCCCTCTGCCCCAAATAAAAAACATGCAAGAAGCACAGAAATTGCATTTTACGGTACTCAAAGATGCACCGATGGGTCTGTTGTCTGCAGAAAACACTGGGTCCAAATATGCATAAATATGAATTTGCATGCAGGCAGGTTGATAACCATGTAAGATCCAGGAAGGAAAAGAGAAAGGGGCGTAAAAAATTGCTCCATATGCACATTTAAAGGGCTTTCTTCCACAAACAAATAACCCAAACAAAGACGGGAAAGTAAATCATGTCAGTATGTGTCGACTCAATGGGGATTAGTGAGAAACGTTCATGAAAGCAATGCAAAGTGCCTGCAAACCAAACTGCATTGTATTTAATTATATGTAGACACCAGAATGCATCTGATGTTTAAAGGAAATCTACACCCATTGGTGTAAATCCAGTATTTGCTGCTATTTGTCCGTCTGCTGTTTAGTTATGAGCTGATTGCAGTGACTTAATTAGAGTTTTTCCATAAAGACAAACAGGGTCAATGGAGTTGTGGTACAAGAAAACCAAAACAATGAGTTCAAAACAGCTAAAATGTTCCACAGATCTGAGGTAAATGATAAAAATGACTGTCTGTTGTTAGTTTTCATTCTCCATAAGGGATCTGAATTCACTTATTTGTAGTCAGGATCATTTCTCAGCTGCAATAAATCCAAGTCTAAGTCACAGATTCATTCAGTAAAACACAATCACAAATGTGGGTATGCAAAGGCACACATGTACACACACACACACACACGCGCACACACACCCACACACACACACACACACACACACACACACACACAGAGCACAGATACATCCTGAAATTTCCAAAACATCACAACTCCCTCCTCACCGACTGACTCCCAAAACACTTGACCGGATCACCCAGACACACACACACACACACAGAACTCCCATCTGAAATCTCAATACACACAGAACACAAAGCCGCCACATGTTGAAATCCTGAATGTGCGAGATGAGCATGTTTTCAAAGCACATACAGAATATATTCGCCTCTCAGAGGACGCGCTGGAAGACATATGCACTGAAACAAGCACACACCTGCATCAACAGGCCTCACTCAGAATGCACACTCTGTCATCTGTCCAAACAACTCTTCCCAGACCCAGAATCGCTCCCACCACAAAAACACCAGGTTTCGCAACCTTTTGATCACACTGCGACACCAACGTGGCCGAGGGATTCTCTGTTGTGGGCGGTGCAAAGGGGCTCCATTGTGTTTTGTCAGAAATATGGACAATTACTGGATGGACTGCCATGAAATATAATACAGACACCCATACCTGCCTCTGGATTATTTTACAACAACTTTGATCCTTTTACTTTTCATGTAGTGTCTCTACAATGTCATAATTTCAGCTAAGCAGGTGACATTCCCAGCTTCAGCTGTGACCAACCTTTTTGGACATCCTCCCTGCACATGGGCAGGTTTGAGTCACTTATGACAGTTTCTGAGTCATTGTGGACATGTTTGAGTCTGAAGCAGAATGACTGTAGACAGGTTTGAGCAATGCTGGACATTTTCTGAGTTGTTTTGGACAAGTGTCCGGTCATTGTTGTCAATTTTGAGTAATTTTGGGCCATTCTAAGTTATCTTCTATCATTTTTAGTCATTTTGGACTAATTTCAAATCATTTTATACCATTTTCTTTTTTTTAAAAAAAATTTATTTTTGACCTTTTCATGCCTTTATCAGAGAGGACAGGAAGGTGGATAGAGTGAGAAATGGGAGAGAGTGGGAAAGGACATGAAGCAAATGGGAGAGGCTGGAATCGAACCCAACACATCTGTTCGTGGGTCACGTGACAAGTACTAGGCTACTGGGGCGTTCCATTTTATACCATTTTCAGCTGATTTTGGTCACATTTGAGTCATTCCAGACAATGTTTGAGTCATTTTGGACACCTTTGCGTTATTTTGGGCAGGGTTTGAATCATTTTAGACAATGTGAGTCATTTCAGATAATGCTTGAGTCATTTTGGACAAATTACAAGTCATTTGGGCAGGCTATGAGTCACTTTAGACCATTTTCAACTGACTGTGGTCAGGTTTGAGTCAATTCAGACAATGTTTGAGTCATTTTGGACAAATATTTAGTCATTGTAAACAACTGTGGGCAATGATGAGTAGTGTTTGACAAGTTTAAGTCATCTTGGTGGGGTTTGTGCCATTTTGAAAAGTTTTGGTCATTTTGGACAGGGTTCGAGCCATTTTAGATCACTTCCCACAGATTTTGGGTCAAGTTTGAGTTATTTCAGACAATGTTTGAGCCATTTTTGACGTATTTTGTGTAATTTTGGACAGCTTTGAGCCATCTTGGTGAAGTTTGAGCCATTTAAAAAAAGTTGAGTCATTTTGGACAAATTTTGAGACACTTTAGACAAAGTTTGAGTTGTTTTGGACAAATTTCTGGTCATTGTGGACAATTTGAAGTAACTTTGGACAAGTGTAAGTCATCTTGGTAAGGTTCAAGTCATTTTAAAAATATATTTTAGTCACTTTTGAACAAATTTTGAGTCATTCTAAATTGTTTTCTTTGGTCAAGTTTGAATCATTTCAGACAATATTTGAGTCATTTTGGACATGTTCTGTGTAATTTGGACCAGTTTGAGCCATCGTGGTGAGGTCTGAGCCATTTTGGACATGTTTGAGTACAAACATCTTTTCAGTCTTCATGGACAGGTGTGAGTCATCGTGGATCATTTTTGAGGTATTTTGGACAGGTCTCAGCAAGTTTTGACATTTTTTGAGTATTTTTTTGAAAAGATTTCTAGTGATTTTGAAAAAGGTTTTAGTCATTTAAGACCAATTTTGAGTAATTTTGGACAGGGTTTAAGTCATTTTTAACCACTTTCAACTGATTTTGGTCAAGTTTGAATCATTTTAGACAGTGCTTTAGGCATTTTGGACAGATTTCCAGCAATTTTGGATCAAGTTGAACCATCTTGGTGAGGTTTGAGCCATTTTTAAGAAGTTATTGTGGACAAGATTTAAATCATTGTATACTGTTTCAGTCATTTTGGATAATTTTTGGGCAGATATGAGTCATTGTGGACAAGATTAGGTAATTTTGGCTTCATGTTGATTCATATTGGACAATTTTTAGTCATTATAGACAAGTTTGAGTGATTTAGGACAAATCTGTGTCACTTTGGCGAAGTTTGAGTCAATCAACAACCTGACCTTTTTTCTGTTATCAACCACAGCAGGGCTACATAACCACTCGCCTCTGTAGGAAATACAGTTTTAGACGTATTCATTGGCGGCACTTTTCACATTGGGCACCCTCGTTTAGATTTTCACAATCGGCCCTGTGTGGTAAAGATGTCCTGATATTCCAGCTCAGTGGTTTGAGCAGCCATGCCGTCTCTCCTATAGAGGGTCTCCACAGTGTCCTGCCCTCCTGATTTAACATGACTCATGGTTCAACCACATAGTTACGTCATGCCAAATAGATTCGCACACTGTTGCACTGGAAGCCAAATTCAGTGTTCCTAAGAGGGATGCTCCCTGCTGAAGACTCCATCAAACACAGGACATGTCCTGAACACAAAGAGAAGGCTTGCAGGGGGTTCTAAAGCTCCAAAGTACAGACTCATGCTCAGTCATGTGTTCTATCTAAGCGAGTGTTTCCAAAAACGTGTGTGTTCCCTGTCCCTGAACAGTCAGTTAGGGACATTCATCATCCATTCCTGTCTATTGAGTGTAGGAATGAAGAGCACCAGAGGCATGGTGCACCCACCAAATGAGTTCTGTGGTGGCCATTTTTGTGTTTCTTGGTCTGTGAGATGTGATATAAAGTGGAGAATGGTCCATTTCATTCAGAAACCTTCAAACTTATAACTGTGTTAGAAAGCACTATTTAGGTGGAATAAAGCATTTTAAAGGTATCGTAAATGGACAGAATATGGTATTTTAGGTGAAATAAACTTTTAGATCCCTAAGTCGTTCCATCATCAGGAGTGTTATTTCAGTTGGACCGTGCTGCAGAATGTTTCCAAGAGGAGATTTGGTTGTTTCAGTTGACACTGACTGTCTTTTCAAGATTTTCCTTAGATAAATTGTTGTATTTTTGCCTTGCAACATAAAGACAGCTGGGCTAGTTTTAGTTTCAGTGTGGCAACTTGTTTTTTCACTTGGAGATGCGAGTCTTTAACAGCTCCATCAATGAATCGAGGCATTAACACTGACACCGAGTCACTGAGACTCTCCAGGTTCAGCGATATAAACAAAACGTAGGAAAAGGAAATTTTGCAATGTCAGTCTTGTCAGTTTCGAGATGAAATGACACACTCTGACACAGATCTGTAATCTTTAAGAGTGAAGTAGCACAAGGGTCAAAGTCTGTAACACATAGTCTGCTGAACATCTGCCTCAAAGTTGACCCAGGGAGTATTTTATGGTCCCAAATGATTTTGCATTTTCAACCATTTGTGATATCGTGAGCGTTTTTAATGGCATCACTTCCAGATCAACTCACAGAACCTGGCTACAGCACTATAGAACAAGGATGACTGACCAGTTGTTGCGGGAGGTGGCTGAGAACCCAGGCGCAGACACAAGAGCAGGCAGAGGCAAGCTGGATTTTCAAAAATGATTTATTATTGTGAAGATGGAACCAGAACCAAACAAGAATGGGAAAAACTAACTGAAGAAACAACAGGAGCTAATCAAACTGAATATAAAAAAGAGGCAAACTAGTAAACCAAAGAAATATTTGTTTTTTATATTTATATCAACCAAGGGGGAAACTAAGGAAAACAGATTATGAACATGAAAACTAACAAACAGGGACAAAGAAAACTGACTACAACTGAAACCTACACCAAAAGAGGAAACTAAACTGAGGGGGAAAACAGAATGGAGAAACCAGACTTCATACAAGAAATTAGCAAAACTACAAAAACCAAGGGCCTCCACTAACTAAGAAACAAAACAAGACAAAGGAAAACTGATATGAATTAACTAAAGACAAACCAAACGGGGATATTTACAGAATAGAAAACTAAACTAGAGGGACAGGCAGGCTGAGGGAAGGCAGACAGGAGGAAACAGAAGCAGATAGAGGCTGGGGGGCAGGGTCCAAGGGGTTCTGGTGGCAGTCAATGATGGAATGGCGGGCAGGCTGGAGGCAGAGCAGGAATGGCAGAGAAATGGCGTAGTAGAGTCTATGGTCTGGTGGAGATTGACTGAATGAACCGGGGAGGGGGCTGCACAGTGGCTCGGTGGTTAGCAGCGTTGCCTCACAGCTAGAAGATCCCCAGTTCACGTCCCGGTTAGGACGCCTGGGATCTTTTTGTGTGGAGTTTGCATGTTCTCCCTGTGCATGTGTGGGTTTTCACCAGGTACTCCAGCTTCCTCCCACAGTCCAAAAACATGCTGAGGTTAATTGATTATTCTAAATGGTCCGTAGGTTTGAATGAGAGTGTGCTTGTTTGTCTCTATATGTAGCCCTGTGATAGACTGCCGACCTGTTCAGGGTGTCCCCTGCCTTCGCCCTGAGTAGACTCGGATAGGCTCTAGTCCCCTCGCAACCCTACAGAGGATTAAGCGGTATATAGATAATGGATAGATGGATGGAACCGGGGAGGATGATTAGTGGCAGGTGAGCTGTTCCTCGCAACTGTCTTGACTCAAGCAGTCAACTAGGATGCAGACAGGGCTGGCTGATGAGGGGGAGAGAGTGAAGGAGAGTAAGAGAGAGCAGGGTTGAGTGAGAGGGAGAGAGAGAAAGGGAAAAGAAGACAGGGAGAAGGAAGGAAAGAAAGAGGGAGACAGGCAGGGATCGTGACATCAACAGTGTGTGTGCGGCAATATAAGCCTTTAAGTGTGGCTACATAACTGGAAATTCAAGATCAACCTCACAGAGGCTTACTATGAAGATGGTAAGGTAGTGCTACGGGGCAGAGAACAGCACAGAAGATAAAGAAAAGGAAACATCAAATCTGAAAAACTGAGAAGGGTCAAATGCGGCCGAGAACTGAAAAGAAAGGTGCAGCCGACAGCGACTGTAAATACGATTCCGTCTACTGGTGTGGCTCCCGGTGATGAGAGGTCTGAGCTGCTGTAAGTGGATCTGTGCAGGCTTCGTGTCAGCGCCCCACACTGTACAGTATTGTGCTCTAATGAGGGCTGTCTGGCAGTCTCTCTCACACACATTCCAGCCGGAGAAACCCTCCAATCCAGAATCAAACGAGCCCAACTCTGGAGCAGCCAGGCACGCAGCACATGACCAAAAATACCAACACACCTACACACACACACACACACACACACACACACACACACATACAGTCTGAACGTACACATGTGCAAGTTTGGTCAAAGAGACGTGTGAAAAATCAAAAATAAATTTACCATTTTCTAAAACATCTTTTGCGGTTTCATAGTAGTACTGCAGATACCTTCAGTTCATTGTTTTGAATAATAAGAGTACATATTTCAATTCTGTATAGCCTATCAATACTAATATAAAACTGGACAAAATGAAACCATTGCGGTCTGTGATGTATTTCTTGACTGCAGACATGACAACATTCTGCACACCAGCTGTGCATTTCCCTGAAATACAAACCAAGAGGTGAATTCCTTAATGTGGAAGTGTGTCCACAGGGGCGTTTTTGGATCTGAGGGGTTGCGTAAATTCCCAGTATTGGACGCTTGACGAGGCAGAGTGGTACATTTTAAGGATATAAATAAAGCATTACACTGATGTCTGTCTAAACGGTTAGTTTTAAAAGTTTTGTGGGAGTTTCCAGAGGCGACACGTCACACTGGAAGCCCCTGATTTGCAAAAAGAAAAGCCTAAATCTCAACTTTATGCAAATAGGAAGCGACTAACATGACGCATTGTCTCTTGAAACTGAAACACAGTGCTACTAGAATGCACTGCACAGCTGCTTACATGGACCACAACACTAGAAATGAAGGATCCTGTGAACATATATCCCTATAGCTTCCTTGAACTCATATTAAATAAAATAAAAGAAGCTTGGTATTCAATTCAAAACAGTGCATCCATTAAGTTTTGGCAATTCTGTGAAAATCTAGCTGTCTGAAAATGTAACCAGCACCAGCGTTATGTCCAAAGCTTGTTTTTGGCTCCACCTCTTTTTCATGTTCCTCATTACATCTAAAAAAATGTTTACAGTGTAGCTTCATCTCCATTTTTTAATGTATGGAATCGAAAAGCTTCTTTTGCATCAGACAGTAAAGAATTTGAGAGACTATCAAATGTAAAACATGCAGTTTATTATTATTTGTAGGGGAAAAGCGCCCATGCATGCAAGGACATGGGTCAGAACCGCAAAGAAGACATGCAACTAAGAAAGCCTGCAAAAAATCACAGTATACAAGGTAAAATGTGTATAATTTACATGATTGTGTAAATTATTTGTTTGAACATTTTAAGTTTTACTTTGAGATTACCTTTTTTTTTGGTTCAAGTAGCTTTATCTTTTCCCAGGTTTTAACTTTTGTTTGATGTGTAACAAGTTTGCTTTGATTGTATTGACACAAACCTGGTTTCATATCATTGGACCCATTTCACACTGTATCATTCATTGATCCTGTATCTCATTAAAAGACTGTTTGCCTTGGCTGAGTTATTCTAAACCAAGAGGATTCAGCTAAAATTCAAAGAGGTCCAGGCTGAGAATATGTATTAAAGCAAAGGTCTGGATCATCATACCGTCTAGCTTGAGTTAATGTGATATATGTTGGTGTAGCCTGGTAGTTGTATCAGCATGTGCATGTAATCAACAACTGACTGTCAAATCAAATAAATTCAGTGTAATTCAAAAACATTTTGAGAACATTTATTGTCACTTAACATTTAAGTATACATTTATATCATACTGTAGATACGTATGATGTTCTTCTCTTATTAAGCAAAAGAAGGGCTGCTTTTCAAAATAAGAGAAAATAAATCAAATAGCTTTTGAAAAATGTCATCTTAAAATAAAGTTCATAACTTGAAAAGAATAAAGTTTTTCTGGCTCACTTGTCTCTTTGTCTTTCTATCCTCCTTCCGTCTGTCCCTGGCCTCTTAACTTTGCAGAGCTGCAATGCTTAGCACCTGGATTGCAGAGACTTTATTGGCTGAGTAGCGTCACATGGGATGGCTTAATTCGTATGCAACTGGTCTGTGTGTGTCCTGATCTGCCAAACCAATGCTGTAAACACTAGAAAAGCTGTGCCAGTTTAAATAGAAGCGTCGCGTGAAATTTAAAATCTGGGTCTGTATAGGATGGCATCTGGGTCCGGACTCGAACCGCGGTCCACCAGTTATTGACCCAGGTTTTAAACTGATGAACTCCAGTTATTCTTTGTGTGTCAACTGAAAAAACTGACGTGCAGAAATGAAACACTTGTTGGATTCTTGCTGCTACATAACTTGATAGGAGCTGTGACTTACCTTTTGCTGCCCAGGCTCTGAGGGGACTGTTGTCGTCGATGATGTGGTAGAAGGTCAGGGGGATGATGAGGAAGGGGCTGTCGCTGGACGTGTCCACCTGGAACGGCACGTTGCGCTGATCCAGCCTCACCGTCTCGCCCTCCTTTGTCAGGGACGTCTGAAGCAACTTCCCCGTCACCTGGGAGCCAAGATGTAGTCAGTAAATGTAGCCAAGAGGTTGGAGAAGGCATCCTGTAACCAGAGGGCCCCTGGTTTAATACCTGCAACGGCCAGTATCTCAAAGAGACGCAGTGTGACCTTAACCCTTCTGTTATGTTCGTTTCT
The DNA here is from genome assembly GCA_024666655.1 of Dascyllus trimaculatus. Classification (NCBI taxonomy): domain Eukaryota; kingdom Metazoa; phylum Chordata; class Actinopteri; family Pomacentridae; genus Dascyllus; species Dascyllus trimaculatus. Next base: position 21,762,516 of record CM045467.1, on the reverse strand, counting down.
CAGGAACAGCGATCATGTTCCTGGGTCAGTTTGACCGGGGGCATGTTTAATAATCTAAAAGTGTCAGAAACCAAAAAATCTCAGCAAACATTGTCTATATGTCATTATTAACTCCATCACTGACATTTCAGTCAATATTTAGTGCAGTGGTGTTCTTTACCTCTCACAGATCATGGTTCAGTGAGGATAATTCACTTGTTTACATAAAAAAAGCTTATTAAAACTTTTTTTAATGTACATTGGAAAGACAAACAAATAAAATACAATAGTTCTACATAACATTGATTTTTTTTTAAATTTTATATTACATTTTTTAATTTTTTATTTTTATGAAGTGATGTTGATAAATTAACGAGACACCTCATCTGTATAAGTCTGCTGACTTAAAATCAAGACCAATGAGTCATGAGGATTTGTATTGATAGTAAAGGTTTTTGTTTTTTTGTTTTTTAATATAGCCCTGCCTGTCTCTGCATCCCACAGACTGGCTGGTTGATTCATCCTTTGACTTACAGACCCCAGCCAGGATGAGGACCCCCTGATATGCATGTAAATGCCTTTTATCCAGCTCTCTCCTCTTCTCCCTAAAACATGCCTTCCTTCTAGATTAGTCAGTTTGAGAATGATTTACTGTATTGAGTTGAGCGTGACCAGTTCAACAGCTGACCTGATGTCTGTCCTAGTCGGCCCTGGCTCCGTCTCTGTTATGTTTCCTGTAGACAGTTTTACCTAAAGTATATTTGGGGATGAAGACCACTGTGTTCCACCATATTTTGATGTGAATGTCTTGCTTGGAGGAATATGAATAGCAGTTTCCTCATTTGGTTCATAAATGAGATCATCAGACTCAGAATTGTCCTGAAGATGGTCTTCATCTTCAGACACATCCTCCTCTTTTTCACTGTCATGATCAGAGGTGAGGTCCAGAGCCTCCACAGGGTGGTCGCCTGTTTACTTCTGCTGCTCATTTAGTGAAGCTCTGACAGAGAGTATCTCATATGAAGCTGCAGAGTGCAATGCTGGTAGGACTCCCTTATCTTTCTATGTATGTTTTTCCCTCCCTTGCTGAGTATCAACTCAATGTGGGTGGAGTTTGCCCACAGAACATGATGTCACTTATTAAGCCAAGCAGAAGAAGTGTCATTCAGAAAAGATACTTTTAATTTTTTTTTAAATATATTTTTTAACTTTAAAATGAGTCAATTTGACCCGCAACATAACAGGAGGGTTAAGCAAAGCATATTCAGTCTGTGAATGTGTCATTCACTTTATTTCACACCAGCAGCATTATTACAGCAAACCAAATGCTGAAATGACTTGAAAGCTTTTTATTGACAGGACGTGACTCATAATACAAACCTATTTTCCTGCCTACACATATACAGGAAAAGAGCCTAAGGTGTGAATGAAACATCACTTGGAACAGTACTTTAAATGTGCTCATGCTTCTCATAAGAGCTTTCAGTTTTTGTGTGTTGTGTGGGGTTGTGATTAATATTAACACTGAGGGACAAACTCACACATAAGAGCTCCAAATGGCATTAGAATAACTGCTTAATACAAGAAAATAATACAGTGCCTATAAAATGTATTCCAAAAAGACTCTTTCATGTCCAAGTGAGAACAGATTTCTACAATGTAATGTCAATTAATTAACAATATAAAATGTACAATAAGTGAACAAGTATTCACCCCCTTTACAGTGACTCACCTAATTCAACACATGTGCGGCCAACTGGTGCTAGAATTCACACAATTAATGAAACGGAAGTCATTTGTTTCTCAAACAGTTGTAGTATAATATACTAAATATATTCAAACTCTGGGCTGCCGATCGGAAGGTCGGTGGTTCGAACCCCCACTGCAGCCACTGTGAGCCCCTGAGCAAGGCCCTTAACCCCTGACTGCTCCCTGGGTGCTGCACTGTGGCAGCCCTCTGCTCCCGATGCCTAATGTGTGTGGGATGGGTTAAATGCAGAACTGAATTTCCCCAAGGGGATTAATAAAGGTTAAATCATTATTATTATTATTATCATCATTATTATTAAGAGTCCAGACCTCAATCCAAATGAGAATGTGTGGCTGGACTTAAAAAGGGTTGTTCACTCACAATCCATGTGCAACTTGACAGAGCTGGAACAGTCTTGCAAAAATGAATTGAGTTAAACTGCAGCATCCAGACGTGCAAGGCTGATTGAGATGCTATAACTGAGGCCAGAGGTGCATCTACTAAATACTGACTTGTAGGTAGTGTACACTTATGCAATCGCTTTTTTATGTTTTGTTTTAAGAATTAATTGACATTACCCTGTAGAAATCTGTTCTCACTTTGACATGAAAGAGGCTTTTATGTGAATTTTCAGTTAAAAAAAAAAGACAAATGAAATTGGCCATAATTTAAAGTTGAAAAGCAATATAAAGAGACAACATCCAATGAAGCAGAATACTTTTCATAGGCACTGTAAAAACAAATTACAACCATTAAAGAGATCAGTAATGTCCTGAATGTGCGGTACCTGGCATCCCAATAACAGGCTTTTCCGCATGTTGGCCACTCGGATCATGAGGCACGGCCGCCCCTCGTGATTCGACACAACAGCATGTTGACTGAACTTCACTGTCTCACCTCTCTTCTTGGGACGAGCAACCTGCCAGAAGAGGAAAACCGTGAACTAAAAAGAGCATCTGTTGCTACACACTGTAAAGATTTCTCATAACCTGCAGTAATTGTCCACAAGGCCTCCTCTTTGTAAGATAACCAGACACGTGTTCAGAGGAGACACTGAAGACGGTAAACTACAGGAACAAAATGCAATTAGACTGTAAGTAATAAGGAAACTGCTTCTGACAGATAAGAGTAGGGATAATCTGTAAGAATAACTGATAACCTGGAAACTGTTAAATAAATACTGATACTGGCTGTGCAAAGGAAGAACCTATTCTAGGAGGTGGTTGAGGAGTGAACTGCAATGTCGCCACTTCACTGCAGATACTTTTAGGGAAGAATGTTTAGGTTATGTTTTGAAATAAAGCGTTTAATGTGCTAGTGTGCAGTTACAATATCAAGCTAAAGATTAAAGAAGGATTTCCTAAGCAGCCCACTTTATGTACATAAAAGCTACCAAAGCAAAATGCATTTCGTGTGATAAGTAGCTCAGTGATACAAAGTGGGGTGTATAGGGCAGTGGTTCTCAACTGGTGGGTCGGGACCCAAAAGTGGGTCGTGAAGCCATTTTTAGAGGGTTGCAGAAGCATGCCCCCTTCCTCCCCCAAAAAAGTCGTGGTATAAAGTCTTTTATTTTAAAAGACGTGCCTCTTATGACATGGTTTGCTTTTAATAGCAGGATATTTAGTGGTGTTGACTCCGGTATTTGCCCAGTATTAGATTTTTCTCTGCCAGCTTATTGGAGAAATTTATGCTAAAATGTGTCAAAAATAAACCAAAATGTGCTCAGACTCTGTCAAAATGGGCCAAAATATGCCCAAAACTTGGCAAAAGTGTCCAAATATATGTAAATGAACAAAAAATAAGCCAACATTCTCCCAAGTTGTATCAAAATGTGTTGAGACTACAACCAAATAAACCTTAATTTATTTACAGGAACAGCAAACTTCAAATATCTGGGTTGCGACCGATATTAATAGAGACATAATGGGTCCTGAGGCTGGACCAGTTGAGAACCACTGCTATAGGGGATTCCAAACTGGACAGTTACACTGCTTTTGGAAAGAATTGTCCAGTGGGAGGCTGCAAGATAAAAAGTTAAACCAAACAGATGAGAAAAATCTATGTAGATTGTTTTTCTAATACAGTAACTGCTTAGATCTGTTAAATTCTAAGTAACTAACTTGTAAAGTACATCTTTACAAATGCAGCACCCAAAAGGCAGGTCTTCTTAGTGCATTCCAACTTTTTCAATCCCGATCATATTTTGTGGCTTTGCTCCAAACTAAAAACCAACCTTTGCGAGGAAGGTGCCGGTGATGAAGATCTCCATCACCATGGTGATGACCAGCTGAAAGATGAGGAGGACGATCGCCACGGGACACTCCTCGGTGATGCACCGGAAACCGTAGCCGATGGTGGTTTGAGACTCCAGAGAGAAGAGGAAGGCTCCAGTCAGGGTCTTCACCTCCATCACACAGGGTGTATGGTTGGACGGGGGGTCAAACTCTGGAGGAAGAGGAGGGGAACAGAAGATCTGTTTGGCGCAAACAAACTACCAAGGGACGTTTTGTTCGCTGACTGAGTGTTCTGCCAGGTCTCTCTCATGCACTTCCTATAATGAAGTGGTTTATTCACTTAGAAGAAAGAACTGCAGGGGCCCTTTTCACAGAAAGCCAAAAGACACGAAGGAAGACTGTTTTATTATTTAAATGTTCTTTGCTTTAAATCTCATGATTACAATGTGTGTTCTGTGAGGTCTTATATAACACATAAAACATCCCAACAGGAACATTGTCAGCTGACAGTTGTAAAGGTACATAAATATCTAGGACAGGATCAATATCAACAATTTATATCTTGTTTTGAGCATCAGTTTCTTCACTCCATCTCATTGCACTGAAACACTTTATTGGCTGTCACAGTGGCACTGGAGGCTGTCACAGGTACCATGAAGAGGAATAAGTGTAATTCTCTAACCAGATAAGACTGGTCAAGGCTAACATGTAGGGAAACATTCTACAATCAGGTATGTTGAACATGAATGAATGTCTATATGGAACTAGAAGAAAAGTAAGAAATTGCTCTATTTAGTCCAGGGGTGTCAAACATACGGCCCGCGGGCCAAAACCGGCCAGCCAGAGGGTCCAATCCGGCCCGCGGGATGACTTTGCAAAGTGTAAAAATTACAGAGAAGACATTAATTGCAATCAATTGTTATTTTCAATTTGTCCACTGCACGGCCACAACTTTTGTGTTCTTATGTATAAATTTTTTACATTTACAAGGCAGGTTCCTCCTTCCTTAATAGTTCCCACTTTAGTTTGTATGGAGTGGTATCGTGTCAGTTCAGGTGGTCAGCTTTACTACAAAGTGTGGAAATGAATGTAAATTTTAAATAATTTCTAAATGTAGACAAGTTGTTTTGATCATAGAGTAAAATACTACATTGTTCAGTTCCAGATGCCTGCGACAAAATGTTTTGTGCCTTTGTAAATATACTGTAATCTGTACGTTGTAATGCACATGTGTGAATGATAAATGGAGGCATAATTTTGTGGAAATTGCACTTTTTTAAAAGAATTTTCAGGTTGTTCATACTGTTTGGTTTTTTAAGGGCAATACATTAATTATGATCATTTTCAGAATGTAATTTTTTGGATTAAAACAAAGGGAAACATTTGAAGTTGTCCTTATTTGTAGGTTATGATGCTGTGATTTTATTGGTTTGGCCCACTTGAGGTCAAATTAGGCTGTATGTGGCCCCTGAACATAAATAAGTTTGACGCCCTCGATTTAGTCTGTAACAAATGTCCTCACAATTCATTTAATTTTGTTCAGAAACATTCTAGGAAAGCCCTTGTGATGTTTTCAGCAAGAAGTGTTTTGCCTTTTTTAAATTCTAGAATATTATCTGACCTTTATCTTAACGTTAGGATTAAAGTCTTGAAAGACATCTGAAAATGTTTGGTTAAAACACTGGTCAACCATTTATGCTGTAACATTGTGAAAACAATTTCCAAAATGTTGCCTTGAGAGTGTTCTTCCTTTGTTAGCAACATTGTGGGAATGTTTAATGGAAGGCCATCTATAATGTGTCACTACAACAACAACCCCGAAACATCTTCAGAATACTGCAGACAAAATGTTTTGCCCCAGTTAACACGTCACACCAGAGGACTTTGACAGAACATCTTCACAACCTTTCAAATGCTGGTTTCAAAATGTGCTACCTTTGTCATCACTCAGCACTATCTGTGGCTCTGACAGCATTCTCAAAACACCCTCTGAGTGTTGCACTTACAATTGTAAGTCAACTTTAAACCCTTTAGGAACATTTTTGAAATGATAAATGTCTTCTTATGAAAACCATTTATCTTTAAATCCCTGAGGGTAATGTTTTTGCCAATGTTAGGGGAGCTTTGAGGTATGGCACTTCAAACTAAAAACGACAACATAGTTGTGAGGCTTGAGAAAAATTCTAGGGAATACAAGAGTTATAAGGGTTCATCATCTAGGCTAGGGAACATGAACATATAAAATTCAATATTTAATATCAATCCCTAAATCAGTTGTTGAGATATTTCAATCTGAAGTGGTGAACTGGTCAACTAATGACTTTGGCATCTCTAGAACAATAGATTTAAACAATATTGTTGCTGCTGAGGGGTTTTACTTGAAGATGAATCACCTTTTCACATATTTAATTCATTGATGGAACACTCGATGAATATTTGCTTTTTCTAAGCACATGATTTTGATGTTTGTGTCAATTCCAGGCCAAGCTTTCTTGCATATTCTTTTTATTTTTCCTTCCTCTCTCCTTGGATTTTACTCCATAAATCTTACCCAGCAGGTCTCCGTGCACCAGGGCCACCAGGTACCAAAGCACTCCAAACAGGAACCAGGTCCCAGCAAACGTGGCGGAGAAGAGGAAGAACTTGTAGCGCCATTGCATGTCCAAGAAAGTGGTCCAGAGGTCGCGGAGGTACAGCGCCCCTCGGCCGCTGACATGCTCGATGCGAACGTTGCTTCGACCATCTTTGGAGAGGACGCGACGCCTCCTTCTCAGGGCGTTGGGCCCTCCAGCTCCTGTTCCTCCTCCTCCTGCTCCAGCACCAGCACCTCCGGTCACCCCTGGGGAGCCCAGCAGGGGCTTGGTGATGTCGGTCTGCGTCTGGGAGTGGCACACTTTCTGAGGGGAGGAGCCTTCAGAGGACGGGGGCGTGGCTGAGGTCATGGCTGACGCTACGTGAGGGTTGGAAACAGAACACGGCAGGAGGTCAGGAGAGGAGGAAAGGTATGCAAAAACTGGGATAAATCAAAAACAAAGAGGGGAAAGATGGTGGGGAATACACCAATCAGGCATAACATTATGACCACCTGCCTAATATCGTGTTGGTCCCCCTTATGTGGTCAAAATGCTCTGAACCATTGGGCATGGACCAGAGGACCTCTCAGGGTGTCTTATGGGGTCTGGAACCAGGACATTGGCACTGGATCCTTTGGGTACTCTGGCTTGTGCAGTGGGGCCTCTGTCAATCCAACTTGTTCCACTGCATCCTGTTGATGCTTGATCAGAATGGGCTGTAGGACGTTTGGAGGTCACATCAACATGTTGGGCCATTGTCATGTTCCTCAACATGTTCCTGATTGGTTGATGTTGTTTCCATGTGGTGGGGTGCATTTTCCTGCCAGTGACATTTGGGATTTCCATTAGCATGAGGGAGTGTGTTTGTTGTGGGACAATGTTTATTTGGGTGTCTAAGTCTGATCAACATGGATGTTAAAATCCAAGGTTTTCCATCAGAACAGCACATAGTACCAATATGATCAATGTTATTCACTTCACCTGTCAGTGGTCATGATGTTGTGGCTGATCGGTTTAAAGTGCATAGGTTGCATTGGTAGAAAGATTAAGTGAACAGTAGGTGATTCTCAAGGAAAACGTGCTTAATGTGTAAAAACAGAAAGAGAGAAAGTGTGTGATTGAGAGTGAAATGACAGAGTGAAACATTTAAAAGGAGAGGGAGATGAAGAAGAAGAAGAAGAAGAAGGGGATTAAAGCACATTTTTCACCAGACACTGGTGATGCTGTTCACGGTGGTCCATTTAAGGCCCCTTTCTCTTTTCACTGGAAGCAGCTGGGCTTATCAAAATAAAAGCCTTCTTTCAGGATGAGGGCACAGCTGCCCTTTCACATTAAAAGCATGGTAGTCCATGCTCATTCACGTGTTGGTTCCACAAGACTGCTGCTGAATTGAGATTAGGAAACACAAGCGACTAGGAGTCTTTAAGTTTAAATAAAAAATGCTGGGGTTTTCTGCTGCTGACCGCCCTCTTCCATTTTGATGAAAGCCGTTTCTTTCTCACTTGTGGTGTGTTTTCACTTCAGTTGTGGAGCCTTTGCAGTGCATGACAAACTGATGTGTGTTTTCAGTGCATTCAACTCAACATTCATTCAGATTCAGTGTTGAAAAGCAAGTAAAAGGAAAAACTTCCAAGAGGGGTTTGTAAAGTCTCAGTCATCCAGGTCATGTCCAGGTAAATCAAAGAGCTTGTTTTAATCCTTAATATTTAAATTACTCGGGTAAACTCATTTCATAAATAACACTGTAGGGTCTTTCCCCTTAATACAAAAATGTGAGGTTTATTTGTGATGGGAATTTTATTTTTCTACTAGAAAGCAAGTTGGCTTAATTGCTACTTTAAATGCACTATATAAATAACATTAACTTGACTTGGCTGATGGAATTAGGAGTAGCTTCTCTTAACTGAGGGGGTAGCATATTCTCAGTCTGGTGATTATGTTGCTAATGTTCTTGCATAGATCTTAATAGTGTCAGGATGGTAGTAACAAGAGGTGAAGGACGACTAGCAGTACCAATGAATATAAAGTTAATAAATTAAGTTGTAAGCTCATCAGGGGTGAGTCACTGAAGTTATTTCTAATCAGGTTTGCAAAAAAAGGACTAGTTAGAAGACAGCAGACAGCATCGTTCACTGACTTTAGAGTCCTTTTGGTCTGTGGTTGTTCTACAGCGGTAAACCTCAAGTGCAAAGCATCACTTCCGGCTTATAGCACAGAGATGGTTCACATAATTGCCTCCTTTGGTGAAGGGGACATTTCTGTTCTAGCGTAACAATGTCACGATCCACAAAGCTCAGTACACAAACTAATGGTTTGGTCTGGAAGAACATGGTGGGTCTGCACAGAGCCCTGACTGCAGGTCAGGCCTGGTCACCCAACATCATTGCCCATAGTCTTGAATGCTCTTGTGGCTGAATGAGACTAAATCCCTGCAGCCAAGGTCCAGAACTTGGCTGTTATATAGGAGGACAATGATATAAGTGGCTCTAGAATCAATGGTCAGCAATGAAATACAGGTCTAATGCTTGGGTGTCCACATAGTTCAAGTTGTACATGTACCATTAAACTACACCATCTTCACATAAAAGGAGTTGATCATAAATAGTGGTGCACAGTATGCCAATTATAGAAGCATATTTCAATACTTTGCCCTTGAAAATGATACAAAATTTTGTTTTATTAGTCTTGGTAGTGTCAGTAGTGTTTGCTGAGAGCAGCATTTCCAATGATTAACATCAATGAGCAGCAGCGCACAATTCTAGCACCTTGCTTCCTTTCTCTGAAGAAACAGCTTGAGTGCAAACAGCTTTCATGGAAATATGGAATTATTTTCATTTACATGGTGAGGTCAAGCCTACAGATGCCACAAAGACAGTCTGAACAGCTACTGAGAGACTCAACAAACCCAACTTAGTGAAGCATCTCACCAAGAGATCTGTCAGAATTCCAGAGGAAACAGATTAGTGAGTGTGATAGGTACTATAACTGCTTCAAGCCATCAAATATGAGGCAGGCTAGTGGGTTTCTTTTTGTGATGAGAAAACTTTCTTTTTCCCCCTTTGACATTTGATGAGGTCACTGTCAAACTTGGATTTATCTTCATAGATAACTTACAATTGTGGAGAACATCTCCATATCCAAAAACAGGCGGGATTAACCTTCATTTATACTCACTCAGTACTTCTAATGGTAAATACGACAGGAGCAATTTTGTGAATAGTTATTTTGACCAACAGAAAATGTGCTCAGTCAATAAATAATTATACTATGACCTTTTATCAGTCCCTCCAGGAATTTGCGATCACAACAATTAACGCAAATTCAACCAATCTCCGTGAATTATGTGCAACCTTGCAATTTTTTTCCAATCACCGTGACTTTTCCGTAATTTTGTCCCGCCTCCCGTGAGTTCCACCAATCACAGCAGGCCCCAGCACAAACGTAATGCACGTACGTCACCAAATTCACTTCCTTGTTTATGGTTTGAAGATGCAGACATGTGTGATAGTAATGATTCTCAGTTACCAACAAAAATTACTGCTAAAGACCTGTAAAACAATTCCCTGATGTTCTTCACCAAAGCGGAGCTAAACTGTTTTGCACCCCATGGAATATTGAAGTGGAACACAAACGAAAATCATCCACTGACAAACACTTTTCTACCGTAAACATATCAGGAGAATGGGTTAAACCAGCGGACCACAGACCAGACAAATCACCGTGATGAAGCTGTTGCATCCAAATCTGTGTCCAGCACTGAAAGAATGAAGGTCAGTTAGATTAATTAACTGACGTGACGAGCTGTGAGCGTGTGTGTGAACATGTGTGTGCCAGGATGTGAAATTAACTTTTTAAACTTTTTAAATTTTTTAATGAATTATACAAAACAAAGAAAAAAATGCAACTTTTTAGCAATTTTTTTACTGTCTCCTGCAATTTCATCGCAACAAATACATTTAAAACATCGCAACTTTTTAGAAAAGCTGCCGCAAATTCAGGCATTTTAGGCGGCAACAATCTTGGAAAAACGCCTGCAAAATACTGGAGGGACTGTATTATAAATGTGCAAATGCATTGTCAAAATCATACCTACATATATGAGAAAGTACACAAACAAGAAACACTTAACTGCACAGCAACTACAGGTCAGTGTAATCTGAGGAACTTCTGTGAAAAGCAGGTTAAACATATTCAAGAACCTAAAAGCAATGTCCGGATGCTTTTTCACAGGAACGACAATTTAAATGAGCATTAAAATAACACACATAAATGACTAGTTAAGACTGCTACTGCATGGTGATGAAGCCCAAATGCAGGATCATTATTTTGCACATCACAGTCGTGAGTAAACTAAACACAAATGATTCAGGTCAATACACGTCCTTGGCTGAGATCTGCACTCTGGATGCATCTTCCAGTTTTCCATTTAGTCAGTTTACATGTAAAAGATCTGAATTAATGAGAACCGGCGCTCTCAAAAAAAAGTTTACATACTACATTTTTGTAATGAATATTTATCATATAGCTTAAACAGCTGACCAGGAACAGACTGGTCAGTTATTAGAGGGTCCTGTGAAATTAGAGTCAACGTTTAGGCAACTTGAGTTCCTGCAAAAGAGTCAAAGTGTGTGATTAAAATGTGCACTAAAACTGTTTTTTATTTATTAAAAATATATATAATTTTCAGGTTTTCTTATTGCATTATTTCTCCCAGCATTTTAGGGTTTTGCTGTTGCATCACTGGTCCCTGAAGGCATCATTCTGGTATCGTGACAGCATTAATCATGAGTGTAGACGGCTTCCAGTGAGTGCTTGTGTCAGAGAATGCACGTATAATGTGTCTGAACAGTATAAGTGGGTGTCATAGCTAAATGAGAGGTCCCCCTCCTCACCCCTGGGTGCCACGGACACTTATTGTCACTGCATGTTTCGCCTCCTGTGCACCCTCAACAATCTTCCCCCCTCATCTGGACTGCAGTTTCTCTTTCCCCCAACATCTCTCTTTTTTTCCTTCTTCTTCTTTCTTTTCTTCCCTCACTGTTACGACTAAACGGGCCTTTTGTTTCAAGCTGCCTCTGCTTTTCCGGAGCAAATATAACAAAACCCAAAAACAAAACAACACAGACAAAAGCCCGAGAACGAAGGCGATCTGATACGCTCTGTCCTTTCCTGTCCTTTCTGACCCTTGTCTCTCCTCTCACCATGCCGGAGCTCACACTGAGCGCATGAATAGAGATCTGTGTTGAGCTCTGTGCTATGAATACTAAGATGTGGAGGGGGAGAGCAGGGAGGGAAGGGGGGGCGGGGTCAAGAGCACGTGATTGGCCTCGTCCATCTCCAGCTGAACCCTACACAGATCCTGCCTACACATACAGTAAGCATACACTTGTGTATTGGACATATATCGACCTATTGAACAGTCAGGGAGCGACACAATATGATTTATTGTCCAAAAGAATGCTTGGTTTGCAAAGAGAACCCGGCACACAGCAACAGCTACAGTTGCCTGGTGGCTGGCATTAGTATGTGCTTCTTATTGTCATCAAATATCACAGAAAGACTCACATATAAAAATATTTGTTCATCTGAGTTCGTAATATATTTGTTCCAACTGGAGACATAAATCTGTAAAATGCTATTAACTGATTGTTTTGGGTTTTTTTCATTTTTGGGGCAGAATTTTTCCATCTTATTGGATAGAGAGAGTGAAAGTCAGGGAGACAGTGGATGCAGCAAAGGGTCTTGAGCCAGACACGAACTCATGACTGAGCTCATGTGGTAATCATTGAGCTAAACGGCGGCCCCATCATTTTGTTTTTTTGGGGGTCCAGTACAACAAGGTGCCTCACTAGTTTCACAGGGCCTTCCTGGGTGAAGGTTGCATCCCCTTCCCGTGCTTGCACAGGGTTCCAAACATGCTAAGTTAATTCTGCAACGTGTCCTGGAACAAGCCATTGGTCTAAAGTTGGAGTTGGAAACCCACTTTTCTCAATAGTCAGGATTAAATGCATCCTTACATGCAAAGAAACTAACAGGGTAACGTTGACTCTATGACTTTATAAAGTTGCTATGGTGAATTTTGCACATCCAGCATGATTAGCATTTCTTTCAAGTTACTTTTCTGGTCATCTGATGAATGCAAATCCATAACTAAATCTTATTTTGGCTCCGATTTGGTCTCCACCAGCACCTACAGTACCTCCACCAATATCTGGTAACTTTGCAGTTTACAGGTCTGCTGTCATGAGAGTTCATGCAGGTATCCAAGTGCACGCAAAATTTCTGCAACACTACACACATGGGCGATAGCATGCACGCTCGGTAGAAGAGTGCATGCAGAGAATATGTAGATAATAAACTACTGTGCAATTGTGGAACAGACTCCTCCATGCAGACCGTAAGCAAACTACAAAGAGGTGTATTAGCACCAACATTCATGTTGTTTGCAGCTCAGTGTGCACATCTGTAAGAGAGTATCATGGGGGCTTTCGTGGTAAATCGAAGCATGTATAAATGACTTTCTCACATTGCATATTATATGTAGTACATCATTTATGAAATGTATTGATTTATCCCCTCATTTAACAGCTGGGCACAGCAGTTTTCAAAAGACATTACTCAAGCAGGAGTAAATAGTGTATTTGTCGGAGGGACTATTTTCTGCTGCAGATTAATACATAATCTTAGGTCTCTTTTTTTTTTTTTTAACACAATGGACGTTTGCTGCACAGGGGAATAAGTTGGGCCAGTTGGTTGGATCATTGCAGTAGTTTTTGGTCTTTTTATGAATCTATCATAGTCACAATAACAACTACTGGTCTGCAAATGAAGCCTTGTAAGCGCTAAATATACTATTCATAATTAATAAGTTGTATATAAAAATTTAAGTAATGGTTGTATTCCAAAATAATGTACTTGTAAGTAAGTAACAAGGGGCTGAATGACAATATAGTAAAGCATACGGTGATGATATTAAGATATAAAATAGTGTTTGCAACTACAGAACCCATAAACCACTCATTAAATGTCTCTTTAATGCTTATAAGTGCAAAACAGGTGAGTTCATCATCAGTACCAGCAGAGCCAAAACTCCATTTCCAAAGCGTGCTGCTCTTGCTGACAGTAACACCGATGGATTGCTAGCCTTTCAAAATGACTTTTTACGCTGTGTGGATGACCACACTCAAGGTTAGGATCTCTTCCTCTCTGTGCGGCCCTCCAGCCCTCTCCTTCCCTCTGTCCTGAGCGCACAAGAATCCTTTGTTTTCGAGGAGATGAAAGGGACAAAAGCCACCATTGAAAAATACGACTGGGTGAGCGAGTAAGTGAAAGAGGGAGCAAGTTAGACGAGGGAAAAGGAGAGGAGAAAAACCGAGCGTGTGTGTTTGATCGTGTGTGAGTATGCAGCGCTTGACATTGTGAGGGGGCAGAGATGGGGCGGGGTAAGAGAGGGAATAATTGGTTTTGAGGGGAGGTTTGAGAGAGAATTGAGCATCGGGTGACAAAGGGAGTGAAAGAGGAAGAGGGGAGAGAAATGGATGGCGATGGAGAGCGAGGAAGGGGTTTGCGGAGTGAAGGTGGAGGAAACGGATCGGTGACAAAAGACTGTCATTAGTATTCCAGAGGAGAGAGTAATCCCTTCCACTCAGTGCCCCTGTCCAGTGTCCACAGCCATAAAGAACCCCCCGGCAGCCAGTACACTGCGCTGAAAGGACTCTATGCAGCACAACTTGAATGGCTGTGACCACTGTCTGCACCACAGCAGCCTCTGCTCCGCACTGAAAGAACTGTATAAACATCAACACAGGCCATGCCAAGAGGGCATCTGTGCAGCCAACACAGGGCGATGAAAACGCAAACTTACTGGACCCAAACTGAGCACCGCACAATAGCATACAAACAAGCAGCTGTTGATGCCAGCGTCTCTTTATAGGGGAGGCTCTTATTTAGCCGTGCTAAATCTTGCAGTGCATATTGCAATAGAATGGATTGATAGAACAAGCATCTTAATGCAAGCAACTCTGTTCAACACCTCACCTTTGCTCTGTCTTGTTGCATTACTTGGACATGCTGCACCTCTGTTTGCATGTTTGTTAGCATGCGACACTTTATGATGCATTTTTCATTATAGCACATTTTACACTTCCCTGTGCATTTTGTATCTTAGTACATTTTCTATTTTATTTATATTGTATTTTATATTTTTACCATTACTCTTCTGTACTGTAACAACAGAATTTCCCCTTGGGGATCAATAGAAGTATCTCTTTTCTATTCTATTCTATCCAATGGAATCCTTGTTCGATGGATAACAGTTTAACATGGGATGCAAGATATTGGATATTGGATGACATTTTCCAACTCATTTTAGCAGACACTGATATATGCATGTGTTTTTCCACCTATTTGCAGAAAACATTAGTCTCTCATGTAGCGGACTTAACATATTAACAAACCTACTAACTTTATTTTTGTGACATTTTTAAATAAACTGCAAACATTCATTATCTTCCTGTCAGTGATCATTTTGAGATGTCATTCTGAAGCCTGAGCTTTCCACTGCAGGAGCTCAGGGTGGCGAGAACATTTCCAGGAGTGGCCCCGTCATTGGTCCTTTCAGCTTTTTCAAATCAGTTCTGTGAGCATGTAGGAAACAGGGCCAGGGAGGGTGTGTCAGATTGGAAAATGTGATGCTTTTTATGTTGAAGAAGGTGATGCTTGAGAGAGGAAGACCTGGCATGGAAATCAAGATGCCAGAAACTGACGGTTGTTATCTTCTCGATCTAATCAGCGCTGTGACCTGCAACTTTTTCCATCCAAAAAACGGCCCCGAAAGAGGTTCTACAAGGCGGTTGTTGTGGTTGGAACACAAAAAGTTCCAGCGGAAGAGATCAGTGATGAAATCACTGTGAAATCTTATGTTAAACCCTTGTTTGGAGCTAATAAATAACATCTGGGCACAGAAGGGTGTCTGTATTCTAGTTTCCAAGAGGTGTCATAGGCTAGGACGATACCAGCACACACTTTTCATAGTTGCATTCATTGCTTTGCACTTGGGTGTGTGCATGTTAAGCAGAGCTCCTCCTGCACCTCCATCCTTAAGTTCTGCAGCAACACATTTCATGCTAAAAGTAAATTTCTCCATAAAATACAGCAGGTACACATAAATGCAACTTTAAGTGAGAGCTACATCCAGTGTATTTGTATTGTGTTGTGGCTGCTCCGACATTCTCTGCATTCTGTATCAACTTGATTTACCTCCATTTCGACTTTAACAACAGGAAGGAAATGTAAGCAGTAGCCATGGCGACCAGACGTTTGTCTCCATGTGTCTTCACGCCGAACGAGCCTCCGTCTAAATCTAACACTTCCCCAAACATCCACTTCCTCAGCCGAGAATTAAAGGCTGGAGAGTTACGACACTGACCTGAATGAAACAACAGAGAGTAGCTGTTGGCTGCTGGGCAATTATTCGGGAGTGACTTTTAACATCTTCTTCCAACTTAGGAGCAGCCAAAGCTCGTCTCTTTCTGCTGTAAATCTGACTGGTCTCCTGCTGCTGCTGCTGCTGCTGGCGAGGAGTTCTCAGTGAGAAGATTTGTGATGACTGAACGTTTCCGAGCCAAGGTTTTCTCTGAGTGAAAACACCATCACACCTGCTCTTTCCGCTGCGGTTTGTGCCACTTTTTTCCCCCCCCACGGCTACGACCTCTGCGCTACAACCACAACGTTTTCCCACCTTCTTCTCTCGTGACGTTGGAAAATAATCACATTTTTTAGTTTCCTGCGTTTTGTATCGAACATTTTCTGCACAGACATTTAGGACTTCACCTGGCTTGTGACTTTTCAACTTGGGCTGAACTATAGAAGTTTGATGCATCCAACTTTAAGGTGAACGTTCTACGACTATGTTGACGTGTAAGTCTTTGATTTAGAACCTTTTGCAGTGCAACGATGCAGGCCCACTGGGTTAAATTCAGTGCAGTTGTGGCACAGATTAGACACACTACTAATATGCCTCCACACTTTAAACACAACACAGTTTGCAGCAAGTCCAAGCACCTGTTTGAATGTTAACCTCAAGTTTTAAACATTCCAGACACTACAAGACCTTGTAAATATCACAAAAACATTCAAATAAGACAGTCGTTTTAATACTTTAGCCAACAAATATAAGGGTTCAAACTGTTATTAAATGTGTTTCTTACCTTTCTGTTGACTCGTAACAGAAGTTGACTTCGACCACAGCTTGGAAATTTGAAAGATTTAATTAATTTCACTGTCCGGCACTCATGTGAAAAGACAGATTTAAGTTTTAGATCTGTCTTGGAAGTTGGAATTTCAGGGTCTTGCACTTGTTGACAGCTCACACATGCTCTGCATCACCTCTCATTTTGGCATCACATGGTTTCCTTTTGCAGTTTCCTCCTACGTTGATGTCATCCTAAAAAAAAAAAAAAAATTCAAAAAAAAAATTCTCAGAAAAATGACATGAAATCTGTGAGAAGAGAGGCCTGGATGAGGACTACCCGGCGGTCGGTCGGTGTCTCCCAGCACACTGGTACTGGCAGTACCGGTTCCGGCTCACTCTTACTGGGTCATTATGTAATCGGATGAGCACAGTTTGCACTTCTTCTTGCATGTGAAGCAGAACGAGTGAGAGAGTCCTGTGTGTCCACTCAGGGAGAAGCTAAAGAAGCCTGCGATGTCCACTCCTCCAGGGCCCCCCAGCATGCCTCTCTATATAAACCCTAAAGTGTTCAGACGGCCGCTGTTTGGCGACATTTTTAATTCATTAATTCAACTCTCCTCCCAGCTTCTCCTCCTACCCTCCCTCTCAGTGTCGCTCCCCGACTGTACACTATAAATGGGCCTCTTTGTTGCGAGGCCTCCTCCGCTGTTTCAGCCTTTGTCAACTTTCTCATGTAAATGTTTGATGGTTATAAGATACAAGCCTGGAAGTTGTCGCACTGGAACAGAAGGTATTTACAAATCAAAGACGGGGGGGAAGAAAGAAAAAGAAAAACTGTGCTGCTTTCTTGTGCACTTGGCTCCTCGCACTTGTGCGTTGGCCGGTGAATGGATAATGTCGGTGCATCTCTGTGAGGCTGTGCCATGTCCGCCTGCAAGGAGGGGGACTTGGTGGTGCAAAGGCGAGCACACATGGGCCTGCTGTGAATGGGCAGCACGAGATGACCAGGATGAATTAATTCACCAAAGTAGCAACCACTGCACCCAGACACTGGCTCCTGTGGTGGAGGGACACATCTAACTTTCCCCCTAATGGAAAGAAAATAGGGGTATACGCCACGACTCCTCTTTAAACTCCACTACATTTCAGATGAGATTGTTGTACTTTTTACTCTACTACATTTTAACAGCCGTTGATCCTTTACTGATTAAAATGTCGCATTCAAATACATGATTCACTAATAAAACATGTTGCATTTTGTGATCTGAACAGTCATACCGTATAGAGTACATCAAATTCGTGCTGCTGAACTTCTACTTGCATTGATTTTGTTAATGGTGATTTACTCTTGACTTGCATCTTTGCTGTTTTTACATTAAAAACCCTTGATGAAGACATGCAGCTGTGCATGATTTGCTGGCCATTTTCACTTTTTTCTCCTCATAATGTCAAAAAACTATTTATGATTTAAATAGCAGGATTTATGACATAAAGAAGTTGAGTAAATATGTGCTATTTTTGCAACACCTCATGTCCTCATTGCTACTTTTTGGCCGTCAGACTAAATGCTGCTAAACACTGCATATCATCACAAACATACCTACCCCACTATGAGGCATGGTGGTGGCAGCATCATGATGCAACCTCAGTAGCTTTGTGAAGGTGGAGGGTAAAATGAATGCAGAAAAGTACAGGGAAACACTGGAGGACAACCTGATGCAGTCTGCAAGAAGCTGTACTAATGTGCACATGATAAAGAGATGGAATGTGCGTTTGATTTTTTTCATATAGTCCACTGTCCCCCAAAAAACTCGGAAAAGAAGGACTGTGTATCGCACCCACCACTTCATGAAATACATGGATTTCAAGATTAAAAAAATAAGATGTACTGATTTGCTTTCAAGTTGCCAACACTATTTTGATGGGTTGGGTTGACATTATAATGTTGGTAATTAAATCAACTTGAAATTTTGTGTAATTTCAACTCAAATTCCTGCGTTTGTTGATTTAAAACTAAATTCTCGTTGAGGTAACTTAAAGAAATTGGTTTGATAACGTTCAGATGGATAAGAATGGTAACATAATTTCATTAGAAGTTGTAATAATGCAAAAAATGATTCGAAGTGTTGCATTATTTTTCCGTTGAGCCCAGACATTATTTTATTGGATAGACAGACATGCTTGTAATGCAATGACACAGAACAGATATAAGCCAGTATAAGACAGAATATGGTCTAACATCCTATAAAGTCTGTCTGTCTCCATAGGAGCCTCCTAATAGAGTTAATGAAAGTGAAAAGGGCACCACCATTCAAAGCTTTGTTTTGACAGCAGTTAAATTTACCACATGTTCAGATGAGACTCCCCAGGCGGGGCGCAGACGCATGAATCTGCTGCGTGGACGCGCTGCACAATAACCCCGACACTGCGCAATATTTTGCCCGGCTGGTTTCACACGCACATCAATCCTCAGGGCCCCTCCAACCTGCCAGCTGGTGTTGTTCCTCCTCGGCACCCTCTCCCATCCTGCAGAGTTTGGGGCTCCCCATGTCCGGAGCAATGGGGCCCTGCATCCACAGGGGCCCCGATTATATGGGTGTGTTTACCTTTTTGGTGAGGATTTCATCAGGATTTGGCTGCTTCGAGGTCCAGGTCGTCCTTGACTTCTTGGGTGGTGAGGTCCACCTGAAGCCATGAAGCAGAAGATTAGAGGTCGAAGACAACAAAATGCTGAAGAAGACTGAAGAACTTCAGTAGATGGTAAACTGTTGCACAACCTATACAAGACATTTCAATCATTTACTGTTCTTACTCTGTCCATACTGGCATAAAATACTGCCCACTTTTGCAGGTAACAGTATTTACCTGCCACTTCCTCAGAAGTTTGACTCTGACTCTCCATCAGTACATTCACCTTTACAAGCCTCGAATGATTTCACAGATGATGATGGATGATTGAAAACTCAACAGGCGAAGGCAAAGACAGATCTAGCAGTGTTAGGTGGTTTGTTTTGCAGCAACCTTTGCAGTTTCAGTTTAAGTCTCTTTTGAAGTACATGCAAAGCAACCTCTAACATCTACTATAGATCTTCTCTATGGTTACTTCTTTCTATTGAGTCCTGCATCTGGTTTCTACTGAGGAGAATTGATTGTATCATGTGTGGCTTTAATATCATAGTTTTACCATTTGATCATTACCTGACAGTTTCTTTCAAAGTATTGCTTTTTAGCGACAGCAGTGGTGTGTCTCTATGTCTTTGTGGAAGTGTTAGGTAGCCAGCCACCACTCTGGTCCTAAATAAGATACCTCTCTGGTTGGGATGGTTTGGACATATTAATGGCCACCAAAGGATGGATCCTCCAGATATTTCTCTAGAAATGTCTCGACAACTACTGGATGGACTGTTTTGAAGTTAGATATAGACAATTCTGCCATCCTCTTTATTCTGTATCTTCGTCATCACTGATCAGGTATAATATGAGGCCATTACTGATGAAGGTTTCATGTATTAGGATACTGGCATTTCAATCGTAGCGTGACTATGCAATATTGTAAGCCTCGCTTTTCTTAACTCTAAGATTAAGACAAAAAGACAAACTTTTTGATACCAGCTGGCGTAAAACAAAACAGAAGAACACCCTATCCTTCTCTGGTGGTGAAAGCCTTTTCCCTATTCTTGCTATTCATATTCTTAATAATAGGAATCATGATAAACACAAGTAAACCAAGTGCTTTTTATTTGTCATTTCGGGCCATGGAAAAACTGAAAAAAGAGCTTCCTGAAAGCTATGGAGCAGTTTGTACACTGTCACACAATGTAATGGTGTGACAGTGTACAATGGTCAGAATTCACAAAAATGTGGGTTTTTTTCTATCAATAAGCAAATAGTGCAAAAATCTAATTCAATTAAATTTTATTTATATAGCGCATATTTACAACAAAAGTCGTCACATAGCGCTAGATGAATTCTTGTGCTTTGCCATCAAACATCTGCATGAGGGAACGCACGGACCATAATACGGAGTTCATGAGGACTGCCTTCTATTTCCGATGTTCTGAGAAGGTAACGCAACGCTCCGCTAATATTAAAAACCTAAAATCAATCGCATACTTCCGTAAAAACACGTGTTAAAAAAGGGACTTTCAGGTGTAAAGTCTCCGCAGTCTGAACGTCCCAGCCGACAACGGCAAACCAGCAAATCTAAGCAGCCTCAGGTGTAGACATTTAATACAATTAAGTCACTGCAAGGCCAGTGGGGGTGCAGAGAGCCGCAACATGTTTGACAGATTCAACTGTACTCCTTTGTGCCCTTTGAAAAAAAAGTCTATTGTGGGATATAATGAAAATGTTTCGATCCAGAACTGCAGAGCTGGACTGTAAAACTTCACGAAAGTACAAAACTTAATAGGACTGACGCCAAACACTGCATATTATCAGAAACACAGCATAATATGGCAAAGCATGGTGGTGGCAGCATCATGATGTGGGGATGCTTCTTCAGCAGCAGACTCAGTGGCTTAGTAAAGCTGGAGGCTAAAATGAATGCAGCAAAGCATAGAGAAATCCTAGAGGACAACCTGATGCTGTGCGCAAGAGAACTGCGAGTTAGGAAAAGATTTGTTATGAGCCATATCTACACAGAGAGGGTTTAAAGAAGACAAAGTGAAAGTCGTGCAGTGGTTGAGTCAAAGCCTAGACCTCAATCCAGCTGAGAATTTGCAGCGACTGACTTGAAGACATTGCTTTCTAGTAATCTGTTTTCTCTTTTTTCTAAATAGTCAAATTAAATTGACCATGATTCAATGTTTCTTTCTATTTTTATGTTATCTGACGACAGCCTTGAAACACAAACCACTTGAACTGTAACAATTTAGCCCAAAAAATCATCCTCCAAAGCATCCAGCCTCATGTATTGTATATTGTACAATATGCACGACATCCTACAGATTCAGTATTGCTCTGTATCTTATTTAACCCACTCTGTGTATGCGTGAAAGAATGTGCCCTTGCTATGCTAACACAAACCAACACATTGCCTTTCTGTTTTCAGACCAGAGTTTTAGGAAAACTATGTCACCGAGGTCAGCGGTCACTGAGAGGGTGTTAAGAGAGGAAGGGGGGAGAAAAAAGAGGGGAGGAAGGCATGAGATATACTGTAAGAGAACAGGAATAAAAAGTAGGAGGAAGTGAAGAAGCAGAAAGAAACAGGAGGTGCTGAGGAGGAAGATGGAGGAGCACAGGCTGGAGAGACAATGAAGGAGGAGGCTGGGAGGAAGCAGGGCAAAAGAGGCCCGTGATGCCGTGGCGTCGCCTGATCGGAAGGCTCCCTCCGAATTGCAACTCCGTCTTCCTTTTTTCCACCCCTCTCTTTGTTGATCTGTCTCTTTGGCCCAGGAACGGGTTTGTGTTTCCATCACATGTTGCCCTCGCCTCTTTGTTTCCTTTTCGTTCAAGTGTAAAGAAACCTCGCTGCATGCAAAGTAGACCGAGAGCCGAGGAGAGGGAATGCACGCAGATGCTCCCGCAGCATGAGCGATGCAAGCCCGCAAGAAACAGTAGGAAAGACATAAACAAGAAGAACTGGAGGAAGTTTCATTAACTGTATCTATTAGAAAATGACATAATATGACAACTACATATGGATTTAATATATGGACGAGACACCAAGATTGCAGACATTTATGCACAGAGGCTCAGTTTTCCGAGTGTCCTGAGCCCTCTTAGATTGATAATAACAACCTGTTGCATCTGGGAAGTTGTTTTTTAGGACAAACTCTCATAAAATAGCCAAAAGGGAGTAAAAAAGCTTTGACATGCATGCATTCCCATTCATCAATTGCATCAGGGAGACACAGTGCATCCAATATATTGTGTTTTTATCTCATTAGTATTACAGATTTTTTAGTTGAATGACAAAACATCAGAGGTGTCAACTTAATCAAGTCATTTGAGAAGTAGTGGTTAGAAGTCGGCACTGTGCATATGTTCAACACTAATCTCTCACTCCATCTGGTGGACACAGACTCAAACACAGAGTATAACCAAAGTAGTTGTTACATCCCAGCAATCCTCAACATAAAACTAGCTTTTTAAGTTTAGTAATTCATTGCTTAGTGGCATTATTACCATGCAAAAGTGATATTATATTGCAAAGAAACACAGTGCTAACATCCAGCTTGCTAAGAAAATTACAAAAGAAAACAACTGAATCCTCCTTACCCAAACTGGAGTACCAAGGTGACAACATCCCTGCTGCTAGTGAAGCTGGAAAAGGCACAGACAGGTTAGGTGCACACACTTATACTCAGGTGTAGTGATTGCTGCAGCTTGATTGGAGCACATGACTGAGCAGCCGTCCAATCAGAAGGACAGGTGGAGAGAAGGACCAGGGGTTGGAGTTCAGGGTGTGGAGGAGGATCAGGAAGGATTTGTTATTGGGACAGAACAGAACTACATGCACAAGTATTCGGATCTTAAAATTATTATCCGGATACCAACTCAACGACTGAATATTCGGATATTCGGGTCCAGTCCTAGTGTCTTCACTTCCTCCGGAACTCTTGAGACTGACTCACCAAACCCCTGGGTTTCAATCGAACCCAGGTTCAGAACCACTGCCTTGTAGCAACATGAGTGCAGTCAGTTGCACTGATTACATGTGGGAAACCGGACATTGCTGCAAATTGCCCTTTAATGTTGGCCTGTTCACCCACAGTGGAAGGAAACCTGTTCTGGATGGCATTATAAACTGGTCATGATTAGACTGCATCCAGAACATCTGGCATTATTGCGCTGAGGGATGGCTGCCATATCCCAGACCCAATAACATAATTCAACTGTATTATATCAAACCCAAAAGGGGCTTTAGACAGAAAATGTAACATTATATATTGTTAATCTTATCAAACACATACCTGTCAGCTAATTCCTGCTGGAAGGAGCCAGTTTCCAGAAACCCCAGAGTGGTCAGCAGCTGTATCTGAACTGAGCTGAAGAGGTTCCGGCGGGTGGTTTTGTCCAACACTGGGCCCAGGTCAGCACATAGATCCAAGAGCACTGCTCTATAGGGAATCTAAATCGGCTTATTAGCCAGTCATCATCATGGGCCAGGAAATCTCTGTGGTCCCTCACACATTTGCGTGATCTTCCAGCAGTGCCAGAGCATCCACTGTGCAGCATTACACACCAGTGTCACCACACTATTTATATACTTACTCAGCAAATGGACGGATTGTTAAGCACCTTGTCACAATTAAGACTCAATCAATAACCACTCTACATCATTTGAAGATGGAAGTATGATATATGAACACTACATACAGTAGTAGACCTAATGGCTCACTAAAGGAACACATCTGTAAAACTGCAGACACATATCAGTCTGTCAGTCTGATATGTGATGACGTTAAATGTATGAGATCAATCTGACCTCAATTCACCACCTCACCATCTGCACCACCAGTTCCCCCCCATCTCCAAAATGTTCGTACACAAGCATCAAAGTTGGCGTACCGGTACGCACATTCTCACACCCAGTTTATTTTTATAAATCACAACCTCTGCGTGGGAAGTGGCGTACGCAACTTTCAAGCTTCGTTTTGTGTGTTTTGTCAATGAGGCCCCTGATCGTTAACACACTATTAGAATGGCAAACTTTCTATGGCATTTTTCCACTTGCTACTAGTTTAAACATGTATATCCTCAATGGATTTCCTCATCCCTCCAACCAAAGATGTAGACAGAAGAGGCAAGAAAGAGACACGAGGAGGGAGGAGGCAAGGCACCAGGCATTTAACACAATAAGACATCTTTGCTTCTGTGCTGTTGTTTCACATTGACATCCATTAAATAGCTGCACCATCTGTTTTGTTACAGTCAGCCACTGTAAGTTATGATGTCTGTAGAGCAGTGTCCCTGATATTTTTGTTCTTAATTCATTTTGCTACAAAGCATCATCTGATGAGACATTTTGATTTTTTTATTTAATACACACATATGCTGCGAAGTTTTATCTGACACACAGAAGAGTACAACACTAATACAGAGTGACATATATTATGACTAAGTGGTCTGTCAGTTCTGCTCCCAACATGGTTTGTATTTTCTAGCTGTGTGTGATGCTTCTTTTATGCCGCAGGTGCCTAATAACCTGTGCAACCTTGCTCCTCGATCCTTGATCTTCTGTCCTCGAGATGCATTTGAGACATCCTTCACGCATGCTTAGATTAATTTGGGCAGGAGGATGAAGGACAACGGAGACAATGATGCTCTAAGCAGAGAAAATAGTCAATTCTTATGCTTCAACTTTCTCCTGGAGTTTGTGCTTTATTCAATTCAGTTTCAATTCAATTCAGTTTTATTTATATAGCGCATATTTACAACACATGTCATCTCATAGCATTTTACATAGCAGAAAGAACAGAAAACCCAACAATCCAAGTTGCTTCTGGATTCCCTATGAACAAGCAGTCAGTGACAGTGGGAAGAAACCAAAAAACCCCTAGGATAGGGAAAAAAACTTCAGACAGAACCAGGCTCAGGGAAGGCGGTCATCTGCCTCGACTGGTTGGGGCGAGAGTGGGGGTGAGGGGGAGGGATTGCAGGAGAGGTTGGGGTGTGGATGGCAGGACAGCAGGTGGTGAGGCCAGTGGCTGCAGATCAGAGACATCCACGGAGATATCAAGCACAGGACACAGGACCTCGGGGGAAACACAGAGTTAGTGATATGTAATGGTGACATATAACAGTATAGAGGGAGATAGGAGAGGAGCCCAGTGCATCATGGGAATCCCCCAGGAGTCTAAACCTATAGCAGCATAACGAAGGGACAGCTCAGGTGATCCTGAGCAGCCCTAACTATAAGCTTTATCAAAGAGGAAAGTTTTAAGCCTCTACCTTCCTGAACCTTTCTGCAGGTAGCTTTGTCTGATCTCCAGCAACCTGCTTATTGCCTCATTTGTTGTCTGTTATCTGTCACTGCTCACCTTTTCTCCTCAAGTCCACTGGGTTTCTCTCTGTAGAATAGTGTTGTAAGAAGAGGTTACTGTGTGAAGTCCCTTGAGATGACCAATGTTGTGAGTTATATGTATAAAGCTGAATTGAATTTAATTAAATTTCATAATTATGACCCTTGACAGACAAAACAACTGAAGGTTCTGAAGAATTTTTACTCTCATGTTGTTCGATCTCTATCTCAATCACAATCACAATAATCATGAAATTCTATCACTTCCCCTATAAACAAAGTGTGAGCTGTAACCAGCATTAGTCTCCTCAAGAGGTCATCAATGCTTTTCAGATCAACAATAACAGCCCACGTCGGTTTTACTCTGCCCAGTGATGTACAGTTTGCAAGAGCAGTATACGACACTCTAATTTGGTTTAAGAAGTGCAGCAGATCATGTGCTCGTGCTTTGTGTCTTGTGAGTAAAAACAAGATCACTGACGGATGAGAAAGGCTGCAGCAGATAGAGGAAATTCAATGATTAGCTTGGAAAACATAGTAATAAATCACCCTGCATTGCTGATTCCTGCCTTCTAGGTTCTCAGCTACAGGTTTTTCTTGGTAGGTCATGATGGGAAATACAAGCCTGCAGTGGGACATGTGCAGATCTGGTTAACTGAAAAAAGAGCAAACTACACAGCTTTGGTCCATTTAATCAGATGAAGCTTCTTTGAATCTGATCATGTGTATTCTACAGTTATTGAATTATGATAAACCATCTGCTGCATGATGAACAGAATACCTGCAGCCTACATCTTATGACCAGAAACCTAATTTCCACTCATGCCTCATGCCAGTGGGTCAAAAATTAGAGATAAACCTGAATAACTCATGAGCATAATGAATGCACGTGCCTGTATCCAGTGCCGGAGGGCTTTGGGTTAATGAATATGAAAATCATATGCCTTCATCGTCACAATATCCTAACTGAGCTGAACACCGAGGATACTGGAGAGACACAACAGAAACTTTAAGAGTCTGTGCTAATTATAATGAGCATCATAAGGAGTGACCGCCTCACCAAGATGCTTGACGTTTGAGCGCCGTGGCCTCAGGGATTGCATTGTCTGGCTGGGCTTCCACAGATTAGCGAGTGTCCCAGTTAGATGACGCACAGCAACTTTGCTGATCCGTTTGGCATTTTTAACTTGCTCAGAACTTTGGTTTATGCCCAAATTAGTTGTAAAATCAATGACATTTCATCCACCTCAGTACTTTACCTAAAATTAGCATGCCAGGATGGAGAACATGGGAAAAGAAGTTATTGTGGGGGGCCTCTCTCCTGAAAAAATGCATCCCTATACAGCTAAATAGCATCTGCAATTGGATTTTTATAGTGAATTTTGTTGGTGAAAGTACATCAGTTAGAACACAATTGTACGGAAGCCCTAAAAGGCCATGGCTCTACTTAATTTTTTCGCTCTGTTTTCTCGAGAAAACCTGGTAATTCTCCCCGTTTTCTCATTACAACGACATAATTTTGTTGTTATCACGCGAAAACAAAATCCGTTATGTTGTGATAACGACAAAATGATCTTGTTTTCTCGAGAAAACAAAATCATTTTCCGGTTATAACGAGTTAATTTTCCAGTGAGGTAGAAAGGAAACCAACCAAGTTATCGTCTTTAACAGTAAGTGGCTTCAAGGAGGTTCTGGAAAGAGTCAGGAAGTCAGCGCAGAGCATCATCGGAGTGCAGCTGTCCTCTCTGTCACACATCTACAACACCAGGTGTCTGCACAGGGCCACAAGCATCACCTAGAACAGTTCACACCCCGGGCACAACCTGTTCTCACTGCTGCCCTCAGGGAAGAGGTACAGGTCCATCAAGGCCTGCACTTCTAGATTTATTAGGACATTCTATCCCAGTGCAATCAGAGTACTGAACACACAGTAACTGTAATCATGCTGTTTAAGTGTTTCAGTCATCTCCCACTGTGCAGTATATTCATTCCACTGCTGCTAACGTGCCCTCTTTACTGCACATTCATATTCTCACTGGCTCCCTTGTTAATATAATTATATAATTTACTTTTACTTTTATTTATCTTTTATACTTGTTTTTTTTGCACCATCAGAGTTGTCTTTTAAATTTTGTTGTACATTGTGTATGATGACAATAAAAGCATTCTATTCTATTCTATTCTGTTCTATTCAAGTTAATCAAACTTAAAATGAGCTAGTTATAATGAGAAAATGGAGGAGAATTATCTTGTTTTCTCGAGAAAATGGAGCGAAAAAAATTAAGTTGAGCCATGGCCGATTAGGGCTTCCGTACAGTTGCGCTGCAATCAACAATAATGATTAAAGTCAATATACAAATAAGATAATGGGAGGGTAAAGACAAAAGAAACAACAGTAAGGCTGCTCTTTGGGAATTACAATGACAAAAAAACAACCACAACTTCTGTATTTGGTTTGATTCTTCACACTGAGCGTTAAACCACACAGCCATTAGAAAAGCATCATTAATGCTTTGGAAGCATATTAAAGTGGAAAATGTAATTAAGTGCAAACAAAAGCCGAAGAATGAATGAAAATCAGCCATCACATTTGCGTCAAGGTGAGGTTTCTATGAAGGCTCTCCAGATCTTCTTACATGTTGTGGATTTATCCTTCCATTGTAGAGGATCTTCCTCGGTAATCTTCTGAGGGAAACATTTTATCTTGGGTTAGGTGTGTGACATTCATTGTATTGCTTCATAACTGTTGCTCCTTTTCAGCCAACCTATCACATATTAGATGGGGTGGGACATGCTGCTGTATTGGAATTTATTTTTGCATAAATTTTTAGCTGCTGACATTGATTTGAGCTCAAAGCACCGCTGTTTACGAAGTACTGCAAGCAGAAACTCTAGGCTTTCTAGAGGAATGTGCTCGTCTGTGATAACACACCACATCTGGACCGCAAAAGATGTGACAGGAGTAGGAAACAAACTCCCTCTTTGATGTAGTTTAATCTCATAACCCTGTTGTACCAGAGAGTCTGTAGGTAGAAACACCAATCTCCATGTAAAAGGAGCAAACATACTTCACAAATGCACATGTCCGTCCATTTAATGCACTGCAGCATGGCGGTCTGCAAATAGCTCATCTAATTTCTGCCTCCACGTGCTCCAGTCAAGTTCTCTCAATGATGAACATCTGATGTTTCTGTGTTAGCACATGATCTCTGTCGATTTAAAGCCCTTTGCATAGTGTTTGAGTTTGCATCATGTTTACTCTTGGGCTGATAATTTCTCATATCTGACTTCCGTTTTCTGCCTCCCCTCCAGTGTCACTTGCTTATCAGCTTTGCAGCAGTGTGAAAAGGAAGCCTGTGTTCTCTGCTGCAGGATGTTCAAAGCAGCTCCTGTGAGGCTTCACGTGAAGCTGCTTGTTAAGGGGATTAAATGAGGTTTAAAGGATTGATGTTTTGGAACCTGTGTCAGTTGATCCAAAGCCATTTGTGCCGCATTAAGTAAATCAGTCGGCCCTTAAGAGGTTCTTCTAAAGCCTGTTACATGAAATCAGTGGAATAGTTTCTAAAGCATGTTAATCACTGGTTTGTGTGTGTTTTAATAAAGTGTGTGCAGTAGTAAACCTGTGGAAAAAGCTGGAGATGTTTGTGGTCAGCTTAGTCCTGCAGTAAGTGAGTTTTGCTTTGTTTATAACCTAATATCAGAGTAGAATTAAGTCTAAAAAAAATTACACACAAAACACAACAAAATAATCTGACTTGTACAGAAGTTTTTAATGCATTGGGCCGAACCAGTCTTCTCCAGGAAATCAGCTCATCTTCCATCCATTTTAAATGAAATACCAAATGCATGGAAAGCTCCCTGCATTATATCTCCTTTTAAAGACGGTGATCCTACAGACGCAAAGGTGCAGTGTGTTGAGTTAAATAGCATCCAGTTTGCTTTGTGCCACTGTAGAAACATGGTGATACAACACGGTGAACTCCGTCGACAAGGCTCTGCTCCATCTGTGTATATACACATGTATAAGGTTCATTCTAAGCCAACAAAAACCCAACTATCCTAATTTTCAAGTCGATCATACACTAATGAAAACAGAATTAGGAATATTTTATTCCATTTCTGCCCCCAACGTTTTACACAATGGGCCTTTAAAGTAATAACAGTTTGGTTTGATCTGCTTCTTAGTGGAATTAGGGCTGGTTATAGCACCACCTGTGCTCTTACTGTATGGAAACTCTAAACGGCCATGGGTCAACTTAATTTTTTCGCTCCATTTTCTCGAGAAAACAAGATAAGTCTCCTCCGTTTTCTCATTATAACGGCATAATTTTGTTGTTATCACGTGATAACAAAATCTGTTATGTCTTGAAAACAACAAAATTATCTTGTTTTCTCGAGAAAACAAAATCGTTTTCTCATTATAACAAGTTAATTTTCCATTGAGGTAGAAAAGAAACCAACCCGCCAGACCAGAAGGTGCTCTGCTGCTGCTGCACACTACCGACTGTAGCCAGGCCTGGACGTGCTCTACTGCAGCTGCACACTCTAATGAGGTCAGTTAAACCTGTTCATGTGTTTGTTTGTACTTTTGCAACTTTTGCAAGTCTGTGAATACAAGTTATCGTCCTTAACAGTGGTCTGGCGGGTTGGTTTCCCTTTGTACATCACGGGAAAATTAACTCGTTATAACCAGAAAACAATTTTGTTTTCTCAAGAAAAAAAGAAAATTTTGTTGTTTTCACGACATAACAGATTTTATTATCACATGATAACGACAAAATTATGTCGTTATAATGAGAAAACGGAGGAGAATTATCTCGTTTTCTAGAGAAAACGTAGAGAAAAAATTAAGTTGACCCATGGCCGTTTAGGGCTTCCTTATTTCTTTGACAATGTTACAAGGTGCGAGTTAAAATGTTCCACCCATTTGAGGTGCAAGGCAATTCAAGAAAAAAGGAGCTCCCCAAGGATCTATTCTGGGTGCTCCTCTGTTTACCTTATATAAATGAAAGCGCGTCACCCTTCAGTACTGGTGGTGTCCATTTCTATGTTGATGACACCGACCTATAGTGCTGCTTTACAACTAAAAACTGTCCACTGATAAACTATAATTTGCTTTAAAGAATCTCAAAAAGGCACTCATTGATTTTGAAGCTATACTGAGCACGGTTATAAGAACTTGAACCCTTGGACTGATGGCAAATCCACATTTTAAGTGCGTGTCAAAGCAGTCACATATAAAGCAAAGTTTTCTGTGTTCATTCCCAATGTCTATCTACTTATATATAAGAAGAGGTGAGAAGGTCAAATCTAGCTTCTAGATGTTGGGGTTAAAAGCTTGTCATCACAGAGGGACAACATGCATGATCATTTACATTTGGGGATAACAGCACACATTTTGGGCCAGTCTCTGCTGAAAGGCTTTTGTCATGCCATCATGAAGGGAGATTATTTCAAACTTTGCTTACCGGTACTTTGTCAACTTTCCACTTCCAGATTGTTGCTTTTGGAAAGACCTCGGGTCACACCTTCTGACTATGCGTTGTTTCCTCGCTCTGACTCCCACTCACACCTACATTGCTTCATCTGACCATTTCTGGAAGCAACACAGCTGATCCAGAACCTTGACACAGAGACCTGAAAAGGCAAACAGGTCATGTTGGTCTTCTGTTAGATAACTCTGTCTGCACAAACGATCGCAAGTGTCGCCGAACGCCCACATTGACAGTTTATCGTGTGTCACTTTGGGGTTTCAGGCAGCTGTTTGAGATGTTTTTTGGTATATTTTGGCCTTTTAGAAATCAGAATTCCTTTTAATGCAGCACCTCAGGAATCCAGAGAATGAAGTTCAGTGTGAAAATATTTCTGGAATCTTAGGTAGACTTTCCCACCTTCAGCCTCCCACCTTGTGACTGTAACGGTCAGCGTGTCGTGCTTCACAAGTCCCTGAAATTGTCCCCACATGATTCCGTTTTCACATGTAGCCTTAATGTTCCACCTTTACAGCCCTGTACAGTCATGTGGAATGTGTAGCTGCCACATCCAGCACCTTTCACATAGACATGAATGGCATCAGGGTTTTTAGAAATTAATTTCCCACCTCAGTCATGCTAATACTCGCTTTTACAGCTACTGTACTCTTTCACTTTTGGCAATTCTGACATCTGATCACATGTCACTGAATTCCCAGGACACTCAGAGCCGTGAAACACACACACTATCTGACCCATGGGGGTGTAAACTCTGAATGCTAAACAACTAGGAGCAAACATCCATGTATGAATTTGCGAATTTTGCGCATTGGATCTGTCTGAGCATCATCTGACCCCGCATGCCAGTGTCAGTGTAAATGTAAAAAAAATAAACCCAACCTTTGACTTTTATTCACATGTTTTTCTTTCCCACTGTTATCTTTACTGAGATAAGCCATCTACGGGTTATGTAAAGGCTCACCTCTAGAAATATCCATGTCAAAAAAACATCTAAACAGGGTTTTAAAGCTTGTTTCTCACTGATGGGCAAAGATCTGCCTCATCTGCAAGTCTGGTCCTGGGAGGATGTTGCTGCCGTTGTTATTTTGTTGGTGCTAATTGCTCAAACTAACCTTGCCATTTCTCTTTCTTGACTGGCAGAATTATCTCACTACAGTGGCACATTATTTTATTTAATCACGAGAAATAACTGACATTTTTTTCTCAGTGTGTGCAGCTACTGTGATAAAATCCTAGACAGCAGTTATGAGTCTGTTCATCATTCACCTCCTGTATGCTCACGTAATAGCGAGAGTGCCAGAGGAATGTGTCTCCTGACATGCACTGATGGCATTTTGCACTTGCTGTAAATGCACAAGAACTTGCCGTGACCCAGAACTGATTCACAGTCAGTGCCTCTGTTTTATGTAACATATGTTTATTGCAGGAATGCCACCCTTAGGACAAGTAATTCGGCGTTTATGTAAAGACTTGTCTCTGTTTTATTGCTCGTGGACTCACAGCGTCAAGGCTGATCTCTATAGGAGCTGTATAGACCCATCCATGTAGAGACCCATCATACATTTACATGCATCGTCAAGGTCAAGGTGCGGTTTTTGATGGCGATTGTTACTTAGCTTGTTAGCACGTTCATATAGCATATGCTACATTTACTATCGCTCTTCTTCTCCTCTGTCCTGGTTGGTTTTTGTGTTGCTTGGTCCTAGCCACTTTGCATGTCTTCGTTTTTTCAGAGCACAGACAGAACGGACAACTATTTTTGACAGAAAGTGAATTGGATTAGAATTACATTCTCCACCTAAGGAACCATGAGAGCAGTGCTACAGACCCAAACAGGCCAAAGGAAATAAAACTATGACCTGAAGGAGACTCCTGTGGTTTTACTTCCTCCCTTTGCATGTTTTCCATCATTGTTTAACTGGCTGCTCCACCTTCAGTACTTTCACCTGTTCTTAGTTCTTTGTGTACATATAGACCATACCGCCTTGTGGATGCCTGATCCCATCAGGTGTCAGAAGCTAAGCAAGGTTGGTTCTGGTCAGTACCTGGATGGGAGACCATGAGGGAAAACCAGGAAGTCTGGGTGAATGTAGTGTGAGAGTGGGTGGTTGGTGGTGGTCGGAGGGGCTGATGGAGCAGCCTGGCCTCCGTCAGTTTACCCCAGGGCAGCTGTGGTTATATACATATAACCACCATGGAGTATGGAGTGAATGAATAATGCAATGTAGAGATTCTTTGAGTGCCTAGAAAAGCGCTATATATAACCAACTCATTATTATTAGCCTATTATTATAGTCCTGCATCTTTTCCTGTCAGTTCTGTTTACCTGCCTGCCCACTTACCTCCACTTTTATCTTTACCTGTCTGTTAGACACTTTTGTTTTCACCTGTGTTTCCTTTGTTTCCTTTATTGATCTGGGACCTTCCAGACAGTTTTTGTCATCCACCCAACCAGTAAGCTTGATTAAAATAACTTTCATTCACCCAACCTGCCTGTGTGCTGTGTGTTTTGCATTTGGGTCTTTTCTGAAATACAGGTAACACCTATAAATAGTCTCATATTAGCAGACTTTTCTCTGCAGTGCTGTGTAAGCAGTGCTGGAGAATGTCAGGACTGCACATCATTACCATTCCCCTATAATGGATGCAGCTGCTCTGGCACCTTTGTATGTTTTTCAAACCAGTCACAATTGTTCCGAGTTGTGCTTAGCCCAGGATGTTGTAATGGTGCCCCTGCAAGTTAGTGATGGGGTTAGTTAAACAATTGCACTGTGATTAAAATGACTAAGCCGGGCTACCTTATTGCACAATCCAAATCTTCTGCATAAAGTGACATTTTCAGCAAATAGGATGCTGTTTGAAGGTTGTTTCCCAAAACAAAGTGGATTTTGAAAATGGTCATGTGCAGATAGTGAAGGTGGATAACCAGTGAGTCAGACCAGTCTGAGTGGAACTGTTCATATGTTATTTGGTTATTTGACCCAATATTATTCTAAAAAAGTTGTTCAGTGTCAGAACTGAAGAGATGTAGCACGTTTTAAAGTGAGAAAACCTTCTAATCAGTAAGAATTAAGTAGACTGTAATCCAAGCGTGCAAAACCTCCGACGTCAAGCCCAGATCACATGGTGAGGCAATCATGAAAATGTGACAAGTGTTTACGTCCGGACATCAAAGTGTCCAGCCTCCAGCTTTAAATCGGTGAAGCACAGCAGAGATCACACACAGGAGATAAAAGCCACGGGCCTTTAGAAGTCTCACTTACAAACTCCAGTTCCTATACGATCACGTTATCAAGACTGTGTGCCGCAGAGATAAAGACAAACATCCAGCTGTGTGTCTTGTGAGGTTTAAGATTAATGTTAATAAAATATGACGCAAAACCTGTTGCCCATGTTTCCTTCTGTTGCAGTTTCAGTCCATGAACAAGCTCTTGAACTGCTTCACCGGCCCACCTGACTGCTGATCACACCATAAGTGCAGATGAGGTCAGACATCTCCCTTTGGTCTTTAACTGACTCTCATGTGAGTTCGACTCTCTGTACATTCCTTGGTGCTGTTTGTAGGAGAAATGACATTACAGGCCAAAGATCTGGGCTGCCGGAGAACAGTTTTGGCTCATGGCATCTCATCCATACATGTAAGAACTGACTTTGCTTTTCGTGTGGTGTTTGACAGTTTGGTAAACCACCAGCAGTTTCGCAATCAAATCAATGAAGTGTCAGAGCCAAACAGCTTCATGAATATTACAGGCAGACCAGTGCTAGGGCTCCAATTAAAACAGCAGCACAAGCGAGCACTGTGTAGCAATAACCTGCAACACACACCAGTTACTGTGCAGCAGAGCTTTCATTTGTGTGCTTCTTATCGCTCCTGTGGTTTGCTGAATTCACAATACACAATACAAATAAGCAATTCTGCGACCTGGACCCGCAATTGCAGTGTATATGTGGCTCAGAGCAACTGGACTGAGTTTACCGGACATTTTTAAGACGTAAACTAATGCGAGGTTTAAACCTAATAAAAAGAAGTCTTGAATTTCACACATTCAGATTGCATATTGTGCCCAAAAATCAAGCTGAACAGTACACAAAGTGTTCACAGTGTGTGCGAAAGTTAAAAAGCTGCCACGTGGAATAGCATAAACAGCAATGACTGAAGCTCATCTCAGTTATGCCATGGAAAAACAAAGCTGCTGTGTATGTTCTTAAGGTTTGTGGCAGGTTTTATTTATTCCTCCACGTTCAGTAGTTGGGCTTCAACCTAATGTTCTCTCCCTACAGGCTAACCTCAGCGCCGCTTGTTGAAGCCACATGCATTTGAGTCGGAGGACACCTCTGGGATAATATTATCATTATACAGCTGTGTCAAGCCATATTACATAAATCCATGTGTTGTTTCCCAGTTTGCTTTCAGTTGCTGACACGGCATCAGTTCTTAAGGTAATCAGTAACTTCAGCTGTGCAGTCTGACACCTACTGAATGCAGCTGTGCAGATGTTCTTAAGTGATAAATCGCCTGACCTGTCAGCATTTCAACTCTTATTGTAAAGATGGTCTGCAGGGAGCAAAACGTCTGTTTAATCTACTGGGAGGAGGGGGGACTCCTGTTATCAATACACCATGTCCCAAAAACAAGAGCATCCTTGTCCCCAGAAAACTCGGCCTGGTTCATGTGTGTGTTTTCTTTAAATGGGGCATCAGACCTCAGGGGGTCAACCTTGCATGCTCCATTTGTAAATGATCAATCAATATTCAGTGTGAGTGAGGTGGGTTTCTCTGGGGCTACTGTTTACTTTGATGTAAACAGATGTTTGAACGGCGTTGAGAACAGAACAACACATTTCATGCAGTCCTCAATGAATGTAAAGATCAAAAAGACTGATCCACTGACAGTCACCTGATTAAAATGCAGGGATTTTTTACGGCTGAACTGAGCTGAACCGTTGGCTGTGTTTGCATAGAGAAGATAGGACACGAAGAACATGAAAACAACACAAGTACTGTATGTACAGCAACCAGCGGCAACAACTCTGGCCCCTCAAAACTGCTGTGCATATTGATTCCAAGTGTTTTCAATTTTCATAAAACAAATAATCAGTTTGAATGCGCAAAACACATTTTTGACATCTCTATGCTTTTAGCCACGGTTGCACTGTTTCCATAGACGTGCACTTTATCCTGCAACCTAGAGTGAGGAAACATGTGACCGAAAATGTGTTGGGCCCAGAGGGTTAAAACACAAACATGAAAAATAATGTGGTGACCAAATTACAAGATAAGAAAACCTGCTAAGCACTGGACAAAGAACATCTGTGTCATCTGTATCTGCATGTGTAAACTACTTGTCATGTCACCGTGCTCTCATAGGACCAAGCTGCTCTTCTGAGGGTCATTCAGCCAAAATAGTTTAGAGGTTAGACCGTACAATCTTCTTGCTTCCAGTCCAAAAAAAGGTGTATGATATATACTGTGTGGCCCCAAAGAGAGAAGTGCCACATCCCATAAGTTGCTGTAAGCGATGACTGTCTGCTGATAACGACAAGCTTGAAAATGAAAAACATTTAGATGCGAAGGAAGTGAGCTTCCCAGACCTCTGCTGCCTGTTCCTCATCTGTGCCACGTCCGACACAACTAACATTACCAACTCAGATCTCCAACACAACAATCAGTGGTTGAGATGCATTGTGGGTAATGTAGGAAAGTCCACTGCTGCATTCCAGATCACATGCGTTTTCTTTTTCTGCCCAAAGTACACCCTGTTTCATGCAGTATGCATACAACTGGGACATAGTACTTCATCGTTAAATTGCGCCTTAACCTTTGATTGGTTTGTGTCCCCTTGGTGGCTCACGCTTGTGCATATTTGTGCAAGATGGTGCGACATCTGGGACTCAACAGCACAGAGCATGCTGGTTTGCTTGCTGGCTACTGTTAAATCGGGAGTGTAGTAAAACATCCTGCTATTTTTGGCATACTACATTTGCCATATTGTGTGCTGAGCATTTTTTTCTGGCATACTACACTGTGTTATAGTATGGCTATATGAATGCATCCTGGTTGTTTTTTCTAAATGATGGTGGCAAATATGTTGTCCACACTCATCCAGACAACTGAAACTCAGACATACGCTTATCAAATCCCCAGCAACGCACTCACCAAGTGTGATCGGATGAGCAGCTGTCAAGAAAAGCAAAAAACAGTCAGACGCACAGATTGACATACAGACAGAGATTGCTTTATTTATTAGGAATGGGGTGCGACCATAGTCAGAATAGAAGTGGTCCAAGTATTGATCCTTGAGGTATTTCTCATGTGATTTCTGTTGCTGATAATCAACAAAATATAATCAATGGATACAAATCTGTTGGCATTTGAAGGAAGAAAACCAGTCAAGGCCCATCTGAGAGCACACTGTGCTTCTCTTTAAATCTATTAGTTAAGAATGATACGTTCTCAATGGCCGTGTAAGGTCAAGTTTGGAAGCACACAATTAGTGCATCTTTCACAAACCAAGTTGCCAAAGTGAAACACTGCAGTTTACTTCAGGCTTTTTAAAATGCTGGGCAATTTAGAGAGACGTCAAACAAGTTGTCTTATGGAGTTATAGTAGCTTCCAGAGGGACAGCTTGGCTTGTTTCATTTCTCGAGCCTGTGATCTCATCTCAGGGCTTTACTATGGGGGCATTTTTGTAGCAATATTAATTGCAAATGCAAATAGAGAGTTGTGTGTCCGTATCTCACTCTGTGTGTGCGCAGTTGGATTTGCAAATGTGTAAATGAATCTGTAAATGCGCGATGAGATTTGTGTGTCTGTACAAGAATCTGCAAATGTGTAAAACAACTAGTGTGTGTGCAGTCAGGTTTGCAAATGTGTAAAAAAAAAAATCCACAAATCTGTATTCAAATTTGCAAGTGTGTTCAAATCTGTAAATGTGTAGACCTATCTGTAAATACATACAGAGACATGAATGTCTGAGAAGTCTCAGACCTGGAAATTGGCTCTCTACATGCATAATTTTTGCTACACTACTGCTATGATAAAAGTGTATGTGGATTTTTTTTTTTACACATTTGCAAACCTGACTGCACACACACTAGTTGTTTTACACATTTGCAGATTCTTTTACAGACACACAAATCTCATCACACATTTACAGATTCATTTACACATTTGCAAATCTTACTACGCACACACAGAGTGAGATACGGACACACAACTCTCCACATGCATTTGCAAATAATATTGCTACAATAATGGCCCCATACTTCACCTTATGACATTTCAGCTCACGTCAGCTCTGGCAGCTTTGCAAATGGCATTGAACATGGCATATTACAGCAGAGGAATGCATACAGTTGTGACATTATGTCTTTGCCTGGTCTGCTGATGTTGCAACCCATGCTTGATCAATGTCTATTCAGCAGCTCCCACAGCCAGCGTGAAGAGGACGTTTAAAAAAGCAAACAAGCAAACAAAAATCGCAGCTGAGAGCATATGGGATGACAGATTTTGTCAAGGACTGACCTCGCTGTGACTTTTGATGCATGTTGTCAGGCTTCTTGATGTATGCAAAGCAAGAAAAATATCAAATGACAAATAAAGCCTAAACACGCATTCTGAAAATGAGAAAACTGTTCTCTGTCATAAAGTTCCAAGTGGGGATGCCCTCCTTTATCATTTAAAAGCAAAGGTGAGCTTCATCAACAATGTAGCCATGGGAGGTGTCATCTTAGACAATCAGCATGAGTTTTCATGAGTTTGCAACACAACAAAAAATTCTCGCTTATCTAAAATTATCTTCAAATTATCTACAACAGATGTCATATTTTACACAGTCATGACGAGGAAGTGGTTTGATTTTTGCTTTCAGGGAAGCAAAGTCTGTATAGCCCCTTATCTTTACTCCATCAGTAGAGATAAGAAGATCCTCAATACTGGCAGAAATGTTCAATTTTCAGAAACTTAGTGAGTAGCTTGTAGTAACAGGTTTTTATGTGACGTTAAGTGGGGTTTAATGGGTTTCTGCAGGACAAAACTTTATCTGGCACCAGTTTAAATCAGAAAACATAAACATTCAACTAAAACATGGTCTAAATGTTTTAAATTATTAACTCATTACACATAAAGTCACAGTGTCTACAAAAAGTATTTCCCTCTTGGAAGTTTTCCCTTTCATTGTTTTCAGTCACAGTGAATATAATTTGGCTTTTTAAAACAGAATTGAGAAAAAAAGACTTCTATGTCAAAATGAAAACACATTTCTACAAAGTAATGTCAATTAAATACAAACATAGAACTAAAATAAGTGACTGCGTATGTATTTACTACCTTTAAATCAGTATTTAGTAGATGCAGCTTTGGCCACAGTTACAGCATTGACCCCATGTGGAAAGGTCTTAGATAATCATCACATCTGGACACTGATATTTCACCCCAGTCTTGTTCACAAAGCAACCAGGCTGCAAAGGGATTGTACTTCACGCATCATGATGCTGCCACCACCATGCTTCATGGTGGGAATGGTCCGTTTGTGATGATGTGCAGTGTTTTGCATTCACAAAACATAGCGTCTAGTCTGATGGCCTGAAGGCTCAATGTTGGTCTAGTCAGACCAAAGAAAGATGAGGTGAATATTTTTATAGGAACTGTATGTTCAGCTCTAGACGTCTGATAAATATCTATAACAATGTTCAGCTTATTTCCTGCGACAATGAGTGAATCTTTTAGAAGAGTCTTGAGAAACATTGTTAACGTTTCAGCTGGCTGCTTATTGTGGGCCTTTGTGCAGCAGCTAGACGGCCACAACTCATTGGCTAAGCCAAAGGCGTGTTAGCTATAACCCGAGGGGAGGGGCGAAGAGGTCAACGGGTCAAAGACTTCCATGTGTTATCAGACAAGGTTAACAACTGTCTGTATAAAGAACAGGAGATATGGGGTGGCCAGAACCCAAACAGTGAGGTGGTTGACTCGGAAGGAAGTCGTAACACACCGAGGCTGACGACTGTCCTCTTACACGTCAATGCTAAACAACAACTCAAGGTCCAACAACGTCAGGATGTATGTTGTGGTATTGCTGCCTGTGTTTTGGTGTGTTAGATGTCGACTTTGACAACCCTTGGGTGGCCTTTGTTCTGTATTTATCTGTGTAATCCTACAGAAGTTTTA
Source organism: Dascyllus trimaculatus (assembly GCA_024666655.1). Lineage (NCBI taxonomy): Eukaryota > Metazoa > Chordata > Actinopteri > Pomacentridae > Dascyllus > Dascyllus trimaculatus. The sequence goes on along the minus strand of CM045467.1, from coordinate 21,722,162 downwards.
TAGTCTTTACTAAAGAAGCCCAGTAAAGTGGGCAGGGGTTGTTATGTAATATTTGAGAGCGACCAGCAGGATCTGCAGCAGCATCGACACGTTTTCTACTTTTGTTCCAGGCACTTGGCGTCCCTGTGAGCTTCAGCAGCCTGGAATTCACATAAAACAGAGGGCAAAGAGCAAATCTGCATTGTATTTTCACGGGGATGATTGATTTTCTCAGCAGCAGTGATTAAACTGCACAGATATCAGGAGATTACAGTAATAAAAAGAAAAAAAAGAAGGAAGAAATGAACAACATGTGTCAAAGTAATAGTTGGAGTGGCCATCATGTGGGTCCGAATCAGTTTGAAGATCAGACTTCTTCCAAACACATGTCAGCTGTAGAGAATGTGAACTTTAATGTGATGCTGATGATCTTTTTTTTTTTTTTACTGCAACTATAATTAAATTAAATTTCAAATGGTTCAAAACTGAATCATCTTTCAGTAATTACAGTTATTTCTAAGTCGACACATGAAGTATTCCTCTCATCAGAAACCAAAACAAGTACTTTAAACAGTGTGAATGATGTTACATAACATCAACCCCTACAGACAGCATACGAGAGAGAGGCCTGATAAATATTACGGGTGCTATTTTTGATCAGATGGGACCAAGATAAATTTATTAGGCTCAGATAGGAACCTGAATGTTTGGCGTGAAGCTGACCACAGTGGATGCATAGTCCTGACAGTAAAGCATGGAGGTGGGAGTGTGATGATATGGGGCTGGATGAGAGGAAAAAGTGTTGGGGGGGCCAAGCACAGTACACACAAACACACAAACACACAGCATCACAAACATGAGGCACCAGGGCGAACAGGTCACATGAAATCCCTGTCGCCCCGACTGAGAATTTGTTGGAGCTTTTATGGTCCCCAGGTGTGGAGTGGCTTCGAAAGATTGGCAGGAGGTGGAGGGTGCCAAGTGGTGGTCCAATCCAGTAGGTCTGGAGGCGGGGAGAACAGGTGCAGCAGAAGAGGTGTTCAACTTCTCTAATCAGCCGAGATGGCCTTCAGCTGGGCTCCGAAGCAGTCTCCCAAGCCAGCTTCAGCTGAGCTCACAGACAGGAGTTTTTTAAAAGTCCACCACATTAAAAATACGGCCCACTGACACCAGTGGCCGTAACAAATATCTCAACATCAAGGCGGTCAGAGCAACTCAACCTGTCCAGCAGGGAGCAGCTGGAAAACATCTCCAGAAATGTGTGCAACACTGAGAGTCTGTCAGCAAAAGTACAGATGGATGTATAAGTATTGAAAAAGTTCTGACTGTCAGATAATTCAGTAAATGTAAATGTGAAGGCAAATACCCTGCTGCTCAACTTAAGAGCAATACAGTTGCTTTAAGGTGATACAGTGTGTCATTTGACATTTAGGTGATGGAGCCCTTCTCTTGTGTACGTTAAATAAGCCACTAGCAACACAATCCCTGCTCTGGAGCAATACTGTTTGGTCAGCTTGATTATTAACTCACCATATGACCTCAAATACCCTCATTTAGATTTCACACAGGCCTTCTTCAAGCCTCCATGATACAGCATTGTACACTTACACACCTCCTTCCTTCCTTTGTTTATTATTATTACCTTGCAAGATCTAATATCTCACTATCATATCCAGTTGAATTCATTTAAATTAAAGGGCGAGCACGTCTTTTTTCATCCCTAAATTGCATCTTTCTGATAATACTTGAGCGCTTTCACTGTAGTTTAAGGGCTTTAACTTACAATGCAGTCATTCACACTGTGATAGGGATTCTTTGAATGTACTGAACAATCTGAGTGCTTCTTCCACCAAGCAGGAATCAACTGGAAAAAAATAAATCCTCCGATCTGTGTTTTTCCGTCACACTCCTCTTGAATGTATGTCCACGTTATTATGGCACGTTGATTACAGGACATTCAGGCCAGGTGACATTCCTCGTGATTGTGTGTACACTTGCAACACGTAGAATGAGTACAATGTGTAACCATGACCCAGCAAAATGGATTCAATGCATATTTATGACTTAATGAATCGTAATCTTTCGCATTTACAGCTCTCACACAAACACATGGGACCGGGTGAGTCATGTGCGATTGTAAGGTTACTGGCAACAAAAAAACCCTCATATAACGACACAGTCTCCTTTGAAACAATGTGCCTGAGTGGACAAACTGTCACAAACACGCCTTGATAAAGATCCTTATGTGGAAACGTTGCTTCAGTTTTGCTGCATGCGTTGCAAAAAACGCATGCAGCAGTTTTTGTTGTCCTGCTATGTCAAATTCCTTTTCATGCTTTTTAAATATGCGAGATCATTTTGCATTTTTTATTTACGTATGCATCTACAGGTGACTTTGCTCCTTTTTGAGTTTAGCTGGCATATTAAAAACACAAGCATGTCAGTCTTAAAGTCAAAAAAAATCCCAGTGGACTGAGATGAAACATTTAATTGCTGAATTACAGTTTTTCCTCATCACTTACATGTTGCAGATCTGTTTGAAAATGACATAAAAGTATACAGAATCTGAATGAACACCCCACTTCCTGAACTCTCCGTGCAACTTCTTGCATCACTTATGTTTTCATATCACGGCACAAGGGAGCAGCCGTTAAATGCGCACAAAAAAAAGTGACATTCGATGCTGTGATTGTTTCTAAAAGACATACTGGATGCAGTGTGACTAGTTTTTCCACTGAGCAGCAGTTTATGCAGATGCAAAGCACAAGAAGTCATGCAACAATGTACAAAAATGAAATTAATGATTAATTTAGAGGCAAAAAAATGTACACAAGTGGAAGCACAATTGCAGTTATTAAAATGAACTATATCTGTAAAACAAAAAACAAAACACACTATACAGAATGGGCTCTCTCCAAAGTGACATACACTGATCAGGCAGAACATTATGACCACCTGACTAATATCGTGTTGATCCCCCTTATGTGGTCCAAAATGTTCTGAACCATTGGACATGGACAAGAGGACCTCTCATGGTGTCCTATGGGGTCTGGAACCAGGACGTTCACCTGTCAGTGGTCAGGATGTTGTTGCTGATCAGTGTATACTATAAATATTATAGTATCTTAGGAATATTTTTGATGAGTTATAATTTAGGTAGAATTAGTCAGGCTAAATATAATTGTCTAATATTATTATTATTATCATTTTTAATGCAATAACATTATTATTATTATTATTATTAATGATAATGATAATAATAATAACAACAACAACAATAATAATAATAATGTTATTATTATTACTAATAGCGATGACAGTTTTTAAAATTAAATTACTGCAAATTAAATAAAAAATAATATGTGATAAGATTAGTCATGTGTGCTGAGAAATCTGCATCTATAAAGCAGTAGTTGTGCTGCTTTTCTTTGCAGCTGGTGTTGGAATATATTTTGCGTCCAACTGAGCATGCGCTGATTTATGGAACTACATGTACACACAATCCATGAAAACAACGTTTTTTTCTGACTGATGACGACAACAGCTGCAACGATCACACACACGTGATGGTCAAAACAAAAATACTTCCCCATCAAAGCTGGACTCAAAGCCTCCATCATATCTTGCTTTGCATCTGGGACAATAACTGGAAGGAAATCAATAAAGACATTGATTATTTACTGACATGAACTGATGAGTGGATGCTGCCGAAGCTGAGATTTCCTGCTGTCAGTAAAGAGGATCTACAGTGAGTGTGTCTGCTGGGAACAGGTAGGGAGAGATGATGTCCTGGTCAGCTTATCCATCCTCTGAGCCGCACACTGTTGAAGGTGTGTCCGCAGAGCCAATGAAGCTGCCGCAGCGACATGCGTCATTTGGAGGAGGGGCGCAGTCTGGGGGCCTATAATAAACCCGGCGGCTGCGGGTCTGCCACAAGGACAGAAGACTTTATCAGGACCCACCAGCAGAAGAACAACTCCAAAGAAGACATTTTAAAATCTTTTTTTCCATCAGGCTTGTTCATAGTGTTCCACTCTGCCTCTCAGCTCTGCTTTGAGTCCGCTCTTTTCCACTTTGGAACTTGTGCACAGCCACACTTTGACTTTTTCTCTTACCTCAGACACTTCATTGAATCTTCAGCAATGTTTCCAGAGGCAAACAAAAGGTGAGTAGACATTTGGACAGACTGTACTTTCAGGTTTTCTGCTCCCATGCTGCAGAACACATGGCAGCTTCATGGGCTGGTTGGGACGAGCAAAAAAATCTGTTTGGCTGAGGGCCAAAGTGTTGCGCGCATGCGCTCTGAGCAGCAGGGACTAAGTGAAAAACCATTCATTTAATCCTGCCTTTAATTTCAGCGCACATTTCACAGTGCATCAGGAGCTACTCTGCTGAAACTAACATTCTGTCTAATTGAAGGGATTTAAAAAGAGCAGCCAAGTGAATGTGAAGTGACAGGCTGTGATTCTGTTGGAATGTGTGTGTGTGTATGTGTCAAAAGTCATACCCTTATTAGCCCTCAGATTGGGCCTGCTGCCCAGAAAAACGCTGTTATCCTGTAACGTGATCGTAATGATCACATCACATGTTACTAAATGAATGAGGAGGCGAAGAGGAGCTGAACTCGGTAGCTAAAGAGGACATGTCTCCTCCAGATATTACACACAAGATGCAAAAAAAATCCAAAAAGGTCACTCTTAGATTCTTCATTGCTTATCTGCCTGAGGTCACTTGGCATCATCCCCGGCTTGATAAAAAGAAAGTGCTTTTGCGTCATTTGAAGCTGTAATGCCCTAACTTTTGTGTTCAGTAGTCCTGGAGTGTCATCCTGACTTTGTTTTCATGTCATCCAGCTACAGCTACGAGGACTGCAAGGCCACTGCTGATTGGCTGTTGGCCCAAACGGACGTCCGACCCACGGTGGGCATCGTGTGCGGCTCGGGACTCGGAGGTCTGGCCGACATGTTAAAGGACCAGGTGGCCTTCAACTACAAGGACATCCCCAACTTCCCACAGAGCACTGGTGAGACAACAAACCTCTCAGGTGCAGATTCTCCACTGGAAGCTCCTCTTCTTTACTGACTGGTTGTATTGTTTCTCTGCAGTGCACGGACATGCAGGGCGGCTGGTGTTCGGCACCTTGAAGGGACGGCCGTGTGTTTGCATGCAGGGACGCTTCCACCTGTACGAAGGGTATCCCATCCAGAAGGTGAGTTTGTGCTGCAGTGAGTTCCTCTGAGTGCACTCTTGAACTCAGCTCAGTAAAAGGCAATGTTCCATGTAATCCATGACCTTTTAAGAAATGCAGCATATCCAGTCATGCTGCCTGAAACCAAAGTGCCTCATGAGTGATTACATAATGTTTATATGTATGGGCTGTGTGTCTTTCTCCAGATCACATTGCCGATGCGCATCTTTAAGCTGCTTGGGGTTGAGACAGTGATGCTGACTAATGCAGCCGGAGGCCTCAACCAGGACTTCAAAGTTGGAGACATCATGATCATCAAAGACCACCTGAACATGCCCGGCTTTGCTGGCAACAATCCACTGGCTGGACCCAACGATGAAAGGTACATGTTGTTCTTGTACAGTCTTTATAATGCATACAGTGAAGGTTGTGTTTACACAGGCGCAGTCTTGCAACACCAAACCTGGCAAACCTCAGCAATGTCACTCCTGATTCCTCCTCTGCCCTTTGCCTTCACTCACCGGTCTTCTCATCCCCTCCTCTGGCAGGTTTGGTGTGCGATTCCCCTGCATGTCCGATGCGTATGACAGAGAGCTGCAGCAGCTGGCCATGGACGTGGGACAGGAGCTGGGCTATGGAGACTTCCTGAAGGAGGGCGTCTACTGCGTGTTGGGCGGACCGTCGTTCGAGACGATTGCCGAGTGCCGCATGCTGCACAAACTGGGCGCTGATGCTGTCGGTGAGTGGTTTTTATGGACACTACAGAATACTTGAACACAGTTGCACGAAGGAGTTGCATATTTTGTTGGTAAAATCCACCCATGCAGCAACTTCTTCAACATTTCAGACAGGAAAATGACATCAATAAATAGATGTAATCTCGGCATGTGTAAAAGTTTGGGGCACCGTTTTACATGTAAACCCTTCTCTCAAAACTTTATTAGGCCTTAATTTACAAATTAGGACTTGAAGACATCCAACAGTTGTTAGCTCATGACTATCTGAAGTGAAGCTAATTGAAACCCATTGAAATGGCAGTTATAAAGAGAGGAAGTTGCTGATTGGATCTGCTTCTTTTCTACCTACAAAACCGACAAAATGTGCATTTTGCCCAAACCTTTACATACAACTCTACTTCGGCAGCTGATATATGAGAAATACACCTTTTAAAGCTGCTTCAGAGAAGGATTCTTTATGAAAATGTGAATGTTATTTGCTCATTTAGTTCTCGGGTCAGCTACGGAGACTTAATATCAAGCTTCACATCACATGTCACGGTTTAAGTTAAATATAGCTCTCTTATCTCCATGTTTAATGAGATTTCTGTTTTCCCTGCCAGGCATGAGCACAGCCCACGAGGTGATCGTGGCGCGCCACTGCGGCATGCGCGTCTTCGCCCTCTCGCTGATCACCAACCAGGCGGTGATGGACTACGACAGCGAGGAGAAGGCCAACCACGAGGAGGTGCTCCAGACGGGGAAGCAGCGAGCGGAGCAGCTGGAGCGGCTGGTTTTCACCATGGTGACCAAGATCGAGCACAACAACAACTACGCCTGAGAGAAGCTGGGCCTTGCAGTGCAACTCGAGGACACTTGATGTGGTCGTGGTTGCCATTTATTGCTGTTGTGCCAAAGAGAATCCCACTTAGTTTGTCTTTTAGGTGAGCAGTTTTTTAGTCGTAGGTCAAAAGATGATGAAAAATCTCTGATATATGTGTAAATTGAAGTAATGCACACAGCCGGTTTGACGCCACTGTGCCCAATATGACAAACATTCCTCCACTGAACAGCTCCAAAAGAAAGTCGCTTCTCAGTTTTTTGTTTTTGTAAAGAAGGCGTATTTGTTTCTAACTTAAAACAATGTGATCAACTTGTACAAATGTCTGCAATTTAACTTAACAATGAGCATAAATCTGCTGTAAAGATCTTAATATTATGATGTTGTTGAAATGTGTACATGAGCGGACTTGTGGTATTTTACTGTGCCTGTTTTTTAATATGACTTGTTACTAAAAGTACTATTTATTATGATGTTACGTTCATTTGTGTGGTTCTTTTTAGTGCAGAGGGGATATTCTCACCCTTGATGAACACACTCAGCACAAATACAAATCCACGATGAATTCAAGGACTCATGAAAACCTCCCAATGTTTATTCTCAAAGAGTGTATAGAAGTTGGACAGAGGAAGCGGCACAGTGAACCCATGTATTGCATGATGAGCGGGTTCAAGGGAACCCATAATGTTACCACTGTAAACATTACACAACGTTACATAACCGTTACTCTGCAAAAAAAAACTGGATCTGGCAGTCACATTTTGATGACACGCAAATGCAATTCTTCCATTGACATAAGACACAGAAAGAGGATTGAATAATAGCTGGCAGAACAAACAGTCTTGGCATTTGAAGCACTTCTTGTCGGTCCACATACATGGAATACTGCTCTTCAAATACAACTCTAGCTCCGGTAGAACAGAAGTTAGGCAGGCAGAACGTCACATTTCACAATGCATGCACACATCGAAGCCATCCGTCTTGCATAATTGTTTACCTTCACCTCAAATATTGACATCTTGTTCCGAAAATTCAAAAGAAAAGATTAAACAATGTCGACGCGTCCCTTTTCGCTATGAAATCTAGTCGCAGCAATTACATAAAAGGTGCTTTTTTTCCCCCATCATATCTTTTAAAACAAGTCTGTAAAAAGTGCCATGCATACTGATAAGCTGCTAAGTATGAAACAGGATTGATTCATCGGACACATTCTCTATGATACAGTACGCCGCCATCGTCTCTGCAGAAACTTCGGGGGCCCAGTAAAGCCTCATGGGCCCTCAGCGCTGAGGCGAAAGCAAAAGTTTGGCACGAGATGTAAACAGAAAGTGTCAGGCCTGGAGCAGAGGACCTGCTCGAGATATGAACGCACATTCACCATATGCTGAATGATACATGGCTGGAGAACAAGCCGCAGCTCTGTACTTGGACCACGTTTGGCACCGGCACTGTGATAACTGACAGGCAGCGACTTCTTTATACAGCGTCCTGGAGATTGTCCTCAAGCACAAATGATTGACTTCGGCAGGTGAATGGAGCCAGTTACAACTGAGTGCTGATTATGTGTCAGTTTGAATACAAACTGCAGTCACTGAAAAGTCAGAACTGATGATTGAATCCTGATAAGAACAAATTAAGAAATCTCTCAGCTGACCAACTTCAAAGAGGCAAAACCAAGACTCAGGATGGTCACAGTGGAGGCAGAAGTCATCCTCTTGGTTCGGAGCAGCGGTCAGCAAAAACAAACACTATTTTAAATTAATCCATTGATTGGCTCTCGACATCCTTGTTTTGATAAAAAAAGTAAAAATTCTCTGATTCAAGCTTCTTAAATGTGAATATTTTTGGTTTCTTCGCTCCTCTTTGGCAGTAAACTGATTATCTTTGGGGTTTGTGCACAAAGCAAGACATTTGAGTTGGCCATCTTGGGCTTTGGGTTTAGACAGTTTATAGACCAAACAACGAATCGAGAAAATAATCAGCAGGTTAATCGACAGTTAATCTTTAGTTGCAGCCCTAGCTGGAGGATGAAGAGCCAGTAGTATAACAGATAACAGAACAGATAAACTAATTCTGCTGAAGACACAAGATGAAGATGGGCAGTTAGGTTATTTTCTCCCTCACAGTTTATGTGATTATTTATGTATTACTTATAGTTAATTTTATTTGACTCAATAAGTCATTATTTACTCTTTTGAACAATAGGTTTGGTCTGTGGCCTTTTCTTTCTTTAAACTTAGATAACAGCTTGGCCAAGGAGTAAATAAATGTGAGGTTGGCCTGCTTATATTCAGTCAAGCAAACTACCTTGTCATAAAACATGAAGGTTTGTCTCCACTCACTAAAATCTAAGTTTTTCTTGCTTGGCCTTCATGAAATGTTCGTATCAGCTCCCTGTCAGTGCTATCACAGAGCTAACAGCCAGGCAACGAGAAGCGAGCTCCCTCCAGTTGGCAAAACAGGCGACAAATGAAGGATTGGCACACGTTCCCAAAACAGGCACTGTGAAGATGAATCTGCGGGGTTTTTCTTTTTTTTTTTTTTAAGCATCGGATGGCCTCAGCACCAAGCAACATGGAGGAGAGGAAGAGCTGGAGGAGGAAAGGCACTTCTGAAAACAACAGATTACTAACTGGGCCTGGAGCTGCAGCAGGACGCAGTGCGACGGTCACAGAGGAGTCACTGGTCTCTAGGCAAACATGGTCAGGGTGATCCACTGTGGGACAAGGAGAGAATGGGAGAGTAAATCATAGGCGCTGCACACACGATATACACCGATCAGCCACAACAGGTGAAGTGAATAACATGGATCATATTGGTACTATGTGGTGTTCTGATGGAAAACCTTGATGAGACTCAGACACCCAAATAAACATTGTCCCACAACAAACACACTCCCTCATGCCAATGGAAATCCCAAATGTCACTGGTCTACCCCTGCAGGAAAATGCACCCCACCACATGGAAACAACATCAACCAATGAGGAACATCTTGAGGAACATGACAATGGTCCAACATGTTGATTTGACCCCCAAACTTCCTACAGCCCATTCTGATCAAGCATCAACAGGATGCAGTGGAACAAGTTGGATTGACAGAGGCCCCACTGCACAAGCCAATGCACCCAAAGGATCCAGTGCCAACGTCCTGGTTCCAGACCCCATAGGACACCCTGAGAGGTCTTCTGGTCCATGCCCAATGGTTCAGAGCATTTTGGACCACATAAGGGGGACCACTTATGCTTTTTCTTCCAAAATAAATTTTGTTTTTCATTTGAGATTATGGAGACCTGTTGTATATGAATGCCTTGGCTCAATGTCTTAGAAAGATTGACGGGGTTTATCACGCTTCTTTGTGGTTTATTACTAACTGTAGATCCGTGACCCATCATTGTGAATTGTATTCTCGAGTTGGATGGCCCTCCGTGTCCACCAGGAGGCTTGGGCATTGGTACACTTTTATTTTCAAAGCCATGCTTGGACTGCTGACATCCTACATCTGTAATTTAATCACACAGTAAAGTGTTGATTCCTATTGTTTGTATTCAAATGATCAGTTGTTGCTCTCTGTTCCATTTGCCTGCACAGAACTGGGAAAAGGGCTCTTGTTTACTCTGCTCCGTCTACATGGAACATGCTGCAATAAATCTGGAAATTAACTGAATTTATCTCTTTGAATGCATTTAAATCCAGACTGAGAGCGCTCGAGACGACCTCCTTAACTTGTCAGTGTTTTTTGTAATTGTAATTTTAATTGCCGACTGTTGGTGTTGTAAATTGTGTAACTTTTACAGAGTCCTGCTGCCTCTTGTCCAGGACTCCCTTGAAAAAGAGGTTTGTAATCGCAATGGGGACAACACAATATCAGGCAGGTGGTCTTAATGTTATGGCTGATCGGTGTATGAAAAGCAAACGTTGGGTAGAGTTTGCTCAGTTGTACCTGAACGAAGTTTAGGGATATTTGCCCGTCTGCATCTGTGTCCATGGTCTTAAAGGTTTCTGCAGAGAGAGAGAAACAAGGAGAATCACTTCATTTGAGAGTGTAGCAAATGGTACTGATAGATCTCCTTCAATATGGGGTAAAGTGAGGTGATAACAGTTGAATATTGGCCTTTCTGCCTCTTTATTGCGAATGAAATGAGATAATAAGCAGGTGAACTGTTGCTTTAAGGCGCTTTTGAAGGACTACAGTCATGCAACTCACTGAACATTGTCTCCAGTCTGACCAGACAGGTGACAAAGTTGTCAAAGTCGACTGCCATGTCGTCCTCCGTGTAGCGCAGGATGATCAGCTGGAACAGGTGGTTGGTCAGCTTGAAACCTGGAGGAAGGCACACACACACGACTAACTCACAACCCAGCAGCAGCACTTTGCAAATAGGACTGAAAAGTGCCTTATGTTTTCTTGTTGCACCATTAGTGTAAATGTACCTGCAGATTCAAGAGCCATCCTCATCTCATAGGAGCTCATGGTGCCCGATTTGTCCAAGTCAAACTGTCTGAATATAGTCTGGCACAAACAGATGGAGAAAATGAGACAAAGTGGAAGAGAAAATGCAAAGAAACCAAAAGTTAGGCACCAAGCAAGCTGGCCAGCTGTCAAAATAAACCACAGTCTGATGCAAGCACAATCAAAACCAATATTTAGCCTGATCCCCGGTTGGACCAATCAGCGCTCAGTCTCACCAGGTATCGTTTGATCTTTTCCCAGAGGACATGGAACTCTGTCAGGCCCAGCTTGCCGCTGCCGTCGGTCTGACGGAGGAGTTAAGGAACATGTCATGGTCACTGGATGAACTTTTTGCAGCATTTTAAAGCTCAAAAGAGGTCAAAACCCCAGAGGTGAAAGAAGAAAAACAGTAAGCCTGTTCTCCAAATGTACCTCCAGTGTCCCAGATGATAAAATAATAAAAGCTAAGCTTGCATCATTTCAAGGATACATCCATGAGGTTTATCATACTGCGACAAGCTTCTTTAGTGAAGCCGTCTGTCTTCAGGTCCTTATCTGTTTACAGCAGGAAGAAGACAGAAACAAAATGGCATTTTTTCAAACTCATTATTAAACTAATTCCACAGAAGCAAGATGATGATGAAGGGGATGATTTCCTCAGTGTACTGACGTTTGCTGATGATCCTGTTCAGAATGGTTTGCAGCTCCGTGATGCTGATCTCCATGTCCTGTTGGCGCAAACAGAGGTCAGTGTAATTAAACATGACCTGTTCATTTACAGAGAACCACTTTTCCGACGCACCACTCCACCTCCTGCCAGTGAGACAGTGAACTTACCGCTCCTGCCAGCTGTCTGAAGAGACTCTTGAAGCCCGCGTCGATCTGGCTCTCATCTAGGTAAGTCTGAAACAGAAAGTGGCTCAATTGACTTTCCTTAACCACAGCACAAGCGGTCACGTGTTCAAAGTGTCAGTCGTCTCTTCCTTATACCTCTGTTGGAAGCTCCGCTGCAACGTCATCATCGAGTTCCCTGATGAGGAAAGAAAAAAAAAAAAGGAATTAAAGTATGTGTTGAAGCCACAAGCTCTTTAACTCTCTGAATCCCAAACTTTTTAAAAATATTTTTTGGGAGTTTTTTCATTTTAATAATAGCAGGAGAGAGACAGGGTGAAAGGGGGTACAGAGAGAGACATGCAGCAAAGGGTCGTGAGCCGGACTCAAACTCACGACCACTGCTGGTGACCTGCGTCTACATGGTGACGCCCTAACTCAGTGAGCTATGCAGCAGTCCCTCAAACCCACCTTTAAAAAATGCAAACATTACACCTTTTATAAGAACAAAAAAAACCATAAAAACTAAATGAACTGTCGGATTTTCAACTCTCCAACGCTTCTTTAACTACTCGTCTGTGTCTGGAAAAACAGCCAAATCTAAGTTTAAAATTGTGATATTTCATCTTGGTGTCTCATTTAAAAATATCCCAAAAATGAAACGTTTGCGAAAACAAAAAAATTCAGTGCTTCTCAGTAAAAGTATAAAGCCAGTAGTGACTCAGCTGCAACCAACTGTTGACATGTGTCGCTAAACTAGGCTGAACTGCAGGCTGTGTTGTATGTATGTAAGTATTAAACCAAACTAAAAATGTAAGTAGTAGAACGTCTATAGTATGTCAAGCCACCATTTGTCCTTCCAGTATTGGTTACCACTGTGGACACTTAAAAGAAGACTTAAAAAACTAGAAAAGCACTGGGAGAGCACAGACCTCCGCCAAGCAGCTCATTTCACCCCATATTGGGATTTACACCCAGAACTAATAGTCCCAGGATTGTTTGATCTACATTATCAGATTCCTTGACCAACAAAACATACCCTTAGCATTTGGATTCACATTGATATCATTATTAGTTCAATAGTTGGTCTGCACTTAAATGGTCTGCACTTATATAGCGCTTTTCTCTACCTTAGTGGTATCCAAAGCACTTTACAATGTGTTTCACATTCACCCATTCACACACACATTCACACTCCAATAGCGACAGAGCTGCCATGCAAGGCGCTAATCTACCATTGGGAGCGACTTCAGGTTCAGTGTCTTGCGATCAGTGGACAACCCGCTCTACCACCTGAGCCACAGCCGCCACAGTTAGTTATTCACCAAAATCTCTTTCTGGGTAATGGTTCTTTCTTCTGGATCCAGCTCCATAGCTGTTGTTTCTACAACAGATCTGTTGGATCCTCCTGATCCAGCAGAGTCTCAGCTACATGTTGGTGTTGGCTGCATGTCTGGATCTTCATCTGTTACCTTACAGTGATGACCATTCCACAGGCCCTCTAGTTTGTCCTGTTCTGGATGGTAGTATCTGGAATTTAGCTTGGATCCAGATCAAATTTTGACATGTTGTAGAAATTAGCAGGAACTTATCCTGTATCTTTTACCAAGCAGTCTGGACATTTGTTGTGGAGTTCCATGCACATATGCATGTACATGTCCCTATCTCCCAATGCTAAAGAATCCTGCAAAAACCTCCTGGATCCAGACGGTGATCTGGATCAGCACCAAGATCTAATCATCTCTTCTTTGTCCCATTATCCACCTTTCTTGAACATTTAATCAAAATCCGTTCAAAACTTTTCATGTAAAGTTGCTAACAGACAGACATACAGATTAACGCTGCCAAAAACAGAACCTCCTTGGTGGAGGTAAATATTCTACAAGCTAATTCCAGTTGTTTCCATATTTGTAAAATAAATAACTAAATAAATAATTTCTTAAATTTTTGTGTTTATATGTTCTAGCCATTAAAATGTTGTTATGCTGAATAGAACAGATTTTTGAACCTCTCTCTACTTCTAGCCAGGGCTGTGCTGTTTCTAAATGGGTGCAGGACTTTATATTACAGTGAAAAATGAAGCTATAGTGAGGAAAAATGTGACAGGAGCAAAAAAACACCCAGAAACTCCTTGGTGTTCAGAAGGTCCAAATCTATCTAGAACTTTTCTTTTTCCTAAAGGAAACTTGTATTTCTTTTTATTTGTTTTTTTGTCCCTTTCTTTGCGTATTAGAAAACAGCTGTCTGTATCACCTGCATCTCAGCGTGTTAATCAGATGACCCGGATCATTGCTACACAGCATTAGCTTCCCTGTGATTAACATCGACACAAATGCCCTCTTCCTCACTCATTTTCCACCGCAAACACGTCGGTCACGGCCGAAGCCACTCACTCAGAGTCGGCAGGCTTCTCGGAGAAAACCCTGAGGCAGAAGTCGGCCTCTTTGTGGGGCTCGAAGGTGGAGGGGACGATGATGTACTCGCCGGCCGGCAGCCGCAACCGCGAGCTGACCTCCCGCAGGTTAATGAAGAGCTCTGAGCGAGCGCTGGAGGCGTGAGTGAGGAAGAACTCTCGCTTCAGGTGAACTCCTGACCTCCCTGTAAACTGAGAGGGGAGGTAAAGGAGTTAGCATTTGCATTTTATTCTATTCTGAATTAGAAAGTGAAAGCAGATAAAGTCGTACCTCATTTGGAATCTGCAAAGACAACAGAGAGAAAACATTATGATCAGTGATGTAAAAAACTGAAAAGGTATTTGTTACCATAAGAAATAAAACTACAATCAAACTTGTTGATAGAGTTCATAAGACAAGGTTAAGTTCAACAAGCTGAGGTTTGTGGATTGGTCAAACCTCGTAGAGGGCAAACCCGATGGTCTCCATGTCTTTGCCCTCTCGCCGCTTCTTCCTTCGGTCCTTTTGCATGAGGGCAACCAAAAAGCTGCAGTCTGATTGGCCGGGAGTGTCTGGATGCTGCAGCGCGATCTTGAACTGAGGGTTCAGCCAAAAAGTTGCTGGAGACAAGAGGTGAAAAAGTCTTATTGTTCCTTTATTCAAGCTGTGATGTTAGCAATAAGGCTTGTAATGACTTTATACACAGGCCAGTCTGTCACAATAAATACTGAAGGCCTTTTTTAAGACAAGTTTCATCTCAAGTAGAGCAACAAGTAATCAAAAATAACAAATTAGCATTTCTAAAATGTAGTGGTTTTTAAATTGAGAAGCAAAAAAAATACATTTTCCGCTCCACGTCACAATAACTCAAGAAAGCAGACTCCACTTCCATGCATGTCACGATGGGGCATTTCCAGAATTTATTCAGAAAACAGGCCATTGTTTTATTGCTGACTGTTTAAATAGGAGTCACTGGTTCACATTCCTTCAGGAAATTCACCTAAATCTTCCTTCTCTCCTTCTGCACCAGCATGATTGGAACATTTTTATACTAAATAAACATAGCATAAAGGGGTATTCAGAGCTCCTCAGGCAGATTTTAACACCGTGAGGTTCTGACATGGGTCTGGTGGGGGGGGTTACTCAATGAAATGTACAAAAATATTACAATTAAAGTGAAAATATGCTTCCATTTGTCCCCCACATGTTTCTTCCACCTCTCCACCTGCTTCCCTGCAGTCTTCCCTCTTCTCCCCCTCCACCCCTCAGGTAGCTCATACCTGGGTAGTTCCTGCAGCCTCCAGCCGTGCTGCCTCTCCTCCACTCGCCCTGATACAGCGAGGAGCTCCATTTCTTCAGCTGGCTGTTCTGCAGGGCGTCGGCCGTCAGGTTGCAGATCTCCAGGCGGCTGAACTCACGCAGGAAGTCGCTGAACGACATCCTGAGAGACAGGCTCTGATTATTTTTCCATCGCAACTTCAAGAGTGGGACTTTATTTTAGGGCAGATGAAAAATGACACTGGAAATTCAAATATATACATTGTGACACAGAGATAACACACATATCAAACAGACCCAAGAAATAAAGCAGAGCTATGGGGAAAAGATACATGCAGTGTTGGAGCAGAGTACATCCACCATGTTTAAATGCTATTCCTGATCTGTATGATCACATTTTCAGCTCTGATGGCTTGAATTTCATCATTCCACTTTGTTAATTCATATCTGAGATGAAATGATCTGACACCAATCACAGGCCTCAGCATTTCTGATCTTAACTCACCAGAATTCACCGTCCTCGCTGCGGTTTTGTAGCCGACTTCTGACGGAGCGATCCACGTTGTCCCACTCTCTGGAGCTGCAGATTGAACATTTGCAGAAAACATACGGCTGTGTAAAAATAAACTATCCACTGACAGTGAGGAGGTTTAGATCAGGTCAGTTTGACAGAATACAGGAGATAAGCTGCTGCACCGTCTCTGATTTTGCTCAGAGTTGACTTACTGTAAGTGTTGTTTGGGACTGGAAAAATATC
The DNA here is from genome assembly GCA_024666655.1 of Dascyllus trimaculatus. NCBI lineage: Eukaryota > Metazoa > Chordata > Actinopteri > Pomacentridae > Dascyllus > Dascyllus trimaculatus. Next base: position 21,705,729 of record CM045467.1, on the reverse strand, counting down.
TGGCTGAATTAAGAGAATTTCACACCAATTTCCAATTTTAAAGGGCCAATAATGAAAATCGTGGCCTCTGCTGGAGGCATTTAATCACTTGGATCTGCTGGAAGCAATTTCATCCTTGTCCTCACCAAATTTCACAGCTGTTGAAGCTATAATTATGGAGATATTGAGCCCTGTGAGTGGTTTTCTCAGGTAACACGATTTTCTGAGGGTAAAATTATTAAAAATTCCAAGGTATGAAAACCATATGAAATTCTGAAAATTCAGCCAGAAGTACTTCACAGAGCTTAGTTGTGGGTCGCAGATAACAAATAAGACTAAAGGCCTACCATAACGCATCATCGGATGTGAATTCACACGTTGAAAACAACAAACATCAACAATTATTGATCCTCAGAGCTGGTCCAGACGAAAAGGAGTGAACGTCTGTAGGGAACTTCATGTCAATCCACTGATTAAATACTGAAATAGTTCAGTCTAGATCACAGCTGAACATCCAAAGACAGTAAGGCTGAAACTCCACAGTTAGACAGCCGATTAGCTGACTGTCAGAGGATGGATGAGATCACAGGACTGCCCCAAACTACTCAATCAGTTAAAAAACCTCTGCGTTACATTCCCTGTTATAACAGCACAAGCAGCTGCAACGCAATAAATATCTTCTGACCTCTGACATACTTGGCGGTCAGCTGGCAGATGAAGACGCTATGTGACCATTTGACCCTAACAAGATGCTATTTTTGATTTTCAGTTTCAAACCGACTGCCAGCTTCTGCAGCTTAACTTTGTGAAGGGCTTATTATACATGTTAGCAAACTCAGTTGCTAAGTCAAAGGTTTCTTGAGAACTTTTATCAAGGCAAAGTGGCCATTTTTAGACATCAGAATGATGGGTTTTCTTGTATCCAAAATCTCAATGTCATACAACACGCGACACAGCCATAGTACGGTCATAGATTCATCGTAGCAGGGAGAGAAGGAGGGTTGAAAGTTGTCTGCTTTAGCAGTGATGTAACATCACCAGTGGGCAGGACATCTGGGATCTTTACTTTAGTAGCTATTACATTTCTCACATTTCTCCATCCTCCTCCACTGGCTTGTCTTTTGACTTTTTCAGATCATCCATCCATCGATTATCTATACACCTTTTAATCCTCTATAGGGTCGCGGGGGACCGGAGTCTATCCCAGCCGACTCGGGCGAAGGCAGGGGACACTCTGAACAGGTCGCCAGTCTATCACAGGGCTACATATAGAGACAACCAAGCACACTCTCATTCACACCTACGGACAATTTAGAATAATCAGTTAACCTCAGCATGTTTTTGGACTGTGGGAGGAAGCTGGAGCACCTGGTGAGAACCCACACTGCACTGGGAGAACATGCAAACTCCACACAGAAAGATCCCAGGCGTCCTAACCGGGACGCGAACCGGGGATCTTCTAGCTGTGAGGCGACACTTCTAACCACCAAGCCACTGTGCAGCCCCCTTTTTTAGATCAGACAGAGCAAAAAAAAAGACGGCACATAAAAGGCCTTTTGTTCGTCGCTATAATAATGCAAACTGAACATAGGAAGAAAAATCATCAAAGGCCGTTTCTAAATTCTCCACAGTGTCAGTCAGCCTCAACAGGAAATTAGGCCATGGGTGATTTCTGTAACAGGCTGTGTAATCTGTGTGAATCTTACTTGTCACTCCAGGCTCCAGTCCACTCCACTTCCCCCCATGGGTTCCTTACGCGGACCAGCTTTGTCATATTTCCTCTGTACACCACCTAAAGGCAGAGAAACGCACCTGAAGTTCATGTTTTGCGCCGACTGAACTGCTCCTGTCGTGTGGCGGCAGTGGACTGTCATGTGTAGCTACTTCTGGTTAGCCTCAAACAAACCACAACACCAACCATTTAATCAAAGGAGCCTTTGGTATAAAACAAGAAAAGGAGAGTTTACCACGTGTCTTCATGTGAGCTGGGCTTCGCTCATCATGTGAAAAAGATACTAGGGATGATTTAAAACAATGATCTCTGTTTCTCAGGGTGTTCTGCGGGACTACTTATCTTGTCACTTTTAAATGTAAAAAGGACAAAAGTCAGCTTTTACAGTATAACAGTCCTTATTTCACTGCTTTGCCAAACATTGTAGCCCAGATTTAGGTCGATAATATTTGCCCCACTGAGTGCTACATTCCTAAAATACATCTAACTTGTGCACAAGTCACAGAGGAATCAATGAAAGAGGGCCCTGTTGAACTGTATCTCTATCTGGCTTTCAGTGTAATTGACTCCTAACCAGTTAATTAGATTTTAGAAGAGTCCAAGCACATTAAACTGAGTTACTGGGGATTTACTTACCCATTGATATAAATGACAGACACATTAACCTACATAACATGTGAAGTAAGTCAACAGGAAATATTCTGAACTCAAAGTTATCAACATTCTGGGTGTCAAAATGAAGAAACAGAATTTTTTTGTTTATAAATTGTGCACCAAATCAATCTGAAAGCTCCTTAGCTCATATGTCACAAGTCTGTATACTGTAATATGTTCATGTATGTTTGAAGGGGAAATTGTTGGATCTCTTTGAGCCTGTGCAAAATATCTGTCATTGTTTCCAATCTTAGGAGATCTCCCTGCTTAAATAAAGGTTAAAGACCCCTTTCAGGGAAACTCAAGGTCGTTAACTTGTGAGAGGGATGTCTGATCAAGTCATGTTTTCACTGATTGGTACCAGCATGAATCTAAGCCCAATCTTTTATTCATATCCGCTGTTAAATAGGCGTGGTTAAGGAGAGCACAACTTGTGGCAAGATGCTAAGAATGGACATTTTGCTGTCCTAATTGAGCCTGGCTTGTCTCAAGCACATGAGCTCTGTTTGGAGGTCGTTAACTATCGCAGAAGTCTTTGTCATGGTGGCCAGTTCCTAGCTAAAGCCCCACAAAGCTCCCTGCTTGCCAACACAGAACTGCTCGTAGTTTGAGTGAAAGCCTACGAAGGTTGCTACAGTATTAAATAGAAACAAGAAGCCAACAAGTTCGACAGCGAATCTACATTACATGAAGAGTGTAATATCCAGGAAAATGCTATCAGACTGGGACCAGTGTTGGTCGATGTTAAATAATAAATTAATGGGATCAGATCAGTACTGATGACTGCCTCAAAAACGTGGAGTCAGACTACTGTGGTTTCATATGTAACAAGCCTGAGGAACTAATCCTACCTACTTGCAAGGTGGGACTTTCTCTATCATTACTCCTCCTCAGAGTTAGTTTCAGGGACAAACATGCATGACTGAATTACTGCAATACAGTAGTCCCTCTCCATGTATCACGGATTAAGAAGAATATTAAATGAAAAGAAAATGCGTATCATACAGCAGATGAGTAGACAAATACTCGCACATATGGAAAACGCAGCTACGGCTGCTTCCACTTGAGCTACTTTGCCCACGTGAGATCGTGCACGGCACACTACTGGCTGAAGGTTTGGAGGCGACCAACCAGAGCACTGTATTCTGTATCCTGGATGCTGATTGGCCCAGTGACCGTAGCATCAGTGTCCTCCGTCACCTGTGTATAGCATGCGTTCAGCATCTCTCTCTCTCTCTCTCTCTCTCTCTCTCTCTCTCTCTCTACCTACCTATCTATCCATCTATCCATCTATCTAGTTTTAGATCAGGGGTGTCCAATCCTGGTCCTCGAGGGCCCCTATCCAGCATGTTTTAGATGTTTCCCTATTCTAACACACCTGATTCAAATGATCATCATCAAGCTCTGCAGAAGCCTGATAACGATCCTGATCATCATTTGATCATTTGAATCAGGTGTTTTGAAAGAGGGAAACATCTAAAACATGCTGGATAGGGGCTCTCGAGGACCAGGATTGGACACCCTTGTTCTAAGGCTTCTGGCACCGAACCCAAGTGTGGGGAGGGTTTATAAAGCCTTAAAATATTTATAAATAATAAAATAAATATAAGGTCGCTACTTCGCGGATTTCTGTCTATCGCGGGGGGTTCTGGAACCTAACCCACATGATAAATGAGGGACCACTGTATTACAAACTTGCAAGTGTAGTAGTTTTACTCTGTTTGAGTAGAGTTGCAGGTGAGCCGGTGTGCTCGAACTTCAGGGAGGTGCAGGGAATCAACAGATCTGCACATTCTAAAGGATACAACAGTGTAGAGTTGCATCTAAGCCAGTTTAAGGTGGGAAGGGAATATTTTCATGGAAAAGGCATCTAAATATGTAACTCTGATACACTGAGTTGATTTTTTAGAGGAGAGGGACTTAAAAATTGATACATTAAGTGTGTAGACGGACTACATATTCGTCCATCATCCATCTGGGCAGCTTTTGGAGTTGTCAAAATCAAATAAGCTGTAAGACTAGTCCATCGTCCGTCTGTGTTACGACTCACCTCGTCCACTCCAGTCACAGAGTAGGCGTGACCCTTCACCAGCTTCTTGAACGTGACGGCCTCCCTGTCAAAGGAGCCGCTGACCTGAAAATAACACAACACAGTCAACAAAACAAGAGGTCACTGACGTCCACAACACGATCAGCAGGATGGTGACGGACACAGGAGGAAACATATGTGCGTACTGTAGCACCACATGTGACAGGCTTAATGGCATCTACAGAGAGCCGTCACATTCACTGTGGAGTATTGATTCACATCAGCAAACTTTACAGAGTGAGAGCTACGTTAGCGAGATGACTGTCACTGGGTGCTTTGGTTAATTCAAACATGGCAGCCGTCACACCACGTCTGTATGTGTGTGACCTGATTGAGATGAGATGCAGCTCGGTGTCGCCTGTAAACCTAATGACACGTAATGCTTGAGAACACGGTTGTCAGACTTAATTCCTCATTTATTAGTGTAGCAAATAGGAAAATTACATGCATGCCATCAGTTTTCTTTATGTTTCTAAGTTAAGACTGTTTGCACTTGGTCACATCTAAAACATAAGTGCAAAGTATGAATTAAATATTGAACATAAATTTCTCTGAAGAAGACAGTATGTTTGCTTTGATCTGTCAGATTCATTCCCAAACTGACAGCCACAGAGAGGCGTACTGATCACAGACACTGCCCTTCAACAAGACAAAGTTCAGTCCTCCCTGTCTGCAAACATATGCTTTGCCCAAGTGTCCTTGACACACTGAATTCCTGCCAGCTTCAGGTTTTTCCACCAACCTTCACTGCCCTCTCCTGGCTAATCCCACATGTTCTTCCATTACAGCACCCGTTAACCTTCCCCATCTCAAACTCAAAAAGATTTTCCAGCCTTTTCTCTGCTAATCTACGGCTCACTCTGACCTCTGACCTCCCTGGAGCAGGGTTAAACACCATGTCATACACTATAAACCCAACACTCTCCTGATTGATTCGCAAGAAGCACTTTAATTCTGCAACTTTTATCATCAAAATGAATACATTTCCTCATTTATCATCAAGTTAATAAAATGAGAACTGGGCTGCCTTTTACCAGTCACAAGAAACCACAGATATTGAAATGAATTTAAAGTATAATCAAGATTCCCAGAGTATTATCACACTGGAAAAGCTGGGACTGTAAATTTTAAGTAGTTATAAGACTTAAGTTACTGTCAGGGTTTAAACTTGCGAGACATTAAATTAGCATGTGGAAGGTACTTTATTGTCATGCAGAGTGCCGAGACTGAGGAAGGCTGACCTTAGCTGCACAGGGTAATCTGTTTTTACAGGAAAAAACTGCAGCAGGTAATGAAAACTAAGAGGATGGACTGTTTACATCAGACAAGTTTGACGGCGTCCCAGATAAGTGAAAGCAAAAGTCTGGCATCATTCACTTTCTTGGCAAAAGCTAGACAGGAAGATCGATATCACTCTGCTGTCATGTTGAAGTATTAATATACATGCAGCCCTGATTGCTGGTTAGCTTAGCTTAGCATAAAGAATAAGAACAAGGCAACATATCCGACCTGGCTCTATGAAAACTCACTAATTTACAGGTTATATCTTGTTTGTTTAACCCATTCTAAAACATGAATAAACCACACGTGGTTTTGCGGCAACAGCTCTGGAAATTACACCTGCAGTAACCGTCTACGATCACCTGAAACAAGCTGTGAATACAAAATGTCATCTTTAAGTTCCCCTTTTATTGCTTTGGTCAGTTTAACCAACATGCTTCACAGTCTCTACCATCGTCAAACTTCAGATGGTAGAGACTGCGGCCACTTCTTCACCAGTCAAACCTTCATGGTGGAGTGGCAAAGAGAAAAGACATATAAAAAGCTCATATAAAATCTTGACTAGAGTCCACCAGGAGGAATGTAAGAGACAACTGGAGAAGGTACTTTAGTCTGATGAGGTTAAAATTGTGTTTCTGGGCGTCATACTAGACACTGTGCTGGCTGACACCAAACACCGCACATCATCACAAACATACCATCCCTACTGTGAAGCATGGTGGTGGCAGCATCATGATGCGGGGGTTACGGTAAAATGGATCTTGGAAGACTAGCGGAATCCACAACTGCCTGCTACAATTGAAAACAACGCTACAGTGCCTTTCAGATTTGCACTCCTTTATGTCTTCATGTCCGAATGAGCCCTCCTGTCACTCAAGGCCCAACGGTGTAGAATGTTGTCAGGTAGAGCGGGCGATGAAGAAGTCTAGAAAACGACCAATCCCATCTATTGTTCAGGAGAAGCCCTTAAATATGCAATAAAATGAGAAAAACAACCCCTTCATTGCAAATCACATACTTTCTGCTTGTATTTTCAGTGCGTCCAGCTGCCCTTGCAAATTCCATACTGATGCATGCAGCATGCACGTATTTAAAACCGACTACTTTGTCAGAACATTGCGCCTTAAACTGTGACCATCTTCCTCGTATATATGTTGCAGTCTGAAGTGCAAAATTTGAATTAATAAGAAAAAAGGTGCTATTCGGAAAGGCAGGGATACCCTTAGATGTGCTGTCATCTGTCTGCCGTCTCCTGACAGTTCAAGCTTGTTCAGAATCACATGAGACACCATGACGTATCTTCCACTGTATTTTTACCGTACTGCATTTCACATACTACGCATTAAGACATTCTAAATCTTTTTCTGGATACTACACAGTATGGTAGCACGGGTGTTGAAACACATCTGATTTCTAATGGAACATCCACCAAGTTCTAACAAGAAAACTTTGACCTCATCTATGATACGTCCCTTGACTTAAATGGAAAATACTGTGCATGTACCGTGGCTGTCTCTGTCGCTGTCTTGTGTATGTCTGAATGAAGCCATGAGGAACATTAACATAAAAGTGAATGATATATGCCGCGTCTGAAAAGCACATTAACAATAAAGCCTGTGAATAATCCGTGTTAATTTCCCATTCTCTCGGGTCAGAAGGTGTGGGAGTGTTGCGGTACTGACGTCAATGGAGCAGCCAAGCAGTGATCCTCTGTCTATGGCTCTGCCGATGATGCTGTAGAGGTCCGAGGGAGCTTTCTTCAGCTCGTACATCTCCGTCACGCCGCCTGTAAAGTCCTCAAATCCCTCTGAAGTGCTGCCGCCTGACAGGGCTTCATAACAGCCATTCAACCTGGGACACAGCAAACAATTAGAAGCATTTAAAGCAGTGGTTCTCAACTGGTCCAGCCTCAGGACCCACTTTGTCTCTATTAATATCAGTCGTGACCCAAATTTTTGAAGTTTGTGTTCCTGTTAACAAATTAAGGTTTATTTGGGTGGAGTCTCAACGCATTTTGATACAACACAGGAAATTTTTGGCTTATTTTTGCTCATTTTGGTATATTTGGGCGTTTTTACTAAGTTTATGAGTCTATTTTGGCCAATTTTAACAGATTCTGAACATATTTTGGTTTATTTTTGGCACGTTTTTAGGCATAATTTTTCCAATAAGCTGGCAGAGCCCAATCTAGAGGTTAATAGTGGGCTACTACTGGTGTCACCACCACTAAATATCCTGCTATTGAAAGCAAACGGTGTCATGAGAAACACTTCCTTTAAAATAAAAGACTTTATACCACTACTTTTTTGGGGGAGCATGCTTTTGCGACCCTCTAAAAATGGCTTTGCGACCCACTTTTAGGTCCCGACCCACCAGTTGAGAACCACTGATTTAAAGAGTACACAGAGAATTATTAAGTGTATGAGCGGGGCTTCAACGGGGCCAGAATTAATGATAATACTGCAGAGCTTGATATTCATGTTAATGTTTAAACCGAACTGAGAGTGCAGCGTGTTCTCAGCACTCACTGCTCCTCACCATATATGAGCATGTAACTGCATAGAAACCGAACCAGCGTAGCAAAGCATCAATCTCACTTCAGTATCACACACAGCTGGGACGCTCTCTAAGCCTGGCAGACACACACTGCCGTGAACAATGCTGCTTCACTTGAACAGTTCACCAGATTTACAGCTGAGACCACAGCTGTTCACAGGAGCAGCTGGAGCCATGAATTGCTTAATGCCTTTTTTTTATGAGTGACAAGTATTTCTCACTTTCTACATCAGGTTTTCACATTTGAACCTGAAATCCTTCCGCTTGGAGTTTCGACTCAGTGTTCGAAAGCAGTTTTTGTACTTTTGAACTTGTGATTTAGACTGAGACTACGGCTTAAACACACATGACATGTTTATTTGCAGGTGGATTTATCAGAAATATGAGGTCTAAACTGGGAAAAAAACAAAGAGAACATGCTTTATCTTCAAACAGGACATGTGTATTCTCTACTATTGCCTATTTTGCTGCATAAATATTCACTTAAAGGTGCAAAATGAGGCTAAAAGCAGGAACCAGCATAAATCAGACCTGCTGATTATTCTAAAGTGATAGATAAAAATGTTAAAACGACAACGTTACAGCCACCAACAACAGCCTCCCCCAGATGTGATCGACATTTGTCCACGGCTGTCCCGTCCCTCAGTCTTACTTGGCGTAGGCCTTTTCCAGCAGTGCACTCCAGAACTCGGTTCCCTCTGCTGAGTGGACGAACAGCAGCTTCCCGTCCTTCACTGGCAGCCGGTCGTCGATCACCACCTCCACCCACTCACCGAACTGCCAGAACTGCAAGACAGAAAGCAGAGGATGCTATTAGAGCAACGCTGTAAACATGGGTGGATGTTCTTTTTAGGGTTCTGGGATTTTTCAAAGACCTTTTTTTCTCCTTTAGACTGAAACTACTGCCTGATTTTATTAGAATTGACCAAAAACATGCAGATTTGAAGATGTATTTCCAAAGTCTGCTAGGGAAACAGAATATTTCTGTTTGGGGCTTCAGAGGTCATGGCTGCAAAGACTAGCTAAACAAGCAGTTTTCCATGCTTTTCAACTGTAAATGGTGTAGCTAGATCACCAAAAGCCACTAACAAATCCCAAATAAGTCTACTTAGAAGTAACGTCACTTTGCAGGAAGCCAAACTAAATGTTCTTTGTCAATAAACCTGTATTTGCTCATGCATCTCCCTATATAACATATAAAACAGTGAATGTGTCTTATTTGAGGCTGCACAGTGGCTTGGTGGGTAGCAGCGTCGCCTCACAGCTAGAAGATCCCCGGTTCGTGTCCTGGTTAGGTCACCTGGGATCTTTCTGTGTGGATTTTGCATGTTCTCCCTGTGCAGCGTGGGTTTTCACCAGGTACTCTGGCTTCCTCCCACAGTCCAAAAACATGCTGAGGTTAACTGATGATTCTAAATTGTCCGTAGGTGTGAATGAGAGTGTGCTTGTTTGTCTGTCTCTATGTGTAGCCCTGTGATAGACTGGCGACCTGTCTGCCCAAGTCAGCTGGGATAGGCTCCAACCCTATAGAGGATTAAGTGGTGTATAGATAATGGATGGATGTTTCCTATTTGCAACAATGATCGGATGTGAAAACCTAGTTTGCAGCAAAGAAACTGCATGAGAAGGAAAAGAAGAGAAGGCAATATGTCACTACAAAAGGGATTAAAGCTTCCACTGCTAAATATAAATCAATCAGATGTATCTTCTTTCTAGTGCCGTCTAATTTAGCATTCAGCTGGACGGATCCACTGACAGATGTTCCTTCATTGATCTCAAATTATGCTCATTCGAAAAATAGAACAAAGGACACGGAAGAAAGAATATCTCTTGTTCTCATATAAATGAGGCAAACAGATCCTGTAGATATCAGCCTGCTTCTGCAGTTCAACCTTATCTCTTACAACAAGATTAATTCCACTCAAGAACTGATTCAAGAACTGATTCAGTCCTGCAAACCTGAGGGTGTCTTTCGGATCTCCACAATAAGACGATGAATCAGGAGGCACAGCGAAGGCTTGTGATGCAGGAGGTGAACTGATATTAAAAGACAAAGCTGTCTGAAAAGTTGCCGTGGCTTTTCCATATGACATGTGGCTATATGCTTGTTGTCCAGGAGGGGGCAGAAGAAACCAGCACAACATTACAAGGCAGCATGAAAGGGAGGTGTGGGGGGGGGCAACATGATGGCGAGCCAGAACACAATAAACTGAAGCGTCCCAGAGGCTCTGTTGTTGACTCTGCTGCTCCATAGAAACACCAGTAAAAATATGCAACAATCATGCACATTAACTTGCCTTTAGAGCTCTATGTTTTCTGTGAGTTGTATATATTCTACGGGAGTTGATGGGAATAAAACTAAAAACCTCAGGACATCACATGCCATGAGCAAGTCTCTTGATCACAGTCAAAACAATGCAATCTAAATGCATGAAAGAACCATAAATTACAAGACAAACGAGCACCTGTAAGTCATTGCATCGGAAACGTTGCCATGAATAAATAAATGAAATCAGTAAATTCCTGCCTCCAGTTAGAAAAATAAGGGCAAAAGTTGATTTTTATATTTGGTGTAGAGACAGACAAAGTGAAATATCACCATTACATCTGCTGACTAACATCATTTTCTAACGTGCTTCCTGTGAACTTCACCCACCACCAGTGTCCGAGATGTTCTGTCATCAAGGTGTAAATTACACTCTGCAAATACGACGATAAGCCACAACATTCTGACCACTGACAGGTGAAGTGAATAACATTGATCATATTGGTACTATGTGCTGTTCTGATGGAAATCTGATGGATTTTAACATCCGTGTTGATGAAACCACAAAAGGGGGACCAACACAGTATTAAGCAGGTGGACATAATGTTAAACCTGATCAGTGTATAACATGTCTTCCACTAGAGGCCTCCTAGACTGAATCACATATTCTAATGCAGGTATATATTCTGCTTTGTCGCCCTGCTTCCAAATTCCTTTTCTGACACCCCAAAACTGAACATTTTTAGAAATAATCTCCAGAATGCATAATCTGATCTCGATTACACCAGCCTCTAGTCAGAGTGAGTCATATGTTTTTGATTTTAGCTGTTTATGCAGCATTTCAATGTGCAATTATTGTGCAAATGAGAGAGCTCGTGCAAACTCAAAAAAACACAATCTGAAAAACCAGTTGCTCTTGGACGGCTATGGAAACCCCGAGGCACTAATTCAATAAACTTCGTGCAACTGAAGAGCTCGCAGTGCAGCAATTATGTCTTAGTCTTATGAGGGAAGTAGTTCTTTGTCAGAGTAATCACATTTGTAGAACAGAGGGTGGAAAAGCTGAAGGGAGTTGCAGGAATGCCATTGAGCAAACAGAGGAGCACAGCTGGAGTGTCTGTGCATGTATCGGGTTGCATGCTGGGGCAACTGGCTAGTGGGCTTAAGTGTGTTTTTGTGAGTTTACAGAATGCACTTTTGTGTCATTTGTGTCTGTGTGCAGCGAGAAGGCAGACAAACGGATAAATGGGCGAATTCTGCAGAGCTGAAGCCACCTCTGGGAGGAGCTGTGTCACAACACAGCAGACTGACGACAACACACGAAGCCAAACACAGACTTGCCCCCCGGCAAACATGCAAGCACACACAACTTCTTCTTTCTACTCTTTCACACTGCCGAGGCTTGATCTCAGGGTTGCACAGCCTCACCGAGGGAAGTCAACTCTTGCCACATCTGCGTCAAACCTTCAAGCCTGAGAAACCTTCACACCAATTCAACAAACTGTCAAGGCTTCCCGAGAAAAAACACGAGCTATATTAAGAATATCATAAAGGATTCTGCCCCAGTTAACGGTTTCATTTGTTTCTGACTGAGGAGGCTGAGATTGCCTGGTTTATAATTTATTCTTCCTCCTTTTGTTTGCCTGCCTGGCTTGTTCACACACACACACACACACACCCTCCTCTCTTTCCTACTTTTAAACCAATTAAGTTTCCCACAGCCAGCACTCATAATAACATTTTGGGATGACTCATTCAGGTCTGGGTAACTTATCCAGAGGCTTAAAGGATCTGCACCGAAACAAAAGAGAATCCTGGGAGGACACAACGGCACTCAAAAGCACAAGGCAAAAACCTGCTCATGCACTGGCGGCAACATAAACATCTTAAAAAGAGGATAAAGCAGAAACTCGCACGGGCGACAGGAAAAGAGGACGGAGAAACTGGGGCAACGAGCCATTTAGCGTTCATTCACGTACAATTCCACATACAACACATGCACGCGAGCCTTCAGAGCACATTCAAGCATTATTTATGCTCATTCTAGCAAAGAGTGGCACATTCATATGGAGGACAGCTGCATTCCACAAAGTAAAAAAAAAAAAAACGAACGCAGTGTCTCTGGAAATAATCAGTGAGCATATTCTGCTTTCCCTTGGCTGACTTCTCTGTAACTGAGTCACCAGCCCCGGCAGACTCGTGGAAATGAGGGCTCTGTGTGTCCGTGTCACGGTATTTATCGATCCATCAATATCAGAGGAGTCGGCACGGCAGCCCGGAGCTGAGAGGATTTCAGTGTTTTTCTCAAGGACGCTTCAGGAAAGTCGACAGTTTCCAACACAGAGAGGATTGGATCTTAGTCATCGATTTTCCTTTACTTGTGTGTGTGTGTGTGTGTGTTTCTGAAGTGTATGCATGTGTAAAGAATGTGCAACTGCAGCCAGTTTGATTTGTCAGCCTGCCCGTTCCATGACTGAGCAATCAGGCTGACATCAGGGATCCAGAAGGGATACTGGGCCATGTGTGTGAGTGTGTGTCTGTGTGTGGTTGTGTTTTATCTCGGTCCCTATGCATTTGTAATAAGCGTGTTTGATGTGTGAGAGCTTCCTTGTTGCCTCCTCCTCCTCCTCCCCCCTTCTCTTGGCGAGCTGACAGTCTGGTTGGCAAAGCGTTCGCTGCATCAAGCGGGGCTGCGGCAGACTCAGCTCAAAGTGCTCCAGCCTGACATGGAGGGAAATTCTTATTGGCAAAGTGTTTCCTTCTTGTTGGCTTCTTTACTTATAAGAGGAGAAGCAACACAAGCATACATTTTCAGTTCAGTTTTCAGTCTGAAGTCACCTCTCACTCTTCTCTTCAGCTGTTTCTTCCCAAAAGAAACATGAGCAGTGTTTAACGACACTTTTTAGTTCAGTCCCCCCCAGTCTGTATCACAGATGGACTCAGTGGTGACAGGCTTGACACGGAAACACTCAGGCACAGATAAGGAAGCATGTGAAACCGCAAGACAGATACGAAAGAGAACGGAACAGCAACACTAAGCAAGAAGAGACTCTCTGTAGTCTAATGTTCTCTTTTCGAAAGTTTAAATAGTTCCAGATGTTCCTTTGCCTATTTCTGGCACTACTACTCTGTATGTTGCATAATCACTCCAGAGTCGAGTCAGCAACAATGGGTTTGCTCGCTTGTAAAGTGCAAGTTTAAACTTTCTCAAGCTGCTTCAAAAAGAAGCAACAAGCAAATTCTTAAAAGGCAAAAGTCAATACTACATAGCAGACGATTGCACATCTGGTAAATGCAACTATCCACCTCATTCTTCTTTGGCCTTTAACAGAAGGACAAAACACAGTTTAACCTGAAAAGGGCACCACAGAAAAACCACAGGTTGACACTCAAGAAAAGGCAATACTTCTTATTGTGTTGTATGCAGATGCACTCCCCTAAAAAACACCCCAATCCTTCAAGGATGACTGTTTCTTAACAAACAGGCTTAAATCATCTGCTGGAAATTCCTGTCTAGTGGCTACGTTTGACACCAAACACTGCACATCACCACAAAACACACCATCCCTATTGTGAGGCATGGTGGTGGCAACATCATGATGTGGGGCCACTTCGTGGCAGCAGGCTCTGGAAGGCTTGTAAAGATAGGGGGGTAACATGAACGCAGAAAAGCATAGAGAGACCCTGGAGGACAATCTGATGGAGTCTGCAAGAGAACTTGGGAGAAGACTGGCTGACCTGAAGCATCCAGCGAAAGTTACACAGAAATGCTTTGAAGACAACGAGGTGAATGTTCTGGAGGTACGTCTAAGTCTGGGTAGACAGAGCCCAGACTTAGACGTTGTGGCTGAACTTGAATTGAGTTATTATTAAACCAATAATTTAACACTCAAATAGACTACAAATATTGATGGCAGAGAATAATAAAAAAGGTACCAGCACACTCTAATCAGGGCTTCCTACATTTTGGTTCCACATTCAAAGCGAAAGCCGCATAATTATAAACCACTGCCGTAACATATTTCCCTATCTTGTGTTGACCTGAATAGGTGTGTTGTTCACCTGCTCACTGCACAGCAGCATAAAAGGGTTTATGATCAGACCAACACCTGTGTCACTGCTCCAGTGTGTAGCAGCTGTGGTCACACATTTGGTTATGTTTGTACATCCATTATGTGTCTTGTGTATTTGGTGTGGTGTACAAAACAAAGTTCAGCTGATAAGGCTCAGCTTCCTGCCCGACACTTGTACCACAGAGCTATAGGAAAAACATTTTCTATTTCTGTCACAAAGCGGCAGGACTGGTCCTTCAGACAGGAGGCGATACTAAACTACATTCGACACAGGATCAGTGTTTGATTCTCAACCATAACTTTGTCATGATAGATGTGACTAATTAAAAAAATCTATCTCTGATAAGGAAATGGGTGTTGTCCACTCTTGGAGAGTGAGCTTAAATCAGCCTGACAGTGACTCAAACCCCCTCAGGTGAAGTGTATCCACTGGCTGACTGGGTGTGGACTTGTGAGGTTACTTATCTTGGATGACTCAGTGCAGTCTGACAAGTGAGAAGAGCAGCCTATGGCAGAAACACTGTGTTTTAAATCCTCGTTCTTGCTGGGAAACTCTGGGGAGAGCAGGAATAAATGAAGCTCTTTGCTAACTGGCACAACATATTAAGTACTGTTGAGCAACGCAGGTTCACATCGGGTCAACAACCACTGATTACTGAATAATCCAGCTATAATTTACCAGTGATTCTGTTGTATCAGCAAAGAGCTCTGCTTCTGCTCCTGCTGCACACAAATGGAGCGCCAGGTACATGCAAGAGATGCAAGAAGTAACTTGTGAGGCATCATTTTGCATGCACCTGCAGCTGTGCCTTGGCCATTTCACCATGGACCTACAGAAGGATGAACTCTGTCTACAGGCCCATAGGAAGCTGACCTTCATGTCGAGGATCAACATTGGTGACGGGATTTGTGTCTGCAGCGATGACACAGAGACCGAATAGCAATCTTTGCATCCACAGATTCTGCAGTCTCTAAGACCAAAGAAGGTTTGTCAGTTGAGGAGCACCCTAAGAACATACATCATGTGCACCGTGAATCCATCCCCAGACTGTCAACGGCAAGTTCTACTCTAAAGCCCCGAGGCGTGTGAGGGAGAACTTTCCCTGCAAACAATCTCCACTGTGGTGCGATGGCAACTGGTGCTCCATCATAACCAGCTGCCTGCTCACAGAGCTATGAAAGGGCAAAAGTTTTTTGGTCACACAAACACAAAATCGCTTCCTGCCCACCCAACTCGCCAGATTCATGTCTTTGTGACTTCTTTGTGCTCCCCAAGATGAAGTTCACATTGAAGGGTGACCGTTTTGACACAGTGGAGATCCATAAGAGATGGTGCTTGACAGAATAGGACTTGCAGGGAACATCTGAAGAGCGGCAGAAGAGTTGGGAGCAGTGTATCGCTGCACAAGGAGAGCACTTTAAAGGGGATGGCTGCCACTATTGTTTATAAATGTAGAATCTGAACTCTGCCACTGCACTTCACATATTGAAAAGAAACGACAAATGCACATCACAATCTGCATTGTGCAAAAGCTCACAGTTTGAGCTTAGAATTATATGGGAATAAGAAAAGCAGGAAATCCTCACAGAAGATGGATTACTTAAAGTGATTTTAACATTATAGTGATGAACTTTACCATTTGTCAGCTTTATAACGAATTAAACAAATATGATACCAGCGTTATTTAAAATAGTGTGAAAGCTGCTTCATGGACAACAGCATGAACGCCTGTAACTGTAGTATTGTGAATCACTGAGCTGCTGAGGGCTCCTTGTGAAAAGAGGAGCTATAAATAAGTGGAAAACTGACAATCTCCTGATGGCATCAGGGAACTTCTCGTGGCTCAGCTTCAAAACAGTAGCGTCATTGATAATCTAGCAGAAATCATTTAGTGCAGCACTGGTTCAGCTTAAAAGAAAACTCCACATTTATTTTGGAGCGTTTGTTCGTAATAAATCAGAGTCAATCTCTGTGTCACACTCTGGATATATGCTGCATAAACTGCCAGAAATGGAAGCGTTCAGAACTTTCTATTAATATCCACAGAAATAGCTGAGGTCTGCTTTAGCTTATTTAATCTTTTCACTTCTAAGTGTCCTTGTAGACATGGCAGGATGACAATCTTGTGGGTGGACATTTAGATTACGCCTGTGCAAAAACCACTTTTTTATCATTGTATGTGTACTACTACTAAACTACAGTGAATCCTGACTGCTACTACAGCAGAGATCCCAGTAAACTCCATCTGGGCTGACAGCACACATAATGTGCTCCCAGCAGCAAGAGTGTGGATGGTGTCTGCTGCACTTGTTTTGTTTGTATCCTGGGACATATTCAAATGCAGAAAGTGAAGCTGTTGTCACCTGGAAGTGAAAGATTCCGGCGTATCCCTGCTGGAAGTTCTGCCCATGAGGAACCACTCTGTGGAGAAGGTTATCGTTTAAGGTCAGCGAGGCGATGGCTGCCAGCAGCCAGCAGTCCCCTGCAGAAAAACACACAGACACAGTGTTAACACCCAGAATCAGGCCTTAAGAGTAGAAAGCAGGAGGTGTCTATCATGACAAACATGATAGACAGCAGGTTGTTTATTTGGAACAGGTGCTGGATTGTGTTCTGTGGTTTTTATAAGCTTGAAGGCATAAAGTAAAAGCTGCTAAGGTATGAAAACATTTACTTCTGCCGTTCCTCTAGCCACACACGAGTTAAAGACAACAGCTGTGCTATAAATCTGATGATATTTAATGCATATTGATTGCGCAGAAAGACTTAATAAAGCTGCTGTGTGGTTGATCGTTTTGCTTTGCGCAGTCAATCGCAAACACAGAGAGAGTCTTCTTGGGTATAACACAGAATGTTACAGCACTCTTATAGGATTCATATAGCACTGCCTGTCTGTACCCTCCCTGTTCGTCTTGTCTCGCCATATCCTTAATCCCCGCCCCCCCAATTCACTGAGGTCCAGTACTGTCCCCTTTGGCTCATGATAGGACAATTCAAAACAGAATGACTGCTTAGCTCCCAGGGTGGGCCAGTGATGGTCTCGCACACGCACTAAATATTAATATATTTTGCTGCAAGACTAAAATATGCATTGATCTCATTAAAGTTGACTCCATTCGATGAGTATAAATGCAGACAAAAAAAAAAAAAGAGTCTTCTTCCTGAAGGGGGCGTGGACAGCCGTAGCTTAGCAGCATTTAAAGCTGCTGATAATGAAGCAGCCTGTTTAGAATCAGATTAAAACCTGTGGTTATATGGCCATGGTGAAATTAATCATCTTTGCAGTACTTTGAGTTGAAAAAATGGCAGGCACACTCTGGAGACATGTAAGAGTTTCATTAATTTGTTGAATAGGGACCTTTAAATAACACAGCCTCCTGCAGATCCACTCCCATATATGTAAAGAGCTTTTAAAAATCTACAGCCACTTTTCTTCCCTCCATCCCTGCAGGAAGTCCCATGCTTGTTTTCCATAAAGGTCTAACTGCTGCTGAGATAGAGCCTAAATGCACTCGGTGGGAAGACACTCATCAAACTGGAATCCACCCATTAACAGTCTAGTAAAGTCAAGAGTCAAGAGGTATGTTTGCACAAGCTTTGCCCTCTGGGAAATGGGAGAGGCACTGGATTTGTTAGAAGGAATCACACAGTGGGTTAGAGCCACAGTAGCCCTTTATATTATCATGTACTGTATTGCAAAAGTTTCCCGGCTAGAGGTCGGGAACACCCTGACTGTCGTAGTTTTTACTGTCTTTCTTTTTACAGTTTCACCACACAGGCTCTGGTATGCGATCTGAAATAACTCCGCCACAGTTGTTGAGTCGTCTGCTCTGTGGAGGCTCTTCACTGGTCTGTCCTCATAACAATGAATGTCATGACTTTTCTTTGAACTTTCAGTTTTGTTCCTGCTAATGTATTAGTTTAACCCTCCAGCCAGTGGGTTTAAAAGGCATATTAGAGCCAGAAACTGTACAGACAAAATCAACAGACGTTCAAATTTCCCACAGTCCTTGAACTACTCATCCACGATGCGCTGTTCTAATTGAAAAACGCAACCAAATCTAAGCTTCAAATTATGATATTTCTTACTTCAACATGTCTTATTTAAAAAATTACCAAAAATTAAGTTTCCTCTACACATAGTCTGTAAAAACAGGTACATTTTTTAAAAATTCTGCACTCTTCCTGCCCGAATGAAGAGGTCCTAGTAAATCTGCCGCAACCGACATTCATGTAACAAGAATTCAGGGATTCATTTCCAGCTGGGCTAGGTTGAACTGCAGGCAGTGTTTGGACAGAGCAGAGAGGAGACAAGGATGAAAACAATAAAAAAATGGAAGTAGTAAAATATCATTAATGTGTATTCTCCCCCAGTAACAATAACATCCTTAGGCACTTGAAAATGTTGTACATGTTGATTTCATGTTTTTTTTTCTTCATTTTTTTCAACCTGGTTGTTCACCCCCTCTTTGGATTTTTGGCCTTATAACTGTTTTACACCACACAGAAAACATACAGAGCTTTATATCGCTCTAAAAAATGAAAACACAGTAAGTGAAAATGTGAGATGGAGCAAATGAAACGTCCAGAAACCGCTTTGGCTTCAGAGGGTTAATGATAAACTTCTACACCAAAGGTGATCCAAGGATAAAACCTCAGGACATTTAGCTTTAACACGTCACACGCATCTCCTGGTGGCGGCTGGTGGGTCATCTAACAGATAACTTCACTGCACTGATAAAAATGACTCCATCATGGTGTATTTTCGCCGTCAGGCACAACAAAGCATAAAGCTTTCCGGCTCAACGTTTTCGGGGGTTGTTGTTTTGCCTTACAGCTGCTCCTCGGGAAGCCAAGGCAGCTTCAGTTAAGCATTTCATTTGGCGATAGGGAAAGTCGCTTCCTGTGCTGGCAGATCCACCGAAACAGACGAGAGGGTGGCCTTGTTTACAGATGTGACGCAGAGAAACAAGGCATGAATTATAGATGGAGCAGTGTGTCGAGCAGAAAGCATCTCAGGCAATAGACTGTTACTGGTACTGCTGAATGGACGGTTAACTCTGTTTATGTTATATCTCCATCCGTCATCATATACTGATTTAGCTTACTACGTCTAATTGAAATGCTCATTTTTCACTCCTAACTGTAGGCAACATGTTGACTAAGGACCGCTGCCTTATTTATAGGCAAGGATCACACTGGTAGTTCCACATGGAAGGACGATTCCCAACACACTACCTATTAAAGCTGGTTAATGTCAGGCATACACTTCTGTAACAAAGGTCTCAGAACAATAATCTAGGTGGAAATCATGACAATAAGTATCATATTTAAACAATATTCCACCAGGTTTACGCATTAAGGTCACGTACACATGGGAATACTACTGAAAGAACAGATATGAGGTTGAATATTTCCTAAATAACTCTTTGCAACATGCACCTGACTATCTCTTCATCAGGTGCAGTGACCTTCACGGTGGAAATTCCAGGCCGACGTGACTGACAGGCAAGAAATAGCCTGGCACCCTGTAAAACCACAACTGATTGTTTTAACTCTTTGGCTTTTGTAGGGATTTTTTGGACTTCACCGTCTGAATGCCAGGTAGGTTGTGGTTGTTTTCTGTTTCCGTCACATTTTTACTAACTGTGGGCTCATTTTTCACTGCAATATAAAGTCCTGCACCCTCATGGAAACAGCACAACCATGGGTAGAAGAAGACAGAACTCCAAAATGTGTTTGGTGCAGTATAGAAAAAGTTTTAAGACCTCAGATAATAAACAAAGAAAACGGGAAGTACATTTCTTTGATTACATCTTGTAAAACACTGAAAAGACATGGAATCAACATGTGCTACACAGGTGTTACCAATACTCTACATACAAAACGTAACCAGACATATTTTAGTACTTCCATTGCTTATTTGTTTCCAGACTTTCCTCCTCTCTGCTTTCTGTGAACACAGCCTGCAGTTCAACCCAGTTCAGCCAAAAGGTCTCAGAATTTCTGGCCTCACCGTTGTGCATAGTAGTTCAGAATTTGTTGTGCAAAGACACGTAGAATCAAATGATTTTGATGAAATGTCATAAATCCATCCATCCATTATCTATACACCGCTTAATCCTCTGTAGGGACGCGAGGGGCTGGAGCCTATCCCAGCTGACTCTGGCAAAGGCAGGGGACAACCTGGACAGGTCGCCAGCCTATCGCAGGGCTACATAGAGACAGACAACCAAGCACACTCTCATTCACACCAATAATTTAGAATAATCAGTTAACCTCAGCATGTTTTTGGACTGTGGGAGGAAGCTGGAGTACCCGGTGAGAACCCACGCTGCACAGGGAGAACATGCAAACTCCACACAGAAAGATCCCAGGCGTCCTAAGCGGGACGCGAACCAGGGATCTTCTAGCTGTGAGGCGACGCTGCTAACCACCGAGCCACTGTGAAGCCCAGTGTCATAAATCTAAGCTTAGAATTCATTTTCCCAGCTGATTGCCATGTCACTGATGAGTTTTAAGGACCATCAGACCACCATTCTTTCTCATTTTACAGTTTCTGGCTCTAAAAAATGAGGTAATTCTGGCAATTCTGCAAAGGTAACATATGGGTCAAATCTGCCAGTGGGTTTTTGATGTTTAAAATAGTTACATTGATAATACATTTATAGCTTTCTTTTGCCAAATGGAACTCAAATTTAATAACAGATTTGCTCAAATTCAACCTTAATATGACCCACAGCAGCTTGATAACAGAAGCCTTTCAATAAATATTTCTATCAATAATTATCCCAGCTGCAGTCGAGGGTTCAAGGTCTTGCTGTGTTCGGCTCTACAGAGAAGAGGGGAGCTTTACTTATTCATTGCTTCCATCCATGCTCTCTCTAGATGCAGGACTGCAACTGGCAACGATGCACTCAATTACCTGTTTTTTTTTTCTTTTTGGCTTCTGCCAGCGGTTTTCTTTTTTGACTTCCTTCTATATTAAAACCCAGGTACTCCACTCTGTTTTCCTCTCCCCTCCCGTCCTGCTGAATCATGCAGTAGTAACAGTGAAACAGTTGGAAGCCTCCCAGTGGGACTTACCCAGAGCTCCCTGACAGATGTCTGTGCGAGTGGCTCCATCTACAATGAACTCTGGCCTTCTGCAGATCTCCTGTCACACACACACACAAACAAACAGACAAATCATCACTTTTCTTGCCTTTCAACACACATTTTGCAAACATGTTGCATTTGCTTTCATTTTCATACTGACGGTCTATATTGGCGCCAGTCCAGAGGGCCTGTTCCACAGAAAGGACACATAATCACACACAATGCCAGTAAAAACACCCTTTAAAACTGTTTCCTCATATACCTCTTAATACCCTTGCTATCAAAACCACACTTTCGCTTTTCACTTATCACCCTTACAAAGTACATCCTGTTTCACGCAGTGTGCAAACAAATGGGGAATGCTACTTCGTCATAACATTGCATTTTAAGTTTTGCCATCTGTGTGCTCTCATACCCCTTTTCCAACGAGCTGGTTCCAGTGCTAGTTTGGAGCCAGAGCCTGACTTAGCACCAGTTTTTTGTGTTTCCACCCAAAAGGCACCGGCTCCAGGTGCTAAAAACTGGTGCTTACCAAGCACCAACTCTTTGCTGTGCCAGAGCTGAGCACCAAGTACGTCAGGGGCTGGGGGTGGGTTATCGTGACCAACAAACAGCAGTGGAAAGGGACACACAAGCAGTAATTTGTGTCCTTTGTTGTAAGGACGTCACTGGTCCGACCGCAGATGCATTAGAATGAGTCCTGGAACTAGTGGTGGGAAACGCTTGGTACCTCACAATACGATAAGCAATACATGGCTCAAGACACTGATACTATCATGATACAGCGATACTACGATAATCGATATATTGCAGGACAATCACATAACAATATATCACAATACCTATAACTGAAAAGTACAAAACAACTGTAATAAGATTAAGTTCACTATCTTTTCATGAAGCAAACGGTGTGAAAAACCTCACTCGAGTCAGAGCTTTTCCTTTCTTGTCCCCAGGCTGATGCTTTTATGTAATCACACAGAGACACTAACCTAGTGCAACAGAACAGTGGGCTAGCAATGAACCCGACACTCCACACTCATGGTGCTGGCATTACAAAACTTCCATAATAAATTGCAGCACACAGTTTAGTCTTTGCTATCGGCTCCGTGATCGCTACATTTATTTATTGCAATTTGGTGTCATTTTCACAGGATTTGATTGAACCACTGAACAAAAACTGAATATAGTCTCACCATAGGACTCTTACAAACACACTGACTGTAACTTGTCAGTATATAGATGTGCCATCACATAATGCCGGCGGCCCTCGGGGACGAGAAAAGAAGCTTTGCTTCAAACATTGTATTAACGGCTGTAGGGCTGGGCGCGAATATCTGAATGTCTGAATATTCAGTCGATGTGGTGGTATCCAGATAATTATTTTGAGATCCGAATACTTGTGCACACACCCCCCAGCTGCTGTCACCACCGTGGTCGCAGACACGGCAGCCTCGACTTTACTCTACTGTCACGAAGCATCGGTGTAACTCAGTCACTTACCGTGTTAACAAAGAAAGAAACAAATGGTTTTATTGCATGTCACTACCCCCAGATAAAAATCGATATTATCATCAACGTATTGTGTTTGTTTAACTGCTGTGCAACTGATACAAGTGTAATCGTTTCACGGTGACGCAGTGGCTCCAACTTGACTCCTTGTCAATGGAAAAGCAAACCGGTTCTTAGGAGGAACCAGATTAGAACCAACTAAGCACCAGCACCAGCCCCAGCACTGAACTAGCACCTGGTTCTTCTTGGTGGAAAAGGGGTATCAGTGGCTCAAACTGATGTATCTTCCACCATGCAGAGGATTGTGGGTAAAAACGGCCAGAAAAGCATGCTGACTTGCATGTTGCACAAGTGACTGGATGCAGTGGGACAGACTGGTCTTTTTCACTTACTGTATTCAACATACTATGAATCAGGACAGATTCAATCTTTTTCTGGCTTACTTTACAGCGAGGTGGTTCCGGGATTGGAACAAACCATAAGTCTCAGTTTTTCACATTTATGTGACTTAAGACTGCTGAACGTCCAACCTGCAGGTGGGTTTAAAGCACATACAGTCTTTTTAAGTAAAAGTGCCAAATTACACCATTTACCAGAGACAGAAACTGGAAAAACCAAAAGAATCATTGGATTTTCAACTTTCAGACGGTCCTTGAACTACTCATCTAAACCAAATCTAACCTTAAATTCATTAGATTTTTTTTTAATTTTCCATGTCTCAATTAAAAATTTGCCAAAAAATATGCTCTGGCCAGATTCTGTAAAAAAAATAAAAATGATGCACTCCTTGCCATAACTGGGAAACCTTTGATGTCTCAACAGTCACATCAGAAAAATTCAAGGACTTCAGCTAAACTGGGCTGAACTGAAGATATTTAGAGTTAATGAAAAGAAAAAAAATATGTATTTAATACTAAAGAAAATTTAATTTGTATTTTACAGATTCTTCCTGTTTTGTTAAATTACAAGAATACACAAATTAATATTTGGTAAAATCACAGAAAAGAGTATTTATTTACATGTTGACTGGAAAAAAAACAGACTGAAATGGTAAATAATGTCCATAAAATAGATCTGTGTTCTTATAAACAAGCAATTTGTTCTTTTATAGTGTGTGATCGTAAAATTGCTCTGTTTTGCTGTGTTTAAATCAGCTTAAATATCATTTTTCACAAATATTTGCTGTTATTTTCAATTGAATTATTGTTCAGCATTTCATTTTAACCCTGACTCTATCCATTTTTGATTGACCAATAACTAAAAAGCAATCATTTTGATAATCAGTTCATTGTAAGAGATTTTTTAAGATAAAATGCCTTGTAGTCACTGATATCTAAAATGAAAATGTTTGCAAATTTCCTTTAATACAAAGTAAAATGTGTCTGATGACCTGAAGAGATCACGTAAGAAACATACCAGGAAAACATTGCCGCACTCCAGTGTGTCTTGTTCTTATTTCGGTTCTCAGGGCATCTGGCCTCACAAACTATCTTCTACTCAGCGTGTTGAGCGTGAGAAGCCCCACATGAAGCTATAAAAAGAAATATTCCATCTTTCCTCATGCCCCACAAACACACACGAGCCATCAGATGCATGGTTGAGTTCACTCAAACACTGAGCATCACACACAGGCCCAAATCCTCCTTTTCAGGCTCAGGGGGGAAGAAATGTGAACACCACGACCCAGCGTTAATATCGCAGCTCCTGTGTGGCGCAGGCGAGACATGCTTTAAGAAGCAGCTCACTTTTTGGAGAGTCAGGACCCCACGAGGCATTGGAGCCGACACACACACACACAGGTAATCCACACAGTCATGCACATGTGGCGGTCTACACACTCAGAGGGAAGCTGCAGGAGGAGCTGAGAGGCTGCAGTCACGATCAGGACCCAGAGAGCTTTTAAGATCACGACTCATCTGCGATTAAAGGACTGACTGCAGCGACCTGTCACGGTATGTGCAAACTGAACAGTAATGAGAGCGTGCTGCCTCCAGGGCTGCTATGATCAAGACAGTTCCGCTTTGTTCTCTGGTGTCAGATTCAGCTACAGGGAGCGTCCTGGTGTAATTATACTGGAGTGAGCAGTGATGAGAGAGAAAGGAGACACATGGACAGACCCAATGAAAAGGAACCTGACAAGAAATGATCAAGCTGGGGGAAGAGGATGATGTGAAACGCCTTCTATCTCTTGCAAACCGCCTAAACCGGAGCAACGAGATCTCCTAATTGGTGTTGCTTCAACATCAGGTCGACCAATCACTCCTGTCCGGAAGTTCAGTTGCCAAGCAACAGATAAAAATCAAGTCTGTGGGGGAAAGGTGCTTAAAAATATTATATCAGGTAATAAAGAAGATGAACTAGTTCCCTACAGAATGGCTATTATCTGCTCATTCAGCAAGTTGGACACGCAGGAAGTTTGGAAGAAACTTTTCTGCAGATTGTTTTCCATGTCCTTAGAATCACATGCAGCTATAGATGTTCAGGGAGACACTTCATTTAACTTTGATAAAATTACTTTGGTATGAATGCTAAGTTTTCCATGCACAGTAAAGCAGCGTAAAGCGTGCATTGTTTCTATGGATTCCAGGTGCTGAGTTCAAGTGCAGTTTGGATTGAAGAGCTGACTGAATGACAGCAATTCAATCGCATGCTATAATCTCAGAAATGGGGGGGGGCAAAGGGGGACGGTACTGCGATATAGAAATCCTATCTCTTGTGTACATCTCAGTTGTCACATGAGCTTTTTGATGGCTCTTAAACACGCCATTCTAATAAAGCAGAGGAAGGCATGTTGACAGACAAAACTAATTTAATTGTGGCCCTAAAATCATTGATAATTTCAATTCAAACTGTTTAGTATACAGATTGAATATTATACCATAATTACAGGAGTTCAGACCAGTCGCTATCTGCCAGGGAAATGCACTTTAAAATCTAAAAACATGGCCTCTAAGATTAAACATGCAGCAAAAGCACATGTGATTCATAGTAATTACAAAATCACCCCTCGGCTTTCCTCAGCTGAGAGATTCTGCTTGCTGTCTAAGAGGTTGAAAAGCTGAAGCTCCAGACTGGGTTGATTTCAATCAGTTTGGAAGAATGCTGAGATGAAACTACAGAATCTAACTGACCAGTGATGCAACAGACTGATTCTGCTGATACGTGGCTGCACAGTGGGGCGACTGTGGTTCAGGTGGTAGAACTATTGATCTATTGATCGCAAGGTTGGCGGTTCGATCCCCGGCCCCTCCACATGCAGAAGTGTCCTTGGGCAAGACACTGAACCCAAAGTTGCTCCAAATGGCAGACAAGCACCTTGCATGGCAGCTCTCTCACCATTGGTGTGTGAATGTGTGAATGAGAAACACATTGTAAAGCGCTTTGGATACCACTAAGGTAGAGAAAAGCGCTATATAAGTGCAGACCATTTACCATTTACAGTGAACCAGTTTGGAATGAAGCCTATAAACAAACCTGATTGCTTATAGACTTCATTCCACACTAAAAATTCAAAGCAAACATTACAATCCTGGCTGTCAGATGCGTTCCTATCTTCACCCCTCCATCTCTTACCGTGGGCCTCATCCAGCGGACTCCGGAGGTTTTGGAGGATCTCGGGCCGAGCTCGTCGAACCCCAGAGACGATGCAGCGCAGGGGAAGAGGCTGTCCTCGAAGAGCTTTCCACTCCTCTGGCACTGAGCTCGCAGAGACTCAAAGTCCTGACCCAGAAACTTCACCGCATTGTGGTTCTGTCCCAGGCCTTCGTCTCGATCCCACTGGCTCCTCAGCTTGGCGGCCATGCCGGTGGCGTATATGCGCTCCACCATCCTGAGCTTGCGGGGTTAACAGTCGACTGCCACTCTCTACTGGGTTTCTTTTTTGTGGAACCACAATAAGACGTAAAGATGTGTCAATTATTAAAGAGGCAACCGTGGCCTATTGCATCAACAGCTTTTATACTGTAGAAAGCAGTGCAGCATGTAAATCTGATATAAAGCAGTAATGGCTTCAGGGCTTAGTCATAAATTAGAAGGAAACAACAGTAGCCATTAAGAAGCTATTAAATATTGATGCGAGCAGGCTGCTGCTTGGTTGCAGTACTTGTGGTTACAGCTGGATGCTTCGAATGCGATCACAATCACAGGAGCTCAGAACGCTTTTCACAGGAGAGCGACGTTCCTCCACTGCACAGAGGCACGTCTGATCCAAACCAATCACGCTTATTTCTTGTCCAGATGCCAGAAGTGCAGGATGTCACTGCGTCCTTATCCCGCCAGCTGCCAGATCCTGTAAAAAGAGGTTGAAAATCAGTAACTGGGCAGAGAAAGTATGCAGAGATGCAAGCCCATGCACAGCTCTACACCTGTGCACAGACAAAAGCTGTACACACCCTCTGTAGATGCAGACAGGGTTTTAAAAAAGGCAGATGAGCCCTCCCTGTTTCTTTTCACTCAACCATATACATGCATCCCTGCTATGAATAGCGGCTGGATTAGGCACAATAGGCATACTGGTGCTACTTCTACTGGGCCCTGCTGAATGTGTACACAGTGTCAGTCAGAAACAAATGAGAGTCAACGTTTAATGAGACGAGTGTGTGAAGCTGGATGGCAGCTCTGTAGGTGTGTGTGGTGTATTTACTGTGCACGTAGCTGACAGATGGGGAGACTTAGTGTGAGTCTTGATGCGCAATGAAGGCAGCACGAGGGCAAGAACAAGCAAAAGCTCTCTGTGGCTCTTTAATTAAGCAGAGCCAGAGAGGAGGAAGCGTAAACTGTCATTAGAGCCACAGGAGCTCTTGACAGAACTGGAGCTCGGGAGGGAGTTTATCTAAGTCCGTCTGCTTTTGTAGTCCTCGCTCTGCTTCCTTCTACCTCCTCATCCCTGCCAGACGCACAGGAACAGATGTTTATTTTTAACATTGCTCCGGTTTTTAAAAAAAATCTCTTTCGGCTCCGTCGCTTTTTCACTACCTCAACTCTCGCTCTTCTTGTTTCAAGACTCAACAGCCGGAGCGGAGAGCGGCTGCTGATTGGCTGAGAGAGCGCTGTAGAGCCTGCAACAGTTTCCACTGTGAACCACACCCATGAAAGCGGCCCAGTGAAACATGTTCCTGCTGACAGAGCCAGAGAGCAGAACATGACGCTGCAGCAGCAGGATTCCAGGGCTGTGGTTTTACATCTATGACCGTGATTTTGAGGCATGATAATACTATAGATCGTACTACCGCCTGCATGAGCATGACACCTACTACTACTACTGCTAGGACACTGAAGCTACAGCTAGTAATGCCAAAAGTACAAGTGCCACCTCGACTTGCACTGCTGCTCTGGCTGCTACAACTATTCCTATCAATATGCCACAAAAAGTATTTATGAAATTATTTTCTCAACACCATTGAAATACAACAACTTCCTGCATTTATATTCTTCAAAATAAGACATTTTAAACATACTGTTTTGGCTTCTGCACCAATCTTCAACCTCTACTATGACTGCTGCTACTGTCACTATAACTGTATTTCATTTTATTTCTGTCATGCATATAGAATTCAAATGCACAGAAAGCGATAACGCCATAACAGAAAAGAACATAACTTTTTTTTAAATGGCAAACTAATGCTGTCTATACAAACACTGTTTGCCACAAATACTCAGATCATCACGGGTCTTCTGCTCAACTATCTCTGACTTGCTTGAAACTTTTCTATCATAAACTACTGAAAATGATATCTATGACATCTGAAATTGATATATTAAGTACTTTCAAGATGTTTTTTAAATCTATTGTTGGCCTACATAATAACTTAACCTTTATTTATCCTCGTGGGGATATTCAGCTTCTACATTTAACCCATCCCATTAGGTAATAGGAGCAGTGCCTGGGTCGAACCACCGACCTTCCGATTGGCAGACCCAGGCTTAACCTGTTGCGCCACCACTGTCCTAAACTAATGGTACAGTAGTTGCAGAAGGCTGGTGAAATAATGTGGGACACATTTTCAAAATAACGACATACACCAGGGGCTGCACGGTGCTCGGTGGTTAGCAGCGTCGCCTCACAGCTAGTAGATCCCTGGTTCCCGTCCCGCTTAGGACGCCTGAGATCTTTCTGTGTGGAGTTTGCATGTTTTCACCAGGTTCTCCAGCTTCCTCCCACAGTCCAAAAACATGCTGAGGTTAATTGATTATTCTAAATTGTCTGTAGGTGTGAATGTGAGTGTGCTTGGTTGTCTGTCTCTATGTGTAGCCCTGTGATAAACTGGTGACCTGTTCAGGGTGTCCCCTGCCTTCGCCCTGAGTCGGCTGGGATAGACTCCAGCCCCCCCACGACCCTACAGAGGATTAAGCAGTGTATAGATGATGGATGTATGGATGGATGGATGGATGGACATACACCAGATAAATGGTTTATTTCACTGTCCTACATGATTTTGCACAATGAAATTTAAGGCTATTTTTCACTGACAATATCTCAGGAACTATTAAAGGTAAAATCCTGACATTTTCACAGTTATTGTTCTTAATGTCATTGATTCTGCATCTGCCATATTGTATGTTTCACATTGAAATACATAAAAAAGTGAAGGCGTCATAAAACGTTCCATCTCTGAGCTCACATTAACAGAAACACTCATCATGCAGATGTCAATTAGTGATTTTTTCTGAACCACATGTAGCTGAATGCCACATAATTACAAAACTAAACGTATAGAATCGTTTTTAGTATGGTCACAAAAATGAAAAGAAAGTTTTTTTAATGTAACTTTCATTCGTGCTGGAGTTCGAGAAGGTTCTCTAAATATAACTAAGAAAATATTTTCTATAATTTCGGCATATTTTTGATTTTTGGACCCCATTTTTTGAGATAAACCTTGGTTTGTAGTAGACTTGTCATGTAGTACGGACTCCTTGTTATGTTGAGAAGTAAGCGTGAAAATAACTGATTTTTATCTTTAATAGTTCCTGCGATGCCGTCATTCAAACATAGCGCAAAACTTTAAAGCAAAAAGAAAACGCAGTGATAGTGGGACGACAGGATATTATTTTAAAAAATCTGAAAGTATTTGATGCTAAATTTTTACAGTTATCGTCATAAATATCTGATGTTCCATTTAAAAAAATCTAACAAATCAGAGACAGTCGAATTGTTCTAAATATTTGAGATGAAATGACCTTTTCATCATCATTAAACCAGAAGAAACCAGGACATCTTACTAAAAACGTACAGCCTCCAACTTATCATATCAACATCAATGAAACTTCAAATGGACTTTGTCTTGAGTCTCATTTAAATCACAAAACTGACAAAGCCTTTCCTCTTGAGGAAGAACATCGACTGCAGGTTCTTCCTCTTTTTTGAGACATAAATTTGTCTTTCTGCATGAGAAAAATCAACATTTCACACCACTGGTCCAAAGATGCCAATGCAAAATGGACACATGTACATCCTACCATTACAAGATCCCATAATTATAGTCTAGCACTACATGTGACCATGTCCCTGCAGTCGGCAAGCAATGACTCTACATGCTTAGTTTTTATTTTTTAATTGACTTTAATAACTACTAATAATATTAACAGTTATTAATATGAAATCTACAGCCAGAGTAGGTCCCACTACTACACCCATGTTCCACCAAACATCCCAACCATGTGGTGTTCTTTCCCCTCTGCTGCGTGTGATCAGGCCACTCTCTGCCCAACATGTCTTCAATCTGACTGCGATAAATATTTTATCTCCCCTCACATGAGAAAAACACTCGCATACACCCCGTCCTCACACACACACAGACCTCCTCCACCTCAGTGCAGGTGGTGACATGTACGAGAAGTGATAAGCAGCAGGCGACACACCCACACTGTGAGGGGGACGCCTCTGGGCTTTTTCACCGGCGGCTACAATCTAACGACACAAATATGGACGACAACATAGGAAAAAACCTCAAGATCCATCTCTATTGACACGTGTACTTAAACCACTACATAGTGTCTTTATGTGTCATGACACAGGCTCGTATTTAAATAACTCCAAAGGCATCAGCGTGATATTTCCTGCTTGACAGAGCCTGTAATAATCAGCAGCCATGTGCCAGCATGATCAAAGTCATCTGGTTACTGAAGGATACATTATGTTACATACATGCTATTTCTATCTGATATTATATGTTTTAGGAAGCGATACAAGGGTCTCACAAGGACAGCATACAGAAGCCAGAGACAGGAGACACACAGGGGTCAGATGAGTTGAGCGGCAGGCATGGGAAGGTTTAGAAACCGGTGCCAAAGTCAGTACAGCTACAGTATGTGCCACCGCTGCTTTTTTCTACCGCTGCATGCCTGAACCAAGTGTGTCTGTGGTTTCCCTCTCACGACACAACAAGGGGCTGCTTAAAAGCATGCTGATAGCAACTAAGTAATGCCCGTGGGTGTGTGAATGTCCAGCGTCTGTGCTATGAGGAAGCCTCTGGTGTATTTCTGCATGCAGGGTTCGTATTCCAAACAGTGTGAAATAAAATATCCAAAGTATTTGCTTTAAAGCCGTGGAGATAAATAGACCTGCAGAGAAATTAGACACTCACAGTGACTATCGGAGGCAAAATGCTGACTGTAAGGGAGATTTTTATCAAAGTGTGGGACTAAACTGGTTTAACAAACACTTTAAAGCATGTGGTGCATTTGGGGAACACTCATGAGAGGCTGAGTTGTTCTACTTCAAAGCATGTTTTTTGGTAACAACTTCTAGGTGGCTCTGACAGATGAAGCTTGTAGACCTGATGGTAGGTGTAGTCCCTGAGAGCAGCTACAATGTCCAGCTGTCAGACTGCAACTTTCTCAAGCTGACTAACAGGAACAGCTGGGAGCACCGTCACCTCACGATCATCTCACATAATCTGACAGGAAAAGCGGTGCAGGGAGATTTGCGGAAATAACAGCGCGACACTTGCACTTCGGGATTTCCTGCAGTCGTGTTAACTCTGAGAGGCTGGTAATAGTTTTTTAAAGATCTGTTTCGCAATTCACAAACTTCAAGCTCTCCTCATTTCAAGAAAAAAAAGAAAAAAGAAGTTAGATTGTCAGATCTTCCTGCAGCGCGACACAAACAGTAAAGTGAAAGCAGCGTTGATGAAGGAGTTTTCTATTTACCTGCTCGAGTGTTTCCTTTCAAAGGCCGTTATTTGGACATTCAGCGCACAACTTTGGTTTCTCTCTTCCTTTCCATGTTCAGTGTAGGTCCGTCCCCTCCGCTGCTTATTATTTAGAAACGCCCTGCTGCCTCTGCCCTGATCTGTGGGATCTAATGTGGCCCCTCCACACTGCGGCTGCGCAGTGCCCGCAAGACAGAAAACACTACACTGAAAGGAAGGGCTTCATTTTAGAGGTTTTCCGTTCTGTTGTTGTTTTCAGGGCATCATATAAAGCAGTTCTGTTATTCCACTGTAAATTCAGATGCATTTCTGGCACTTATAAAATAAAATATTTTAATTATTAATTATTTTTTCCATATTATTGACAATGTTGGACAGCAACTAAGTGCGTTTACACAAATACTGTCATTTATTCGATGTTTATTTAAGTATTTCCGTTTAAGATTTGTCATTTCTGAGGGAAATACCATCATTTAAAAAAATTAATTAGGTGAAGTGAATTTTCGCAAAAGCAAGTAGTATTTAAACCAGACATAACTGTTATAAATGTAAACATAAATATTTTTCTTAAGTCAGTCGTTTAAAAAATGTTTTAAGAATTTTGAGCAAATTTCAAAGCGCGGACACGGACATCTAGCGTCTACAATCCGCATCGCTCCTCCTCTCAGACGTCATTTCCCAACAGGCAGTGCGCCTTTCCCGTCATGCATTGCGCCACTCCCGTTCTCGCGTGTCCTCCGCTGCCGCCGTTGTTCCATTGAGAGAACCTCAACATGGCATCCGACGGACCACCGGGCACCGAGGCTCTCCCGTCTGATTTAGGGAGTGCTATCGCGTCTTTGAACACATGGAGCAACCCGGAGCTTCAGGCCAAGCTGGCGGAGCTGGGAGCTCCCACGCTGGGTAAGAAAAACGCTGGGAAAGACGCGGAAAACCCTGAGTAAGGGTTGTGTTTAGCTAGTAGTTGCTAGCTTATTGCTAACGTTAGCTAGTAGCGTTTAAACGCATTACTTCCGTTGAAATGACATAAAGCTAGGCCTGCAGTATGTTTTTGCTCTCTTATATGTTTTAATGGAATGGCTAAGAACATACGTTATATTTTAACCAGTGCGACACAGTTACAGCAATATTGACGGCCTTTGGTTGGTTTGGTTAAGTTCATTGGTGTAGCCTAGTTGTTTAGCTACTCTGCTAACTTTTATGCTCAGTTATTCATTTATTCACTTGTCAGGATTAGCCTACCTTTCTATTGGTGTTCAATGTGTGATTAAGATTTGTTATCGTGTCAGAATATATGCACACATATTGCACTCATGCAGTCATTTCAGTTTTTTGTCACGGTTGTTTTTTTTTTATTATTAGTATTTTCCAAACTACTCTTTCTTCCTCCAGGTCCCAGAGAGGAGCTGATTGACAGACTGAAGGGCTACATGATGCAGGTAAATACATCCTCAGCTTCAGTGCTTTCAGTTTTATCCACCAAACTGTAATTTCCAATACTTCTTTAGAGTGCCTGAATGGTCTTCCCCGTGAGCCATCAGCGTACTGCTCGGTGCACATGCACATCACAGTACCTCTTCTAATGTAATCAGTAAACATTTGCTCTGTATGTGCTTGTATTTTCAATTACTGTAGCTTTCTGTTGTTAATAACTTTTCAGTCTACACGTAAGTAGTTAGGAATAAAATAAGGTTTGTCAAGTAAAGTTTTCCCCACTTATCTGCTCTTTTGACCTTTCGGCTGCCTTTTTATTACAATCAATAAAATTTTAGTTGCAGATGTATTGATATGTACTGGAAATAGACACTTCATCAATGGCAATAAGAAAACTGCCCAATAGAATGTTCAGTGGTTTCACTTAAATGCATCAGATGCAAACCACCATGAAAGCACATGATGAAAGCACTTTGTTCTGTTGTATGAATAAACTTTAAATGTGCATCCTTCCTGGTTCATAACAGCCTATCATATCGATGACATATAGATCATTTACTCTGCGTTGCTCTCCCCAAGTCTGCCGTGCAGATCTTAAACAGGGCACTAATCCATGGCCACCTGGCTCTCATCTGTCTGTCTGCACCTATAGAACTCCCTTGGTGAAGGCTATGGTTGGCAGGGACTTGTAACTCCCCTTGAGCAGGTCACATGATCTAAAAACACCCACAGCCCTGTGGCCCCCTCCATCTAAACAACACACTCATGTACTTTGATAACTATGTTGAAGTGGTTACATTAAAAAAGAAACACCCCACCCCCACCTCCTCTTTTTTACTGTCACTACAAATGTGTTTTGCGTAGTCTTTTACTCATTTGTTGTGCATGTATGATTTCCTCTGCAGACTGGGATTCTCCTCAGCAAACCTAATGATGACAAATCAATGGGCTCCCAGGTAAACCACTCAGTAAATCACAGTGAAAACACTGTCTGGTTTGACAATGTTTGACAAAAAAACAAACTGTCTTTAACCAAATAGTTTATCATTTCAGTGTATTACCCAATTTCAGGCATTTAACGTCATGTTGACAATGTTTTGTAATAGTTGTACAGTTACTTCAAAAACAATATTAATGATCAAAGATAACAAAGGAGAAAAGTATCTGGTTATATGTTTATTCTTTACTCAGCACCTCAATATCATTTGCTGACATGTACTGAATTAAGTCACACAGCCTGAATATGGGTTCATTTCACACCCTCACACTTGCTATTCTTCTCAATGTGTCCTGCATTTCCTCTTCCTCAGATGCAAGGTATCCCTCCTATTCCCCCGATGCCCATGCCACCCATGCCTCCTGGTATGGGTATGCTCCAGGCTATGACCATGATGCCCGGAGGACCCCCTCCACCTGGCATACACATGGGCATGGAACACCCAGGTTTGCCCCCTCCTGGCCTCTCGCAGGACGATCAGCTGAAGATGGCTCAGCAGAGAGCAGCCATGGTGTTACAGCAGGAGGAGAGGGCCAAGCAGGTGAGATGGCTGAACCACAAATTTACTGTCCATGATGAGTATTACAGGTAACACCTGCAGGAGAACATTTCAGTAAATTGAAGCAATGTAATGAGTACATATGAGTAATAAAATGCAGGACTAGGAACAGAAAATATGTACATTTTGTTCTGTGGATTGTTAATCATTATTTCTCTGTTTGTCATAGGGGGATGCCCGTGTCATGGATGAACAGGATCTTCTGGAGCAACAGAAAAGGGTAAGACGACAAAGATAACTGAACGATTTATAAAGGTTTTAATACTGACAGTAAAGTTTTTCATTCATTTGTGTCTCTCTTCTTCCATCAGGCTGCAGTACTGCTGGAACAGGAGCGTCAGCAGGAAATTGCCAAGATGCAGCCCAGAGCCATGCCCCCTGTCAGCGCAGTGAGAGGTTTGCATAAGACAGAATTTTAAAACATTTCCTGAAATAGTTAGTTCTTAAAATGATATTAGTTTGCTGTGAGGGAAGCTTTCAGTCTCCGTCAGAAGCTTTAGGCAAACTTTCATGCAACAGAAGTAAATTATCACATCTTAATGTTTCAGGTTTGGATCCTCGTGGGCCTCTGCCTCCTGGTGTCACAATGTTGCCGACCCAAAAACAGAGAGTTCCGCCTCCTCCAGGAGAGGATAACCGAGAGGTAAGCAAAGTTCCCCCTCTGTATTGCTTATTGTTGTCCAATAACACAGACTGTGTGCACTATAACATTGTTATGCACTTTTGCAGCAGACTTATGCACATAGATTTTGCGTATTTTTGGACAACAAAACATTGCTATAGCTCTGCTGTTCATTAGATTTCCTCCATCTTATTTTGCAAATGACCAAAGTAAGCTCTGAAAACCCTTTGCTCTCAGTTGCTTGCATTATGTGTTCAAACGTGTTGGTCAAAGCTCAGCAGAAAGGAGAGAGGTTGTTTTCCTGTTCATTGACTGAAAGCAGAGAATACCCTGTGATTTACTGTGTTCTAATTACAAGTTGTTTTGGTTCTGTTCCAGGCCTGGCAGAGCGAGGAGGTGGGCGTCAGCGGACCCAAGATCCCTCAGGCTCTGGA
Organism: Dascyllus trimaculatus; assembly: GCA_024666655.1. Taxonomy (NCBI): domain Eukaryota; kingdom Metazoa; phylum Chordata; class Actinopteri; family Pomacentridae; genus Dascyllus; species Dascyllus trimaculatus. The sequence continues at coordinate 21,669,293 of CM045467.1, read as the reverse complement.
GAAGATCCTCCAGCTGAAGGAGATCAGACAGGAGCAGCTCACTGATCCTGCAGGTCAGCACAGCTACCAGATGGTTAGCTGCTACTGAAAAATGAACTTTACCAGTTTTGTTCTGTAGTGCTAGCTTTGAAAGATAAACAGTGATTACTATATGGATTAATCTCATTTCAAAGATGTTAAACTGGAAGATTTTTATTAGGACTGTGAAACATTGGCATTTGATAATCATAACCTTTTACCTTTCTTTTCTTTCAGAAGAAGAGGACGAAGACGATGATGAGGGAGCAGAGATGGACATGAATAATTCCTCTGCACCAGTCATGTCTGAGACGGAAGACGATGACAGTCAGATATCTAAAAAAGATGTAAGCCTGCTCTTTCTGCGTACACTGTCCACCTATATGACATTGCATCACAAATCTGTACTTTCAAAAATTTGTTTTTATGGGTATTGCTGTTACTATGGCACTTTAGGATGTGATCATCCAGGTGCAAATGGTTCATTACGGCTATTGGAACAACCTTTTTGAATCTGTAAATTAACTTCTTCTTTCCAGAAAAACCGCCGACGTAGGAATCGCAAGAAGAAGAGCAAGAAGAAGCGAGCGCAGGAAAAGAAGGAGCAGGCAGAGCAGCAGCAGCAGAAGAAGGAGGGTGGCGAGAAGGAGAAGGACAAAGAGAAAGAGAAAGAGAAAGAAAAAGATCCGGAGGTGGAGATTGAGTACGTCACAGAAGAGCCGGAGATTTACGACCCCAACTTCATCTTCTTCAAGAGAATTTTTGAGGCATTTAAGGTGACTTCAGCTCACTGTTAACATACTGTACTACAGGTTTAAGTGCGTAATACTACTTTATACTTGATCTTCTTCTAATGCAGTCCTTCTTTTTTCTCTTCTCTAGCTGACTGATGATGTGAAGAAAGAAAAGGAGAAGGAGCCTGAGAAGGCAGAAAAGCAGGAGACAGCTGTGCTGCGGAAAAAAGGATTTGAGGAGGAGAAGAAAGACAGTGACGATAGTGATGAGGTTTGAATTTGTTCCATCTGTTAGGAAAACAAGAGAAAAATGAATAGATGCTGTTTGGTTGTGTGTTAAACCTCTAAAATATTTTACATGTACAGGAAATCAGACCAGATGCGCCTAAACTGTCCAAGAAGAAGCTGAGGAGGATGAACAGACTGACTGTGGCTGAACTCAAACAGGTGAATTTAGTTTAGCCTTTTACCTGTCTTTAAAAAACAGTTTCCTTTTTTGTGTTGGTGTCTTAACAGTCCAAGTAAGTTTTTGTGCTAACAGATGTTTTTCAAGTGTTAATGATAGCCTTTGCCATTTTGTTCCAGCTGGTGGCTCGTCCAGATGTGGTGGAGATGCATGATGTGACAGCCCAGGAGCCCAAGCTGCTGGTCCACTTAAAGGCCACCAGAAACACGGTGCCGGTGCCCCGCCACTGGTGCTTCAAAAGAAAGTATCTGCAGGGAAAGAGAGGTATAGAGAAGCCTCCGTTTGAGCTGCCGGAGTTCATCAAGAGGACGGGAATCCAGGAGATGAGGGAGGCTCTGCAGGAGAAGGTGGGTGGCCTTTCAGTGATCTCTATTAATATTTTAACTTGTTATCAGGTAAAACTTTCTGCATGATTAACGAGATTACTTCTTTTTACTACTCCATTTGCAGGAAGATGCCAAAACTATGAAAACCAAAATGAGAGAGAAGGTTCGTCCCAAGATGGGAAAGATCGACATCGATTACCAGAAGCTTCATGATGCCTTCTTCAAATGGCAAATCAAACCCAAACTGACTATCCATGGAGACCTTTACTATGAGGTACAGGATTCATGGGAATTCAGTTATTTCCTACATTTCTCCTGCAGTAAAGTCTTCACACCTAATCTGGAGAAGTACTTACAGTTATGACTGTGAAATGAATAATGACAGTGCTGCTACAAGCACTTTTCCCTGTAACGGTCCATTTAATGACCCACTTTCTGTGTGCTTTTTTGTGCCTCTGCAGGGTAAAGAGTTTGAAACTCGCCTGAAGGAGAAAAAGCCAGGGGATCTGTCTGATGAGCTGCGTATTGCTCTGGGCATGCCAGTTGGACCTGTGAGTTCAGTTAGCATTATAATAACTTGTGAATTAACTGAGCTTAAACACAAAAAGGCACGACCGCTTGGCAAACCTTTGAGATTTAGTGCAGTGTCTCTAGAAAACAACACAAATATGACCATATTCATATTCATGCAGACTTGTACAGTGTAGTATAACTAGGGCAGTCTACAGTGCTAAAAATATGTCAGCTCTGCTGTTGTTGTTAGTCTCATTGTCGTGTTTTTATCTCTGCTGTTGTGTCACTTAGCCTATGATGTTGTTATGTCACACTCCCTGGTATTTTTGTTAATGTGTGAATGTACAGCCTGTGAAAATAAGTCTCCTGTAAGACAAGATGTGACACAACTTGTTTACAGCAACCAAAAAAAGACAAACACAGTGCTGAGAAAATGAGGAAAATATGCCCCGGCAGTTTTTTCTTGTGTTAAACATCAATAGACACTTAAAAATGAATATATGCAGCTTATTTTTAGGTCAAGTGAACCTTCAGAGAATAGACCCACTATACAGGCAGCACATCTTATTGCTCAATGAGGAAACGATATTCTTCATTCAGCTTATACTAGGTTTCTGTTCTTCCCTAGAATGCCCACAAGGTGCCGCCTCCCTGGTTGATAGCCATGCAGAGGTACGGCCCTCCTCCCTCCTACCCCAACCTCAAGATCCCCGGACTCAACTCCCCCATCCCAGAGGTAATAACACATTTTTCTGTGTATTAATAAAGCAGTTTTTTTCAACCTTTTTCTGCAGGCCTACATCTTCACAGGTTTATTGTACAAGTAAAACATTAACAGATGATCTGATCTGTGTATTTATTCAGGTTAATGTCTCACTAGGTTTCATTTTTGCTGTTTTTTTTTATTATTATTGTCTCCTTAATGTTGTTTATTTGTTCCTCAGAATTGTACTTTTGGTTATCACGCCGGAGGCTGGGGGAAGCCGCCAGTAGATGAGATGGGCAAACCCCTTTATGGTGATGTGTTTGGGACCAACGCTGCAGACTTCCAGGTGAGGATTACACAACCTGTTGCACTCATAAACACACATACAACACGGCACCTCTTACAGGCTCTGTGCACAGCATTTAAAGAAATGAATTTTGTGAACTCTTGCAAGTTGGCACTGTTCTTCAGCTGTTTTGCCTTTCTCAGCCATAATTAACTGAACTAGATCTTGTTTTTTCATAAATCAATCCGATAAAAGCTGAAGACAACAAAGTAATTACATGTGTATAAAAGCTATAAGTAACTGAACATTGTTTTCTAACAGTTTTCAATGCAACTCTGAAAGGTTTCTTTAACAATAATATCCTGATTTTCAATTCATATTGATTAGGAAATGTTTGCTGGTCAATTTCTTGCTATACATTTGACTCAAATTGGAATTTTCTTTAAATGCCAGTTTGGACACAAATGCTGTTGTTTTTATTCAGCATATATTTTATTTGGAATCAACAATACCGTATAAAGTCTGCCAGTATTACTTCATGATGATTGCTTGCACTCTAGCTGTTCTTTGCTCGGTTAACAGACAGATGTGTTTTCTGTGTCCAGGCTAAAGCGGAGGAGGAAGAGGTGGACCACACGCCGTGGGGAGAGCTGGAGCCTTCAGACGAGGAGTCATCAGAGGAAGAGGAGGAGGAGGAGAGCGATGAGGAGAAGCCAGACGAAACAGGATTCTTCACACCGGCAGACAGGTGCTTAATATGCAAATTATGCTCCACAAAAAGTGAATCCATGAATACATCTTGATGAGTCTGTTTCTAAATTAAACATGCTTTTTTTTTACATCTTCTATTTACGCACTAACAACAAAGAGTCAAAAATTGTCTTGTTTCTGAATTCTTTCAAGGATTATTTTAAATGAGCTGCAAGATTAAAAGCCATTTTTCCATTATTCTCATCAGTGCAGACACACACTGAATATACTGGCTTAAAACCCATTACCATAATTTACCATGTAATTATAAGACCTACTGACCTGTGAACTTGGCTGGAAACGACCCCATTTGGATTAGTATTTAACTGGGTATGTTGGTTTAGTTGATGAGGTGTTTAACTTGTCTGTGATTATCTTGTAGTGCGGTGCATGACTGTTTGTCCTCGCTCATTTCTGCCATCAGAGCTTTTATGTACAAAAGGTTGATTGAGGCTATTCATGCCCACTGGTTTCTAATTCTTTTAAAACTCAACATTGATCCAATCCTGAAATCACACACTGGTGGAGATTGACACGCACCGGTGAACTCATCGTGTGGTGTGTCTCATTTTGTGTGTTTCAGTGGTCTGATCACCCCTGGAGGCTTCTCATCGGTACCCGCCGGCATGGAGACCCCAGAGCTAATTGAGCTGAGGAAGAAGAAGATCGAGGAGGCCATGGACGGGTGAGTGTCACTCTGTACTGTTGTTGACTTCAACATTCAATGCTACATCAATAGCTTACAATATCTTAAAATAAAAGCATTTAGGCAACATTTACTATACTATATTTAATTCATAGTTATATTGAAATAATAAAATACAGTATATGTCATCAGTTTATCTAAACAAATGAGCTGTTTCCATAAATAAGATCCGTTTGCTACCAAAAATTGTGGAAAACATGTCCTCATGCCCTTTGTAAGTCTTCATCAGCATTAGCAAATCAAATGGCATTTGTTTTGTATTCTTCTAATAGAAAATCAGTCTTGCACTGGCAAGTATTTGTAATTTACCAGCATAAGTGACCACCAACTGCCATAATTTGTAACCAACAATCACTTACAGATATTATTACTTTTCTTTAACCTAGAAATTTTAAATAGAAAGTGTGTGATGACAAAAAAGCAGTAAAACTCAGTGATTTTTTTTGTTTGACATGTTCTTGTGTTCGTAGAAATGAGACGCCACAGCTGTTCACTGTTCTCCCGGAAAGACGAACTGGCCCCGTAGGAGCAGCCATGATGGCCTCAACACACATTTACGACATGTCAGGGGTAAGACGAGATATGCCGAAATGAAAAAGAAAAACGCAGCAGTGTTCTGTCATGGAAGCTGTTCCTTAAATCTCCTTGTTCTCTCCTTTTATTTTTCCTGTTCGTTGTCTCCAGGCCATGGCGGGTCGCAAAGCCGGTGGAGGGCAGGAGTCGCAGGGTGTGGAGGTGGCTCTGGCCCCTGAGGAGTTGGAGCTGGACCCCATGGCCATGACGCAGAAATACGAGGAGCATGTCAGAGAGCAGCAGGCCCAGGTGGAGAAGGAGGACTTCAGCGACATGGTGGCTGAGCACGCCGCCAAACAGAAGGTACTGCAACACAGAATCAGTCATTTTAACTCCTGCTTTAACTTATTCCCTTCAGATAAATGTTTTTTTCTGTTCTTTATTGTTGACTGATAAATAGCATTCCAGTATATAGCAGTGCTGCCTCTAATAGTCAACCAACATTAGTGGATGAGAGGCGTCTCAGTCATCCAAGCTGTGATTGGTCAGATGCTTGTCGGGAAACAGACTCCATATGAAGGGAAAACAGTCGCTTCAAGACAGACTATATCTTTTACGCCGCTGGTCCCTGAGGTTATCAGTTAAAATCACATATGTTGTACAGGAAAGCGCGGCATCATTTCAAAGGGTAGAATATAACCTCAAGAAGGTGACATTTTGCTGATGTTATTGCAGCTTGCTTTATGAGCTCCATTTTGTGTATCTCTCTGTAATGTAGCACAGTGATAACAGTGCTAGCTGACTTGTAACATTCTATGTCAACCCTGGAACTCTGACATGCCACAGAATACTACTCAACAGCTAGTCGACACATTTCTTGAATTTACGACTAGTAGTTGACTGGGACAGGTCTCATATACATCCAGTTCCTAGAGGCTGTTATGTTTTCTGGTCTGAAGTCTGATTTGTATTTCTCTGGCAAGCAGAAAGTTAATGGTTTGTGCAGCAGAAATGTGCCATTGCTGCAATAGTTTGGACTGAAAATGACAACAGTTACATCAGCAGCATACCTATTTTAAAGCCAATAAAAAGCCAATGTGGTTGTTTTAGGAAGTAGTTTCTGTTTTTTTAAGCCCACTTGATTAGCAGGTCTGGCCTGTGAAGTAAAAGCATGTGACTCTGCAGTAGTTCTATTAATAAACTGAAGGAAAGTGGGAGTTTACTGTCATTTCAGTTTCTCCCTTGTGGAAGAATTTGAATATTAATAGCCTCTTCCCCTCCTCACCCCCCCTCTCTCTCCTTTCTTGTCACCCAACAGCAAAAAAAGAGGAAGGCCCAGCCGCAGGACACGCGAGGCGGCGCCAAGAAATACAAAGAGTTCAAGTTCTAGAGGAGGAACGTCGAGGCAGCGCTGCAAGAGAGGAAATGAAAGAGGAAGGCGCAAACTCAGATTTCAGTTTCAGCGGATGCAGACTGCAGCATCAATCATCTGTTAGACCAGTAACAGTAAACACATCCTTTGTTCCTTTTTAAGATTGTAAATCGACAATGTTGTCCTGACGCATCTTATGTCATCGGTGTCACATAAGAATGGTGACGTGTGTGTCCTCTGTTTGACTCTACTTTTTAGGTCTTGGTTATTTTTTCACTGTAACCATGTTTTTTTTGTAAATAAATGAAGCGATTCCGTGAGCTCACAGCTGTACCTTCCTGAGGTTGCATCTGTTTCCATTTCGTCACGTTGGGTGGGGATTTCACTGACATGGGGAATCACATGCTGGTGGTAAAATGCAAGGTATTTTCCAAGTCTGAGTCAGCTGATTCAGATCTAGGCTCAGGAACTGTGACTGACTGAAAAGAAAAGAGACCTTACTCTGCACTGTTATAACTGTTGCTATACACATGGGGCCTATGCTACCATGTGGAGTTGCTGAATGGTGTTTTTGAGGAATGGTGGGGTTTCTTTAGCTGTGTAGTCTGAGATCAGGAAAGTATTGGCAGCTCTGAGGATGAGTAGTTTTAAGCTCATGTATGTATGTTTCTTTAATAAGCTGAGGTTAATATGAAGACTAGACAAAGGGAAATGGCTAATTTATATCCATCTGATGCCAACAAATTCCAAAGTCGGCACCTCTAAAGCTCACTAGGATTTGTTTGTTTAATGACCAGATGAAGTGTAAGTTTTAAAGTCACCACCCTGGAACGTACGCCTCAGGGCAGATGCACCACAGCTAAAACTCTCCATTTAACAGCATGCACAATCAGTATGAATTTCATGGGCGCATTTATTGTCTTCATCATGCCTTCATTGGTTCAGTTGCTATGGTAACACTGATATGATCTCAGCTTGACGGAGATGTCAGGGGAGCGCCATATGCACAGGGCACCTGAGGATTATTGCCTCAGACTTTTAAGTAATGACTCATTAATTCTCACAAACATGCCAAGAGTGGCAGCCAGCGCGACAAGCTGTGGGGCCCACAGCTAGGGGGCAGTAGAGGACTCTGAAGTGGACTGTGACTGGGAAGCACAGTGACCTAAATAAGCTGCAGTGGCTACATGCTGACTCGGTCACTGGTACACAAGCTCACACACGGAGCAACAGCCTGCTCAGATCAAATCCCCTGACCGTCCTAAAAGAAATGAAAACAGCACCTACACTGCCAGTAATGTGGAGCTGTGTGCTCGACTGTGGGGACAAGTGACTGTAGCAGGCGTTATTGTTACTGATGTATTGCATAGATTCACAGTGACAGTTTTGTGAAGGAGGCCCGAACCTGCTCTGGATGAAAAAACACAGTCTTGTGCTTCAGGACGTCTTCTTCAGCTTTGTGACTGAATTTTGATGCTACATGTTTCGAATTCGGTTGCTCCTGCGATCAAAATTCAAACATTCATTCTCCATTAAGCCTAAATTGTTTATCCCCATGCAATTTTACACTGATGAATTTAACACTCACCTAAGAAACATAGTGAACTATGCAATGCACAGGTAATATTTACCGTATTGGAGCTGATGCATTTAGAGAAGTAATCAATCAGTCAGTAGAAATGAAATTTATCTGCTTTTATTTTGTTGATCGGTCATTTTTCTGTCACAAAAAGCTAAAAATGTACTGGCTCTGGCTTCTCAAATGTCAAGTTTTGATATTTGTCCAACTGTATGATCTTTAGGTGTTGGACTGTTGGGCAGAATGGTGTTTATTTACTATTTTTTCTATTAATCAGTCATGTAAGCAATCTTTACTTACAGCCCTGATGTGCATTTATGGGTGTGTTTTGCAAAGCAATACAAAGAGAAGTGTAAATCCTCTTCACAACTTACATAGATGCACCATGTTAGTAGCTACTGTATAGTATGTCCTGTGCAGGAGAAGTTTAATTGTGTTGCGTAAGACACGGTATAAACTTAATTGACTCTGACGTGGGATTTGGAGCCCGTGCAGTGTCACTTGATGACTTGGCAGATTTGGGGCGCTGTGCGAAAAAGTAACCCGGGATTATCCAGTGGCCATGTTTTAATCTGCTTGATTCTAATCTCTTTATCAATGGCAGGAGCTGGCGGTGAGAGAAGCCTGTTAAAAAGAGCAGGGGGGGGGGGGTTGCGTTGCATTTTAAGTCATTCAGCAGATTATCCAAAAATCAAGCAGCACGGCGCTGTTTCATGCTGTAGTGCAGGAATGAAAACTTGCAAACACTTTAGTCTCATCTCCACACCCCATTTAATATTTAATAAATGGTTTCAGACACTCTATAAAAAAATAGTGAGGAGATTTATGTGTTTATTCATGTGTTTGTCAGATACTTCTTCTGTGGGAAGCCATAAGCGAAGGCCAGAGTATGTTCTAAACCGTTTAATAAATGTTTATGGCTGCTTATTATTCCAAAATAACAGTTTAGAAATTAAAGTTTTACCACAAAACCAATGTAACTGATGATGTTTGCTTTGTGTTACATCATTAACACCAGTTTTTACAATGACATGCTCTCCAACCCCTGAACCCTGAACTAATTTCCACTTGTTTTCTTTAATATTCATCCCATTTTCCAACAACCTCTGAATGTATCATAATCTTTTGCAATAATTAGACTCAAACATGCCTCTCACAGCTTTTCCACCGGTGTATCCTCGGGCTGTCAGGAACATTTCAAGCGCATAATGCTGTTGTAATCTGCTGATCACAGCTGTGATAATCTGCCTATGGAGAAACGTCAAAGTGATGGCAGCCAGCTGTGTGGTGACGCTGCCATTAGGTCACCTTCTGATTCATATTCAGTTTCGGAGATTACAATGGGAGCCTTGCCTTTGTCACCCGAGGGTGCAAACACTGCACCTGTTTTTCATGCTGCACTGACAGGCGGCCAGACGCTGGGGAGATGCAGCGTGGTGTTTGTTTCACAGAGAGAAGGGTGGAGCTGGTGGTTACAAGGTAAACAAAAGTGGAAGAGCATATGTGGCATATGTGAATGTGTTTTCATGTAGTGCAGCATGAAAGCACGTGTAAACTACATTTATACACATGATCAGGTTTAGAATGTCTCTGCTGACTGTAATATCAGGGATCAACAAGTCATGTGCATGAAACAAAAGCAAGCTGAATTCTCAGACTGTAACCGGTTTTGCTCCTTTGTATGTCTGCTTGCTCGTAACAACAGCTGAAAGAAGGCGTGTGTGTGTGTGTGCACATGTGTATGACTAATGGGAATCATTTCAGCAACACCTGAGGCTCCAGTCAGTGGCCAATATGGGCCGAGAATAGAACAATTCACAAATTTACCCAGTAAAACACCACAATATATATATTGTTTTCCTATATAAAGATTTTGCTCTAGTGCTGTATAATGTAAACACAATACTGATGTAAGAAAAAAACAGTGGATGATGGGTAAATATTGACTCTGAATCTATCTGTGGCTTAAATCAATACACTTGTTAAGAGGAAGAGGTGTTTTCCCCAGTATTGGTGTTGATCATCTATTGGATTAGTTTGTGTAACGGTAACCTTTGACAAAAGCCTATTGTCATGCACATACACACAAGTCTGCTCTTATTGATACTTTATATGTTGGCAGTATTCAGCCAGGCTTGAGAGAGGTTTCAGTCCATAGCCTCAACGCAGCTGCAGCAAATACAGAGTATTTTATTCATGTTTCTTTAATGTTTTTGTTTGTATGTATGAATATAGTGAGTAATGATACACATTTTGACTACCGTATATAGCATTAAATACACTTGTAGACATGGTCATAAGTAGCATATGCAGGATTTCTTTTTGTATTGTTCTGCCGTACAACATACACAGAAAATATTCATGTAAAATAATAACCCTTGTTTACTTAGCGTACTTAGAGATAATATTACAAAATTACAGTTTACATAAGATAAAGAGGACTTTACATTAGTAGTCAGTACTTTCCTTTTAACACTAGGCCTGACAATACAGTCTACTTCCATTCAGTACTATACACCTGACAGGTTGAACAGAATAAAGCCTCAGCACTCAGGTCTGCCAAAAATGAGAAACTGAAATAGAAACATGGATACACATGTTCTTGGCCTGTCCATGCCTAAGTTAATGTTCTATACTTCAGGTGCTTAATGACATTACAGGAATAACCATCCCTGCAGAACCAGGAGTAACCCTACTGGGAATGGTCCGGACCCATATAGCACCTTTTAAGGCCTGGCAGACGCTTCTATGATAAAAGCTAATGAAAAAAATGCATTAGAATCGCCCATTTCACAGCCACCTAATGTATTACAGTTGAAAGATGAACGACTACCTACATTTGCTAGATTTATTTATAATGTACCACCTGAAGTGACCGATATGGCATATATGAGATTATGTGTTAGTAGTAGAACGTTAAAACACAAATAATTATAATATATATAATTGTATTAAAATCAAAAAATGAATACAAATATTTTACAAAATAATCTCTTTCTCCTGATTTAATTCAGTGAGCTTCATTAAAATACAGCTACATCAACTGGCAAACTATGCACTGTATCATATTTTAAGGGAGGCATATTGAAAAACCAAACCTAAAATATATATTTAAAATAGTGAGAGAAAAGTAATTCTGTGAATTTAAAATTGAAATAATTAAAATTATTTTACAAAATCTCTCATGATATAATTAAATTCAATGAGCTTTCTTAAAAATGCTTAATGAGCTAAATAAGCTAGCAAAATATGCTGCACATTATATTATATTATATTATAAGCAAAATATAAAAAAATAAATCTTAAAATGTGTACTTAAAATAATCATAAAAATATATATTATTATTATTTGGTTGTTTTAAATGAAAAATACCAAATATTTAAACAAGAATCTCTCTTTCAATTTAATTTAAATGAGCCATGTTAGATGAAGCTAAATCAGCTAGCAAACTATGCAGCCTTTTATATTATAAGGTATATAATATATATATGTAAAATAATCAAAATATTATGCATAATAATACTAATAATACTACTATTAATAATAAACGCAATAAATAACAATAATAATAAGTTTCATTATTTAAATAATTTAATTTAATTAATTTTAAGATATTTTTCTTCAATTTAATATACAGAATTGTTATTATTGTTGTTATTGTAGTAATAATAATAATAATAATAGTAATTATCAATTAGATTTAAAAAAAACATTACCTAATTTTTAGAAAAATTCTTCCTTTATTTACCTCAATGAGCCGATTAAATTATAAAGAATGCCTCTGAAAAATCGATACGATTTTTTAAAATTTGAAATAATGAGAAAAAATATTATCAATGATAATAATAATAACATATTCGATTTAAATTTAAAAATAAATTAAATATTAAATTAGCATCGTTGACATAGTTGAAAAAGCTACAAAGTAATTCTCGTAAAATGTAATATTAACTAAAATTAATTCTGATAATATGACCACGTGACTAAATATACTTATCGTTATGCGGTACGGTAGTAAATATTACGGTAATATGTAACAAGGTGGGGTTTTAAAGAAGACCGTAATAAACCGCAGCTCTCTATTGGCCGCCTGCTCCGCGTTCAGCAGTCTGAAGAGGCGTTGCTCTGCCGCTCGGCTGCTCTCGTTGGTTTCTGCTCATTGTGCGACTTCGGCGAGAGAAATTTCCGCTTCCTGCACCGACAAACAGCAGCAGCCAAAACAGTCCGAGTTCCGCGGGGAGACGGGACACGGACACCGGGATTCGCCGCCTGCTTTCGTTTCCAAACCCCGACGACCGCGATGTTTTCACCCTCACGCGGCGATTAGCAACGAGCGGAGCAACTTTCCGTTTGCACCGAGAGGAGCCCGAAAAAATACCAAGAGGAGGAGAAGCGCCGACGGGAGAAGGACACCACGCACACGGAGCAGGCAGCCTACCGCGGGTATTCCCCCCGTTGAGCTCCGTCTCAAAGTCCCCCTCCAGCCTCCAGCATGTCGGAGCGAGGAGGGCTCCCGCGGACTGGGGGCGTCCCTTCGCCGCACATGCAGCCCTCCAAGCCGGTCAGCATCACCTCCAACCGGCCGGTCCACATGAACCTGTACGCTACCTGGGAGGTGGACCGCTCCTCGCCCAGCTGTGTGCCGAGGTATGTGAAGGGGGCCGGGGACAACACGGGGTCGCTAATCCGAGCATGACTTATCATTTTTGGGCTGGTTGTGTTTGGGGAATGACCCAGGCAGTGTGGGTTCCACTGGGGGGTTGCAAATACACGAACACCCATGGGTGCCTATTTAGAAAGCCTCATTTAGTAGGACTGCTGTTGTTGCTTTGTTATGCAAAAGAGGTCCCATTAAAACCAGTAATGACTGTTCTGTTTGCTCTAACCTGTGATCTGGACCCTTTGTTTGCCATTTCAACACTTTATTGTTCCCCAGTCCTCATGTTGACCACCACCAGCTCTCCCAAATGATCAGTAGCTTTTACAGTCCTATTGTTAACACAAACTGACATGACATTCCCTGGTTATGTTCTATCCTCACGAGGCTGCGTGTCGGAGCAGCTGCAGCCGTTTCCCCAGCGGACAGCCTCAGTTGTTGCCCACCTGATCAATGCAGACACAAAAGATTGATGAAGCATTTGGTCGCAGACTGTCACTTCAGCTGTGGGGAGGCAGTTTGGATATAAAACAGCTGCAGCACCAGGAGCTGGGATGTGCTAGTTTGAGAGGGAACAGAAAAGCAGGAATCATGTTTGAGGCGACTCTAGAAGCTGAAATGTCAGATTTGTGTCACCCTGATTTCTCAACATGCTGATCATTGGTGTTGTAATAGGAGTGTATGTTTGTAAGGGCGATGCAGCAAGGTCACTATAGGCTCGACACCTTATCCACCTGAGCTCAGTCCCACACAAAGCAGCTGAAGTAGGTTTCTTTGTTTGACTGAAAGGCCCAAACAGCCAGTCTGTGAAGGGATTCAGCCGGCCGGTGTGTATGTCACCCCACTGACAGAAGAAGAAGATCCACATCCTGATGTGATCTGTGATATCACATGTAACGTCCATGCAGCCGAAGTTTGTCCTGTATTTATGATGCTGCTGTTACAAGTCATGAGTTAGACTCAAGGTCAAAGGTTAACTGCAGTTGCTGAAGCGCCGCTCGTGTTTTTCACCCCAGATGAAACATATAGCAGGAGGGCTGATGATGGATTTCACAGCAAGTCAAACAGGAATATAGAGACCTCGGAATCTGTTGTTTATTGTCTTTATATCGCAGATGTCACCGCTTAAATCAAGCTGCAACTTTCCAATAGCATAAAATGTAAAGTGTCCACCTAAATTATATTGTTTTGTTACAGTCTTACAGTCTGCATCCTTCCAGATGAGCCCAGATGTTTAGGTTACTGAAAGCAATTAGTGGGAATAAAGCACGCTGGTAAAAGCACCTTGGTCATCATCGCACAAAGCTCACATGCTGACATCTTAATGCTGCTTTCTGAAATGCTTTAGGGCTTTACTTGTTTAGAAGCAAAGCCTCAAGGGTATGTTTTGCCTCTTAGCATTTTAGCCAAATGTGTGTGTGTGTGTGTACACCAGGCACTTGTGAATAAATGATACAGTCCTGGATCTTTATTTCGGAACAGGTCACTTGAATAAAACATCCATTATTTGTCTGCATTGTTTCTTCCTGACCTTTCTGTTGAGATTATTACATTCCGTCTGTATATCATAATATCCACAGCTGACTTTAAGTATGTGTAGGCTTCGAAATGTGATTGCAGACTTTTTTATTTTTTATTTTGGGTGAGCGTTTTCTCAGCAGCCGTCACGGTTCGTCAAATATCTTCGATTTCACTGCAGATGCAGCAACACAGAGACACGCACAGAGCCAGAAGCAAAAAAGAAAAGGAGGTGATTGGAGAGAAACAGGATGAGACTGGGAGATGGAAGGAGAAGCTCTGTCATCTACATTTAAATAGGATTTCTCTCAGACACAGGCAACAGGAATGTCTCCAGAAATGGTGCTGACATTTATTCCAAAGCTCGAAGAACCTGCTGTAGACTCTAAATAAATCAGCCGTAGTGATGTCTTCCAGTTAGCTCAGTGTAGCCTATTTGCTTCTTGTTGCTTAATCTCTGCTGCTGCAGTGAGGCCTGTGAACTTCCCCCCCCTCTCGTCGAGGTGTTGTTGCAGTAACCTCTTCCTGTCGACCCAAAATGCCACTTGGTTTCTTGTGTATGCAGTTGCTGTGGGTTGAATTTGCCCTCGCAGGCACAAACGTGCATTCAGCTGCGCGATCCGAATCCCGATTTGTACAGAAACCTGGAAAAATGCTAAATATGTCCTCCCATGATTGTGTGTTTTGCGGCATTTATTCAGCGGGGAGCAACAGGAAATATTTCAGAGTGAGAGATGATATCTGTCGGTTGAGCAGTCATCATGAGTCAAATTTTGCAAGTGTACAGCAACCACAATAACCCGAGTATGTGTTCGGAAGTACAACAACACGATCATCTGAAAATCAGCTCCACCCTTCCTCACATCCATCAACACAGCGCGAGTGCCTCTGAGGTCATTTCTGTGTTGGGCCTTGCTGACCTTCTTTTCTCTACTAGAGAGGAATAAATCATTGCACTGGCTCCAGACCAGCTCTCTCAGCGTGGAGCAGTGGGTGATTCCTCTCTGCTGTCTCTTCTAGCTTCTGCAGTGTCATCAACGCAGACACTCTCGTGAACGGGAGCTTGGCACCATCCCCTCCGCTCAGTTCATCGCTTCTTATCCCTCACCTCAGGGGGCCCAACTTTCATTTTCTGCAGCCAAATTTGCGCCACTGATGAGCACCGCAGCTGCTCTACCAGGCTTGACACTTCACCTCGCGAATATAGAGGCTGTAGTGAATAAAGATTAGCAGCTCTCAGGTGTATTTTACCGTCAGGTGGAATGTCCTGCCAGCGTTCACACCGCGCATGGTTTGGATTCCAGCATCCAGCAGAGTTGAGCTAAGGCCTCTGTGTGCAGCTACTCTGCATCAGGTATTCCAGGAATGAGCCGTGTTGCCGCGCTCACCGCTTTGCATCATTAAAGAAGGCCCCCTTGCAAAGCTGAGGGGGGAAGTCCCATGACTCAGGTCCTTAGATGGATGCTGGGTATTAGCCTGGTGTTTCACTGCAGTTTCTAAGCAGAAAGGCTCGGTATGCTCCCGTGGCTTCCAACCTCTTTGCCCTACATCGTCCTCTTGTAAAACCTCATTTCAGGTTTAACATGTGGCCAGTTCAACCAATAATCCAAGTTGTTTTTAAGTTGCAAGCAAACAGCAAAGATTAGAAGAAAAAAGCAGGATAAACCTTATACTGTTTAGCAGAAAATGGCTTTTCTGGTTTTCTATCTTTTTAATTATCTTGGAACCACTTAGATTTATCTTGTGACCAAAGGGACATGTTCTAACTCAGCAAAAGTATTAACAAAGAAGGAAGCTGTACAATCATATGTTTAACATTTACTCAAAGCAGGAACTCAACATTTTGGAAATAGACTGACCTAGTTTATTGAGAGTCAGACACTCTCATGTCTGGGCTTCATACTATTGATCTTTCCGTCTGACTCTTTGCAAAAACCTCAATGTACTTTACTCCAGAGAGGACATGATTAATTAGGACTGAGATCACAATTATTAATGACAGTTTTCCATCTATTATTTTTTTTTTCGCTCTTTCTCTCCCTTCTATGTTGTCCACAAATCTTGGCTTCATTATATGCCTAGTCCTTACTCACAGTTCATCTCTGTCCCTGTCTGCCCACACTGAAACCAACTCAGCTGCTTTTACGTCCATGTTATGTGATGCGGTGACACATTGTATGGAGTTGCTGTTGTGGATATTTGAGTTGATGCTGGACAAGGACAGAGATTCAATGAAGTAACGTCACTGAAGTTATTCTTCTTGGCCGTGCATTCATCATGCTGAAGGAGTTCTTGTACACAGACACATGTCTCATGCACTCTCATTTTTTCTTCCTTCAGCATCGCTTTATCTGAAATGCTCTCCAACCACTTGGTGACGATTGAGGCTCTAGCTTTTCACCTTCTGCAGAAGATTTGATTTTCATTTTGCCTGGCTGCCCTTTGTTGGATATTCATCTTGTGCTTCGGACTGCAGCTGCAACATAAAGAAAGATTTTGTACAGGTCAGCGCTGCAGGTGTGCATGCACAGCTGCATGAAGGCCTCCCTAAAAGTGAAGCCAAAACATCTCAATTGGTCCCTTGTGGCTGGATGTTAGTTTAGGAAGTACTTGATTTGATTGGATTTTTCCATGGCCGGAGCATGCATTCAGAATATCAGTACTGCAGCTCATTGATCATGTTTAGCTAATTGCAGGAAGCCAACATCATGATCCAGGTTATTACGCAGGCTGAGAAGACGCACTTTAAAATGAGTGTTGCGGTATTTCTCTCGATATAGCGCTTTGCTTGTGCAATGTTGGTCAACCCTGAAAAGAGAGCTTTCCCTTTTTTGTCACTGAGTGGTTCACCGCTTACACTCTGGGGAAATTTCAGGTTTTGGTTGCTTTTTTTAAACCCTCATTAGCCCAAAAATGTGAACCATAATCCAAGTTATTAAGGAGTTTTCAGTAGCCAAGCAGATTCATGGGAATCCTTAGCAGTCAGTGCACAGAAAAAGTGTATCCTCAGTAGATACTGTCAATTTAGAACTAAAAATAAACATATAAATAAGTGAAAACAGCAGGGTCATTACATTAAAAATAAATGCGCATCTACTGGTCTGGTAATGAATACTGCTGGCGTGAGGATGTGCAGTGCAGAAATGCAGGATGTGCTGAATTATACATTGTGCATTTGTTTGACTCGTTTGCTGTAATTGCCCTGCAAACACAATAGCGGACGTCACACGCCGTTCCTCGAGTGTCAGCGTTAGATTATCCAGCCTGCCCCCCTAAACACCGGCTGCTGAACACACACAAATGGAAAGAAACGGAGAGGGTGCCAACAGGCCACTGCATACACACACACACACACACACGCGCACACACACACACACACATACACACACACACACACACACACACACACACACACAGGCCAGTTGTGTTCATTAAGAAGCTTTGGCTTTGCCACTTGCCTTGGCGCTGCTTGCTCTTCCGCACAGCTGAGTGGCCGAGAGGTCTGAAGTTTCCTCTGCAGCTCGGCTCGCCTGCTGGAGATGAAGGGAGATATGAACCTCCTCCTCCTCACCCGACTATCCATTTACTGTTTCTGCTAGTAGCCCTCCAACCTCAAGCCCCAGGGAGAAATGGGAAATGATCACATGCATGACTATTTCACTATAATGATCTATTTATCCAAGACTCTGGAATGTATTTTTCCCCGTGTTATTCAGAGTAATAATATTGCAATTGAAATGGTTAACCAGTAAAATGTTTGGCTAACCACAAAAATGTCTTTCTCAGAAGCTTGAAGGCCTTTTAAACCCTCCAGTGAAACCTCTCGCACTGTTTTAAAAAGCTGCCAGCCTAGTCAAATAACTGTCACTGGTGCACATTTCTGTGCTGTAATACCCACACTGTAAAAAGTGAATGTTTTTAACTGTTATTTAATGAGCAGTTTACAGTTATTTTGCAGATTTTCTTTGTTAAATTATTATTATTATTATTACAGGTAATATCAAGGAAAAATCACAAAAATGTAATTATTTACAGGTTAACGCTTAAAAAAACAGGCCAAAGCTGTAAATATGTATATTTTATTTCAGTCTGTAAAAATATTATTATTTAACAGATAATTGCTTTTATTTTGAAAGAAAATTTATGTATATTAAGGACTGGAAATGGTACATTATTTTAAACTTATTTTTTGTTTTTGTTAAGTTATAAATATTATCTAGTATAATCACAGAAAAAAAAGTATGAATTTACATGTTTTTTTAAAAAGAATATTTATTTTTGGCCTTTTATGCCTTTATTGGATGGGACAGTGGACAGACTTGGACATGGGAGAGAGTGGGGAAGGACATGTGGTCAATGCCCAAGGTCGGAATCGAACTCGGGACAGCCGCTACGCCTCTGCACTTGGGTCACGCGACAAAACCATTAGACTGTCAGGGTGCCCATGAATTTATATGTTAACCCTTGAAAAAACTGTAAATGAAAATGGTAATAGGATTGAAAAATGGTTAATCCTTTTTAGATGTTATTGTACAGATTTTTTTCTGTTAAATTACAGAGAATATGTAGTAAAAAAAAAAGTTAATAATTGTATTTTTTGTTTTACAATGTGTGACCATTAAATGACTCGTTTGCTGCTGTAATAGAAATAAAATTTGCTTGATAACAGTGCCAGGTTAGATTTCAATTTTACCTTGGGACTTCTACATACGGCTGGGTTGGTTTTTCCCACTTTTTCATCAGTACCACAAATGGTAAAGGCCGAAGTGTCGAACACTATATGAAAGACGATTTGAAAAAGAGCCAGACTGCATCAGATCAGTATTTCCCATGCACTGATTTATTGTGGCGGCCACAACGATATCAACATTGACGGCCACATGTTGATTTCTTAGTTTTTTTGCTATATGAAAAGGGTCAGATCTCATTTCGTTGCGGAGCTGTGGCCTGCTGTCTTTATTTCTCTCCCATTCAGTTCAATTCAATTTGCTTTACTGCCAAGAGAATCAGGTTAACAATATTATCAAAGCATTAAGGATGGTGTAATTAAAGAAGGAGGGGAGAAAATTAAAAAGAAAAAGAAATGTATGAAGTCGAATAAAAAAAATGAACAGGAGGATAGAAATACCAAGAAATCTGCATAAAGAAGAGAGGACTGTGTATGTGTATGTATAATAAGCTACGTCAAGATAATTGTCATATTTATGGCTGTTATAATTACGTGTCTGGCAGCTTGTTGCTGTGCAGGTATTTATGCTGCTCGTCCCTCCACATGCTGCTTTTCACCATCATGTAGTTCTGTGAAGTTCAGTTTTGACATATTCCTGTCTTATGTTATCGCATCTGTCGCATTTCAAGAAGTGGTGCATCTGTTTCTCGCTCACCTGACTCTTTGCTCTGTCGGTAGCCGTGACTTCTTGTGTTTTCCTTTTTTTCTGCGGCTACGCTGTGATCGCCGAGCCTCTGCTTCAGATCTCTGACAGCCAAGAGACATTCTGCCATTTATACTGATGATGTTAATGGTTTAGCGCCAGATAGCAGGATTGTTTTAACTTATTGTTTGATTCCTTCAGTGTTCTGGACATGCACCTTTTGTTCTTGTAATAGTTTGGGTTTGATTAGTATTTGTAGAGCAGTGAATTTTAAAAACTGTGCAACAGGAGGGGAGAAAACTGGCTGAAATGAGCAGCTGATGTTAGTCTGATACCTGCAGCCTCCATCCAGTGAGTCAGACAAGCTTTCACCATCGAATATTTTAGCTCGGATTCAAATTGCTATGACTGTTTCGTCAAATTGTCTTCTAATTGCATGAATAAATTAGTCTATCTGTTTGCCACACATCGCTATCACTCTGGGAGAACTACCTCTTCAGTTAAGTTACAATAAGCATGTAAGCTGCTGTGCTACCTTTTCCAGATCCGTGACTCCTGCTCGTGCCAGGCAGACCAAGTTTTTCTTTACTGTAGCCTTGCCTGTAGCTGTTAGCTAGCCTTTACTGTCCAAAAAAACTCTTAATGTGGTAGTGATGGCGAACACGGCATACATCATTTAGATAACTGTAAGAATGAAATTTGGGCCTGTCTATATGACTGATGACAGCAACTCAGTAATCACCTCTGTTGTTCCAACTATATGCAATGTTGCCACTCACGCATATGCATCTCCAACTGAGATGTGCTTTACAGGATAACCATTTACCATATTGACTTTTCAGGGAGGCAGACCATTAAATTAGCAAAATAAAATGAACAAAAATTGCCCCAAAAACACCAGCTGGAGATGAACTCAGCCAATCGCCAATATATCCATCCAACTGCTGGACATCTATCCATATTGGACAATGTTTGCCACCATATTGACCGGAATATAAGACAAGAACAACTTTTTCTAACAGTTGTTTTGCAAAAAGACTTTTTAATATTGAAAGCAGCCCTGTTGACAGTATTGTTACTCCTAAGGGGAGAATAGTCCTCATCCTTGCAATCTCTTCTCATAAACCAGAAACATTTCAACCCCGCATTTCAATGATCCTCTCTGGCTGTTAACATTTTTCATTTTGTCTCTTTTGTTTCCTGCTCCTCATCATCGCACTCACCACGATCATTTCTGGAAGCTTGACAGATGATTAGGTCCCTAGTCGAGATGCTTTCCAGTTATTTTTCACTCACTCTTAATTAGCTTCCTCCGTGGCAGCAAAAGACGTCGCATCAGCCTTGAAAACCTGCTGTACGTTAAACTCAGTTAACCAAACACTGTCAGGCACACGGAATGTGCTAGTCTATAACCAGTAAAGTTAGGAAGAACCTACAGTGCAGCACATTTTCAGACGTCGTGTCAGTGTGGCTCATTTCGACAGCCTCCGTCTCGATTTCAGTTTTGATAATGAGGAGCTATTAGACAAAAGCAGCAGACAAACAAATGATTTTGGCTGGTGGCTGCTGTTTGTTTGTCTCGCACCGGGTCTGAAAGAGGAGGCTAGAATGTTGGTAATGAATCTGAGATGTTCTCCTGCTGCACTGTGGAGGTTGTGGTCGATGGCGCTGTGAAACTGCTGTGGTCTGGGGAGGCCTTTGTTGCGGTGTTGTAATGTTTGTGTGCGTTTTTGAGAGCTACACTTGCTTCTGACTCTCGCTTCTGGCAGTGATTCCCCCTGCTGTGGAATCATAGACTCCCATCTGGCACACACACACACACACACACACACACACACACACACAGCTTCCCAAGGTGCAATGACACCTACTCACACACAATGTCACTGACATATGCTTTGCTCACATCTAATGTGTTATAAATAAGGGCACAGAGGCGTCCAGTTACATAAAAGGACAAGCTGTGCGGGAACCACAAATCATGGTGACAACAGGTCCAAAATCACACTAACTCGTGTTATGACAAAGCATTTTTCTATCCCATTGATCCCATTTTTGACCTGCGGCAACCTAAACTGAATCCTCAGATAGAAATGTGAGATGAAAAAATAAAAGTCCAGTGGTCAGGAATAAATCTTATATTATATTGCACATCTATTTCTATTTGCTTAGGTGTCATCTTTTACATTAATCCACAACTATTTTGATAATATATTGTGTGGAGAAATTTTTTTTAAAAGATAAAAAGACAAGATCCTCTACTTCCGGCGTCTTAATTTGAAAACTTAGCCGTAAACTGAATGTCTTTGGATTGTGGGCAAAAACACACATTTGACAACACTGATCAGCATGTTTCCCCTCTTTGTGCTTCATAGAGCCCAGCTCCAGTCTACCCTGAGAGAAAACCCCCTGTTCCACTAAGAGGGCAGTCATGCTGTTGAAATTCGGACTTTTCGGTGGTTAACTCGCACACAGAAAAAGATACACAGACGCTTTGAATACATCAACC
Organism: Dascyllus trimaculatus; assembly: GCA_024666655.1. Classification (NCBI taxonomy): domain Eukaryota; kingdom Metazoa; phylum Chordata; class Actinopteri; family Pomacentridae; genus Dascyllus; species Dascyllus trimaculatus. The sequence continues at coordinate 21,647,267 of CM045467.1, read as the reverse complement.
GCACTCAAACACAGAAAACCTCTGAGCTGCAGCTTCGTACCTATGTCCATGCAAATGATGCGTGCACACGTCTGTAATCCTCTGCAGCTCAGGTTACACACTGTTTCCCCTGGGTGATAACACAAGCTTGTAATGCACTTAACACAGATTGACCTTGACACGGTGCTTGTGTTTCAGGATTACTCACAATAATTTTTTGACATTTCTTCAATTCAGACTGAGTTGGGAGTTTGAGCCAATATGACTCCTGTTGTTAACAGTTACTTTTAAAATCACATTATTTACTTCATTTGTCTTCATTATTTTTGAGTGGTTTGGGCTTGTTGTCTCTATTTAAATGATGTGCAAGATTCTGATTTACAAACCGTGATGCTCAGGAATTAACACATCATGTCATCTTTATTACATCCATATAAAAAAGTGTAAAGATGGAAATGAGATGTTGGTGAGCAGACTTGGACAGAATATGACTCTCTGCTCCCTGCTGCTTCCAGACTTTATGCTAAGCTAAGCTAACTGGCTGCTGGCTGTAGCTTAATATTTAACAGACAAGGCAAGAGAATCTTCTCATTTAGGAAAATAAGCATGTTATCCAAAACAGCTGAGCTATTCTTTAAAGTAGGGGTTGATGGATTACTGCTCTGGCTTATTATCAGATCCTATTTTCAGGATTTTTCAGATTATCAGCATCAATACTTATTGAACCAGTTCCTGATTAAATAAGTTACACTGAAAATGTGCTACTTTGGCTCTGATGCAGTCATCTCTCTCTATCTGTAGTCCCTCTGTGGTCTTGAGCAAAGTCTTGTCCACAGCACTATGTGATTATGGTTATATGTTATATTGATTATTGGTTATGTGTCAACAGTAATAGCGACACTAATAGCCTAAATAGACAAAGACATTTCAATGAAGTTTTGTGTTAAAGTCTCTATGGATCTCAAGTTGGGCATCTAGATTTACTACCAATGTATATCAGTTCCAATTACCAGGTATCAGTCTCCTTGATTATTAATAATCAATATCAATATCAGCCCTGACAAGAAAAATTTTGGTCGACCCCCATTTTGAAGAGTATGAATAAGTTGATGCATGTTAACCAGTTTCTGAATCAGAGGTATTTGTTTTAAACTCCTGGCTCAGTCGTCACTCTGATGCTCTCAGCCTGGTGTGACGGCTGTATTGGGGCAGGAGTAGCGGCTCTGATTGGTCGATGACCAGGGACCTAATGTGATCACCCAGTACCGATCCAGCGACGTGCAGCGCGGCAGACATCGAGCTTCGATGGCATCGCCTCCCCGTCTCAAGCTAAACAGGATTAGGCGGGTGCTCTGCTCATTAATCTGTAATCGCTTTAACGAAGGGTCAATTGTATCGCATGTGTATGTGTGCGTCTTTGTTGTGTGTGTGTGTGTGTGTGGGTGTGTGTGTGTGACAATAGAGAGAGGATTCTGCTGTATGCTCCTGTAGTGAGATCTAATCAGGAAACCTTTCATTTTCACAGTAAACACACACGTTTAATGAAACGCAGACACAGAGTGGCTGCTGGCTTGAGACATTTTTCACTTTCTCTGAACACAAACACTTTGTTATCTTGTCTAACACGTGCATGCATGCACACACACACACACACACACACACACACACACACTTACACATACTGCAGGTCACAGGCTCAGTCTTGCAGACCTTGACTGGGGAGAGCCCAGACAAACAACCCTGGACACTGGATAGCAAAGTGCAAATGAGAAGAAAACACGATTTGCAAACCTCCCTGCAACGCCGGCTTGTATTCAAGCTGCTTTCTTAATGCATCCACCACTGAAAGACACGCTTACCTCAGTTTGTTCAACGGGTTTTTTTGAAAGCATACATGACAGACTTCGACACAGTTGTGTTCTATGTGTGTTTGTAAATGTGTGCCTGCGTAAAAGGTTGCCCTCCTTAGGAAGTAACAGGCCTTGGTGTGTCCTTGCCTGTGGCTGTGGGAAGTAGAGCAAGACGGGAGGAGAGGCCCAGCGAGAGAGTGAGGCGCTAGATGAAGCAGAGGCAACAAGGGAAAGCATGTATAAAGACTGGGCAAAAGAGCAAAAGGTCACTTCTTTAACACGGAAGACACCATAGCTGTGCATGTGTATAACTGTGCTCGTATTCCCTGAGTTACTGGCCCTAAAATGTGTTTATAGAATCATATTGTGGGGATCTTTTGGAGCAAACCCCAAACCCTAACCCAGGTTTTAGTGTTACAACCCGGTTTATGGTTTGGGTTGGGATTTGGTTAAAACAGCGTTAAGGCTTGCTTAAAAGTCTGGTCTGGAAAGGTTGTAATACTTGTAGGTCACAACCCATCTCAACTTAAACCCGTAGTCTCTGGGCACTTTTGGGCCTGTGCTTTTACTTTTGCTTTTGCTCACTACTCACAAGACCTGCTCGTCTATGGAAACAGCACGACTATAGCTAGAAGTACAGGGAATGCAAATGTCTTTTGTGCAGTTGAACACAGTTATACTACCGTAAATTGTAAAAATAAATAAATAAATAAATAAATTCTTTGAATATTTATCTAAAAAATGAAAAAACCTGGAATTAATATGTACAACATTTTTGCTCGTAGGTGTTACCAATACTGGAAACAAATGGTGGCTCTACATACTATAGATGTTTTACTACACTGTTATTTTATTTCCATCCTTGTCTCCTGTCTGCTCTGGGTAAACTCAGCGAGCAGTCCAGCCCAGTTAAGCCAAAAAGTCCCCGAATTTTTGTCAAGTGACTGCTGGTCAAAGCTGAGTCATTAATGGCTTCATGGTTGCACTGAAGAGCGCAGAATATTGTGCTTTTTACAGATCCTGGTTATTACAAACAGCTGATTTTTGGCTAATTTTTAATCAAGACTTGTAGCATAAAATATCCCAGTTTTAAGCTTAGAATTGGATCATTTTGCGGATGGGAAGGCAGGTCACTCGAGTAGTTCAAGGACTGTCAGAAAGCTACAAACCTGATTTGTTCTTTTAAATGAGGTGTCTTCAAAAGCTATTTTTTAAAAGATACAATGCATTTTGAATACACTGGCTGGTTTAGAAGTTGTTCTATATAACACCTGAAAACAGACATGCAGCATGCTCCAGCCTTTAGGCCCAGTAAGCAGTGTTTGTGGTGCAGGTTAGAGTAAAGATGTATTGGCAGTAACAGTAGCACTGTGCGACTAACATGCAGCATGATGAATGGTGTACTGGATGTTGCAGGCTCTTGAAAAATTATTTGGCTCTGCGTTTGCCTGCGTAATCTGACGTCATCCATCACGGTACGCTGTTGAATGGTGTGTTTCTGCTGTTTAGCATGTGATTGTTGAGACAGAAGAGGAATTGATTACTGCAGCAAAACCCTTTCCAAAGTCATGAAGCCCTTCCTCATAGTACCAAAAACTGCTGTTAAATGCTGCTGTTGTGTGAAAATACTTTGGGTCTGTTTCTCAGTATGGCTTTTCTACATTGCGTTTGATCGTGTCACACCATCTGACCACATCCCCAACAACGCAGCCCCATCACCTGATAAACGCCGGAGAGGTCGATGCAGTGTCGGAGCGATGTCTTCCTAAGTGACAAAAACAAGTTTGTGTTTGAACAACCATATAACACATTACCTGGAGCCACATAGCATTTCAGTGACAGGCAGAGGCAGGGCTAAGTGTAGAACTGCAAAAAGGAAAAAAACGCAGTAGCTGGGGGTTTAAACCCATCCTACAGTCACATCTGAGAGTATTCATTTATTTCACTTCATTGTGTCTCATATGTTCAGGCAGTCAGCCAGCTCTCAATGCAAAGGGCTGCATATACATTGCTCATACAGCAGAGTGGCTGTAGGGGGGTGGTTTCCGTCACCTCTCACTGCTCTCGTACCATCAAGTGGACGCGTCGTGTTATTGTGTGCCTACGCTGTTGCCACAGTATGCGCCTTTTCTCGCAGTGCTGCATTCAAGTCACTACCTGAGCCGGCATACTGCCTCGACTTACATCCTTCTTCACATACTGATGTGTGAATGTATGTGTGGTTGTGTTCCTGCAGCACTTGAAGCAGCCTTTCGGTCACCTTGCAGCTTCATTCAAAGAAGTATGTGTACGTGTGTTTTGTTAGTGCTGCTGATTCTTGCCCAGTTTCACCCTCCAGATGTAAACTGCAGATATACACTTTCCATTGACACACTTCTATCTTCGTGTTACCTTCTTCAAAATCTTATTCACAGTAGGAAATAACGCTGACAGGCGCTACAAGAGCTTATTTATGTGTTGAGTCTGGTTTTTGTGCTCATACAGGACCAAACCAACTAGTGAATGCATCTCAGGAAAACCCAGATTCCATCTTGCAGGACTCTTAATAACCGATTTTGATCCATATTCTTCATCTGTAGGCCACCGATTAGTAAATTATGTTTGCCTTTTTCATCAGGAAAATTGGTATCGCACAGTCAATGTATGTCTTTTACTGTTTTTATGGTAACCCTCTGAACACAATGCAGTTTCTGGTATTTTTGTTTCCTCCTGTCACACAGTTCCTCATGGTGGGCTCATTTGTCACAACAACATAAAGTCCTGCACCTCTATGGAAACAGAGCAACAGTGTCTAGAAGTAGAGGGATCTCAAAAATGTCCATAAATCATAAATAAAGAAACAAAATGTTAGGTTATTTAATTGACACTTTCTGTACCATGTGTTTTGCCTACACGTGTTGCTAATATTGGACAAAATCTGACTGTACCTACCTCAAAGATTTTACTACGACTATTGCTATTTTACTTCTACAAATTAAAACTATAATTTGCTCTGTGTTAACACAACCTGCAGTTCTACCCAGTTCGGCAGTAAAGTACCTGATTTTTTTGTCACGTGACTGCTGGTCACATCTGAGTCATTAATGGCTTCCCAGTTGCGGCAAGGAGTGCAGAATTTTTTGTTTTTTCCAGAATCTAGTTAGTACAAAGTGTTTATTTTTGGCAAATTTTTTACCTGAGATGTGTAGAATAATGGGATTTTGGTAAAATCTCCCAATTTTTAGCTTAGATTTTGTTGAGTTTTTCTGCACGTCACAGATGAGTAGCTCAACGACTGCCTAAAAGTCTCCGAAGATTTTCTGTTTTAGTTTCTGACTATTATAAATGGTGTCATTTTGACAATGTTTGACTTTTAAGCCCACCCAAGTTGATGTTTTGTTCTGTTTTTACATTTTGTGGCTGTTATAAATAGTGCACTCTGTTAAAGATGACATGCTTCAAACCTGCCAGCAGGCTCCCACTATTTTGCTGGGGCACCGTTGCTCCATCCTGGGCTTAGCACCGCCCAACACATTTGTGATTGGCTTAAAGAAATACAAACAAGGTAGAACATTTTTTTCCCCACCTGAGTAGAATGATATGGCTGCATCCAGACTACTCTCTGACACTGCTGTGGAGATGCTGTAGGTCTGTCTGGGCGACACTACTTGTCTCACTGTGCTTCTGCAGTAAATGGTATGCGTGTGTTTGTTCAGGCTGTTTTCACATTGATTGCTGCTCTTAAGTATCACATTCACTGCATTCTTTGCCACACTTGAATCTGGCCTGTCTCACCTACACATTACAAGAAAATACCACTCCAGCATGTGTGCTGATTCGTGTGCGTGTTGTTGTTTAACATTGCGTGTTTTCAAAGTGAACGCCGCCTTTAGTGGTGTAATTTCCTTTACATGTGTGGCAGCACTTGAATCAGCGTCCTGGCTGACCTTGCTGTTAAACGATGCTTCTGTGTATCTTAGAGTGTTCTTCCTGTGCTTGCGCCTCGCAGTATTACTGATCGCTTCACAGAGTGTAAATCGTCTTGCAGCTTCCATCCAGTGGTGCTTTACAGATCGTACATGTGTGTGTGTGTGTGTGTCTTGGCAGGGTGCTCTCGCTTTAGGCTAAGTGTCAGCTCATGTCAGCAGGGTGACTGTTGCTCTGTGCACAGCAAAGAAACAGCAAAGGAGGGAAGAAACGGGAACAGAGGAAAGAGGGATCAGGCGTCTCTATGGCACCAGCAGAGAGATGATGAAGTGAAGGAGGAAGCAAGCCTGCCTCCAGACTTCTGAATGTCGCCCTCATCTCAGATGTTGCGAGGGATTCCATAAATGTCTGGTGTAGCCCTGCTAAGTGGCTGTGTAAACTGAATCGGAAAAAAACAAATGAGCCAGTTAGAACCTTCGTGGGGGCTATTAATCAGCTAGTCTACAAATAGCACAAAAATTGTAATTAAAATAATCAACACCATTTCTCGGAGCTGAAAACATCTTTAAAGGGCTTGTTTTTTTTCAAAGTAAACAACTCAGAACCCAAAGATGTTTGTTTACCATCAAAAATCCTCACATTAAGGAAGCTGGAAGCTGAAACAAGACTGATGAATTGACGATCAAAACAGATGCGGTGACTAATTTTCTGAAGAGTAGAGGAAGTTTTAGTGCTAGTTTAGTTTTTGGCCATGATATGTGAAATCTCATACAAACATAGAATAAATACGATTGACTATGTTAATGGTTGTAATCCAGTTTATTAGGCACCATAAGCAGATGCAGGTTACTGAAGACAGCTTGCTCAATTGCTAACATTTTTTCTGTTGCATTTGTATTATTAGCTAATGAACTGAGTTGAAATCCAGCAGTTACACATAGCCTGTATATAAAAGATGGATGTAGCCACCATGACACCATTTGAGTCTGGCATATGGCCGTCGTCATTTTGCTGTTTCGAAATTAGACATAATGACCGAGGGGTGACGTGTCTAACACAAGGTAGCCGCACCCTAAAACATACCCGGTGTTATCCTCTATTTTATTCTACATAGGAACGTTATTTACAAAATGAGCATCATGCTGCATTGAAGGAGATCCTAAACTAGCAATTGAGACCATAAACTCATTAGTAAAATGTTTCCTGACATAGCAAATCAAGTGAGAAGTAGGCTCTTTGTCCCATAGACTTCCATGCAGTCTGACTTCTTTTTCCAATTGGAGGAGTCACCCCATAATGCAGATTTAAGACACTAGACTATGTTCATCTTTTATGTACAGTCTATATACTTGCGTGTAAAAGTCTGCCATATTTTGGAAACAAAATGCAATTAAGATTTGCACGAAATGAATCTTGGGATTGTTTGGCCTTTGAAAAGAAGGCTTGGTTGCATTTTGTTGGAGCCTTCGAACTGAGATGATCTTGTCGCACCACTGTGATGGATTCGGTCTTCAAATGCAGCCTTTGTGTTCACTGAATTGATGCACAGTTACTGTTAGCTAATAATATTAATTAACTATCCCAAGCCAAATATTTATTTCTCTCTATCATGCCAGATCTTTAGTAAAAGCTGTATTGCATGTGTATAAATGTTGTTTTAACTAAACTACTTAGGGTAGGTATAGTTTTCGGCATGTCTTCATAGTCCTCTTAGATATTGGCCTTACTTTATTTTGTAAGTATAAAAATGAAATGCACTGTAAGGAGGGTACTTTTATTTTGCAAACTCTGTCTTATCTGTGGTTTTTCTGTAGCAGTCATCTATTCTAAATGTACACTGGCTCACGCAACAGAGAATCACGTCAGAACATCTTAACTACATCTGTCAGTAGTGATCTTTTAAGGCCGACTCAAAGGTTATTTCACACTCAATAATGGAGCGATGACAAAATGGCCATTTGGTCGGAATGTCAGGCTCTCAGAGAAGCAGGGAAAAATCTGTGAAACATCACGCTCGGATCATGAAACGAGACAGGCGGAGGAGGCGGGGGGGGACGATGAAGAGGCTGATGAGAACGCGGAGACGAGGGCTCATTGTGAGGAGTCAAGGGGGGGAGGGAGCGCGAAGCCGAGGGTTAGATGAGAGCAGGGAAAAGAAGGATTAGGCTGTGAAGGAGAGAAAATGGGCTCGAGTGGATGAAGGTGAGAAGACGGGGGGAGGTGGATGTGAGAAGGGAGGGGAAAAAAAATGGAGGCTTTATCAGAAAAGGACAACATCAAAGGCGGGGTGATTGGGTGAATGGGAAGGGAGCAGCTGGGGCCGAAGGAGCAGATATGAGACGTGAGCTGATGCAGGAATTAGCTCTGTCACATGCTTCCTGCATTTTATTTTCACTCTTGTTTCCTCCTCAGCTTTATTTCCCCTCCTTCCTTTTCCTCATGTTTTCACTTTTCCATCTGTCTCTCCTTTATCCCTCTCCTGCTGCAGGGGCAGACCTCACCACTGATGCCAGCAAGTAGCTAAATCTAAGCTCCTCTGTCTTGGGTACTGTCCTAGTCCTGTCTATAACTCACCCTCTCTGATCTGCCGTCCCCATGCCACCATTACAGCCCTGCCCCACAGTCACATTGTTCCTTCCCCAACAGCTGTGATGGATCTGCCATCGAGTGCAGGTTCGCCCCTGCTGCCATTGTTTCTGGAGCAGTCAACACTCGAGGTGCCTTCCTGGATCTCTGAGCTGGTGCAGATTCACCCGCTGTCATTGGTTTAGTGCCAACTTCGCTGCCACGGGTTCCATCCCGGCTTTGCTGCGTCATACCGCTGCCATTTCAAGCTATTGTAAATGAATGCAAATGCCCTCCACCTTCACTAATTTAAGCGCTGTTTTGGCAGGTCTCTGTAGTTTAATCTGCACCCTTTGCCTTGCCAAGGAATGAATAGGCATGTGAAGAATGAGCTAAGCATTGGGGAAAAAAACAATACACAAGCAGAGCATTCGCAAGTGTTAGTGCGATAACACTGAATATTGAAATATTAACCTTATAAGGTCTTATGTTTTTATATTTAGTTAAGTTTATAGGAGAAGTGGTGATTTTTGTCACACACTGCTGCCAAAAATGGAATTGTAGGAAGCCTTGAAAGATGCAACATGTATTAGTTCTACTTTCACGAGGAGTATTTTGGCAATTTGATATGCTGTATGTAGGAGCTGTTGATTGTTAGTGAAGCAAAGCAAATTCACAGTACAGTAACTGTGAAAATGCTATACAGAATTATAAAGAAGATGGCCAAAAAAATGGCAGTCTTTCACAAAAATGGTGCAACAACACAGTAGTAGACATTTAAAAGATGCTATTGTGCGCAAATAAAGTGATGAGAGCCATTTAAAACGTGCCCTAAAAGGTGCTTTCCTGCCACTGGGAGCAACTTGAAGTTCAGTGTTTTGCACAAGGAAACTTTAGGGATCCAAAACCACTGCACCTGAGGACACATCCATGATTTTTTTTTCACTGATAGTCGCGATTTTGTATATAAAGAAGCTGAAGCTGAAGTCATCACTAGTGGAGGCTACAGGAATCAAAGGTTCAACAAAGCTGTGACTCTTAGTCAGTCTGGCTGTGGTGATGAAAAGAAGAAAAATATTTCAGTGAAGAATGTACAGTTCTAGTCGTACGCAGGACTTTTATATATATGTTAAGAAACTGTCTTTTCCAGATAAGTGAATTCCCTTTGAATTCTTTTAATGTTACTGCCTGACCAGTTATTGCAATGCCTGCTTTAAGGTGCGCTTTTGTGAGTTATACCAGCAGCCTTCTCTGATCCATCGCCTTCTTTTTTGTTGTATTGTAATATGTGTCAAGTAATGTCATTGTAGACCGTTAAATGTATTATTTGTCTTAATGAAGGACTTTTAACATTACACAAAATTACGTTATGATAGATTTGCTTTATTGTCTCTATGCGGACGTCTCCAACTCAAATGCTGCACACATGTAGCTGCTTCTGTGGCAAATCACAACCCCCAAATTGCGGATCTCAGATTACTTGCACCAGAGTCTATTCAAAATTTGGCAGTTTTTTCCCTTGTGTATCTGCAGAAGACATTTTTTGCAGCCAGTAGCCTCTGAGATAAAAAATGACTGGCTTAAATTGATCTCATAACTCACCACTAGCTAAATATAGGAATATTTCATCTGTATTATTCATTTTGGATTTCTAAGAGCCATATTTCTGGAGCATGTTATTGCACGTTGCTCTGCCAAATGTATGACTGTGCGAATCCTACATGACAGTCATGCACCCTCTGCCCCGAAACCCCCTGAAATTCCCAGAATATTCTTGACAGCGGTGATGCTGTCACTTCTGTTCATCGTATGTGTGTGCTTTTTGCTGCAACAATAGATGTTGTTTGGAAGTTCCTGCTGCTTGTGTGCTTTATAGCCTCTGTGAAGAGGACAAAGACACATCAGAAGTGGAAGTTTTGTTACCAGTTTGGTGTCAGCCGTGACATTTAACCATGGCCCTAACAGTCGGAGTTGTAATTATCATTAAAACTTGAGGTGAAATTTGCATTTTGTGTCGGGAACATTGTTGGATTAATGTGATCTTTTGTCACGAGCACAAAAAAACCCCACAACACCTCTCGTAGGCAGCATAAGGTCAGTGTCTGCCTGTTTCACAGATTGAAGCCCATAGGCTGCTGTTTGTCACCATTACTGAGAAAAACACGTTCTGCTTATGTATTTCTGCAAGCCATTTGTTTGAAGGGTTATGTAACACGCTGATACGTGCGTTAACTGTGTGTGTTTTTGCAGCAGTGATTGGATGTGATCAGCCAGGCCTTTTTTATTTACTTTTTAAATTTATTTTTCCCGACCAGATGTAGAGTAGTGCTACATGTTGGTGTGCAGATGGCAACAAGGGCCCCTGGGGAACACACACACACACACACACACACACACGCACGTGCACACACACGTCTATTTATTCAGCTCCGTGCTCTTTTTCTTACCTCCTCACCAAACTCCACCATTGTGTTCATGAACCGTGACTCAACAGGTTCACCTGCACTTTCTCTCACGTGTCTCCCTGCGCTACTTTTCCCTTCATTTTCATCTCATGCAGTTTCACTTTCTTTCCAGCACTTCACTCCCTACCAAAGCAGCCCTACCAGTCTGTTTAAACCCGCTTTGGTCACTGCTGTTTACCTCCATGCGTCCAAATGTCGAGTTCCTTCAGGGATTTGATTAATAGCTAACATCTCAAACTCTCTCACACTGGCACACACACACACACACACACTCTCTGCACAGTTCACTCTCATGCCTTCCAAAACGAGGCAGCAGCCACCCACGTACCAATACGCATATGAGAGAGCTGAGTATAACAACATCAAAAAATGAAATGCCCACCCACCTACATGCAGTCACACGCTCAAATAGCTCCCCTGCTGTGGGCAAGAGCACAGAGTGAAGAGCCATGACAGGATTTGGTCTTGATAAGCACCGTGGTGAGCAATAGCACTGCACATGCACTCACACACACACACACACACACACACACACACACACACACACACACACATATATTTTACTGTTCTAGAGGAATCACTTCTGTTCTGCTTTCAGATTAAACATGAGTCACAGCACACTGAGAGACACATGAAGCTGTATGAGAAAGCCACATGATGCATTATCAGTGGTGCATATAGTACATACTGTCCATGATAGAGACACACACTCACCACAACCATGTTATGTATCACCAGTAACCTACTTATGCTCATGCACACTCACCCACTCTGTTCCTCTGACTGTTTTCTCCCACACAGTCAGACCGACACATGCATTTACACACTTCTTCTTTTTTTGTTTTTAACTTGCACACATGTGCCGGCAGATTGATGCGTTTAGTCATCAGTGCAAACTTACATACATGTGTAGAGTCATCATAGACGGAGAGGAGAGGTTGGGTTTGCAGCATGCTTAGCTGCACAGAGGCCAGAAGATTTTGTCAGCTCATTGCCCCGATATTTAGCAGCCTCTGGCATCTTCACACACTTGATGGTAGTGCTTCACAAATTGCTTTGGCTTTCAAAATAAAAGTCGGGCGAATTAGTTTTATGGGTTTGAATAGCATAAATCTGTCATTTGTAGATCTGAATTCCGACGCTTGATTCCACACTTTAAGATCACTTTTATGGGTACGCCATGAAATGCAGAAATAAAAATAAAAGAAAGGAAATCTGGCAGCAAGAGTGACAGAAAAAATATGTTAAAATATGGTTGAATACTGTGACACTGAAAAACTCTAAAAAAGACAGTGAAAATGATGTAAAGTGTCTGTAATATTAAGACATTTTTAGCTGATTTAAATACAGTAATACTGTAGTTTTACAGTAATAAATGGTAAAAAACGAACCAAATTGCTATTTGTGAAAATGCTAATTTTATTTGTACAGTTTCTGCCTTTTTTCGACGGGTAAGTGAATATTTTCTCTGTGATTTTACTGGTAACATCTGTAACAGTTCATAAAATTATTTACCATTTTTCAATCCTTAATATACATAATTTCATTTCAATTAATGATAAATATCTGTTAAAAATATTATTTTTTTTCTAATTGTCATACAGTCAAAAATAGTGTAACCTTTTGGTCAGCCCTTTTAACAGAACAAATTACCATTTATAAAAATATGGAATTTTATTGTGGACGTTATTCTTAGTTTTGGCCTTTGGATGTTTAACATATATGTGAACATTTTTTTTCTGTGATTTTGCAAAGTCTCATTTAACGAAACAAAGAAAATCTGCAAAACACCAGCAAGTTGTTCAAAAAATTAGAGTTAAAAACACTAATTTAGCCCTTGGAATTCAGTTAATGTAAAACCTTGTGAATTGTCAGCTCTTAGGTTATCATTTATTTACATGGTAATTATCTGTTTGTTCATATCATATTTATGCATGCTTCTTTCTAGGTTAACTGTTTCACCTCAGCAGAGTAACAGTTAGCTCAGCGTGTTTGTGTGCAGGTTGCAAAAGGTACCAAGAAAAGGTGTGAAAGGAAAAGGCATGAGGTCCATGTTTGAGATATGTTTTCATCTCTAGAAGGCTTTTTGTCTTTGGAGAGTTGGACTCTGCATTTCTTATATGATATGGAAAACCGATCATGGGGTTAAACTTGCGTAACTTCTGTGCAATGAAAAGGAATCCCTTAGTTTACATTTACATTTGCGCTTCTCCTTGGAGAATCTGGACGAACTCTGATGCATCTTGTCCCGTTATCTGAGGCGGCTGTGGCTCAGGTGGTGGAGCAGGTTGTCCACTGATCGCAAAGTTGGCGGTTCGATCCCCGGCCCCTCCATATAGTGTCCTTGGGCAAGGTACTGAACCTGGAATTGCTCCCAATGGTAGATTAGCGCCTTGCATGGCAGCTCTGTCGCTATTGTTGTCTGAATGGGTGAATGCGAAACACATTATAAAGCACTTTGGATACCACTAAGGTAGAAAACGGCGCTACGTAATTGCAGACCATTTCCCATCTGTTAGAGTTTTTACTAAAGAATGGTCTAAACAATTTTCTTGCTGATAAAAATTTGACAGTTGCTGTCTAATACAGGATATCTGCTCCTTTCACCTGAAGGTTTAATCGTTCATTTTAAACAAATTATTGCCCAACAGATGCAAGACGGAGGCTGATTCTGATCAGTGTTTGGGAGGTTAAAAAAATCTAATAATGCAGTATCTTATAATAACTTCTCCTTAGATATTGTGACCATTTTTAGGACATTATACAGTGAAAAAAAATCATCCCATCTTTCTCTCTGGTAGAAAAATGATGCAAAGGAGCCATGTCTTTTGTTTATTTCAAAGCTAGCCTTCTTACCTGTTGGCCAACAGACTCATTGATACAAATAAACCTGCAACAAGATCATTTCAGCCGAGAAAGATTTATTGGCCTACATCTAATTAAAATGTAATAATTTCTTCTTACGTAGGTGGAGGTGTGTTATTTCAGGGGATGTGATTTGTCATGGTGTGGGAAATCCTGTCTTGTCAATTAAGAGAGTGCAGATGAGAGTGTTACATCTTCCTCCTTGATGAAGGCTCTTCTTCTACGGTAATGATCCATTTCTTGTTTTGGAGATTTTGTTCAGAGCTCATGTCCTCTTTTGGTAATTGACAGGTACGGAGACGCTCAACCAAAAGTCACATCAGTGAGGACTGAAGCAGATCCATGGTGTGCTTGTTAGACTGTGATGCCACAGAGACGCCCCAGTTCTTCTTTACAGTGCCACTGCTGCTATAAACAACAAAAAGGCCTTTTCTCAAGAAAGGCCAGAGTTCATCCTATTAGTGGTGCTACTTATGGAAATAATTCGCCTTGATAGCTCATATTTTTAAGACCGAAAGACCTTTAGCTGAAGAACTGGGCGAGCATCAAAAGGCAAAACTAGATGTGAAAGGGAGCATCAGAACACTTGAAGGGTAGGCTGGGCCAGAATATGACAAAATCAATGCAAATCATGTGCCGGAGAACGACAGGGTCAGAGATCGAACCAGAAGAGAAAAACCCGATTAACAGAAAAGTAACGAGCAGCATACCAATTAGAGGAATCTCGCAGAGGGGGGTGAAAAAACAGGAGCGGAAGGAGGAGCAGGGTGATGAGGATGCAGGGAGGCAGAGGCGCTATCAGATGAGACAGATGGAGAGGATGGAGAATCGTGGATTGCCAGAGGAGGGATGGAAAAAAAAGCCTTGAACGGGGAGCAGGGAGTGGGCAGGAGATGAGAGGCAGAAGGGGAGATAGTCCTGCTTTTTGTTGGTGGTGGACAGCTTGTGTTGCTGCGAGAGATAAGAAAAAGAGGGGAAGTTAGGAGAACCTGCAGGAAAGCACACATTCGCTGGAGGTCCTCATGCAGTGTGTCAGCGCGACCGTGACCCTGTTGTAAGAGCCTGTTATTCCTTGATGCAGGTGACACACCTTCAGAACTGATTGACTGTCTCTATTTAGGCTGAAACGCACTTAAGCACACAATGTCAGGCTGAGGCCGGCAGAATTATTTATAGATTGAGTTTGCGCACACATATACGCACACCGTGGAAAAGGGAAATGTCACAGACGAGGAAGAGCGGCTGGCAGGGCTGCCGGTCGGCTTCATTTCATGTCTTATCTTCCTGAACAGAGTCTTCTGGTAGAAAACCAAACGTCTCTTTTACCATCCAGCTGCTCCACACTCATGACTTGCTGCACATTTAATTATAGCCCCGAACTTCCGAAGCACTTCTCCCCGGATTGTCATGAAAGCTCCCGTGTACCGAAACCAAAACAACAAAAGCGGACGGAGAGATTAGGACAAGAGGCCGACGTCTCCTGGAGCCATTAGCTGATGAAAAGCAGTTTAATGTTACGTGGCTCTTTGCTGTTATCATTCATTGAAGCTCACCTTTTGAGTCAAGGTGAGTTTTGCATCTGAATAGGAGAGGGCAGACGATCAGAGTCATTTATCTCAAGATTATTAGTATTATTGTGACTTCTTGTCCGGCAGCCTCTAAAAGACAACAAGACTGACAACCTGAACTTTTGTGTGTGTTAGAGGACCAAAGCTGCAGTGTGCATTGTAATTCAAAAGTTAATTCTGTCTTCAAGCAGCTAAAAATAATGTTAATCGCCGGTTTTAGTTTGATGTTTGCTTTAAATTGTACCCCTACTAGCAAAGAACAACCAAAGCTAATGAGGTCGGTATCTCTTGAAGGCAGTGGACCTATTTGGAAATAAGGGGAAGTCTAGAACACATCCACGCCTGTAAATGAACACTTAGCTCTAATTAATCCAACTTAACCCCATTAAAAAGCCAGATATGATGGCTGGGTATTGGAAATATAAACACTTTCTTTTAGCTGCTGCTTGCTGGATGCTTGAGATTCATCATAAAGAGGGTTTTAAATTAAGATTTGAGGAGGCATTTTGAATTCTTCTTAGATTAACATCTTGTTATATAGTTTATATAAAAGAAAATACCTAAAAAGCACAGGAAACCAATTTGAGTTTCATACTTAAAATTTTAAAAATATGTATAATAATGTAAAAATGCAACACCATGCTGTCGGGGTTTGTCGCCTGTGTCCCAAGCAGTGGTCACACATGCACAGGATTACTGGAGAACTTCCATTGTGTTTTGGTGCCATCGTACAAATCAAAGCGCCTCCAAAGTCCTGCAGCAGCTACTTCAGTTACAACTCTTGATAATCCTAACATGATGGTCTGCCTTCTCTTTAATCTCAAAACACTTACTGATAAAATAAAAGTTAAAAAAAATCAACAATATGCACATTATTGTGGTGTTAATAGTTCACATAGTCACAAGTTTTGGGATGCAGACATCCACAAGAGGGTTCCACAGGAAGGCTCACCTATCATTATGTGGATCCATAGACGGTTTTTAAAGACATGTGGATTTGAGTGAAATACAGCCAGCAGGGGGCGACTCCTCTGGTTGCAAACACAATTCCGATTTAATATAAGTTGAAAAACCCCTGACTGCACTGTGCAGTTCGGGGCGGAGCTCAACGTTTGACTCCATCCATCTCAACGTTCCATAAACCAATCGCATTCAGTCTTATTACATACAGCTTTACTTCATTTTGCAACAGTTTGGTGACAATCTAACCCTCACCTTAACCCTAACCCTTCAGGAACGCGTGTATCTAATGCAGTTCAGAGTGGAACCACATACAGGGCCAGATACAGGTTTGTGACTATGCTAGGAGCATAAGACGGCGCTCGGTTTTACATGCAGGCAGTGTCCCCTTGGGCGGAATCAAATGTTAGATTCAGCCAATAGCATGCTGACGTTGAGCTCCGCCCTGAGCTGCACACTGCAGTCAGGGGTACTTGTATAAGTCTGTAAGAAAATGCCTCTACTTTTTTCTTGATCTGTTACCTCAGTAAACATTTTTGTAACAAATTCAATGGTCTCGAAACGCGGCATGATGTTTTTAAAATTATGGGTGCATTTAGAGTGAAAAATACAATGAAGCAGAGGATGTTTAAGGGCGGTGCTACCTCATGATTAGCAGGTATCGCCATGTGTGATGTCCTCAGGTTCTCCTGTCAGAGCCACTGCTTGCTTGTTTTGTCAAGATTCAAAAGACCAACAAAAGACACACGGATGGGAAAAGCAGGAATTGGCCTTTGCTGATCCTTCAACTTTTCATCTGGCGCATCATCACGTCAGATATCTGCTTTAGTTGCGGCTAAATGTCTCACACTCTTAATATTATGTGCTTAACATTGGCATGTGATCGTGTTAGCATATTGACATTAGAGCATTGTACATCCTCACAGAGCTGCTAGCACGGCTGTGAAGTGTTGTCCTGTAATGTACTGTAAAACTTACTGAAAGACATCAGGGATAGAGGAGTGTTTCCCAGTAGTAAACTCCACTGGTGCAGTCCAGACACATGATTATATTGCAGTGAAATTGATATCATTACCGTCCAAAATGACTCTGGAGATGATGAAATGTTGGACACTGGTAGTCATTTCAGTATTACACATCTGAAATATGAACAAAATCCCGGCTGGCAGACAGACTGACAGACAGACTCTGGCTCCTTTAACTAGAGGGCTGCGTCTTCGATCAATACACACTATATTAAAAGCTACTGGATTAGTGTCCTGTTGCCTCACTCTCCTGCTCCTCTCCTTCTTTTTTCCTTCTCTCGCTCTGTCTCTCCACCTCCCTCTGTCTCTCCCCCTCTGTTTCTCAGAGCTTATAGTAAAGCATTCATGCATATTGATCCGCTGAACCATAATTAGCTTCCACTGTGTCCTTGTTTGTTTGTTTGCTTCCCTCCCTGCAATCAGTAATGAGCAAACCACGCTATCAGTTTGTAATATGTGTCAGCGGGATTGGACGCTGCGCTGCATTTGGACAAACGCTGATAAGATTTGAATCAGGACAACACTGACTATGACTGGGGAGAGATTATATGCTGGTGGGCTGCTGCTGCGGTGTGTGTCTGCATGTTGACTCAAAGAACATCATCCGAAGGTTTCCCCTTGACTCTGATTAGGAACTGTTGCTACCAAGCGAGGCTCTTGCGGAATACTAACATCACCACAGCGGGTTGAATATATACAGACGCTGCACAATCATGCACACGCTAATGTGATTTTCATTGCACAAGTATTAACAGTAGTCAAGGATAATACTGGTTTGCATTAATTCTCAAACACCTCTGCGTATACCTTGCAAGTCTTCCTCCTCAATTATCAGTGTTCATATTATTATTGATTAGGAATCTTTGATGCTGCTGCTGCTGTGAGACCCATGATGTTTGCCATTACACACAAATTTTAATGTGTTAGACAGAAGCAGAAGTAAACACATAAAAAACAAAACAAACACGAGGCATATTTGTTAGCGTCTCTGGAGCCGCTGTAATAATACTATTATTAGCTTAAGTTTGGTTGCTTTTGATACCCAAATGTAGGCATAGGCATTCTGACATCGTAGATGATCTTAATTTGGCGTACAATCTGCTCTTCAGGGGAATCGTACAGATTGTGTCATTTAGATGCTATATGTATTTTATTTTGAAAGTTCGGCTGCTGCTAACCAGCTTGCCCTGGCCTGTCACGTCTCACGTTTTTCTAACTGTACAGGTTGCTGTTGTGGTGATCCTCCATGTCTTTCAGCATTCCCATTAGATGGTTAATAGCAGCCAAGATATAAACCACCACCTTAGTGGAAGTTTCACAATAAAATCAGAGCAAAAATAGAATGCAGAGATTTGCGATTTAAGCCTTTAGAACTGAGCTGAACTAGCAGGCTGTGTGTCCATATGGAACCATATGCAAAACTGATCACACGATCACGAGTTCAGCTAGATCTGTGAGAAGAGCTGTGATTCAGATTGTGGATCGTGATTCTGCCCCAGAAGATCGTCATGCGACCTTTGGCCCAGACTGCCCACGTCTGCTCAAATGGCAGATTTTGTTTAGGGTGTCTTTGAATGACTCAGTAAAAATCATAATAAGAAGAAAAAACACAGGTGCAGCTGGAGTTCTTTCAGCAACCAAACTGCTCATCAGATGCAACCACAACATCTTCTGCATCATGACTCAGACCATGTTAAATGGGATTCCTCCCACTTGCAGCTGACATTTGCTTCTTGGTATCTAACTTTTTATTTTGACTGAGTCATTTGAGAGACGAGCAAGGCTAGAATCGAGCACTCAGGCTTTGTAGACATGAAAAATGGACCTTAATTGTATTGTAAACCACAAAGTCCTTAATTAAAAACAAGGCTTAGTCCAGAAACTCTTGATGATAAATTTTGAATGAACTTTTGTGGAGCGATTTGGCCAATGTTTCACACAGACATTATTATTGTTATTTTATGTATTCTGTCAAATTTTACTTTTATTTTTCTGAATAATCTGTGTCTGTAGTTCAGTTCAGTTGTATTCATACAGTGCTAATTTACAATATAACTAATTTCAGGGCATCTTATAATGTTTTTAAGAGAAATTCAACAATTATTTTTGAGAAAGTGCTGCGACAAGACAAATTATAAAAGCTTAAACCTCAAAATAGCTGATTAAATGAGGCAAGAATTGACAGTTTTGTCCATTTCAGCACATTTCTGTTTTCTCTTCTGTAATATTATTTGCCAGACTGCATTGTTTTGTCATTCTTACGTTAGTGGAGCATCGGTGTGCTGCACCACTGTGGGTGAGGATGCAGGAAGCCTCAGCCTCACTGGAGTCTGGCTGCTGCTGTGACCAGCATGCTAATCATCTGTCCAGGCCGGGGGGTGTAAAGCCTATATACACCCACACACACCTATACATACACACTGCCCTGTTTCTCAATTTTACCCCAACCCCTTCTATAGACTTAACACAATCATCTCTCCCTGATGATTGATGCCTCCGCCGCCCAACGCCAAGCGTCATCCCTCCCCTCTGTGCTCCATAAGCCCCGCCTCCTCCAGCAGCTGATTGGCTGCCACACATGTTCATGATGAGAAGCAGAGCAGGCCGCAGAGCTTTATGACTCATTCTGTTCTGCAGGCAGGTTGTGCTCCTATAGAGGGGGCTTCACATGAAACGGCAACCCAGTGACCTCGTCTCAGTGGTGATCTCACAGAGCCAGATCTTCATTTCATCCAGAAATTCTTGTGAAATTTTTTTTTTTTAAAGTTTGACCTTGAGAATGTTGTTCATCTGTTGCTGTCCATCCACAGTCTCCATAACATGGAAATGCTGTTGACTGTAAGATTTGTAAGCTGCCTTCCTAGCCTTTTAATATTAGAGCTATAGTGATTCAGTGCTGGCAGATAAATAAATAAATAAATGACAAACTGAACTTAATTGGAAATTCACACCTTCCTTCATCCGTTCTCACCAAGGTTCACACCTGAGCCTTTCCTACTGTCACAAGCCACAGTCTTGGCCGAGACTAAAGGTCCATAGCATTAACACATTTTCTCAAACACTGTTGCAGTTCTCGAAATATTAAATCAAATCAGTTATTTGTATTTGTCTTGCATTAAGCCCTCATTACTTTCATGCAGCAACCCAGTTATTAAGTCAAACATTCCTTTTGTAGCCCTTTAACACTGAGTCCATGCCTGTGGAACGCCCTCCCTGACAACCTGAGGGCTCCTCAGACTGTTGAAGGTTTTAATGAGGGACTCAAACCTTTCTTTTAAGGAGACATTTTAATCTTTAAAATCTTTTTAATGTCTGTTGATTGCTGTGTTTTTCTTGTTTTTGTGTTTTTTAATTCCAGCTGTGACTGCTACAGGGATTGTGGCACTTTGAGATTGTTTTACAATGTAAAATGCTTCCAGATAAAATCAATAACACATGTTGGCTTCAACCAGGAGTCGACCGATTATCAGCCTGGCCAATATTCTGCATTTTTCCAAATATTGGTATCATTATTTTCTAAGCAATATCCCGCTCAAAGCACAAACTTTGTGTTATTCTTCATTTTGATGCCAGGTTTTTCTTTTGTACTGCAAATGTATACTAGTTCCAAATACTGATTATCAGTCTGCATGATTACAAATAGTCAATATCAGTCAATATTGGTCAATATCGGTATTGACCCTGAGAAACGTATATCCGTCAGTCCCTTTTTTTTCCCCCTTCTTTCTTTTTTTTTTTTAGCAAGGATACATTTTAGTGGCTCTTTTGCAAGTGTAATTGGAAATAAACAGACTGTATAGGCTACATTGTTTTTTTCAAAGTATAGGCACCGGGTACTGAGTTTCAGTACATTGGTTTATTATACCACAATGTGTGTTTTTTTTTTAAATTTATGCCAGCATCAAATCATTGCTGGTATTAAAAATACAAATACAATAAGTACAATATAAAGCATACCTGGCCGGAACGATAAGAAGTGAACATGACTTAAATTAACTGGCAACAGTGCTATAAAGTCACTTGCAGGCAATGTTAGCAGTAGGTCTAAACGATATGTAGAAAATATCTAATTCTGATTTTTTGTGACACATACTGTGATATCATTTGCGGTATAATTTTAGTTTAAGTTAAGCTTCAGTTCAGTATTCACTGTGTGGAGACTTACAGGTTTAACACCTGTTATGGAGCGTCATCACATGGCATACCTTTAAATGCATGAGGAGGATGGCATTCATTTTTAAACCCATTGACCCAGCAGTTCAAATTGTGGGTCAGATACACGGCGGCCTTGCGATTTTGATCTGAAACCTGTTCAAGCCTAATCGGCAGGTCTTTACACTCTATAAGTTTAGTCTTTGGACGACTGTTTTCAACAAAACTCAACATGAATGACACCATTTTAACAAAGCAAACGTATTCTGAGACTCGTTGATACTTGTTTGTTTTTTAGCAGCCATTTTTTCTTCCCATGTTTCTCCATCAATAACAGTGAAGTAAATGAATGCAGCGTCTGTGACCACAGTGGGGTTGAAATGAGGAACTCTAATCCTCAGTTCAACCCTTATCTTTAATGACTCTGGACCTTAATGTCTTTAGACTTTAATGAGTCTGAAGTGTCTCATAACTAAAAAGTGAAATGACACAATATATTGGAGGGTAAAATAATGGAACAAATGAGGCCAATATTTTGTGGACTTGTGGTGCCGCAGTTCCTTTTAAGAAAATTCTCCAGTGCTGCCTATTAGATTGATTTTCAGCCCGACAAACTCCAAATAAAAAGTATTAACTGCAACGCGTGTCGTCCAATTTAGCCGTCTATTCATATTCCAGCCTCGTGCTCCTGCCCTGCTGCCACTCATCCTCTGTTGTAATAATGCACCTTGTAAGCTTCAGATCAGTTTTCAGATGATTTGTGCTGTGTGCATCTTAATATAAAAGCAAGAGGAGGAAAAAAAACTGATTCAGCGCTGCTCTGCCAAACTGTTGACATCTTTACAGGCTCGATCCACTCAGCCAGGAGCTATTTTAAGCCTGTTGTTAGTGAGGAACCAAATGCTTGTTATTTTTGCTGCCTGTAAGCGTCGACAATACGAGATATTGTTGAGTCTCTATCTCTCATTCGTTCTTATCTCTCCTCTCTGGCTGTCTTTGCCTGTGTCTGCTTATGTGTGCTCTGGATTTTATGCACAAGTTAATTTGTGTGAGCGTATTTGTCTTTCGGCCCTGTGTGTTTTTTTTTGTGTGTGTGTGCGTCTGTGTGTGTGGTATGGAGACTGCCGATAAGCTCACGGAGGACCTCGGGATCAAAAGCCACCCATGTGAGGTATTAAGCCACGTCGGGTCCCAACTCCTCACGCCGAAATACATAAATCGCACACTTTCAAAGTCGCGTGCACGGCGTCCACAAATCAAAGTCCAGCCAGCCGTCGGTGTGGGATTACCTGTTTTATGTGGATGCTTTTTTTCTTTCTTTCTTTTTTTAAAATGAATTGTGTGTTTGTACACTGACATCGTGTGTGCGTGTAAGCGTGGCCATAAATCAACCTGCATCAAAGTGACTGGGGAAGAAGTGAATGAAATAGGGCGAGGCTTACACAAAAACACACGCGCTGATGAAATACTGGTGTGTGTGTTTGACTCTTATGTGTTCCTGTAGCATGTGTGGCACAATAACTGCTCGATGTGATGCTTCTTGTTGTGCGTTTGTGCAATTGTGGCTGCAGTGAGGTTCTATTAAAGCAATTTTTGCGAATTTCTCTATATTAGATTTGGCAAATTCTTGCAAGTTTTCAGTGATGCCCAATTGATTAAGGCGAGGATGGCTCTAAATGTGCTTGTTTCCAAAGGCGAAGCATCCAGCTGAACTGAAAACACCCACAAAAAGCAATAACATGGATACCCACAAGTTCAATGAACCAGTCAGCGCTCAGTTCAGTGTAGAAGCAAGTGTAACATCGTGTTGCTCATTGTTATCAGGCCCTACTGTAGGTTCAGCCCTTCAGTTTTACATTTATAAATCATGTGTCAGAGCTCTCAGTCACATTGTCAATCTCCCAGTCAAACTGTCAGACTGTTTTTTAGTTCCCGTTTCATCGCTGTCCTCTGCGTGACTGGTAGCACTGCTGTGTATCGACTGTCTTGGTCTTGTCATCAAAAGCAGCTTGTGATATTTTGGGAAATCCATCAAACAATAAGCAGCATGTCCCCTTTTTCACACGGTTATGTAATTGTTCTGTGGTAATGTCACTCAGAACAGGCGGTTAGTTGGAAGGTCTAGACTGTAGGTGCTTTTTGGTGTGCCTGGGAAGTGTCAGAAAAATAGACTCATTGTTTCAGTTCGGTGTTATTCTATATTGGCTTTACATGGACTCATAAAAAGACTGTGCAAAACATTCAGCTATCATTGTATGAATTTGAATCCCTACAAAATGCCAACAAAATGAATGTTTTTATGTGATAAGCTTGGAGAATTTTGCTTGATGTGACTTGCATTAATAACTCAATTTAACCCGCTGAACAATAAGCAGTTTCTGTGTGCTTTTGTGTTATTTTTTTAAACACTGTGGGCTCTTTTTTTACTACAATAAAGTCCTGCAGCTCTATGGAAACACTACAACCATGGCTTGAACCATGGCTGGAACAATAATGCCACAAATCCTAAAAAATGAAAGAAGTGACTGTTAAATTTCTTAATTTATTTTACAGGAATTGAAAAAAACTGAAATGAACATGTACAACATGTTTCCAAGTTCCTCCAAGTGTTACCACTAATGGAAACAAATGGTGACTTTGCATACTATGGATATATACGTACTGTCTACACACCAATCAGCCACAACATTATGGCCACTGACAGGTGAAGTGAATAACATTGATCATATTGGTACTATGTGCTGTTCTGATGGAAAACCTTGGATTTTAACATCCGTGTTGATCAGACTTAGACACCCAAATAAACATTGTCCCACAACAAGCACTTTCTCTCATGCAAATGGAAATCCCAAATGTCACTGGCCTACCCCCGCAGGAAAATGCACCCCACCACATGGAAACAACATCAACCAATCAGGAACATGTTGAGGAACATGACAATGGCCCAACATGTTGATTTGACCTCCAGACTTCCTACAGCCCATTCTGATCAAGCATCAACAGGATGCAGTGGAACAAGTTGGACTGACAGAGGCCCCACTGTACAAGCCAGAGCACCCAAAGGATCCAGTGCCAGCATCCCGGATCCAGACCCCACAGGACACCCTGAGAGGTCCTCTGGTCCATGATTCCCAATGGTTCAGAGCATTTTGGACCACATCAAGGGGACCAACACAACATTAGGCAGGTGGTCAGAATGTTAAACCTGATTGGTGTATACACTCCGTTATTAATTTGCTAATCTGCTCTGAGTGTGCACTGCCTGCAGTTCAGCCTAATATTCCCTAATTTTTTGTCACGTGACTGTTGATTACAGACGGGACACTACTTGATTCTTGGTTGCACCGAGGAGCAAAGAATTTTTAGTATTTTGCAGAATCTAGTTAGTGCAGTTTTGTAAAATCTTTAAGTTATGTAGAATAAAGGGATTTCGATGAACTATAATAATTTTGAGCTTATGCTTCGTCATGTTTCCCAGCCAAACGGCACATCGCATGCATTTTGGTTGGAAAGTTGATGTAATTTTTCTATGTTGTTGCATTTATTGAAATCATTTGTAACACCTAGGCCCCCTACCTGCTACAGCACAGGATGCCTGCTCTAACTCACACAAGGCACGAGTTGCACCTTCGTTGTTACATATAGTACATCCCTAATTACTAAAATCCACACTTGAATACCAACTTTGGCTTTTAGCAATCAGTACCTAAAAGATTCATCAGATTTTTGCATCTTTAATTATCTTGTTTTACTTGATTCGGCTGAGTTTTAGATGCTTTTATTTTAACTCAGTTTATTAGGACTGTTTCCGATTCGTTGGCCTGAAATGCTCCTAGCACTGTGATGAAATCTGTATTGATTCAGAATACCATTTCTATCAGCTCTTAGATATTGGATCTCACTGTGTGTGTGTGTGTGTGTGTGTGAGAGTTGCTCTCTGTCCAAAATAAGGAGGCCAGGCTGTGTGTGAAGGACAAACTAATCCATGTAATGGAATGATAATGAGTTTGGAGGAGAGGAGCAGGGGAAGCTAATAAAGAAGGAGGGTAAGACTCTTACTCTTTTTGTCAGCGACTGAACCATTGATCACAATTACTGAGAGGAGGAGGGAACGTCGACGTTACTTAAGAAAGAAGACGGGGCGGAGCGGCTGGAGGAGAGGAGCTGTATTACTGTTATATAAGGAAGGGAGGACAGCGGTTGTCTGTAAGTAGTCTTTAAGTAAGAGAGGAGGCGAAACCCTGGTGACAGGTGAGAACGAAGTTGGAGGACCAGATGAGAAAGAGGATGAGGAGCATAAAGGTGAAAAATAAGTGGAGGAAGTTTAGGGAGTCAGGTGGGAGGAAGGGGGTGAGAACAGGAGGTGAGTAAATATTAAGGAGGGTTAAAAGCTGACAAAAGAAAATAAATGAGAGGACAGAGCCTGAAGGTCGCTGCAAAGATTGTTTTCCCTACGTACTGTGTACTTATGTTGTTCTGCTTGTGTGACATGGCAAGGTCACACCTCCCATGACAGGCTGTTGTCATGGGAACCATAGGCACCTGCCTCTTAAAGCCACAGGCGTTTGCGAACACACACACATTTACACACACAGAATCACATACTTACTCTTCTTAAGTCACATCTTGACATTTTATGCTTTAACATGTCATCCATATTCATTTCCGTCACTTTGGCAGCCGCTTTCCATTTAAGACCACTGCTGTAGCTTAGTACATTTTCTCTTAAGTAGCTTTACTGTTTCTAAAATCATCTTATTCCTCACCGACAACAGCATCAACGTGCTCAGAGTCTGCATTAAATCTAGATGATAACCACACTGAGAAAAACTGAACAAGGTTTGGATACAGTGCATAAATTTGTAATGAGGTTCAATTAATCTGGGGCTGAAATTCTTAGTTTTAAACAAAACACTGTTAATCATTCAAAGAATCATTAACCAAGCAAAAACTTATTGTGGTTGAAAAAAGTAGAAGATTTGCTGTAAATTTTTCGATAATGTCGAAACAAGATGAGCCTCCAGCCTTCCTAGCAGGTCACTAAAGTGATTCATATTCATCCATAGGGAAAAGATCTGTGTCTCTAACAAATCTCATGGCGATCCATCAATTAACAGCTAAACCACAGGTGCTAAACCAGGGGTGTCCAAACCTGGTCCTCGAGGGCCCCTATCCTGCATGTTTTAGATGCTTCCCTCTTCCAACACGTCTGATTCAAATGATCAGCTCATCATCAAGCTCTGCAGAAGCCTGATAACGATCCTGATCATTTGAATCAGGTGTGTTGGAAGAAGGAAACATCTAAAACATGCAGGATAGTGGCCCTCGAGGACCAGGGTTGGACACCCCTGTGCTAAAGTCATAGATGAAATCTGGAAAAAGTCAAGGAAATGTGTAGAATACAACTTCTGGGAACCTTGAATTTCTACAAAATTTTCCACAAATTTCTCATCTTGGTAGATGTTTCTGAATTTTCCTGAATATGTGAAATTTGTCAGTATAGAAAAAGTCAGAGGATTAACAAAGTCAGCAGGGTTCATCCAATGGGCAGCCTACAAAACTGTTGATAATTATATGGCAATTCATCTAATAGCTGTTGAGATATTTCAGTGTGTTTTCTAAAGGACAGATATGAGTGAGCCCTAAATGAGTTAAAGCAAGATATTTTCCCTGGCCTACTGAGCTTTTTCTTAGTTTAGACTGTTTTATAGCTTAATTTGTGCACACGTTGCATTTGTCATCTTTGACAGACATGCTGTCTGTGTTTCTACAGAGGCTGGCCTTTCCAGAATATCAGAGGTCAGTCTTCCCACAGACAATATCGAACCGTCCTCTACCTCCGTCAGCTCCCTCGTTTCATCCACCCATGCCTTTTTCCCTGTACAGATCAACAAACAAATGGCAGTGGCTGCTGGGAAAGCACGAGGCGTTATCAGTCAAAGGGGCATTAAACATTTATTCAGCAGTGCTAAATCAGACTGGGAGGTCTTCAGTTTGTCCTATAGAACCGTGGAGGGTTACTGTGACGAACCGATGTACTCTGAAAACTGTAGAGGACTCACAAATACACACCGTGTCCAACACACAAACTCACACCCTGCAGACAGGGGTCTCAACATGTGCTGTTTCATTATGTAATGTCCAGTGACCGTAACGGGGTTTCACAGTACAAAACAGGAGCACAGATGAAGATCCTACAATAAACTGGCCAACTGAATCAATTTATTGATCAGTCAGAATCCTCAAAAGAAGCCAATTCTTCATCAGTCTGTCATCAATATAGACAAAATAATCTCAACTGAAGCTTCACTTACTTGCTTTTTCTGGGCCTTTGAGCTGTATTGCACAGTATTCATTGAACTTTAGGTGCTCCAACTTCTCATTAACCTAAACTGACAAGATGACTGACTGGTTAAATCACTCTGAAAGCCATTCGATAGCTAAATCGATTTAGTTTGCTTCTATTTTAGGAACAAATACATTTAAGAAAAAAAAAGCCCTCTCCCAGAATACCAAAACAAAATCTTTAAACTGTGATAATTTGAAATTTTTGCTTGATAATTTCTTATTACTTACTTTATAAATTGTTGAAGACTGGCCGACTGCCAATCAACTAATCATTAATGTCAGAAGGTGAAAAGATGCTAAAAAGGCATAGAACATTCAAGACTTATTCCTTGTCATAAACATAATGGTATTTATTTGTGACCAGTATTGCATGACATCCTCATCATGTCCCATGCCAAAACTATTTTTAGGTTATAAAGTATTGCTAGAAAGTTAATTGCAAGAAAAGTAATCACTTTCAATTTCTCGCAATGTATTTCACAAACTTGCAACTCACTGTGAAGGCACCACTTGACTCCGCACCACTGTCTGCTCTGCTGCATGTGCTGCACAGTGCTGAGAGGGTTGTATGCGTTGGCACCGCTCTGCTGAGCAAACTATGTGACCAATTCTGAATTACCCTCAGCATATTTCTCTGCATTATGTTCTGTAAAAATTAGAAATAAATACAAGTTTGCACGTCAGATAATATGCACCCATCAGACATAACATTATGACCACCTGCCTAATATTGTGCTGGTCCCTCTTATGTGGTCAAAATGCTCTGAACCATTGGACATGGTCAAGAGGACCTCTCAGGGTGTCCTATGGGGTCTGGAACCAGGATGTTGGCACTGGATCCTTTGGGTGCTCTGGTTTGTGCAGTGGGGCCTCTGTCAATCCAACTTGTTCCACTGCATCCTGTTGATGCTTGATCAGAATGGGGTGTAGGAAGTCTGGAGGTCAAATCAACATGTTGGACCATTGTCATGTTCCTCAACATGCTCCTGATTGGTTGATGTTGTTGCCATGTGGTGGGGTGCATTTTCCTGCGGGGGTAGGCCAGTGACATTTGGGATTTCCATTAGCTTGAGGGAGTGTGTTTGTTGTGGGACAACGTTTATTTGGGTGTCTGAGTCTGATCAACATGGATGTTAAAATCCAAGGTTTTCCATCAGAACACCACATAGTACCAATATGATCAATGTTATTCACTTCACCTGTCAGTGGCCATAATGTTGTGGCTGATCGGTGTATACTGTACTCCCATACATTTTAATAGACCAGTATTGCCCCACTGATACATATCAATCAGGCTCTATTTGTTGCATGACATGTAGGTATTTGAGGGTATTTGGAAGATGGCTTATTACTGCCATCTTTCCAACTGTGTAGCCTAAAACAATATCTAAATTTAGCCAATAACAGCTAAAGTCAAGTCGACTCGCAGCCAAGTACAGTGCACTCCTGCTCTCCTTTTCTTCAGAACTAGGGCTTGCAAAACTGCCAAGATACACATTAGAAGAAGTGAAACAAATGTGTTGCAGGAAAAAATGTGTCGACACTTGTTTTCAAGGGAAGAAGCTGGTTTTCCTAATAGATTAGGAGCTAATAGAGGAACTGCAGCTTCAGGCACTTCCACATAAGCTTTCCCGTTCACTTGTGGAGGCAGACGCTGCGGATGAAGCTGTTGAAACAGAGATAAATCTGTGTGTTCTATTGATCAGATGATGCCAAACACGCTGCTGCTTTACAGCTGCTCCACTGATCTTACATCCTCGAGATGATGTGTTGTTTCACAGTCGCACTGGTATCAGCTCTCAGATGTGAGACGGAGCAGAACCAACATCACCTGCTAATACTTCTGACACTTAGTTTAAATCTCTCTGGGTGTCAGACGGGTGGGACTGGCAGCATCAGATGACACGGGGAAGTTTAGACAGTCATCGGAATGCTTTTCACGGCTTGTTTAGGGCACTTTGGAATGATTACTGCTTCACACTTCATTGAGCACAAGTTTCTAAGAGAGATGTCACACCCTGTTAGACCTCCCAGCCTGTAGAGACTAACAGCGTCTTTATTTTATTGCCTTTAAAGGCTCCAATCAACAGTATTCTTCTTATTGTCAACAAATGCCACATAAATTAACAATGAAATACAATGCAGGCCTATCAATAGACAGAAAGTTAAGAAAGGACACATCAATAACCTAAGACAGACACAACTTTCCTACTACCACTGATTCCACTTGAATTATTGCAATTAACACAACAAAATATGTGAGGTTTTGCCACACATGGATGAAGTTATTCCTACACTATCATTTTATGACCCACATATCAGTTTAAAAAACAGATTTGGCTCCGAAAGATTTAGATCCTGTTTGGAATTAATCAAAATCCTGGCTTAGCAGGCCTCCCCGGAAGACAAATTGGTTTGTTGTTTTTTCCATTATGCATCGGAGCCTATAATTATATCCCAGCTGTTGCGGTGTAGAAGCAGGTTTGTAATTATTTATGCAAGAAAGGCAAAGCTGTGCTCCCGTTTTATTATTCTTTAAAGCACAATGGAACCCCTCTGTGTGGACCAGTAGACGCTGCTCTGCTTCTTGCCATCATACGCTGACTTCTTTCTATTGAGCCATCCTCCGCTCTTGTCTGGTCTTTTGTTCCGACTGATAGTAATGCGCGGTGACTGCCGAGGTGTAGCGACAGGCTGTCGAGGAGACGGGGCACAAGTGAGAAGTGGAGCATAGAGGAAGCGTCGGTGGCAGGCGGACTGTTTTGACCTTTACCATGTGATTCCCCTCCTCAGCTGTGGTGACTGGTACTGTAACTGTGTGGCAGCGAGGGCCGGAGCTGTGGCTCTCCCACACAGGGATTACAGTAAAGAGTGGTGGAAGTGTTGGGAAATGGATAAAAGCATGCTTGTCTTTGTTCATGCGCGGTTTATCTCTGTGTTGCTGTTATCAGTAGTTCCCTTTGTTAGGAAATGTTTGCTCCTCAACCTGCCAGAGGGAAAGAATGAATCTGAATGTCTGTGTGCTGCTGTAATGGAAGGCTCGTGTTCTGGCTTTTGCAGAACCATGCTTTGCAGAAATCCCACTGGTACTTGCATCCATTTACCGCGCAACAATGAAGTACCATTTGGCTATTTACTGTAAGTTTATCTCAAGGGAAATTTTGAATTTATGCAGCTGTTCCACCATGCACCTAATAAATTGCTGAACTAGTTTTGCGCTACAATACACCTAATTACTCAGATAATTGAGAGGTTCTACATGGATTTTTAACCGCTCTGCAGCCCTGATTCTGCACAGATTGGAGGGACTGAACACTGAGCACTGTCTGGAAGATGTCTTATTTGAGTCTTGATTCATCATACTTCCTGTTCGAGGAGTTTTAGGACCTTCAGAAAGCCATAACCCACAGCTATGATGTCCGATGATGAAGGTCCCAGCGGTGCCGTAAACATTTACTGTCTTGTCAGCTGTGTGATGGATCACAGGATGGGAGGGAGACACGACAGAGCGGGTACAGCACATGATATCCTTCTGATGTGTGCCGACTGAAACAATGCAATGTCTTAAAGATGTGTTGGAAATGAGAAGATGAATTTAACTCAGAGGGAGTTTTTAACATTTTGTAGCTTCACCACACCTGAATGCAAAAATCAAGCTGCAGCATGTTAGCTGGCTTTAAACACTAATTTCCAATAATCCCCTGGGGCTAAATTTGAGCCTTTTCTCTATTAAACCAAAGCATTTTGAAATTCACTTCCAGAGGTAAGAGGAAAGGTGTCAGTCTGAACAAGGAATGGACAAAATAATAGAAACGCATTCAGTACAAAGGGCAGCTCTTCAATCACAGACTAGAGCCTTAAACATGATTGCACACTTATATATCCTTCATCAGAGTTCCACTTACTGCTGCACTGTTGTTTTTAGACGTCAGTACATTGAATTCTCCTGTAGTTGTGTGTTTAGTGTGTGTTATTTACGCTGCACATAAGAGGAAATAGAATTCAGCATGTTTTTGATGTCAGACAGAATAATTTTGTATTATCTAGTATCGAGAACAGTCTATGTCAAAGCTGGCATTGTCACTTCTTCTGTTTTATCAATTTGTGATTTTAAAAAAAGGGAATTTGAGAGTTCCTTTTTAAAATATATTTTTGGGTAGGTTTTTTTTTCATTTTATTGATAGGAGGAGAGACGAGGCATACAGCAAGGGGTCGTGAGCCGGACTCGAACTCACGACCACTGCTGGCGACCTGCGGCCACGTGGTAACACCTTAGCTCAGCGGGCTATACGGTGGCCCAGGACTTTGACAGTTTCTGAGTATTTTTTGCAGGTAGAGTCATTTTAAGATTTAATATGTGACGACTAGCTTGTTTTTTATGGAGTCCATGAAGATTTTTTTCACAATAATGCATCCAAAGAATATATCATAGTATGATACCAACAGCAGTAAGTACTGCAAACATCGTGTGTGCACTGGCGTAATTAGGGAAGGTACCCTCATAACGCTAAGACCTCATGAAGGATTTTACTTTGCCGCTGGGTTGTGCTGCGAAATAAAACTACAATAATTCAACATTTTGTGAACTGATCTTTTATTCCATGTTTTAACGTTTAACAGTCTGAACATGAAGCAGTTTCTGGCTGTTTATTTTGCTCCTGTCACGTTTTTACTCACTGTGGGCTCATTTTTTTTAATGCAATATAAAATCCCGCACCTCTGGAAATGGTACAACCATGACTAGAAGCCGAGAGAGGTCAATAAATATCAGTTTTGTATTGCGAGAATGCCGTAATTCATTATTCGTTTTACAGAAATGGAGATCACCTAATAAATGTGTACAACCTATTTCAAGTTCCCACTGGTATTATCATTACTTGAAAAAAATAGTGACTCTACATCCTATAGATATGTACCTATTTACATTTTTGCAATCTCTACAACCTGGCCTTTTTCACACTCATCTGTAGGTAGATATTTCACCTCGCTGAGTGTATCTTCTAATATGAGGGGTGATTGATAAGTTTTGAGCCTGAACAAGAAAACAAGACTTTTAATCAACATGTTTAGTAGTCAGAGAAAGCAACATGTCACAATAGTTTGAGTTCAATTTGGACTCATTGTGTGCATTAATGCAGGTACAATACCTGAGTCAAGTAGGGTAGGGTAGGTCATTCAGAAAGGACAGACCATCAATGGGCAATATGATGCTTCCCTGGTATGGCAACTGTGGGAGAAAATCAAAGAAAAGCGTTGTGGAAAGCTCAGGAGTGGTGTCCTGCTCCACCAGGACAACGCTCCAGTCCACTAGTCGGTTGTCGCCATGGCTGCAATTCACAAATGTGGGTTTGAACTCGTGCAGCATCCACCCTATTCCTCAGATTAGTAAACAAAGCCTGCAGTTCATCCGAAAAGTCCCTGAATGGTTGTGCAGGGATATTTATTTTTTTTGCCAGGTTTGTTTAGTGCTAATGTTTAAGTTTTGATTTTAACCCTTTAACGCCTATTGTCGCGAATTTGCAACGTACCACTGCAGCCGAGATAGTGAATGCATTCCTCCAATGCTGGTTCGTACATAATCAATACATACCTAGGAACCTTTTGCAAGCACTGGTTTCTCTTAGGACTGGTTGGAGTAGCATTTGTGGCATCAATTAAAAAAATTCCCATTAAAGCCTGCTTGAAAGCAAAAACACGAATGATTTTTTTAATGTAATTGTAAATAAATTCAGGTGTCAAGGGGCTATACTTACATTTGGTTAGTTTTCCCATCAGAACTGCATGTAAGACATTATTAGTTGAAGAGTATCTGAAAGTTGAGAACCTGACAGTTCTGCCTGTTTTTACACTCTCTTTCTAGGATAAATGGTGTAATTTTGGCAATTTTTTCAACACAGGTGGGTTTGATTTTGAAAGGCAGCAGTGCAAGAGTCACACTGTTGCACTCTCCCAGCGCTATGTTTGTCTCTCTCCTCCATCCATCCATCCAGTCTCTCCCCTCGCCTCCCTAATGGCCTACCTCAGGTGCTTCAGTCCCATCTCAAATCGACCCCTGGCACCGGGCCTCCTCAGCCTCCTCTCCACCTTCATTCATTCCACTCACATCCAGCAGGTGTAAGCAGAAGCTGCACTTAGCTGCCCTTTCTGTGTGCGAGGGGGGGAAAAAAAAAAGATTTGTTATTATTCATAGGTTTAGCCTCTCCTGGCCACTTTGATCTCAGGATTGAGGAGAAAAAGCCTCGGCGTGTTTGTCGCCGAGTTTTTCCAGCAGTTGCATCAGCGGTCGAGGCCACTTGTCCATTTCACTGTTCGGGACGGGAGCACTTGAAGAAAGATGAAAGGCAGCGAGTGGGGTGGAGCCGGTGGAAGGTTCAGGTGAGATGAGAGGGAGCTGAGGGCGCAGAGGTGTGTTTGGACCAAGAGTGCAATTTTTCTGTCCACTCTGGCTGCCTTTAATCTTTATAGCTGTCATTAGGAGGGACGTTTGAGTGTGTGTCAGCGCTTCATGTAACCTCCCTCGATCCATGCGGGGCTTTGGTGATTTTTCCTTGGTTTCTTCTCTGTCACCTGAAACATGTAGAAAGCATCACTGCCTACTTTCTACTGTTTAGTCTTTCGTCTGCCCTGAAAAAAAACACCCTTTTTTTTTCTTTTTTCTCGTCGCAGTGTCAGACAGTTCATCTCTTTCTCAACACATTGTGTCAGCCTCTGTCATCACCACATCTCTGTTCTCTCCGTTGATGTCTCCCTCAATTTTCATGTCTCGCTCTCCCTCCCTCCCTCCGTCTCCCTCTTTTTGTCTGGCTCCTTGTTGTTTCCTCCTCTCTGCAATCACGGCTCTCTTTACATCTCTATTTTTGTTTGTCATTTTCTTTTTGTTCTCTCCCTGGTCTTTTGTCAGCCTGTCTGTCTTCTGCATATAATTCTGTGACATGATGTTCTTTCTGCGTCTTTGTTGTTTTTTTCATTCCTCTATTTCCCAACTGCTCTATTCTAGCGGGTCATTTCTGGCTCTTGAGCCCCAGAGCTGACTTATTGAACAGACTGACCCCTGGCTGCACAGCTGCTGTTTGGATGTGATGTGTGTCTTTTGTCTGATTCAGTTTCAGTCCTTTAAGTGCTTCTGTTCTCGTATTTCTGCCTGTATTTTTTGAACAATTGAACGTTTCTGTCTGTGCGTCTGCTTTGCCTGGTGTGAGTCTGTGCTTCTGTTTGTCTGTGGGAACATGTGGCTGAGGTTCAGGCTTTACTAACTTGTGTCTTCGGTGTTTCTCAAATGGAAGGCATCCAGTGTAATTGTGTGTGTGTAAGTGTTGGCTTTAGTTGGAATAAGGACAGTTTTAACTTCTACAAAAATAGAAAACCATTTTCCGTCCCATTGCGGGTTGGATTGAATCTTTTCTTAGCAGGTTGTCATCAGATAAAACACATAGTTGCATTGAATACCTTTTTTAAAGCCACCTTTCATTTTAGATTCACTTTTTTGATGCCTCGAACAATTCAAGTGGTTCTGTCGGTGTGTCTGAATCATGCCTCTTGAGAGAAAGTGAAGATGGAGTAGAAAGGGAATGACGCATTACCAGGAATACAAGCTGCTTTTTGTCCTGTAATATACACCGATCAGCCACAACATCCTGACCACTGACAGGTGAAGTGAATAACATGGATCATATTGGTACTATGTGCTGTTCTGATGGAAAGCCTTGGATTTGAACATCCATGTTGATCAGACTTAGACACCCAAATAAACATTGTCCCACAACAAGCACACTCCCTCATGTAAATGGAAATCCCAAATGTCACTGGCAGGAAAATGCACCCCACCACATGGAAACAACATCAACCAATCAGGAACATGTTGAGGAACATGACAATGACCCAACATGTTGATCTGACCTCCAGACTTCCTACACCCCATTCTGATCAAACATCAACAGGATGCAGTGGAACAAGTTGGATTGACAGAGGCTCCACTGCACAAGCCAGAGCACCCAAAGGATCCAGTGCCAATGTCCTGGTTCCAGACCCCATAGGACACCCTGAGAGGTCCTCTGGTCCATGCCCAATGGATCAGAGCATTTTGGACCACATAAAGGGGACTAAGACAATACAGGTGGTCATATTGTTATGAATGGTGTACTCGTGTACCTGCGTCTGTTAAACCATCTGAAGCCCAAACCAAATAGTGGGTTTTAAAGACATGCTATATGTAAAAAAAACAAAAACAAAAACAAAAAAACAAAGGCAGAAACTGTAAAAACTGAAAGGATCAACAAATTATGAACTGTCCGATTGTTCTGAAACTACTCGTATGTGACATGACATGCTGTTCCATCAGAAAACCAAATCTAAGCTTATAATCATGGTTTAAAAATTCACCAAAAAGGAAGTTTGCAATCAGTAGAATCTGTTTTTAAAAGATAAATAGACAAAAAGGTCTGCGTAACCCTGCGCAGCTGTTAAGCCGTGATTAACAAAACTTCTGGGGCTTTTCGACTGAACTGCAGGCTGTGTTTATAAATCTAACATTCATTCTTTCTTTTCTTTTACGATTTATGACATTGTATGTGTGTTTTAATGCACAAAACACATTTTTGAGTTATCTCTACTTCCAGCAAGGTTGTGCCGTTTCCATAAGGGTGCAGGACTTTATATTGGAGAAGAAAAATGAGCCCACAGTGAGGAAAAATGTGACAGGAACAAAATTACTTTGTGTTTAGACGGTTATAAAGGGAAAAAACGGATTAAGAGATCAGTTTGTATATTGTATTCCTTTATCACTGACATAAATTTGACCACAGTGGCTGCTTGAACTTTAGTTACTGATCTTTGCTCTTGTTAATTTTGTTCTTATTCTTAACAATATCAGCATATACATACTATATGTCAGTTAAACTAGCTAAAAGTAGTACGATAGACAATACATGAACACCGGCGACTGTTTTTGAGTCAAATCTGTGACCTTTGATTTACAGGATGATTTTTGAAACCTGCAACCGCCTCAATTAAACAGCACAGACGCTTTTTTATGCCGTGCTTTATTCTGATGTGGAGGAAAAGATGTCAGCTTCTTGCACGTTTACTTTATTTCAGGGAGTTACACTAATATATCGTAGTTCCAAGGCAAATTAAATTACTTCTGAGCTCCATTCATCCCAAACATTGTTCTAGAAGTCCATTGTTTTCGGTTGTCTTTTAATTAGAAATTGAGATCCTTGTTAATTTAGCACTTAATAGTCATATGCAGTGTTCAGCTCAGTATGAGTAGAGAAATAAAAGTGCAATAGGAGCACTGAGGCGGTCGGTAGTGGTTGATTTTTCTTGCCCGACAGCTTGTAAACTGTCCAGACTCCATCCAGTCACGGCACCTCATCTCTGCAGGGAGCAAATGGATCTCGGATGACTTGTTGATCATTTTGCTTGTACTGTGAACAGAGGGCGAGACACCATGTGGGCACCGAATCTAATTTTAGCGTCTTTCTGTGTGTGTGTGTTGCTTGCAGGCTGTTTAACCTGACCCTGAAGAAGCTGATCATGCTGAAGGAGCTGGATAAAGACCTCACTTCAGTGGTCATCGCCGTCAAACTGCAGGTATGAGACGTCTAGAAAAGTACAGTGAAACGCACGAAATGTAACTAGCAGGTAACTAAATCCTGCTGTAACAGAAATGGATGTAGTTGATGCTACAAAAACATGTTCCTGCTTTTTTGAGAGCGTGAGGGAGAAGATGGTCTGACGTGGTGGTGCTGCTTTGTCGTCTTGTTGTTTTTGTCTTGATGTATTCAGATCTCGCATCAGTTCCTTTTATGTTTTGTGTAGAGGTGCCTTCCCCCATAATAGCTGTTAGGATCAGCTTTCAGGCAGCTGCAGATATCATCGTAATAACTAGAAATGAGCATGTGAAGTGAATTTCTTCCAAAATTCTTTCTAAGAGGACTCCTGGACCCTCAGTTGTGGCACATCTTCTCCGTCCATGCAACATTTTGAATTTATCTTAACCTGTTTGCGTCTGATGTTCTTCAAACAGAAAGAAAATGTTTGAAGAATACTCAAGTATTTTTAAAATTACACTTATGAGGTATGTACGGAAGAGTATTAGGGACACTCATTAGAAAAAAATGATAGGAGGTAGATTTTTTTCATCATTCACTTTGAGAATAAAGTGGAAATGTTGAGAATAAAGTTGGCCTGGTTCGGTAAAGCTGGAAAGACATTCACAGATTCGGACTTCCGGCATCAATAACTCATTAGCGATGCGTTGTCAAAACATAAACAATGCCTCTTTCCCATCGTTGTGAGACAATGTGCTACAAGCCCAGTTTTATCAGAAGTTGCTGTCTTTCAAGCTGCAGAAATAACACTGGTGTCTGTGTGCAGCTGGTATTATGGCGCGTGCACAGGGACCGTCTGCAAATTGCAAAACCGCTGCAACAGCAAAGAGAGACACTACACAAAATCACTGCAGCCATCAACTGACTCCCGTAAGACAGGAGCCAGTTGATGGCTGCAGTGATTTTGGTGACACTACAGTGTCTAAGAGTGAAGTTATTGAGTATTTGTGTCGTGCACGCGGTCCCTGTGCACTCGTCTCATAGCCGGCTGCATAGACACCAGTGTTACAGTTCATGGCTGCACATTTTGGGCGTCCTAGAACTTTTTGATCACACCATGTGAATTTACATACCTGAATCCCTGTGATCCTTAAAGTAGTTATTAGCAATATCATCATCTTTATCGCAACGACAGTCTTACAGCCTGAAAGACCTGAATTTCAAAGCACACAAAAGTGACAGCATTAGATGAAGACAACGTCATTTTAATTTAGATTTGATGATGTCAATGCATCTAATTAGATGTTCCTAGGAATAAACAAAGCCCAGCTGGTGACTTAGCCAGCAGTTCTCTTCTCCTTGTTTAATTCAGCAGTTATTTCCGTAGCTCTAATCAGCACAACTGTACTATCGGACTTACAGACCTGACTTTTGCTTTGATCGAACGTGCCAAATCAGTAGACCGGTAGATGCTGAAATGTTGCTGAGTCAACCTAAAAAGAGTGGTTTTTGCCCTTTTTTTCCCAGTTCTGTAAAGTTGTTCATTGTTTTGTCGAGTCAGGTTATTGGATCGGGGCACATTTCCTCTATTTCTTTTTACAGCCCAAAGACTTTTTGAAACTCCTCCTTAGCCGTTCAGTCTATTTGACTTCTCTTTTATAATGCTGTCAGCTTTTGGTTTGAGAAGTCCACTATTTTATCATTTGACAGCCCTCTGGCAGCAGAAGTAGCCAAGTTAGTTAAAATTAGAATGAATGACTTCCTCGCTGTATTTTGTCACACTTTGTCTGCTGCCATTCCACATCTAAGATGTTTAGAGCCCACTTTAATGCCGTGGCTCGACTCCCAGTTTCTGCTCCTTGGCTTGTTTTCAGTCCTGATTGTCTTCATCTTGTTCGCAATCTAAGTAAACCAATAACTTCTCTGCTGTTTCTGGCCCATAATGCACTTTAAGCCGTTTTAATTCTTTTTTCCATGCTGCTGCTGCCACTTGCTCAGTCCTTCCTCCCTGCTCTCTCCGATCTATCAATGTCCTCTTTTCCTCCTCCTCCTTTCTCAGCCTGATTCGCTCCTACGCTCCTCTCGCTGTGTGCGGTTGATGAGAGTTCATTGTTTTGACTCTGCTGGAGGTAGCCAGGGCACGCCAGCAGTCATCTTTCCATGTTTCCTTGCTTTGTTTCCACTGCTTTCGCCATGTTTGCTCTGTTGTCATCACTCACTGTCTGTCCTCCTCAGGGCTCCAAACGGATCCTGCGCTCCAACGAGATCCTGCTGTCCTCGGCCGGACTGACGGAGACTGACTTGCAGCTCACCTTCTCCCTGCAGGTACAGACACAGGTTCAGAGAGGTCAGAGGCCTGCCAGTCAAAACCAAACAGTAGCTTTTCTCTTGTATTCTATTTATACAGAAAACACAGCCACAATTGCACAACTAAAAATGACCCTGCTGCACACTGGAGCTAAAATAAACAGAGACTTTTTTCTTTATTTTTAAAAAATGGAACTACATAACTACAAAAATGAACAACATCTACCTCCTGAGCCATGTTTCCATACTGTATTTTTATATACCTATTGAAGTACTGCATTAGAAAGAGTTAACACAAACAAAAGTGACATAAAAAATACAAAACTGGTGAAGTTAATGCAGACCTGAACATTTTCTGAACAACTCACATGACTGGTCAGCTGTTTTCCACTTCTGTCATTCAGCAGGCCCTGGATGACTTGTAAAGGTAGAGGATAAAATTAGTACAGCAAAGTATAACGAAATGTATGGAAGATGATTTGTTTTCTAGAAAAACAATGACCTGAAGCGTGTAAAAATATATATTTATTCAGGCTCTGCCTCAGTCCTCTGATGATGCTCACAGAGATGCTGCTTTTAGTAAACATCAACCCTGCATACATCAACTGTACACACATACATGGTCTAATATTAGCTTTCCTTGTGCATTCAGGCAGAGGCTGGGTAATATAATTCCCAGTAGGGTTTCTTCTGCTCTAAATCATCCTTTCCGATTTCCATGATTCTAAATGCTGCTAAAAGGTCAGGGAATTTCTCTCTCTGTGTCTCTGTATCTTACCGAGTGCACTGAGCCAGACATTATACATTATACATTAAACTTTCTACAGCAGCAGCAGCACTGCAGAGAGGAAGAGCTGAATCACTTTATAGCTTTGAACACTGTCACAGGAGCCAGTTTTGTTCCATTTATAGTGCAGCCGGTGAGATCCTTAATGATGGGTTATGTCATAGTTCGGATGTGACTAAGTGGTTTGACACTTGGGGATGCCAGAGACAGGTCAGCGGGTGTGAAGGACTTATACAACAACCATTTATATAAGTCTGATTATCAAGACCTGAGAAACAAATGCCATTGCCTTATCAGTCTGGGCCCGTCGAACAATTCGTCACCCATGTGTCAGCTGTTTTGGTGCTTTTTTGTGCATGTATTTGCTGAAGTGTGTGTTGCGTGTGTTTTGTCTCTGCAGTACCCTCACTTCCTGAAGAGGGACGCCAACAAGCTTCAGATCATGCTGCAGCGGCGGAAGCGATACAAGAACCGGACCATCCTGGGCTACAAGACCCTGGCCCTGGGCCTCATCAACATGGCCGAGGTATAGCAATATAGAAATGCTGCAACCGTGGTGTTCAGAGCCTTAGAAAAGTTGTGATGTGAAGTTTTATGATAAACAGTCATCCCTCGCCATATGAAATTAAATTGTATACATCTAATTTTGTATCACGAATTAAGAAGAATATTAAATGGAAATAAAATAGGTACAGTGCAGCAGATGAGTAGACAAAGACTCGCACGTATGGAAAACGCAGCTATGGCCGCTTCCACTTGAGCTACTTTGCCCACGTGAGATCGTACACAGCACGCTATTGGCTGATGGATGGGAGGTGACCAACCAGAGCATTGTGTTCTATATCCTGGGCTCTGATTGGCTCAGCGACCACAGCGTCAGTCTCCTCCGTGTCCCGTGTATAGCATGCATTCAGCATTTCACATCAACGTCTGATCGCTTTCGCGGGGGGTTTCTAGAACCTAACCCCCACAATAGACGAGGGACCACTGTACTTTTCATATCCCTTCATCTGATCACCTTCTTCTGTATTTTTATCTCTTGAGCTATTTCCTGCATTCCTTGGGCCTTTCGACAACTCATGACACTATAACTAAATGTGCTGCAGTTATCACATTTAGGAGAAACCAGTGAAGTTTCTCCTGTTAAGAAAAGGAACAACTGAGCTAAAAGCCAGCTTGTCTTTTGTATTGTAGATAAGAATTGTTCCATTTTTTTTTTTAAATCAGATTTTGAAAATGCTATTTTCAGACGCGCTGTGGTTCGTTTGTTTACCTACCTGGGTTATCAGCACATTTGTATGAACCGTACGTAATTTTCTTCTTATCTTTTTGTTTCCTGGAGTGGTGCTGAAATTATGAGTGGTTTAATCAAACATTTGATCAACAGAACAGAAATCCTCTGTTCTTATGGAAAACAAATGGTGTGAAGAAATCATCATTGTGTCTGAGAAACTGTAACGGCTATTTTCAGTTTTCCAATTTTTGTGGCGTTTATGGGCAATTCATCTGATCCCCTGGACCCACAGGCAGGTTTTAATGGTGATTTTATTAAATTGCCAACATGACACATATAATCCAAACTGGAAATAATTCTTTCTGTAAAAACAGAAAGAATTGTTACATTTTCTGATTGTCCTTGAGCTAATCGTGTGTGATATGGAGTTAAATCAGGAAAATTAACCAACAACTCTTAGATACAATGTGTGGTATTTTGTCAAAATCATTTTATTCTACTCAGCTAATTGAAGGCTACTGGGAGCAGGGGGCTGCCACGGTGCAGTGCCCGGGGGGTAGTCAAGGGTTAAGGGCCTTGCTCAGGGACCCAACATTGGGCGCAGGGGGGGTTTGATCCTCTGACCTTCCGATCCCTAGCCCAGGGCTTAACCTGTTGCACCACCACTGCCCCAAATATGTTGGCATAATAAAATGTAAGTAGTAAAATGTCTACAATATGTAGGGCCACCATTTTTCAGTTTGGACAACACCTGTGAACAAATGGAAAAATGTTGATTCCATTTTTATTTTTATATTAAAGTTAGCTGCAGCCCTGACTGAAGGCATGTTTGAACTCTTAGCATTGCCAGAGATTTTTTTTTTCGTAATTCAGTCCAATTTTGTGCCCTCATCTTGAAGAGAACAGAACTTTTAAACGGTTCATATCTCAGAAACAGACAGCAGTGAACCTTATAAATTCTAGATTAATGAGGCCAGACTTTGGGTAGAAATGAATTCTTTATTTCCTACTTTTGTACAATAGTCTTTAGCTGGAAGGAGAATTTATACAGTTACCTTCCTCAGAGCAGTGCAGCCGATGACTGTACTAAATCTGAAGTAAATTAGTTTTCATTTTTTAACATCGCCTAAACACATGATTGCGTCTTGAATGGACTCATTAGTGGTTGAGAAAGAGAGAGAGAGAAAGTTCCTCAGCACTAATTTGTGTGTTTTCAGCTCTGAGCTCCTCCACAGCAGCAGATGGAGGTTAAGCTGCATGTTTGAGGGCACATCAGCTGTGAGCTGTTGAATCAGCAGAGCCTCATCCTCTGCAACCAGACGAATGTCCCAGCAGATCTGAACCGTTGACCCTACAAACTACCGGTCACAGGCTCATTTCCCTAAACATGTCGCTCCTGCTCCTTCCTTAAATCCAATCTCAGCTCAGCTTCATTCCACGGCGTGTCCTCACAAAGTGCTCTCTAACCTAATATCTACCAGAATAATGGCGGTGGCGTTCTCTCGTCACTGCTGCATTTCATTTTCATGCACATCTATTCTCTCATATCCCTCCTGTATCAGTTAAAACATTTCATTCACAGGGATTGAAACTTTATTTCAGGCTGCCCTTCATTTAACCTTCATCTCTACTCAATTCAAGCGAGTGCACTTTCGAATCAGACGTCGGATTTCGATCTTTGGCCTGAAGTTTCCTTCCAAGCCGACATAAATGTCACCATAAATCAAACTTCCAATTAAATTGTAGCCTCTTCTGCCAAAAAGCTCTCTGCCCCCACAATGAGAATCTGTTTTAAAAGGCTTGTAATTTATGGTATGTGGGTGCACATGTGGATGTTCCTGGTGCTTTGTGAAGTCCGGGTGACTTTCATTGGCAGCAGGCGATTACAGTTATTTACAGTATAGAATACCTTGATCCAACTGGCTCACTAGAAAATACTTTATGGAGAGAAATGGTAATAAATACTGACTTAATCAAGAAATAGGTTTGATCTTTAAAAGTTAGCTGGGCTTCTTATTGGGAGCAAGTTAAAGCAAATACAACAAAAGCTGATACAGTAAATGCAACCCTAGGTAAAACTGCCAGGCTTCTTTATTTAAAATAGGGTGTTATTCTGTTGCCTGCAGGCTGTCTAAGACTGTCCCTGCATGTAAAATAAAGTCAAATTTTATTCATGAAGCTCCTGCACCAGACAGGTTCGCTGCAAAGTGCTTTGCAAGGGGCAAAGGACATGAATGCAGACTCACCCGCACGAAAGGTTCCAACTCATTTCCTTCAGAGCCACAGTGAAAGTCCTCGCAGAAACAGCTATGTTGGCAGATTCTACCTAAAGCCCAGCGTGTGTCAGAAAAATAATATGCTACAGGGCACGCACACGGGGCTTTCGGAGTCGCAAAGAAATGTCATTCTGATTTGCATTGTGCTTCTTCTAATATGACGGGTAGTTTCCACTGACCCAGCAAGTAGGAGGGAAGAGGATGAACTGTTGAACCCGGCCAGATATTCAGAGAATGTTTTGACTATAAATTTGAGCTCTTTCAATCCAGATTCTCTTGAGATTAAAGACACAAGCATGTCCATCTGTGGCACGCTAACAAGTGTTTTGACTTTTAGCATCACATGTGATAAACAACAAACAGCAAATCATCAGATTTAAGAAGCTCCAACCGGCACATGTTTGGCATTAAAGCCAGAAATGATTCATTTGTGTCAAGATAAGCTGATTTCTAATCATCTCAATCGATCGTCATGTTTGTTTTCTCCCACAAGTTTCTGATATTGGTGGAAATCATTGTTTGCAAGGCAAGCTAAAGAAAGACTATTGTTGTGTGATGTTTTCACTGCAGTCACCATTTAATATGAAGACATGTTCACACACATCAATCTTACTGTCCTACTCAGTAGTTAGGGATGATGAAATAGCATTATAAGCTTCCAGTCGCTGTGTATAACAAAGAAAATAAGAGATAACTACCTCAGTGTCTGTGGAAAACATACTGCAGTGTTCATGAAAGATGTATCACTCCTGTAAATTGTATTGTCGGGCATAAAAACTAAGCATATAACTAAACAACATGAATAGGTGATGATTTAATATTGCACCAGCTGCTGCTTTTATCCAAATAAGCGTGCTCTGCAAGAGTTGCGTTCTTCTTCTGCCTATGTCAGGATGACACCAAGTGAATTTTTCATTTAGTTTTCCTTTTAAAATGATAAAATGGAGCAACTTGAGGCTTTCTGTGAACATTTCAGCTATGAATGTGGCGTTTAATAAAACTGTCACGTACAGATTGCAAATGTTGCCGAACTATCCTTTGAAGAAATGTGAAATTTCAAGGTAGTGCACTTTTTTTGGA
The DNA here is from genome assembly GCA_024666655.1 of Dascyllus trimaculatus. Classification (NCBI taxonomy): domain Eukaryota; kingdom Metazoa; phylum Chordata; class Actinopteri; family Pomacentridae; genus Dascyllus; species Dascyllus trimaculatus. The sequence continues at coordinate 21,602,349 of CM045467.1, read as the reverse complement.
CACCAGTGTATTTAAAGGGGGATGCAGCATGGACAGTGTCTGTATTAACCCTCTGAGCTGCAAATCCTGTCATCTGGTTGTTACATGTATGTTATTTTTTTAGAAAATTGCCAAAATTACACCATTTATCAGATAGAGAAATAGTAAAAATAGAAAAAATCTACATTTCTTCAACTTGCTGACAGTCCTTGAACAACGCATGTGATGGGTGCGGTTCTGTTTTTAAAATTAACTGAAGCTCAGAATAAAATTGTGATATGTCATTAAAATCCCATTAATGGGTCCGCTGTATAGCACAGAGTGGCGACAGGGGAGATTAAGAGGAAAATAAAACCTGCTTGAACAGTTAAAAAAGGCAGCATGGCTCAAAAACAGTATACAGAGGAGCAAGTTGGCAACAGCTTGTTTGAAGATACATTCAACATGGTGAAACATCTTAGTAGAGTTGATGTGCAGAGCAGTGTGGACGAAGCCTAGTTTGTCGAGGCTGTAAAATGCAAATAGTTGAGTATCTTTTGCATGTGAAGCTACCATTTTTTCCATATTTGTAGCACCATGTTGGACTTAGCAATTTGAAATCTTTAATTTTTTGGTTAAAACAAAATATTAAAGAAATTCAACTTTTAATTTTTCCTTTCTATCGGACTTATGGCATTATGACTGTCTTACTGAACAAGAAGCATTTTTGAGTTCTTTCTGCTTCTAGTCACAGTTAGTGCTATTTCTGTTTAAAGTAAAAGTCCTGCTTCAGAGTGGTGTAAGTATAAAAGGTTGAAAAGTCCTCAAGTGTACTTTAAGTTGCAGGTTTTATGTGGTGTCATAGATGGAGGCAGGTTGTTAAAAGATCCAGTGTTCCAATGATCCAATTTTTTTTTTGAAAGATGTAAAAGTAACTGAGATTACATAAAAACACCATAGTTTAAAAAGCCTTTGTGGCTTATTGTGCTTTTACAAGAATGAGAAATACAGACAGCAAGATTCATTTTAGTGAGACTTTCAAGAGGGGAGATTGGTGTCATTTTATTTCTTTTGGAAATCAATACCCATAAAGAGTTTTAGTCTCTTTCTTCTTTCTGGCTCCTGTTCTCCCGCAAAATCAGGTCATAGTATGGCAAGCCGTCTGGGAAATTATATATGGAATGAAAGTCTGAATATATGGAATGAAACTGAATGTATTGAATTGAAGTCTGAATATACTGAATGAAAATCAGAATATATGGAATTAAACTGAATATACTGAATGAAAATCCGAATATATGGAATGAAAATCTGAATATATGAAATGAAACTCTGAATATATTGAATGAAAATCTGAATATATGGAATGAAACTCTGAATAAATGGAATGAAAGTCTGAATATATGGAATGAAACTCTGAATATGTTGAATGAAAGTCTGAATATATGGAGTAAAATCTGAATATATGGAATTAAAGTCTGAATATATGGGATGAAAGTCTAAATGTATTGAATGAAAGTCTGACTATATTGAATGAAAATCTGAATATATGGAATAAAAGTCTGAATATATTGAATGAAAGTCTGAATATATTGAATGAAAGTCTAAATATATTGAATGAAAGTCTGAATATATTGAATGAAAATCTAAATATATTGAATGAAAGTCTGAATATATTGAATGAAAGTCTGAATATATTGAATGAAAGTCTAAATATATTGAATGAAAGTCTGAATATATTGAATGAAAATCTGAATATATGGAATGAAACTCTGAATATATGGAATGAAAGTCTAAATATATTGAATGAAAGTCTGATTATATGGAATGAAACTGAATAAATGGAATGAAAGTCGCTATCTTGTTTTGTTGACTTCACCTTCACTCGTACAGCTGTGACAAGTACCAAGATGAGTGAAGCTGCCCAAAATTTAATAGCTGAAATCCTCAGGAATGAATACTTTATTTGAGATCGATGTGCAGCGCAGAAATAACTCGGCACAACGCATCGAAATCTTGGCGTACAGACATAGCTCGGCACAACACGGGCGTGTTAACACCTGTAACATTGATAAAGGCACTTGTGTTCAACACCACACTGAAGAAGAGAGCCATTCACTGTTTAATCGTGAATACAAAGCAGTGCTGCGCAGATGCAATGTACACTGCAAACTACTAATACTATTTGGAGTATGACATGAAAAAAGATCCAATTCAACAGATTATCAATATATTTCAGCTGATGCCATTTGTATAACTAGTTAATTTAGCAGGGTGTCTCTTCTGTGCTGACAACACAATTAAACATGGAGGACTGTGAAGATTTATTTAAGCTTTCATTCCATATGTTCAGTTTCATTCGATATCTTCGGAGTTTCATTTCATATATTCAGAGTTTCATTCAATATATTCAGAGCTTCATTCCATATATAATTTCCAAAACTACTTGCCATATCATAGTGTCCTTTTTTTAACTTAATGTTAACAACAATTTTTTCCATTGTCCTGGTATGACTTGATGTAAAAATTATTTGAATTAACTTGCATTTGCACAGCTTTTAGTCTCCTGTTTGTCTCTTTTGCTGACTTAAATGCTGTAATTATCTTTGTGATAAAAGTTTGTTTTAGGAAGGAATTTGCTACATGTTGTTCAGCATAATGCATCACTTCAATCGAGGCGGTAGTTTAACTCTGTAGGCACTTTTTAATGGGCTTTTAAAAGCTGCGGCAGCGTCTCAGAAGAACCTGCAGTAAATCTATCGCTGGGTTTAGTCTCTTCATGAGGAAAATTGGTGAGATTTAAAACAAATTAAAAAACCAAATTGCATCAGTGTTTCTCGTTAAATATGCATATTGCGCCTTCGTGCTGTTTGTTAGATTTGCATAATTGTTTTTCTGGCTGGAAAATGGTTAAATTATCAGCTGCACGGAGCTTTAGAGAGCTACCAGGAGCCTGAAACATCTGAAGTGCGTCAGCTGCACCTTTGCCAAGTGAAAGGATGTGAAGCGGTAATGTCTGTGTGTAATGCGCGGCTGAGGCCGTCTCCGTAATAAGCTGCTCAGACTTCATTAACTGTGTGAGTGTGACCAGACTGCTGAGAGAGGCTGGATGTCACTCAGATACAAACACACACAGGAGACGTGATGCCGATGCAGGTTGCTGCAGAGAGAAACGATCGTCTCGCATGTTCACCTTTTCTCTGTCTGGCTTTGTTCATCCCTGATTGCTATCTTTGTTCGTTTTTACCAGCCTCCTTTTTTTTCTCCTTGTTCCATTATCATCCATTTCTCTGCAGAGCTCTTATTTTGATCCTCTATCGTCTTTTTCTTCCTCCTCTAATGCTGTTTAAGTGATGCAATGTCCATTGTTTTATCCCCCCTGTCTGTGCCACAACTGAAATAAGCTGATCCCCCCTGAACATATCCGTTAAAAGTTTATGCATCTGACGTCTACATTCTTTCAGTGTTCATCTCATCTGGGAAAACAGTTGCTTGTTGCATGATGGGATAGGGTTTGAGTCTCTGCCTCAGAAATCTAAAAATATAAAATTGTAGGAAATCTTTCTTATTTACAAAAATCAAATAAACCCCTTTCTATATACTCAACTGATGCTGTTCTATCGGAAATGAGATGAAACATCCAAGGTTTTCCTGTTATCATGATACTTTAAGTATTGTTTTTCTTGATTTCAAGGGCTACATAGTGTTTGACAACAGCATGACGTATTTTGTCTTGTTTTGGTAAGAATGGGGCTGAGTTATTAAATTAAAAAAGTGGACAGGCTCTCTGCATCTCCAAATGCAGTGCAGCTCACTCTAATCTCATGTTTTTTCCACTTAACTGGATGGGTGTTTTTGTCCTTCAGATCCTGATCTTCTTCTTTCTTTTATCTGACATTGCACAAAGACAGTAATAATGCATTAGAATCAGTGCTGCTGTTTCTTTCATGCAAAGAAACAGTGGTGTTGTGGAAGCAAGCTAACATTTAAAGGCTTAACATTGTGGAAATGAATTAATATTTGATAGGTAAGATGAGGACTAATGTCAGTTTAAGAGTTTACCTCAGGGAAAGTGGAAAATAATAGTAACAAATAATATTTCTATGGCAGTTTTTTGACAGACATTTTTGTCCTGAAGCACCTCTGTGTCACTTCTAAATGACCACACAAGGGTTAAAGGTATCTTTGCTGAAAAAAATTTAGTGCATCTCTTTTTAATCTTAAGTCTCTTCTATTTTTGCAGTGTTTTTGTTGCACTTTTTAAAAAATTACTCTTTTTGGAGAGTTTTTTCATTTTTATTTACAGCGGAAGAGAGACAGGGTGAAAGGGGGTATGGATGAGAGAGATATGCAGCAAAGAGCCGTGAGCGGGACTCGAACTCACGACCGCTGCTAGCGACCTGCGCAACATGACGCCTTAACTCAATGAGCTACACGATGGGCCTGCGCTTTTTAACATAGCTGTGTTTGTGTTTAATGTCCTGAGTGTTTGGTTTTAATGTTGTTGTTTTTAATCTGACGCTGCATAAAAAACAATAATGCATCAGAACCAATCAACAATCACTGACATAGCCCTGAATGGGATAATCAAAAACAATGTATTTTGGATTTATTATATGGAAAATAATTATACTTTTGTGTTTTTTTTTAAATAAAATTAATAATGGCTTTATGTAAACAAACTATTTGAAGAGTTATAATTGTGAAAATGAATGAATATTTGGTATTTATGAACTTTTTTGTCCTTGAAGAACTCTAATGTTTTTTAGTTGCCACACATGGGTTAAAATCCTTGGCAGTGCTGTCTGAATGTTTTAATGAAGTTGCAGACTCTCTCCATGAACACATTTAATGCAGCTCACTCTAATCTTGTTTAAATAATTCTCTCTTTTTTTGCCTCTCTCAAGGTGATGCAGCACCCCAGCGAGGGCGCTCAGGTTCTGGGTCTCCACAGCCAGCTGAAGGACGCCTCGGTGCCCGTGGCCGAGGTCAGAGTTTACTCTCTGTCCAGCCAGCCCATCGATCACGAAGGACCCAAAGCAAAGATGTCTGGTACGAACGCCGTCCTATCACATCTGTCTCTCTTTCTTCGTCTGCCCTTCCTCCTCTCTCTGTCATTGTGTTCCTGTTCTTTAGATCTCCTTTTTGTGTCTCTCCAGATCGTTCCCCAGACATCGACAACTACTCTGAAGAAGAGGAAGAGAGCTACTCATCAGAACAGGAAGGCAGCGATGACCCCATTCATGGACAGGTGTGTGATCGTTACTCTGGTCTCCTTTTGTCACTTTGCTTGCACAAAAACTGGCTCCACATATGTCCAAGAGCAGTTCTGGGCTACTGGAAGAGTATGTTTCTTTATTTACATGTAGCATAAGCTATTATTATTGCACATCTAAGGCAATCACAGAACAAGTCAGTGTGTGCTCCGACTGTTTCTTTGCTCAAACTGAATTGGTTATTGGGTTTTGCCCCATTTTCGTCTGTTTTTCATCTCTGCTGCAGTCCTCGACTGAACAGGGGCGCATTTCACCAACAAACTGGTGTGAGCATCAGCAGAGTGCTTGTGCTTTCTGTACTGTGTTACCTTCTCTGCCGGATTATGAGAGAAAAAAAAGTGGCTGCTCTCGGGGGATGTGAGGGGAATCGGCGCCCATCGGTGCAAGAGATTGAAAGGAGCGAACAGACAGCAGAGAAGATAAGAAGGGAGCAGCGAGGCTGAGGAGGCCTGATTGAAAAGGCTGATGTGGGAGGACAAAGAGAGAAAAGGATGATGAGACAGGTCAGGGGTGAGGAGGCTGGCTGAAGAGGGAAGCAGTGAGCTGGGAAAGAGAGCAGAAGGTCAAAGCTGGGCTGAAGTTAGAAGAGACAGTCGGCTCTTAGTGCCAGAGTTGTGGAGAGTTTTCTGATATCAGTGCCAATGTAATGGCTGGGATCTGAGAAAGACGATGACATTGCTAAATAGAAAACAGATGGGGAAATAAACAAACATGTTTTCAACAACAGCAAACTCCAGCGTTGGCCAAACTCATCGGTAGGATGCAAAAGTTGGACTTCAATGATTCAGTGGATAATTAGTCAGCTAAGATGGCAACGCTGTAACTCACAGTTTTCAGGTGATTTGCCAAACTTGCTGTAGATGGATGATGCGCCAGTTTCCTGTATCTGACTTGTTGGGGGTTAATGTCAACTTTTTTCTGACATTTTGCCAGTGTAAGTGCAACTTGTAAGCCTATCATGTGGTGTCACTATCCCAGTGTCAGCGCTGCGAGCATTGGATTTCAAGTGTCCGTTAACAACTGCTAGTAATAAATCATGACGCATAATAAAAATGTTGAATTGCTGCTTCATATTTCTTGGGTTATTTGGGAATTTATGTGGTAAAACAGCAACAAATAAATAAATATGCAGCGTTCAATACTGATTTGCACATTAATTGGGCAGTGGTGGCCTAGTGGCTTGTGAAGCGTACTTGTAACTTGTGGGTCGCTGGTTCGCGTCCCTCAACTGGCAAGAGGGTGAGTCACCACCACTGTGGACCCCTGAGCAAAAGTCCTTAATGCCTGGGCGCTTCCGCGGCAGCCCACTGCTCCCAGTATGGATGGGTCAAATGCAGAGAACGAATCTCTCTAAGGGGACAAATAAAGTATAGGTTATTATTATTATTAATTACCATGGTGATAGTAGATACTTTGAGGTACTTATTGATCAGATTAAAATGAAGGACATTTCAAAATAATAATTAAACTATCTGTCTCTATCACAAGGAACCTCCTATTGTTGGATATTCAGCATTTTTTCTTATTAACAGTATTGTTTAAAAAAAGTAAAGTTACGATAAGATAAATTAATGTAATAATACACTACTTTGGCTCTGATGCAGCTGCCTCTCTTATCTGGAGTCACCAGTCTGTGGTTTCAGGCAATGTCCTGCCCACATCCAGATATTGATCATCTGTCTCTTTGATTACTAATAATGGGTGTCAGCCCTGAAAACAACATATTGGTTGACCACTTCTCTGTAAACTTTGACCTACATAGAACTAAAAAGACAGCATGGCCACACAGTGACATTAAAGTCTAGTATCTGGTTTATTTTTGCAGGGAATCGCATGAAAGCCCAAAACTACCTGAAGTCCATCCCTCTATACTTCACTACACATGCTCACAATCATGTAGCTGTATCCTCTAGGAAGGCTTAGTAATTTTCTGACTCTAGTTTTTAACAAACAAGACAAACAAGAGTAATTGGTGGATTTGTTAAGGACTTTTTTAAGCTGCAGATTTTTGCGTAAGTGTGTTTCTGCAGCACTGAACGTAGGATGGATTACAGAAATTACCAGGTGCAACATCGAATGGTTTAATAGGTTTTGGACAACAAAGAGAGAACCTGATCCAGACTAATCCTTTAACCCTGCAACACTCAGTAGCCCGGATAAGAGCCAAGTGAAACTATAAATCAAACTATAAATCATTTGAAAGCACAAAGACTCACAATTCAGTGTAAATCTAGATACCAGGAACGCAGCAGCAGTTGTTCTTTACCTTGTAATAACAGTGCATAACAGCAAAACAGCTTTTTTACCGTCTGGATGGACACGTACTTGTTGGATCATCAAAACTGGCTAAGCTCATGTTGTAGCAACCTTGAACTAACCTTTAAACCACTATTCATAATGCTTTTTCTCTTCTTCTCGCCCATCTTCTTGGTTTCCTCCTTGGTGTATCTGCTGCATTTCTTTCCCTCCGTCTGACCTTTTTCTGTCTCTTTCTCTCAGTATCTGTTTGACGAAGAAGAGGAGGTGAGGAAGAAGAAGCCGAGGCGCAAGCTCCCTTCCAATGCTGCCATCACCAGGGTAAGAAAAAGACCTCCCTTGCCTCGTCAAACTCAGTCATCCCTTCTTTTCTGTCTCTTTGGTTTTCCCTGTTTACCTGCTTGTTTGGTCTACAAGACAAGCTGTTACAAACGTGCTTCGTGCAAAGGCCCTTTCAAGTAAATATGATTTGACTGGACTCAGCAACCCCCCCCGCTGTGTTGCCTTCTTGCTTTACCTCATTCAACCTCTCCTCCTTATCAGCCCTCCCTCTAGTTTTCCCTCCCCCTCGCTCTCTTCCCTCTCTTCCACACTGTTGATTCATCTATAAATCCATTTTCTCCCTCTCATTCTGGATACATGTAATTTAGACCAATTTCCTGGGAGGAAAACATCGAGACAAGTTACCACAAGCACCCGCAATAACACTAACCACATGCTCTGATGCATGGACACACACATGCTCACACGTACACAAGTAAACACAGCAGGAACACAGATTATTGAACAATGTTACCCGCAACCATGAAAATTACAATTGACCCGCAATTTGACAGTTGGAAAGCAGTGTATCTGGATTGTGTGTCCACGTGTTTGTGCATTTGTGTGCGTGCACAGGCATGTGTGCCTTTGTAGCAGCAGGAGTTTGTCTCAGCAGGTTATTAATGGAGCGCTCCTATGGAGGTCTCTGTGGGACTGTCACTGCTGCACCTCAACACCACCTCCTGTGGACAACCCACACACCCACCACCTGCACTGCTGCAGGTGGAAAACACACAGATAATGAATGTGAAAACACACTCGATGGACCTTCTGCCCTTTGCGGCACACACTGCCGGACACGCATATATGTACAGAAACATTTACATCCCCAGAGCCTGGCATGAAGTCGACCCTCTCCACTTTCTAGCAGCAAATTAGGACAAAACCTCCAAAACACTGTATCGCTCTACAGAGCCACTCAGACATCCACTTATGCTGCTGCTGCTGCTGGAAGCTTGGCTCATGTTTTTTTTTTTTTTTTACAGATTTTTACCAAAAACACTCTAAGAGAATCATTTTGTAAACTTTTTTTTCCGTGAAGTGGGTTCCCACACCTGCAAAGCTGTTGGGTTTCCTTTCATAAAAAGACAACCATTGAACTACAGTGTCTGTACTGCAAGTTATGTGTTTCCGTCAGTTTTGTCACTTTTTAATACTTTACAATACAAAAATGAACTTACACAAACATATTCTGAATTTGAAACTGGAAATAGAGACAGTCATCGACCGCATATAAAGATGGATGAACTCTCTGTGGCCGTTACCGCCAATTTGGGTTGGGTCATGGTGACTGTAGGCTAAGCAGGACGTTCCAGACATGCCTGTCTTCAACAACGTTTTCCAGCTCCTCCTGATGGATCCAAGAGTGGTCATAGGCCAGATGAGATATGTAATCCCTCCGGTGAGTTCTGGGTCTACCACAGGGTCTCCTCCCAGTTAGACTTGCGCTGTAAATGTCCAAAGAAAGACACTCAGGAGGCATCCCGATCACATGCCTAAACCACCACAGCTGGCTCGTTTGCCCCTTTTCCACTGAGCTGGTTCCACTGCTAGTTCAGAGCCAGAGCCTGACTTAGCAGCAGTTCTTTGTGTTTCCACCGCGTGAGCACCAACTCCAGGTGCTAAAAACTGTTGCTTAGCAAGCACCAACTCTTTGCTGGGCCAGAGCTAAGCACCGAGTACGTCAGGAGTTAATGGCAGGGTTTTCATGACCACTGATGAACATTGGAAAGGGACACACAAGGAGTAATTTGTTTTCCTTTTTGCCAGCATGTCCCTGGTCCGGTTGCACAAGTACTGGAATGAGTCCCGGGCCGGGACACATGGACGTTTTGCACATACTATTGCGCACAGTAATCCGGTACAATTGTGTCCCACCAGTAGCGCGATTGCGGATGTGCCTGGGCAACAGGCAATCTCAAACCGCCTTGCAAACAGCCTTAAGACCATTTATAAAGACAAACACATATATTATCTTCAACTTGTTGCATTTGTTTAACTGCTACATAATCGCGTAGTCGTTTTATGGTAAACAATGGTGGGGCTCCAACTTGGCTCCTTGCCAGTGGAAAAGCAAACGGTTCTTAGAAGGAAGATTTGAACCTACTATGCACCGAACTAGCACCTGGTTCTTCTTGGTGGTAAAGGGGTATTTGTGACCCGAAGTAGCTGCGACTCTATGCCAAGCTCTTTCAGAATGTCTGAGTTCCTCCCCTTATTTCTAATGTTGAGCCCAGTTACCCTACAGAGGAAATTCATTTCAGCCACTTGTATCCTAGATGTCCCTGTTTCAGTCGCTACCCAGTGCTCATGACCTTACATAGTAAACTGAGAGCTCTGTCTTCCAGTTCAACTTTGCAGCTGACACTGCCCCAATCCGTCTATCCATCTCAGGCTCTATTTTCCCGTCGCTAGACAAGAACACCCCAAGATACTTAAACTCCTTCACTTGGGGCAGCAACTCATCCCCAACCCAAGGACCCAAATGACTTAGCAAAGATTGACCTTTGGTACTTTACTCAAAATAAGGAGACTAGGGTCCCATCCTGAAGCCAGGCCTGGGAGGGTAGCTAGCTAGTGAGCATCTGGTAGCTGAGCCTCAGTCCATGGACCTTAGTAGTGCACAGCCTGAAGAAGCAACATGGATTCTCAATCTAGTGAGCCCACCAACGGCTAGCATAGGCGTGAATCGCAAGTGGAGCTTAGGCAGTCCATGCAGACGTTTCTAGGCCATGGACAGGTCGGTACTGTTCTGTGACAGTACCGACCTGTCACTCAAAGCATTGTGCATAATTTTAATTGTTAATAGACTTTAAATAGATGACTTGTATAAAAATTCCACCCTTGCACACTTGTCATGAACAGTGAAATTAGTTACAGAGACCAAAGCTGTTTTTGCACCAGGTTGTGTACATGTTTATTTCTGCTGTAAAGTTACACATTTTAACACTCTGGTCTACGGGGATCTACTCGCCTTTCGAGCCAGCCTCAAGTGGACATTTGAGGAACTGTGTTACCATTTTGGCCTGATTTCTTTACTGCTTGGAGAAAATAGGAAACTTTGTCTTCCTTTTGGAGTAACTTTGCTTGGTAAGTAAATAAGTAATCCTTATTCAGGCAAAGAACGGAAAGTGTCGACTTAATAACCTCAATAATATACACACTCTCACGTATTGGAGTTTAATAACACAAGATGCAGCCTCGCTCCAGCTCAGCATAGAAATGACAGCGTGGATGACACTTTTCCATTATGTGACACACAGAAATATATCCGGATGTTGTATTCATTAACTGCTGTTGTTTTGACTTATCAAGCGTGAAAAGTGAGCCTGGAGATTGCTGTTGTATCCTGTCAGCGCTCCCCTTGCTCACATGAACATCCATATCCTCAGCGTCTCATGGTGTGCTTTTTTTCTCTTTCTGTCTACGCAGCAACCCAACATCAAGCAGAAGTTTGTCGCCTTGCTGAAAAGGTTTAAAGTCACTGATGAGGTAGGTTCTTTTTTCACTCCCTTCCTCCTCCCCTTGTGGCTTTTCCCCTCCCGATCACTTACGTCCCACTTCCACTCTATGTGCAAGGGTTCGGAGTGTGTGTGTTTGCTTCAGCGAGTCAACATGTTTTCCAGTTCGGCTTTGAAAACACAAAGAGATGTGTGGGAGAGATGTGGCAGAACAACTGAGATTCAGCTGGCAGCTCCAAACATTGTAATTTAAAATAGAACAGAGACGTGTTTAATGTGTTCATGTGCTTCTGGAAGGATTCCATCAAGAAAAGTGTGTGTTTTATCTCAATCTGCTCACACTTCTTCATCTAAGTCTGTATGTATGTATATGTATGTGTGGGTTCCTCTTTTGCTAAGCCTTGTGTTTGTGTAGCTGCTGTTCCTCACTAATCTAAAACTTTTCTACATGTCTGTGTGCGTATATGGTGCAGTGGCTGATGTTTATGCAAATTCTTACATTTGCATGAGCTTTTACCTTCTATAATTGAACACTTAAGTATCAAAAATATGATCAGTTTTACTGTAACTGCTATTTGTGTCTGTATGATTATTACTTTTCCCGTATAGATGACTAACACTATTTCCTGACAAGCATCCTTGTTGAGATCAGATTCTCTTTTTGTGTTGTTATGCAGTGCAGGCAGTTGTTTCCAATGCTAGAACAGCAACTTTTCCTGCAGGAGTACCTCCACTGAATCAAACTTTCCACCATCAGGTCATGCATGCACATCTGCCTTTGTATTGTAAAACAGCCAATAGGAGCAACTCCCTCTCCCTGAAAAGAGCTCTGATTGGCCAAAGTCTACCATTATGGACTTGATTTTCTGAAGTCTGAAAACAGCCAGGAGCAGATGCACCCGTCTTGTTTCCTCTCCGACCACTTGAATGACAATATCCTGAAAGATTATTAGGGATTTTATAAGCAAAGATGCCAAAAAACATCCTGCCTACCTCAGCTTTAACTGCTAAAAAGATGACGACAGGAACGCTATGTTTGTTATCTTTTAAAAATTACAGACAACTTCCTGAGTGAAAAGATGATGTTGCAAAGATTTATGAAAGTTAAGATAGAAAAATCCCTGGGCCGCCGTCTGGCCTGCCAAGTTGGGGTGTTGCCACGTTGGTGTGGGTCGCCAGCAGTGGTTGTGGGTTCAGGTCTGGCTCATGGCCCTCTCTCTGATCTATACCTCCTTTCACCCTGTCTCTCTCACCATACAAAATATTTTTAAAAAAGATAGAAAAAGCCCTAAAGAAGTAGCACATGCTTCCATAATATTTGATTTGATGTGGTATATGAAAAAGAAGCAGACTTGTCACATCCCTAGTAATGTTTCTATAACATCTTGTATGTTTACATGCATGAATACTTACAGTTTGAACCCATTACTGGGCTACAGTATAATAGTTAAATGTGTACTCTGATTAGTAGAATTATGTGTGAGCTGCCTGCCTTGCTCTGATATTAAACAGGTCACTGTGGCATGTAAACATCTCACTTGTATCGCCGTCTGTGAAATCTCAGCCCTGCAGAGCCTTGTGGGTACGTTATTGTGTCAACAGGAAAAACTGGCAGTGAGCTGTGTTGAGTATTACTGCTGGGATCGACACATCTTTCCTCTGTACGGGAAGTTATTTGTGCTCGGTTAGAGGATGGGGAGGGTAGCTGTTGGCACATTTTTATAGCCTCTATGTGTGTGAATAGATGGGAAAAGTGAAATGCAAGGTGTCGAAGCTGCACCACTGGTATCTGTTTTGCTTTACGCAAGCGTGTATGTCACCATTTCTCTTCTGTGTCTTGTCCAGGTTGGTTTCGGCCTGGAGCATGTGTCCAGAGAGCAGATCCAGGAGGTGGAGGAGGATCTGGACGAGCTCTACGACAGCCTGGAGATGTACAACCCCAGCGACAGCGGGCCGGAGATGGAGGAGACCGACAGCATCCTCAGCACACCCAAACCCAAGCTAAGGTATCAGCACCGACATCATGTTACTATGCAGCTCACTCACACAGACCTGCTGCTCCACCTGCACAGATATCTGCTGCTCTGTGCTCGTCTACATTCAGAACCACACTCTAAGGACTTGGTTCTCTTCACTAACTACTCAGAGCCCCCTCTGTCGGCCAAAACAGGTCACTGCAGTCTTAGATTAAAGCTTTATATGAACCAAAATTGGGTCAGTTAGCTTTGATCAAAATGTAGATGTGAATCAAAGCATATTTAATTTCCCCCCCAAAATATTATTGGTGTTAGTTCACGAAAGAAAGTTACTTTCCTCAACTGAAATGATCATTAGTCCTCCTCAAACTCAAAGCTAAAACTTGTCACCATCCTGATAATTACTTTTAAAAAGGGTTTGAAAGTGTCAGAGCAGCTGAATGAGTCAGAAATGAAAAATATGTATTCATATACCCAGACAGGACAGTAACATACTTCAAACAGAGTGGAAAGGTGCTCCTAAAACTTATTTTTAGTCCTATTTAATTCATTTTTCTATTTCTGTTATATTTTGACTTGGACTGCTCTGTTCCGTTCTTAGTTTCTTACTTTTAGAAGCTTCTAAATATCAAAAGGCACTTTATACACAAAGGTTCTATTTAAAGTCAAGGTTTTCTTATGTAAGTGCTCAAAATAGTGCGTTTGAGAAGTGAAGGCGATGTATAAATAAATGTGACAAAATGTCCTCCTGTCTTTGTTCAAGTGTAAGTAAATAAGAGTTGTCTTTGTCTCTGCTCACTCAGGCCTTTCTTTGAGGGAATGTCTCAGTCCAGCTCCCAGACGGAGATCGGCAGTCTGAACAGCAAAGGCAGTTTGGGCCGAGACACTTTCAGCCCGGTGAGTAACTCTGATCCACAGCAGCTGCTCCGTCAGCAGGAATTCTACTTCTGTGAGCTATGAGGTGAAAACCTGAACCGTTTGAGGTGATTTTTCTTTCCTCCCCATCTTACCCACAGTGGAGTGTAATAAATCTTTATTGGCCCCTCAGGGTGTCCGACTTTACAGCCAGACGTCATTAAAACCTGTGTACAGAAGACACGTGTTACAGGTGCATTATGAGCCTTTGACTGCATAAAACCTGTGCAGCTGCTGTGCAGTGATAGTCTGAGGCAGCCAAACACATGAAAGATTTTCTATTGATAAAGGCTTTTATTACAGCCATCATTTCCCCAAGAGGTCACAAGGTAAATGTGAGGAGGCGATTGTAAACGATGTAGAAAAAGAGACACACAATGTATTTCTGCTGCATCAGATTGTTCCTTTTTCCTCTAAATTAGCTTCTTCTAGTGATAGACATGTAAAAAACTGTGTATTTTGTCTTTTAGTTGCTGTAGCTGAGTTGTTTTGGCTTATATTTTCTTTAAATAGTAATATAGTAAGCATAGTTGGAGATATTCTTGGAATTTCACACCTCAAGATTTAGTAATAGACTCACAATTTAGCTTTTTTTGGCTCTTATAGAATGCTGTCACAATAAGAACACAACAAACGTAATTCTCATAGCATTCATTTATTACTAAGCACCAAAGGGCTTCACGCTCACTGCTGACAAGAAAATGAAATAATAAAACTGTCCTAACACAGTGGTACTAAATAGCATACAGAAGCATCAAATAGGTTTAGAATACAGCATAAAATGAAGCAACAAGCTTGAAAAGCAACATGTGACTCTGCATTGATGTGGTAAACATCCCCAATCTAAAGCCGATGAAAATCACCACAGCAGGGAAGCAGACTGCAGATGTAAAACTTTCAGAACTGCTTCACTCTAACATTTTCCTTAATGGAGCAGAAATCCAATAACTCTTTGACAGTCACCATCTGCTGAATAGAAAGTGTTTAATCACGCCGGGCTGAATGGATTTCACTGGATGCCTGCGCTGCATTCAGACACAAGCAGCTGTAGTACTTCCTTGTGTTGTGTTGGTGCATTTCTGTTCAGGAGAACAGGCTAGTTCATCTAGTTTGTTTGTGCACAAAAAACTAACATCCTCTGGCGATCGCCGCTGCTGTCTTAGTTTGGGTATGTTTTCTCCCTAAAGCCGAGCACTGTGGCTGCATCTATTCTTTTTATTTACTGAATCTCGAGTCTCATTAAGCCTGTAGACTGACTGCTGCTGCCTCGTCTTCCCAGCAGGGGGAGCAGCCTCCTCTGGAGAAGATGAAACCCTCCCGTAGCCGCAACCTGGATGACGTCCCGTCTGAGACCGACACGCTGGTACGACTGATTTGTGTTCATGAGTGTCTCTAAAAGAGGGAGAGTTAATGTCGTGTTGGGATCTTTGTAAATATCAGTGTGAGGAGGATTCACTGCCATCTGTGCTGTAAGTGAGACAGATTGAGAACCACAAAGTGGATTGTCGGAGAAGATGGCTTTCGGATTGCCACTATCTCCTTTCTGTGACACTGACAGTCTGTGTTTGTAGGAGCTAACAGACCAGGAGCTGTTCGCTGAGGTGGGCCCCTGCATCACCGTGTCCGTGGCCGAGAAACCCCGTACACCCCTGAAGAGCAGCAAAAGTGAAACCCAGCCCATGCCGTCACCAAGGTAGCACATCACTCTGATTAAAAACGCTTTTATTTTGAAAACATGTCACCTTTGCTGTTCATAAGCATGATTGTTCCTGTTGACCGCACTGTTGGTCACTGTTGGATTAAGATATAAAAATATGAGAAGAGAAACTTAATTAATCAGAAAAAACATATTGCTGCAAAACTAATGTAAGTGATTACTTGTTTTTATGACTGATGTCTACTTATGCTGCTCGTCTCAACGTTCTTGAATATGCAGCACACTTTCCATTACCTGTCCAGTATCAAAAAACTGCTATCTGGCAAAGTTAACTTGCTAGATTGTGAATGTATTGGAGCATTATAGCAATTAAAGCACCAGATATTTCCCTTAGTAGTGGGTGGAGACCAAAACAGAGCTAAAAGGAAATCGCGCATGAGTCACAAACTAATACGTTATGTAAAGGGTGTCCTAACACATTCTCGTAACAACTTGATAATATGTCATTACATCATCTAAAGCAGGTTTTAAAACAACTGACTGAAGAGAAATGGAAAATGAAAGGAAGTCAATGGGCCGTCATCTTGTCGTTGCATCTTTTGACCACAGGGTTGCTATTTTGCAACATCCTGGGATGCGTAGTTTCATTTGAGCATGTTTGGAACTTGCTATCTTTGTTCCCAGGTTGGACGGAGGCCACACGCCCAGACAGAAGCGCAGCAGCACTCCGATGAAGGAAAGACAGCTGTCCAAGCCTCTCAGTGAGCGGACCAACAGCTCCGACTCCGAGAGATCCCCGGAGCTGGGACACACCACGCCGGTAAAAGGACTGAAAGGCTGTAAATCTCAGTTAGACTGAGAATTTTAATGAGTAATTCTCTCCAGGATTTTAACATAAGCTACGCCATCATTTCAACCTTGCATACAAAAATAAACCCGCATGCTGCGTTATTCCCACAGAGGGATTTACACATAAGAACAGCTCCCTTTGTTCTCTCCTACCCGCGCGCTTTGCTCAAAGTAAAGAAAAAACATGCATTCTGATAATGTATGACTCGCCTGGAGCTCAGAAATGAATTATTTATGTGCTGATGAGTCATCTGAAGAGCAAATGTGTTGCTGTGGGGGGGATTTATGGACCCAGTGTGTGTTTGTGTGTGAAGGTCCTGAGGAAGGCGGTGTACGATCAGCTCAATCAGATTCTGTTGTCGGACTCGGCGCTCCCAGAGAGCCTCATCCTGGTCAACGGCACAGACTGGCAGGGGCAGGTGAGGCTCTCCGCTTTCAACATTTGGAGGGCGATTTTCGTCAGGCATCTCACTTTTTTGTGCGTTTTTTGTGCCGCAGTATGTTGCAGAGCAGCTCCAGGTACAGAGACACCCGGTGGTCTGCACGTGTTCGGCGGCTGAGATCCAGGCGGTGCTGTCTGCTGTGCTCACTCGCATCCAGAAATTGTGAGTTATTCTCTAATCTGCACAAAAAACAAAGACGCAAACACATTCTGAGCCAGCAGGATGACTCATCTGTGTAGCCCTTTTTCCTGCTCTAACCCTAACCCTCCATCCAACACATCTGCCCTCCTCTTCCTCTTTGACCCTGTGACTCTACTTCTGTTTATTTCAAAATAAAACTTCACATATCCCCTCTATCTCTCCCTCTGTCCTATCTGTACCCTCTCCAGTTTGCTCTATTGGTATTGCATTTGCCAAAACACATAACAGAAAATATCAGATAAATAAACACAGAAGCAGTGGAGGTTATGATACCAACTGGAAATATGAGAAAATAATCCTAAACAGGAACCATTAAAGAGATCAGATATATTCAGATTTTGGTTTTATGCTGTAAAGTGAAAAGAAAATAGTTTGTCAGGGTCATGCATCTTGAATATTTATATCTAATTAAAGATTTAGATAGTAAATGGATTAGTCAAGCTATTAATTTTTCATTAAGGGGCAAATATTTTCAGCATTTCAAATTAAAAGACTTGCTTCTTTTCTCTGTTTTATATGAATTAGAAGTTAATCTGTTTGGGTTTTACACACTTGGTTCAACGAAACAAGAAATCTGAGGACCCTGGAGTTTAAGATGGACAGTGTTCTCTGTTTTTGATCTTTTTCAGGCTACATTAGGAAGTAGATCTCTGTCTCACTGTCTTTGTGTTAGTGGGTAAAGGTACATGAATGTTTTCAATGATTTCACAGTTGAATCTGCAGTTCATGGTCTCCCACGCTGTATTTTTGTACTTTTGTTTCGGATGTTTTGCTTTTTCCCATCAATTCAATTCGTCTGTTGAGGGATTTGTATGTTGAAGTTGCGGTAGTTCCACATCCACACGGCGCTGATAACACCCCCCTCTCTCTCTCTCTCTCTGTGTCCCTGCAGCTGTAACTGTAACTCGTCCATGCCCCGAGCGGTGAAGGTGGCGGCGGTGGGCAGCCAGAGCTACCTGGGAGCCATCCTGCAGTTCTTCGTCACTCAGCTCGCCAACAAGACGTCCGACTGGCTCAACCACATGCGCTTCCTGGTGGTGCCTCTGGGTAAGAGCGTCCGTCTCCATGGCGATTGAGAAGCACAGTCAGATTGGGGCAAGGTTTTATCACTTTGGGGGAAGAAACACACGCTGACATACTCTGATTGGGTTTTGGCAAATACCGGATCTTATCTTTAGGTCTTAAATTATCCCAGTTGCAGGTCGACTTTCTCTCTCTTCACATTTCCTACATCTTCTCCATCAGGCTCTCATCCTGTGGCTAAGTTTCTCGGTGCCCTTGACAACCGCTACAGCTCCTCCTTTCTGGACGGAGCATGGAGAGACGTGTTCAGCCGCTCGGAGCCGCCACAGACTGGTATCACCAATCAACACACGCAGCCTTCTCCTTCCAACGTGCCTCAACACAGACGCATTTTTTTTATCTGTGGATTTCTCTCATCTCCAGATCAGCTGGATGTAGCGGGAAGAATCTCCCAGTACATCAGCGGAGCCACAGTTACACACCAGCTGCCCATCGCTGAGGCCATGCTCACCTGCAAACACAGGACGTGAGTTTGGATGCTGACAAACATCACAAACAGGATTGAACTCTTTGGGTTGTGTTAATAACTTCTGTTTCTTTCCCTCCAGGCGAGATGAAGACTCCTACCAGAAGTTCATTCCTTTTATTGGGGTTAGAATTTACTCTGAGAGACTGAGTCGCCAACATTTGCCGCTGCTGGTCGTCATGTAAACACTTTGCTGTTTTCTTGTTTTCCAGGTAGTGAAGGTTGGCCTCATCGAGTCTGGTCCGTCTCCAACAGGTGAGTGTTTGGAAAAGAGTCGAAACTGAGCGCAGGGTTTGATTCGATTAAGCCGCTGACGATGGTGCATCCGTTTTCATTCAGGAGACACAGAGGAGGGTGTGGCAGTGAGCTTGGCCGTCCCCTCCACATCTCCCCCATCCCATGGCTCCCCCACAGGGATGATCAAAGAGGCAGCCACGCCCCCGTCCTCACCCTCCATGGGCAGCGTGCTCGCAGTACAGGGGTAAGATTTGGTCTTTATTTTCTCAATTTTTTAGATTTCTGTCATGATTTGATCCTTTCACATGTAAAATTACCTTTAACTTTCTAAAAATACGATGTAAAACTATCCCAACATGTTCGTAGAAACAGCGTAAGAATTAAGATCTGAATGTTTACTTATTTATGAATGTGGAATTTATATTTTTATCATGCAAGTTGGTAAAAAATGGCTCACGTTGAGTAGATAAAACCACAGTTAATGCATTATATTCTAAGTTTTGCATGTAAAACTGTGTCTTGCACAAAAAAATCCTAACTGCAGCTGTCAGCAAACCATGTCGTGGAGTTGTTGCAGAGGTATTAATGCCTTTAAAGCTTCTGTCTATATTTGTTTTACAAGCAAAAGAAAAGCAGGCAGTTGCATCTGTTTGACTGGGATCCTGGGAAAACATGAGGGGCTCTTTGAATCGGATGGTTTTTGCTCTGCCTGCTACTGTCTCTCTCTGGAATCTCATCTTTCTATTTCACCTGCCGCAGGATTCTTTTGAGGCGATTGTACGGTAGTTTAACAGCGAAGTCGATCCATTTTTGCATTCCGGTTGAATTTCAGTGAATCGTTCGAGGTCAGGTGCTGCCAAGGAAAAGCCAGGTTTAGCTGTGGAGTTGTAAATTTCATACATAACAGCCAAAGTGCTTTACATGGTGCATTAAAAGACTTAAAAACGAAAGAAAAACAGTGTGAAAACATTCAAATTCAAAAGATGACAACATTAGAATTTGTAAAAGTGCCACATAAATTAAAAGCAGAGAAAAAAGAACAGCCTTTAAAAACAAAGAAAATATAAAGCAGACAAATGAACAGGATGAATCCTCTTGCCGGCTCAGCAGAACTTATCTGGATAAAGAGAGATTAAAAAGCACGGCCTGTCTCATGAATAGAGTAGAGCGGAGGAGTGATGACTTGAGAGAACTCTTCTACATCATCATTATGTTTGCTCTGTTGAGACCTAAAACTACAGAAAATGTAGTAAGTAACTGTAAGTGTCTGAACCAGCAACGACTTCACAAGCAGCTGACATAAACGCACGCTCAGGAGGGATAATACCGAGTCATTTTCATGTAAAACTGGCTTCTTGGGGTGTTTCTGAGCACTTTGTGTCCACAGGAGCCCCAGCATGTCTCACGGCGTGGACGCCATCGGCCTGCAGGTGGATTACTGGCTGGCCTCTCTGGCGGAGAAGCGGCGGGAGGGCGAGCGACGCGACACGGGCTGCAAGAACACGCTGAAGAGTGCCTTCCGCTCGCTGCAGGTCAGCAGGCTGCCAGGAGGAGGCAGCAGCGATCCACAGGCTCAGGTCAGCACCATGGCCATGACGGTGGTCACCAAGGAGAAGAACAAGAAAGGTGAGGCGAGGATCCATCCACATGACTGAGACTCTTACGTTCATTTGACCTTCAGTTAAGTGAGCCAACATTTTCAGAATGTCGTGTTCTGTCCACCTGCAAATAATAAAATACATTTTTTTCATGCATTTCATGTTTTCCCTGAAAGACAAACTCTTTTATATTGTTTATTTGTATTTGTAATTTCTGAATTGAATTCAGCTGGGTCTAAGTAAACTGTAGTTTTCAGATGAATGTTTCAGAAAACTAAAAATGTAAAATCATAGAGGTCCCAAATTTACTATCAAATTTACAAGCACTTTTATATGTCTGCAGTACTTAGTGTGTTAATCTGCTGTAAGTGGATACTCAGCAAAATCAATGTAATTATAACAAGACGTTCTGTATCAGAATTCATCTTATTATTGGGTCTGGGTAACACTGGATATATTTGATTTATGTTTCCAAACCAAAGATGGAAAGAGTCAGGATCAACAAAATAAATAAAAATCAAGCACAGCCTGTTTTTACTTTAGTCGCTGTTCGTTTGGAGGTCAAAAATGGAAGTCACATCGCTTTTTTGTTTTTAAATTTTAAACTGAAAAAACAAAATCACATGGTCTATTTTTTTTCCAAATGAAAAGCAGGACAACCATAGTCTTTGTTTTTTTTTTATAAATTCCTTCTTTTTGTCCCAGAAAGTGTAAATGAAAAGAACTAAACAACAACCATCTTCATGTAGCCGCTGTAGGCTCTGTCTGTCATGTGAAAATGTTCTTTTAAAGAAGGCCACGCTGTCTTCTTGGCTTTTATTTGTACATTTATGTCTGACCCAAGTTCCAAAATCAGAGTGTTGCTTTGAATTGTTAGACCCCAGTGTTTTATTTTTGGTTTAAAATTAAAAAACAATAACCCATATGAGTTAGATTTTCAGTTTTCAGAAAGTGAGAAAACAAAATGACTGTTTGTTGGTGATTTTTTTGCCGCTGAAAAAACCCCATTTATTGTGTTTGGTTTTGAAACATAACCAGGTATATATTTTTTATTCTGCCTAATGATACCCAGACCAGATCAACATGTCATTACTAACTCAGATTTGTCTGTTTTCCCCTCATCGTTTCTCCCTTCAGTTCCCACCATCTTCCTGGGAAAGAAGCCCAAAGAGAAGGATGTGGACTCCAAGAGCCAGGTCATTGAAGGCATCAGCCGGCTCATCTGCTCTGCCAAGCAGCAACAAACCATCCTGAAAGGTAGCGTGAGTGATCAGGAGGGTTTGTTTCAGTCACTACTGTACGCTGTTCCGAATGATTCTCCTGTCAGTCTGTTGCTCAGCTGAGTTTTTGTGCCTCCTCAGTGTCCATAGATGGCGTCGAGTGGAACGAGGTGAAGTTCTTCCAGCTGGCTGCCCAGTGGCCCACTCACGTCAAGTACCTGCCTGTTGGACTATTCGGCTACAGCAAGCCTCCCTCTTAGGGCTGAGTGCCCCCCCCGACCTCTCTGACCCCGACCCGACCTGCGACGCTCCTCGATCCTGTCACACCTTTTGCGTACAGACGCCGCCTCTCAGCGCCTGCAGAGCCGAGAGAAGACGTCAGGCGGCTGGATTGTTTCCATTCTTTAATTTCATTTTAGCCGCCTTGTTTCTCTTTGGGGAGGAGGAGGAGGAGGAGGAGGAGGGTGGTGCTGGGGTGCAGCGCTGTTACTAGTCACTTTAATGCCCCTTTTTGTGAGTCTGTGTGTGTGTGGTGAGTGTGCATGCACTCGTGAATGTACAGTGTGTGTGTGTGTGTGTGTGTGTGTGTGTGTTTACACGGGGGGTTACAGCACAAGTTTATTAGCTAACTGCCATTTCCGTTCTATGGAATGCAACAGCATGCAACAAGTCACCGTTTTCAAGCCCTTACAGTCTGACCCTCGACCTCTGACCCGTTCAAAGTCCTCTCGAGATCTGATCCACTCGTGCATGCTCCCGACTAACAGACACACCACTCATGTGCCACCAACAGTAACTCAAAGTATAAAGCAATGCAACAGGGCTTCAGTGTTTGCATGAGCCGGTGAAAACGCAAAGAAAAGTCTCCTCCGCTCACAAAATGCAGTCAAAATAAAAGGCCGCCATGTCGTGAAACAAACCCCCCCCCTGAGCAGACCCTTTCATTTTGGTTTGATTAATTTCAAGGGCTTCCATGTAACAGTTTTAAATATTTTCTCTGTACCAAAATGAGTCATTTGGATGTCTTAATGCCAAACAAAAAAGAAAAAAATATACATAGAAAGGGGAAGTGTCTCTTTTTTTAATTGTGCTCTCGTGAAAAAATGGTAAAAAACCTTCCCTTTAAAGCTGTTTTGTGATGCATAGTGTATGTTATTGTGAAGAGTTCCAAGATTTCAGGGCAGGAGCTACTATGATGTGCAGATTTCTTTTTTTCTTCATTTGCTATGCACTTAAGAATACACGTGGACCACTGGCGGAAGTAGATCAACTCCCTGAACAGCAGATCCAAATAAATATGCAACCAGAAACAACAAAGTGCATGTTTAAGAAGTGCAGAACTCAGCAGCACTGATGGGAGCATGATGGGGGAAAGCGTGTGGTTATTTTCCCCTGATTAGATTCTGCTTTTCTAGGAGGATCTATACAATAGAATGGGAGTTAGTCGCCCACAATGAAGCACAATGTTGTCGCCAGTTTGCCCCAGAAAACCCTCACCTTATCGGCAACAGACTGGCAGCTTTCTTTTCGGTGAAAACAGCGGACCTGGTCAAAGTTGACTTCCTTTGAGCCATTCTCTTTTTTAGTTCCGACTCCTTAATAACCACTTTATCAGGAAGCAGTGGGGCTGGTTATTTTGGCACAGGTCTGCTCCGTGCTTTTCTGTAGGATGTCGTGAGGTGATCCGTGAGCGTACAGTAACAAGTGTGTGTGTGTGTGGTGAAATAAATGTAATGTGGTCAGGAACTTTAAAAAAAAAAAAAAATCACTTGAGAGGAGAAATAGTTTTTCTACGATGTGACAGAGGGCATGCAGTTGGTGTGTGTGAGTGAGTGTGTGTGTGATGATGTGGTCGTCAGTGTCACTGATTAGGGCTGTGAAAGCTGCAGTGGTCATCTTGTTCGCTTTGTAGTCCGGCACAAGGAGAATACAGAGCTGAATTACAGTTTAACTTCAATTTTAGTGGGGAAAAAAAAGATTTCAACTCAACGTTGGTGCACATTTTATAACAATTGGGTCAAAACAGAGATTTTTAAACCGACAAATCTGTGCAGCTCTGCCTTGTGTCGCCTGCATCGCAACACTCTCCATCTCCAGTGAAGTATTTGCAAAATAGCCTGTTTTTAAAATAGTGTTAATGCCAACGCCTTGATTTACATGCTGTTTGTTTGCAGGTAGATTAGACGGTTTCTCTCCTGTGTCATTGTTACAGTGTTACAGTTGTGAGTTCAGCAGCACGTCTCATTTCTCTGCACCTGTTACACACTGAAGGCTTTCAGAGCTGCCTGTTGCTTCGTTTTGCCGGCTCTCCGTTTGGTGAACAGCTCGCCCGTCACAGCTGAGCAAACACTGACGGGTTTGAAGTAAATCCCAGATATTTGAATGTATTGAGTTTAGTTTACATGTTCTTTGTGATCGACTGGTTTTTTGAGGCTAAAGTAAAGATGGCAGAATTTTAGGAAGCTCCTCCGCAGGCATTTTCTAGTCTGCGCGAGCACTTTTAGGACTAAATGACAACCAAAAAAACAACCTTTTGAACTCAGCCCTCTTGAAACCTTCAGTGTTTTTCCCTGCTAACAACCAGTGAAGGGCTGGACTGATACAGAGGCTGAGTTTGAACTATTGATATACTTTAGTTTAACAAAGAAGCAGATCGATCCAAACTGGTAACAGGAGGATTCAATGAAAAATCATTTTACCTGTGAAAATACTTGACAGGTTTGGCAGAAAACTTCACCTTGAGACCTTTTAGGACTGCTTTAAAATAACGCATTCTTTAAGGCCGTTTTAATTCGTCGCTAGATACTTCATCAGTCTAAGTAAATCTCTTTAAATGAGTAGGGCTGAGCTTCTATGATGCATGAAGGGAAACAGCTTTTGTGTTACCAGATGTTGAACCTAAATGTCAGTGAGGTGTCCCTCTGGTTGTTTTATAGTATATCTACATTTTGTTTTTAAAGCTGCACTTGTCAGTATTCTTATAGAAACAATTGATCAGTCAAGTATGTGGAATTTAAAGGGGGTCACTTGCAGTATAAACCAACCCAGCTCTGGTGTTCGTCTCAGCTCTACAGAGCATGTCAGTGTCTTTGAACTTCTTGTTTTGGTCGCAGGGGTCTGCAACTTTCATTGAATTTGCTCTTTTTGAGTCACTTTTTGTTTCTTCAGGTTAAAAAAAAAAACGCCAGCTGGTGAAAATAGAGAAGACTTAACGGCTGAATAGCCAGATAGTCTCCTGTGAAGTTGGTGGAGACCAAAACAGAGCAAAAAGGAAGGTAGATTTTGAACTTAAATTAACAAATTAACAGAAACATGGATCCAGATTTTTAAAAGAAGTCTACTCTGTATCTGCCTGATGTGTAATATAATAATATTTAAAATATCCTGAGGTGTTAATGTTGTATTTACAGCTTGTTTCTGGTGCCCCCATGTGGCCAAGAAATTCAAGTAACATGAGTCAATCAGGTTATGAAGAACTTCTGTAGTGTCATTAAAATATAAAGTGCACACTGTAAAATGAAATATAAATGTACAGTGGGACACGGTATTTATTGTAAATGAACCAGAGGGATCCTTCACCAAAATCTGGCAACCCAAAACTTCAATAGCTTTCTGCATTCTTAAAGCTTTTTGACAATCTGTTACCAACATATGACATTTAAACTTTATAGTCATGGTGATGTATTAGGTTTTTTTTAAAAGTTACTGTGAAAGGTTGTAGCATTTTTAAATTTGAAAAATGGTCCAAAATTTATACAGCGTTAAACCTTCCAACTTTTTTACTAAAATTGAGAAGATCTAGTCTCTGCTGTTAGAAACAACCTCTACTGACACAACAGGCTCTTTTCCTTGTGGTGTTGTTTGTCAAATTATTGCGTCGGTGTGATTTCCTAAATTGTATAAAATTGTGATCTACTGATGCTGGCTTTGCTTGCACCTAAAGAGGGAGGTCAAAGGTCAGCTGACACTTTAGCTCCCTGGTTGAAATTAGAAATATTCCGCTCAATGAGAATCACTGCCAAAACTAAAACGTGACAAAATTGTGACTATTTAAATGGATTTGCAGGGTTTTGGAATGCTGATAACTGAAAACACATCAACAACAAAGTGACCCATGTTCTAAAGTCGTCATTTCAATGTTGGGAGGAACTGAAAGCATCACAGTCACATTCTGCAGCTTTTTCCCCTAAAAACCACGTTTCCCTCTCATTCTTACCGTCTCCATGTTTTCCTGCAGTGTCTTTGAGGATGCTGGTTGTTCTGTGTGTAAGTCTTGAACTTGTTGAACTGTGTGTTTTTTACCTGTACCTCTGTACCTGTGTTTGTGACGCTGTAATGATGGTTCCTCTGTCCTTGACTAGTCGTGGTTAGAGATTAGGAGCTGTTCGGTCCGTCATTAATCTCTGTCAGTGATCAGCAGTGTCTTTTCTCTCCGCCGTCCCTCTGATGATGATGATGATGAGAGAGTCTTCTTCACCAGGCTTCCACAAGCTCACCCTTCTAAAAAAAAATAAAAGTCCCCATTCCCTCACAGCTTGTAAATTTGCCATCTGTCCTCGTGGGAACGGGATTTGCCTGTGAAAGCAGTCGATTTCTGCTCAGAGCAGAGCGTCCAGAGCTTGTGGACTTGTGGAGAGTAATTTGCACATGCCATTGTTTCTTCAGCAGCAGTCTTCAGCTTTTTTGCCTTTTGCCTATAACAATAATTATAATAAACAAACTAAGACGCTTGTACATATCAGATAGTACTTGTTATATTGTATTCTAGTTCTTTTTTTGTTTTGTTTTTCTTAATTTGACATGTTTTGTAGTACTGCTTTTTCATGATTACGTTTGTCAATCAAACAGATGTGGGATGAAAAGTGGAAGTGTTCATTGTTTCATTTGTTTTTTAAATAAAAATATTCCTGATTTGTAGTATGGCCTCCTGTTTTTTTTAACTATATGTATGTGTTTTAGTATGCAGCTTAAAAACATAATGTTGAACCACATTCTCAAATGTGGAAAATGCATAGAATATAACATTTTCAGAACCCGTAATACCAATTCAATTCAATTTCATTTATATAGCAACACTTCATAACATGTCATCTCATAGCACCTCACATAGTAAGGTGAAACCCTTACGAATGCCAAACAAATGATTAACTGATAACTATATCTGAAGATCTGCTTCTGATGACAATACAGAAATAAATGAGAATTATGGGAAATACAGTCTGTGTTGTTGCAGATAAATGTATTAAGTCATGTTAAAATCTACACGTAATAAAAACACAGGCTATATAAAGAGGTAAAGTGAATTTCAGATGATGGTTGAAGTGTAAATAAACAGTGCACATGATGCAGGTCAGTGGTACATGGAGCCTCTGACTGGTTGTCCTCTTTGAGTCTCTGGATGGAGACTGCAGGTGACATCATTGTACAAAGAGCACAGACAAAGCAAGAGGATTCACCTCCACGTCCTGTTGTGTGAAAAGGCTAATCTTCCCAGGTGTCTATAAACAAATCTGCTGCTCACAGGCAATAGATAAAGATAGCTGTTTCTGTAATGTTCTTTCTGGTCTTTCTGCTTTTGTTTTTACCTTTGGTTTCATTTTTACTGTCAATCTTCGATTATATTGCCCTTGTCTTCCACTTCCCTTTTTAATTTTAATAAATACTTTGTTTATTGTTGCGGCTTTGATGTGTTTTCATGTATCAGATGACTGCAATATAAAAAAATATTTATCTAGATAGCACAATAGACTGTTGTCTGTTGTCAAAAACAAAACAAAAGAAAAAAAAAAACAAAAGAAAGAAAACTGATCCAGGGCTACTCATAAAACATTTAGAGCTAGAGCCTTGGATGCCCAGGCCCCACTGCCTGCAAAGTAATTTTAAGGGCAAAATAATGTACATTATACCACTTTAGCTCAGAATATAGGCATACATCTAAAGGAAATCTGTTTTAGGGCTTTA
Organism: Dascyllus trimaculatus; assembly: GCA_024666655.1. Lineage (NCBI taxonomy): Eukaryota > Metazoa > Chordata > Actinopteri > Pomacentridae > Dascyllus > Dascyllus trimaculatus. The sequence goes on along the minus strand of CM045467.1, from coordinate 21,574,471 downwards.
CAACAACTAAATAGTCAAGGAAACCCCTTTAGCGAACATTTAGTATATATAAGATGCAGATGGATGAGAGAATCTATCTGGGAGCGGCACTTCAGCTGTACGCATGCGCAACATCGTTTCCCGCCCCGACTGAAAACTGTAGCGCGTGAATCATCTCGACATTTCTCACTATCTTTGGCTGAGGACTCCGGGAAAACAGCCATTTTCGACTCCCGGCTGTCACATTTGAAGCACATCTACAGCAACATCATTTTTTAAACCACTGAAACTGCAGTCAGTAACGGTCAACACTGTGGACACGTTTGAAATATTTATTTCTGCCCCGTTTTATCAAGTGACAGCCTGGGCAAGTTACGGTAAGGGAGGAGGTATTCAGTTAGCAGCTCGCTATGGCGACTGTTTGCTAGCTTAATTGCTAACTTCACTTGTGGTTTAATTAGCATAAACCTGGTTGTGTCGGAGCCATTTCGGTGTCTCTAATTGCTTAGTAACGTCAGGCGTGTGAAATGAACAAGACTGGCAAGCTAACGGTACTTACTAGCACCTAGCTTTCTTCAAAGTAAGCTAGCGGTAATGTGACGCTAAGTACGAACTTCGGATAGCGTCTTCGCTAAATCGTGCTTAGGGTAAACATGACCTCGTTTTCATGTAACAGTAACATTTCCTTCAAACTGACAACATATTATCACCGATAACTGCTGCTTAGTGTCGTGTTTGGTGGCGTTTATCGCCCTACTGTGAGTCGTCTCAACAGTAAATGAGGGCTTTATTTTGAAAAACGCCACCAGAAGTTGTTTTACTGTAGCAACCTTGACGCGGGTCTGTCTGCAGCATCACAACATTGTACCGCCGCTTTGTTCGAGGGTCGGAAAGCATCGCACTTATCTTCGATGAAGGTAAAATATATATATATATCTATTAATAATATCTATATTGGCCTACTGTCGCAGCTTTAGAGCTGAAGTAGATTATAATGTGTGATGGCAGTATGTTGGTGTATTTGTAGGAAATCAGACGGCGAGGACGGTAAATGTGTCACCTGCAGTCGTCAGCGTTGCTACCAATGAAATGTCGCTTTTTACATTGTTCCTGTAACACTGTTATTTGTTCATACTGTAAATGGTGCGTACTGTTCTGATAAGGATACTGTGCATCGCTGTGTTGTGTAACACCTTGGAGCTTGGGCCTGCACTGTTTACAAACAGCTTGCACGTCGGAACCAGACACACCAACACATTATTAGTAACTGTCAATAATTTAATTGAGATTTTATGAAGCGTCAGTTACAGCTTTGTCCTTTCAGAACAGTGCTCTCTATTGTCGGTCACCTTGATTGATCTGCTGCCAAGCCTAACGTTGCCTCCCTCCCGGCCACAGGCCTCGACCATCCACCGGCTCATTTATTTATTTGCGGCTTAAAATAGTTGAATTAGCGATGGATGCTTCAGCGATGACATTAAATCCGGGATGTGACCTTTCGCAGCTTTCCCGTTCCAATGCGTTAATAAACCTTGCACTTGAAGGGATGTGGGAATATTGGTGCATTGCAGTCAGTGTATGAGGCGGTTGGGAGGAGGGAGAGGAGGATGGGTGAGAGACAGACACATGGAGAGAGAGGTGGGGGAGGGAGGGAGGAAGCAGGAGAGGAGAACAGGTGCGCCTCCACCATTAAAGCTGGGAAAGAGAGAAAGTCACGATGCTGCACAATTGGCTCCTCTGTCCTTCCTGCTGCTGCATCGGTTTTTATTTACAGCTGGTCAATATTTAGAGCCACAGGACGCATGCTCAGGATGGACAGTGACAGTGTGGTGATAGATACTGATGTCACAATGTGGCACGCTGAAGATATGAGCTGTTCAGTGATCCAAATATCAAGATACATGCCAAGATACTTCTCTAGCTGAGAGAATCAACAGTGAACTCATCTGTGCCTGCTGGTCATCATCATAGAGATGACTAATGACTTGTTAAATGATTCACAGACCACATCACCCATCTCTTACAATCAGTCCACCTTAGAAAGCTTTAATAGTTTATACCAAAAATCTTTTGGTGTTGAACTGTTAGACAGCAGATTAAATGATAATGAAAATAACTTTTAACTGCAGCCTTAATCACATGATCAATATTAAACTTTAATCTAACAGCTTACACCAGTGGGCCATCAGTGTCGTTGGTCTGAACGCTGAACTGAGGCTGTCACACTATATTGTTATCAATGTTTGAGGGTTAAGATAGAAGCTATTTGGTTTGCAGATTGTGTAATAGAGATAGTTTTTCTGTACTCAGATTTCTTTTTACTTATCACACTGATCCTGAAACATTTGTGATCCGTTAAAATCAACCAAAAATGCTGTTCATTCAGAAGTCAGTTTTGATTGCCCTTTGATATTTGATTTTGTCCATATCTACCAGCGCTGTCTCCTTCTGTTCTTATAAGAGCAGATCTGTTGATTGATCAGTTCTCCCTTTAATTGGATTTGCTGGTCACTGGCAGCTGCTGCATCAAGCTCAGATAAATCCTCTTGGAGTAATCTAATGTGGTTTAACTGTACATATAGTAAATGTATCTCAGTAACGTTCACTTCGTCTTACTTCCAAGGTTTCTCATTTTGTAATCTTCATTGTTTTTGCTCAGTGTCGTATTGTTGCTTACGCCACACTGTGCTTCACTGTGCATGATGAGGCATTTCCAATTTGTGCATGCGGATAGTGAAACTGTGGGTGTTGTTAGGTTTCACTTTTGCCATTAGAATAAAACATGAAGGCGTATTTGTTTTCCTACTTATCTCTTTATTTCCTCACTCCTCAAGTTTATTGTCCCCTATTTCCATTCTTCCTTCTCCATCTCCACCTCTGTGCTCCCTCTTTTATTTTTATCCTCCCTCCTTTTGTCTCATCCACCTACATTTGACCTCAGTGACCAACAGATAAAGGATGTGGTTGCACTGAGCAGCTGATGTGTAATTTGTGAGAATGCCAAACAGTATTGAGGGTTAAAGGCGCAGCACAGTCAGCAAAAAAACAAACTTCTCAGTTTTGTTTTCTTCCCTGTCCCCACAGTGTGTATGAAACCAGGCAATGTCCACCATGGTGTATCCACGTGAAGAAGCCCTGGAGCGACTGAGCCAGGATGAAATCGTCCTTAACACCAAGGCCGTCATGCAGGGTCTGGAGACACTGCGTGGCGAGCACGCCCAGCTCCTCAATTCACTGCTGGACTGCACCCAGCCACCTGTCGCCCAGGAGAAGTCTGGACTGCTCCGCAAGAGTCTTGAAGCCATTGAGCTGGGCCTGGGAGAGGCCCAGGTGAGAGACACAGTCCTGATTCTTTTATTTATTGTTTGTAATGAAAAATTAACAGCACACTTTTTATGTATTTTTAAAGTTTTTGCTAATGAAACTTGGATTTTTTTAGCCACAGTTATACTTTACTTTTTCTACAGGTGATCATCGCCCTGTCAAGCCACTTGAGCGCCGTGGAGTCAGAGAAGCAGAAGCTGCGTGCTCAGGTGCGTCGGCTCTGCCAGGAGAACCAGTGGCTGCGGGACGAGCTGGCTGGAACGCAGCACAAGCTGCACCACAGTGAGCAGAGCGTCGCCCAGCTGGAAGAAGAGAAGAAGCACCTGGAGTTCATGAACCAGATCAAGAAGTTTGACGATGACGTCTCGCCCTCGGAGGAGAAGAGTCAGAGCTCTGCTGGCGGCGGAGGTGGTGGAAGTGGAGGAGGCGACACTTCAAAGGACAGTCTGGATGACCTGTTCCCCAATGATGATGACCAGGGACCAGGTATGAGCACAGCAGCAGTGATTAAACCTCAGAGAGTTCTCAGCTCTGCTCAGGGAGACTTTAATAAGGTTATACATACACACAGAGTGTATGTATAACCAAGGGATGACAGTATCCTAACATACAGGTAGCAGGATGTTACTATGGTTGCTTGTTATTGGGCCTTTTTTTGCTGTCATATCTATGTGCATATGAGCCAGTTTAGATCTTAAAACTAGGGCTTAAAAAGTTAATGATAAAATTACATACAAAATCCCACAATATTGGTTAAATGATGATATAATTATGTAATCTAAAAGTTTGAAACAATAAATATAACTTTTTAAGAAATTGTTTAAATATTGGTTAACATCCATGCACATACTCCACATCCCAGTTTGAAAGAGTGACTACTGGTAGTGACAGACCGCAGAGGAAGAGATCATGCACTGTGTAGCCAGTCATGCACTGGTTACATTGTCATTTTGCTCGGGTGACCTTTCTTCCAGTAATAATGAGAAACCACAGGCTGTGTTCGATGTATTCATGTAGTCGTAGGCACTATTTTGTTGAAGCACATTTTATGAATACCTTTTAAAATCAGTGGATTCTAAAAATTCTCAAATGCATTTTTTACTCATTGTGTGAAATGTGAATATTAAGTACATTTTTATTATTATAATACATACATAGAGGAAGTTCATTATACAGGGACTTAGGCAAAGTTACTCTTTTGTATTGAAAAAAAGGGGAAAGTCTGTTTTCAGTGAACAACAATCTCATTTCATACAATACTTTGGAGTCTTTCCTCATTGTAGCAGATAGCTACAGCAATACTTGTTGCAGCAGAATGCACGTAGCTGACAGTGTATGAAAGGGTTCATAGTAGGAGAGTTTCCTTGAAGCAAGAATTTAGTTGTATCCTTTTACTTGTAAATATAAAGATCTTTAGAAGATAGATATCACGTTTCATAGACCTTTAGGCTTATCTTCAAAAGTCACAGACTCTGTAGGATACAGAGACCCGACTGTACAGAAAGAGAGTCAATGCTATATTTATTCAGTGTCAAACTCAAATCACTCAGCTCGACAAAGTTGTGCCTTTCAGTAACTGAAATGTTCAGGCCTGAGCTGCCCTAAAGCGTGAACTCATAGTGCCATATACATGAGTTATTCTTAAGCCTTAGTTTTGGTACAAGGAGCTCTTTGTATAAGTAGCAAACCTACAGTTTACTCATCAAATGTGGCTTAGTTTAGAAAAGATACAGAACTTCCTTGAAGCAAGAGCTGCACTTTGGGTATGGCTAAATTCACTATCTAAACAGAAGCTCAGGATTTTAAATAGATTTTTTTCCGTGTCAACAAAGTGAAATTAAACTGCAAAGAAGGTCACTTGTATCAGTATGTGGAGCTTGTTCAGCTTTTCTCCCCATTAGCTGACAGTAAGTGCTGCAGCACTCGCGTCTTCAATTATTAATGCCTGAATATTCATAAACGATTCTCTGAGAGTTTTGCTCTTAGCTTTCTTTGAGCTTACTTTAAAAGTCAAATGTACATTCAGCAGCAACATGGAAAAATCTTTCTTGTTGATGGGTTGGCTTATTGCCATTAGAGCTGCTGTATAAATGTGCAGTGAAAACACTAGAAGGAGAAGTGATTAATTGGACACACCTGTGAGCTTGGGGGAATGGAAACTAAGCAGAAAGGAGTAAAACAGAAAAGAAGGTTGACAGTGCAAAAGGTAGCGAATTCTTTGAAGAAAGTGAATTCTTTGTTCACATTGTAGACCTCAACACCATAAAATTAATATAGTGAAATACAGAAGAAAAAAATAGCACATTCACAGCATATTCCAATCCTTGGTTTCCCTGGGCTACCAAGTGCTGCTGGGTGAGTGCTGATCAGTGGAGCAGTTTTGACTTAATCTCTTTCCACCTTGTCCTGCTTGGATCTGACCGTGAACTTCACAACTGTTTTAATAACTGATTCATTGCTGAAGTCACTTTTAAAGCTAAAACATCACAGTTCAAGCTTGTCGAATCTGAAAATGTGCTGGGTTTTGTTCTGCTTATTAGGGTAAACAAGCAAACTGAAAACATCTGAGGTTGTAGGAAACTGTGATAGGGATTTTTCAGTATTTTTAACCGTCTTATGTGATCCTGTGCCCTCCTGTCTGTGTTACAGCCCAGCCCAGTGGAGAGGTGGCAGCCCAGCAGGGAGGCTACGAGATCCCAGCCCGTCTCAGGACTCTGCACAACCTGGTGATCCAGTACGCCTCTCAGGGGAGGTATGAGGTGGCTGTGCCGCTGTGCAAACAAGCCCTGGAGGACCTGGAGAAGACATCTGGACATGACCACCCTGACGTGGCCACCATGCTCAACATCCTAGCCTTGGTGTACAGGTGGGGGATGGAAAAGCATGCTTTCATTAACTAGTGGGTATCAGATAGAAGTTTTGAAACACAGTCCTGCTCTTCATCTTCCAGGGATCAGAACAAATACAAAGAAGCTGCTCATCTTTTGAATGACGCCCTGGCCATCAGAGAGAAGACACTGGGGAAGGACCACCCAGCTGTGGCTGCAACCCTCAACAACCTCGCTGTACTGTATGGCAAGAGGGGCAAGTACAAGGAGGCTGAGCCGCTCTGCAAGAGAGCACTGGAGATCAGAGAGAAGGTAAAGACTAACACAATCAAATCTAACTTTAAAATGTAGAAAAGAATTTCAGTTTTGTTTATGTTTATTTGGAACTAAATCTCCATCTATATAAAAGATACATAGTCAACCAACTGATCATGAACGTTTCTATGTGAGTGTGATTTGTCTTGCAGATGTGTAGGCTTGAATTTGCCTTCTCTGCTGTGTCCAGGTGCTGGGGATGTACCATCCAGACGTAGCCAAGCAGCTGAACAACCTGGCCCTGCTGTGTCAGAACCAGGGCAAGTATGACGAGGTGGAGTACTACTACAGGCGAGCCTTGGAGATATACGAGTCTAAACTGGGAGCTGACGACCCCAACGTGGCCAAGACCAAAAATAACCTGGTGGGGAAATAATTTGTTGAGTAGAACCGCCATTGGACATTTGATATTGTGTATAACTCTGAAATTCAAGAAAGTTTTCAGACAGGCTTTTTCTTATTTTAATTACTGTTTTCACTTTTTTGTTTTCCAGTCATAGTCTGGACTTATTTTTTTGATATCGAAATATTTTAAAGATGGTTTCATTGTTTTGTACTCGTATGTAACTGAGCTGTTTTTATCCATGTTAGACACATTGATCAGGAAATGATATTGTTGTCTCTCTTTAGGCCACATGCTACCTGAAGCAGGGGAAGTTCAAGGATGCCGAGGCCCTGTACAAAGAGATCCTGACCAGGGCACATGAAAAAGAGTTTGGATCTGTCAATAGTAAGTGCAGTCAGCAGGTAGACAGCAGAACCACACTTAAGTGAGCCAATTAAATCCTCCTGGTCAAGAAGTAGCTTACGTGGAGAAGATCAGGTCCTGGTTGTGAGCCAGGTTTGGATGTAGACAAGCATTCACATTGGCCAAACACGTTATCAGCAAAATCTTTACCGTCGAAGAATCGTGTTTGATACATTTGTGATTTTATTGCAGTAAAGATGTGCTGATGCCTCTTTGTCAGACAGCACATTCCTCTGACAGCTGTGTTTCGGGATTCAGTTTTTTGATGTGGCCACACCCCGATCCCTGCATCACTCTGAGTTCTCAGCAGGTCAAAGGATTATTCTGAAATACCGAACCGTGCGAAGCAGCTTAATGTTGATGTCCTCCCTCCCCTCCTCCCTCTGCCTATCCCGTTAAGTCTATCAAACCCTTATGTGCTCACGTACTCAGCAGGAGAGAAGACCTTGCTGGGAAATTGATGTTTGGTGAGCATCAGCTTTGCATCATATATGCCGTTACATGTGTTAACATGGACAGGGAGGTTTCACTTTAAGATATAGGTCAGTTCAGGGATCCAAGCTGTTTTCTGGGCAGTTGATTTCAGTGTATTAGTCCACACATTTTTATTCTTGAAAGCCAGAGAGAATTTAAGGGATTTTTCTTTTGTCCTTATTTTTCAGATGATAATAAACCAATCTGGATGCATGCAGAGGAGAGAGAGGAGAGCAAGGTCAGTTATCTTGGTTGATCTGTTCCATTCATGCCATTGACTGACAGGCAACACATTATACAAATGGGTTGGCGGGCAACATAACGATGATGGAGAACAGCAGAATGCACACAGGGCAACAGAGACATTTTTAACTTGCTCTTTAATGGGCTGATTTATTTATACTTGGCTTCTCCTGCTTTCTGCCTGCTTTTATCTGAATCTACCTTTATTTCGTTTCTCTTTATCGCTCTATATTGCTTTCTCTCTCAGGGTAAACGTAAGGATTCTGGCCCATATGTGGAGTATGGGAGCTGGTATAAAGCCTGCAAAGTGGACAGGTGAGTCAGACATTTGATTTAATTGAAAATGTGTCAAAATCATGGGGCAGATAAAATATTTTTAAAGAACTGTTTGATCCTAAATATTTGTGGACTCTTGTCAACAATGGTGAAAAGTAGCTAAAAACATTCAGCCAAGTACTTTAGTACAGCTTGAAGTATTTGAACTTGATTATTTCCATTTTATGCTGCTTCATACTTCCACTCCACTGCATTTGAGAGAGAAAAAATGTACTTTCTACATCACTATATTTATTTGACAGCTGTAGGTTCTTTTCTGATGAAGATTATACATGATGGGTAATATAATGAGCTTTCAAAATATAACACATTCTTTAGGATTAAACCAGTGGTTTCCAGCCTTTTTTGCCTCTGGGGTCTTACAACAAGCAGTGTGTACTTGGGGTCACATTTTAGATGTCTGAGTTTTTAACAGCTTCGCAAAATCCCTGTAAACTTGGGGCATGGTTTCATTTCAATAAATGTTCAAATGATCCAATATCACACTGAACATCAAGAATTAGAGGAAAAAGTCCAAAATGTTAAAAAAAATAATATATATATATATATATATATATATATATATATATATATATATATATATTTCAGAATGAATGTTGTTCCTTCCTCTTACATTACTCATCTCATGACTCTTCAGGTTTACCTGCTGTCCCTGTTTATACAACTGTGTATAACGTAGTCCCAGCAACAAAGAAGAGAAAAGCAAAGCTGTGCAAATGATCTATTTCATGTAAAATGGCCCGAGCTAAACCACATTCTTTCAAGATGCACTGTAAGTGCTGTAGTAATGAAATCAATATTTTGCTCATCAGTCTGTCATCAGTGCCTATATATTGCTGTAAAACCTGGAAGAATTTTTTTTTTTTAAGTTTTTTTGTCAGTTTAAAACCACTGTTTTTTATGGGTTTGACCTATTTGGCAGTGAAAGTTCATTATTGAATTACATCCTTTCGGCAACATGAAAGAGCTCTTTGTTTGTCCTCAGCTCCATTTAGTTTGGCTTTAGGAAATGTACACAGCACATCCACTTCTAATAAAGGGCCTGGCTCTGCTTGATTGTGTTTGTTTAACCTTGATTGATTAGTTAGTTAATTAAACCATCTGGTTAGACAAATAAAGTAAATGAGAAGAAACAACATTCAGTACAATTTTTTTTTTTTCCAACAGTCCAACAGTGAACACAACCCTCAAAAGCTTGGGAGCGTTGTACCGTCGCCAGGGCAAACTGGAGGCAGCAGAAACACTGGAGGAGTGCGCTAGCAAGTCACGCAAACAGGTACAACACAAACACTGTGAAAGACTGCTGTATGACTGGTAGAATTACTGCTGTTAGATTAGTGGTCTGGGCTTTATTCAGGGGGTTTCAGTTAAGCAACCTGATTAGTTCAGCAGGCATTCCAGCTGTGATTTATTAGACTATAAACTGTGCCAAAGTGATTTAAAGATCAGTGACCCAGCTAATGTTTGGACATTGTAGTTAAAAAAAAACTTTAAGACTGTACACATGCTGTGTGAGCTATTGTATAAAAGCTATAATTCTCTTTTGGACGCCTTCATCACTCTTTGTTTTTCTTTGTATCTTGTGTGTGTGTGTGTGTGTGTCCACTCCCAGGGTATCGATGCCATTAACCAGAGTAAGGTGGTGGAGCTGCTGAAGGACGGAGCAGCTGGAGGGAGCGACAGACGACACAGCAGGGAAGGAATCAACGGTCCTGGGGGACAGCGGGGGGAGAATGAGGGTGACGACTCGGCTGAGTGGAACGGGGTGAGGTTCTGGGCATGAATTCATTTTAATTCTAAAGAAAGCAGTTACAAGTCAATCTTCAGGTAGTGGACAACACAAGGACAGCATAACCTTGCATGCAATGTAATGAAAACTATAATAATATAAATATTTGACTTCAAGAACTATTTCATGTGTTAATGTGGAGATCCTCAGCTGTAATTAAACCAAAAGCATGATAACAAAGCTTGGTCTCTCTAGTCTGACAAGCCTTTAATAGGAAGTACCAACAGTAAAATGCTTTTTGTCCTCAGGATGGTAATGGGTCTCTGCGTCGCAGCGGCTCCTTCGGGAAGATTCGTGATGCTCTGAGAAGGAGCAGCGAAATGCTGGTGAAGAAACTGCAGGGGAGCGGACCTCAAGAACCCCGCAACCCAGGGTAAAATGATTGTTTGTGTGTAAATACAACCTGATAGTCAACTAAGAGTTCAGTGTTGGGCTGCAGTTATCATTTTTATTTTCTATTGATGTCATTAATCCCAAGTCCATGAATTGACAGTTCAAAACTGAAAATATCAAAATTAAGCATGAATGTTGCACAACCTGGGCAACTGCATCACACCACTGACTCACAGCCAGTCTCTCTGTTGAATGCTGATCATTAGATTTTTCTTAAAATTTCAGACTCCTGCACACAGTTAACTATCACCATTTCTCGCATCGAAACACTGAAAATAAATGCATTTTGGCAAGTTAGACAGTTTGCGGGAGTGCAGTTGAAGAGTTCCTTTGTCTTAAATCATTGATTTTTTTTCTTGAAAGATCTGGAAAACCCTGGATCCAATGATAAAAAAATGTCGAACCAAATTTAGAACGATTCAAAAAAGGAAAACCAGTGAGTCTTGTACAATACTTGATGAAAGCAATGATTAAAGTTGTTGTCTGTTTGTTTTGTATTGTTTGAGTAATCAGTTGTTTTTGTGAAGTTTGTCCCACTAAGGCCCCCTCTTTGAACTTTTTCAACTTTAATTAGACTTGACATGGTTTATTGGTTATGGATATATCTAAGAATTTTAAACTCCGGTTTATAAAGACAGTGTTTCAAGGTTTATTTTTGGAGGTCATCTTTTGATTGCATTTTTCTGTGCAGAATGAAGAGAGCGAGCTCCCTCAACTTCCTCAACAAGAGCACTGAGGAAACTACACAGGTACTCATTTCTGCTGTACATTTATTCATCACGGCTGCTGCAGCACATGATTTATCTCAGGGATAAGCAATAAAGACCAGCTTCTAAGAACAATTTATTGAACTTACAGAAATTCAAGAATATCAGATGTAATAGCTTAAAGGGAATTTCTGTTTAGAGATACTCGAGTGAATTAAATACCTGACAAATCCAGGTGTTTGTCACATGAGGGCAAAAATTGTGTAAATCCTGTCCAGTTCATTGATTTTTAACAAATCTGAAAGATAGCTGACTGAGCCTCACAGTATACATTAGTATACTAGATATATATAAATCAGTACTCCTATATGAATCAGCGTTTCAGAGTGTTGCGCTGTCTGTTAAACTGTCTGTCATTTTTCTTTGAGGATTGGCCAAACTCTACGATGCTCTTTTTAGACAGCTCACAACAAGAGCATGCTCAGACTTGCTAATAGTATCCTCGTCTCTCACACATCTCAGATAAAGAGGACAGCTTCTGTCCTCAAACAGGTGATTTAGTGGCTCTCAGTTTAAATGTATTACGCTGAAGAACTCCTTTCTGCATCAGTGTATTCTGCTGCTAAAAGGGTGTGTTGCCAAATGAGATTTTGGTGTTGTAAAACCCAAGTCTTTGCATGCCTTAAACTGTTTGTTGTATGAGCATGGTCAGGTAAAAGGTCACATGTGAACTTTGTTAATGACTATGCATTATCCTTACCCTTAAGAGTACAAAATTAATTTTAGCGTAAATTGAAAATAAAATTGTATGTTTTCTATATGGTGCTGTCCAACTCAAATATTAACTAGCCTGGTCTGTTTTCAGGATGCCAACTCTGGACTCTCAGATTGCAGGGGACTAAGCGCCAGCAACGTGGACCTATCCAGACGCAGCTCCCTGATCGGCTAGACAGAGCGATGAGGTGGGACTCGGGAGGCACAAAGTGGCCCTACGAGGAGAGGCTGTTAGCAGCTCGGTTTGATCAAACTACACACTTAAAGCTCCAAGCGAGATCAAACACTTGCACCTGCAGCATATTTTCTAAAGAACACTGAAAAGAGCATTACCACGCTAAATGTCATCCTGTAAGACACAGTCGCTGCTGCTTTGCTGTACAAACCGCCGCCATCGATCAGAACAGAGAATATTTAGATACACATTTACGAGCATGCTGCTTACTAGAAAGTGGAATGTCTGCACCTGAACGCCTCCGTGTTTTTGACTCATAGCACCGTAGCAAAGCATCGTATTCACATTGTGATGAGTCGGTTTCTTCAATCTACACTCTCATGTGCAGACACTCAACCTTAGGTAGGCTTAATGTACTCCACTTTCAGTTCAGAGAGACGCGTTGCACTCTGTATATTTCACCAGTAGCATGATGTATTGGCTAATGCTAACCATCAATCGAATGCATATCACAGATGGTAAACAAAAAAAAGGTACGATATGCTTAGATTTTAACCGAGAGAAAAGAAAAAGGGGTACTAAAAGAGAAAACAAGCAGTCTTTGGGGATTTTCAACAGAAACATTAGCACTAACCATTTCAACCTCACTTTTTGCCTTCTTGTTTTTTTTATGTACATACAGTTTTAAATTATTTCATTCTTTGTATATAGTGCAGATTGATTTCTGTTTTTGTTTACACTTTATTGCGTTAAAGAGGGTCCTAGTGGGAGAATATACTACTTATCTGAAGGGAAGAGGCTGGAAATGAAGGAAAGGAAAAGAGGGAGTGACAGAAGGAGAGGAAAGAAAGCGTTGAAATGGGCACTTAGCTCATCGGATCAATGAAAACATCAAAAGTGCTGATCAATTTATTACCTCGATCACTGAAATGTGCTACCAAGGCATCAAGGTTTCAGTCTAAACTAAAATAATGCACTTTGAGTGTGACAGTACTGTATGTCTGGCAGCCATCTTTCTATCTCCTGAGCAGACTGGGATGTTAATGTCTGCTGGATCCTGTAGTAGCCAGACCTGAGGCAAAAACTGCGTTCTTTTTCAAATGAACTTTCTCGCTTTAAAAAATAAAAAAGGTCCAGAAAGCTCATTTGAACTTAAATGTACAAATGAACCTCAATCATTTCTTTAAGGCCCTTCGAAATACTACCTAAAACATGACATTTAATCAAGCACTAAAATCAAAACTAAGGACAAGCTTAAGGGTTTTTACCAAATATCCATAGGTCTGATTGATGCTGAAGACGAATGATGTTGAAGAAGTATTTCAAATTAATTTGTTTACAATCCTTGCAGGCAATCAGCCCTCATTTAAAGCTATGGGTAACTATCCTAATTATTTGTTCAAAGCTGATGCAGTGCGTCGGCCACAACATGTTTACTTTCATTAACAATATTTCTTTTGTGACTTTTGTTTTTTCCCTCGTTTACCGTTGCTGAATACGTATCACTTTGTACAAAACAATCCTCAGTTTTTAATGCTGACCTGGATTTCATCAGTCATAATCAAACCGTGGCAGAAGCCCGGCCGATGACCATCCATCCTCAGTGAATTTTGCTGTGCTGACGCGTTTTCTTGTTTTGGCTCTGAGCTTTTATGTTGAAGGTACAGAAAACTGTTCATTTGAATGTTACTTTTAATGTCGATTGTGGGGTCTGGTGGCATTTCCACTGGATTGTTGTGTTGTGCTTTTTCAAGTCAGGAGATGAACTCCACCAAAATATGACCAAGAGAACTGTCCACCGAATGTACACTTCTTGTTATGTTAAGTCGAAATCAGACTCAGCAAGTGACATCAGATCCTCAGATTAGATTGTCTTTTTTTTGCTTTCTTCCATTACTTTTCCTACTGCTTGGTACCAAACCTTGTAATGTCAGAAAGCCAAAAAAAAGAGGTCAACACAACCTGAACGTGATTTCAACAATGTGAAGACGCAGGTTTATTGCGAAGGCATTCTGTCAACGTTGGTGCATGCACACCATCGCCACATGCCTGAATAAACTAAAGTCAGCTTTCTTGAAATCACCTTTGATGAAGTCACTCTGAGTCTAAAAAGTGCTTATTATCCTATCAGCTTCTGAATGTGCGAGGTGGCGCAGGTTATGTAATGAAGAAAAGCATTGCATGAAGGTAGGACGGAGTAAGAGTGCAGGAAGGAGACAAAAAAAGTGAATGAAAGTGCTTTGGAAAGACAGCGGAGAAGGAGAAGTGCTTTAAGTGTTGTTCGCAGCAAATAATGTACAGAACTCTCTGTGTATGACCTTTATATACGTGTTTACTGTTTGTCACTTGTTCACAGATAATGATGGGAAATTCCTTTAATCACACACACACAATCTCAACACAATGTAGCTGTAAAAAAAAGTTAGTGAAACACTAATTTGTAGCTGAAGATCCAATAAACATGAGTGCTCCTTTCCAGTATACACACCATCATACCAATATTAATCAGTCCTCTACTGTATGAATCACTTCTTCACCCTGGGTTGGTACAGTGTCTGTGCTCTTCTGGGAATCCCTGGAAGTTCAGGAATTGCAGGCTCCATAAATATATGAACTCAGTATTTTTGCTCTTCTGAGACAGAAAGGTTGTAAATATTCATCTTGAATCAATGTTGCAGGATGATTTTGATCCAAAGCTTCAAAGATAAATCAGATTATTGTTTCTGTTCTGTGTTTTGTTTTGTTTTTTTGTCCACATATTTATGGAGATCAGTGCGTCTGCTGGGAGCCATGGAGGGAAAATGTTGCAGATATGAGGGTCTTGTACATGTGTGGGAACATCTGCATGCAAATGCAGATGATTTAATGGATCTTATTATGAAGGGGCCAACCTAATGTGTATTTTATCAAAGGTTCAATAAATACAAATTCCACTTTTCAAACTGATTCTGTGTCTCGTACATTTTCATCTCCAGAATTGCTGCCTAAATTGTTTCGTCTGTTTCAAAGTGTGTATGTTTGTAACTTTTTCACAGCTATGGCTGGGGGTGTTAACCGAACCCTGCACTGTCACCGTCTTCACAGAGGTGAGTGTTTCTGTGTTACTTCCTGTCTCATCAGCAGCCCACAAAAAGGAAACGAGGCCCACAAGAATTCATTTTGAGAGTTGGCAACACAATGATAGAATGATAGGCTGATCAGCTGTCGCATCGGCGTCACACGATCCTGTGTTTGAGGTGAAAGATTGGAGCTTGAATGAACCGGGATTACAAAGTAAGATGCTGTTGAATTGTTTTTACTTTTACAATTGAAATTCCAAAGAAGCAGTTCAGATGCGACTCGATGTAGCTTAGCTGTGTCCTGATCATGTTATGGTAAACTAATTTATGACTTGTAATAGTTTTTCTCCATCAGTCAGAGTTTTACATCAGTTAATCAAAAGGTTTTGTGCCACAAGTCTTTTAGAGGAGCTATTGAAATGTTGCTGTTTTGGCTAAGTACTGATCATGACACCAGATTGAGATCATGGAGGGATTTTAGCTCCTGTAACCTCATGTGTCATTTCAACAGCTATGGAGTAAAACTACTTATTTACACCAGGAAAAAATCTGGACAAGTGCTACATTGAACCGCAGCTACTTTTGCTCAATTTAATCCAAACTCTCATACTTTATCTGCTCATTTGTCCATGTTTCCCCACAGACTGCCTCTCCATGTCTGCAGTGACTCCCTCCAGTCCCAGCAGTCCCACTGCGCCGGTTCTGGTCCAGTTCAAGCTGGGCCTGTTCAGGGAGGTGGTTCGAGTCCCTGCTGGCAACCTGAGCTACCGTTATGCCCAGAGGCTGGCAGCCGAGGTCATAGAGCGCAAGGTAACCTAAAGCTTACACAGGTGGCCTCGTTTCTCAATGTTATGCCAGTAACTTGGAGCTTTGTGAGGGTATCTACACCTAATGTGAATATTCCTAGCCGAGGCAGTCCACTGATTGAAAGTTTTATCTTCACACTGCCACACTCAACCTGTGAGAGTTTGTAGAATGGCCTCTGTTGTTGTCTCGAGACCTAACAAAAAGTCTGCGGAACAAACTCAACGCATGTGATTTGACAGAAGGGACCATTAAGAGGCAGGAAAGGTCTCAAAAAAATGCCTGATCCTAAATTTTATGGGGCATTTAGGATCAGGCTTATATTTTTTATAGCTTCCTAGAGATGAAAATTCTCATCTTTTTAAAAGTACAATATTAAAACTGCTGAGGTGCCACTTTAAGAAACCATAGCAGAGTGAAAATTGTGGTTGGTATTTATTTTAATCCCCTTAAAGAGACACAAAAACAGCACTTAGGGCATCCTTTTCTCTGTATTGTAAACCTTTTTAATGTTGCAAGTCAGAGCACATCAGTTTTTTAAAATGCACATCTAACGACAATGATGGTCGTAATGCTCAACCACAAGCGACAAGATGATAAAAGCCTTTATTAATAGTACATGAACCATGAACCCTGTGAATGAAAACATGCTCTAACCACAACACAGTCCCACCTGGAAAATATTCAGTTGACGTTTCAAGTCTCTCCGACCTGTCAGAAGTGATAGGAAGTGGACTCTGAAAGGTCACCTTATGTATGAAGGAGGATTGTGTGGGTTACTGCAAAAAAAAAAATGTGGCTTTAGACCAACTGATGGAGAGTTTGAAGGATGCTGCAGTGGTTTTCTGATGTATCCAGTTTACTGCAACACCTGATTTAATCAGAATTTCATCCTGTTGGGTTGAATGTCAGTTTAGAAACTACCTCTAGGGCAGTTCAGAGTTTTTCTTTAGTCTCTGTGACATGCCAGACATATAGTTTGGACCATTTATGATTGAAATCAGTCTACATAAAACCCTCCTTTTCGCAGCGTCCTCCTACCACTAAACTTTGACTCACAAAACTTTATCAGGTGTGGATTAAAGTTAACACTGCAGGTCCTGAAAGGTGCATTGAAACTGTAGTTGAGGTTAAATAAAGCAGGTTGTGAGTTGCAGGTGTTGGTCTGTGTCTCTGTCGGCTGGTCTGAGCTTCATGCTGCCTCAGTTACAGGGACTGTGGTTGACAAGAGCACAGAAAACTTTCCAACCACAGCCTCTCCCTCTGTTTCAAATGCACGCTATAACACACACACACGCACACACACACACCCACACTGGTGTGACCTGCATCGCACACACTAGCCCTCCTTTCCAACTTTGATCAGCTCTCGAGTTTCCAGGCAGCAGGCCATCACTGTGTGTTACTTCGTGTGTGTGTGTGTGTGTGAGTGAGTGCGAGTGCATGTTACTTTGTACTTTTGCTGTATACAAATCTGACTGCGTGAGTGTGTCACTGCAGTTGTGCCAGATACTGTATGTATGAGTATCAGTGCATCTCCAACACTAAAGCCTCATGCATACTTTTACCTAACTGGGTTGCACAAAAACAGATTAGAACAAAATTTACAGATTGAAAACAAAATGACTACATTTAGGAATCCCCCATTATACACATGGTATATTTTATCATTTCTATAATGTTATACATAATGTGTGTAGTAGCATTCTCTTTCATAGCTGCATGATCCGACCACAATTTTTAAAGCACATTGTATAATCCCAGAAGAGTGACACTACTAAACATGCTGTTTGGAATTGCCATTTTATATACAGGTAGAGAAAAATGTGGACATCTGTTAAAGCTGATGATAGAAACGACCCCTGCTTTTAAGGGAAGTGACCATCAAATCCCTGCAAGATACCTTTCATTCATAAACTCACACGGAGCTGGTTTTATTGATCGTTGTCCTGATTCACACGCCTAAGACAGAGGTTCTGTATCGACAGCATCACCCATCAGTGGAAGTGCATCATACTTGTGGTGCGTCATCTGAAGTATCTTCAGAACCATCTGTGAGACACATCTCAGTGTGGTTTGTACTTCAGCGCCTTGTGCAGATTTGAGATCATGACTGACAGCTTTCTGTACCGTGTCCAGTTTTTCAGATTGTATCAAGCTTCATCTGTTACTCTCTGAGATCCGTTTCTTAGACTCCAGTAAATCATCAGACGTGGTATGTTTTTGTAAATTTGTTTAGATGTAGTTGGGTTTTTTATTTTTGTTTTTTAATCCCCTACTTCTGACTGGACAGCAGTGACTCAATGTTTGTATTAGAAGTCTAGTTGATATAGATTTTTAAGGGGTTCTAATATATATATAATATTATTTTATACATACACGTTAATTACATTAAAAAGGGAAAATAATGGAGTCATGCTTTAACTTTCTAGCAGTGTATTTCACAAACTAGTTAGCACCTTACCATTCAGACACCACTGTCAAGACACCACAGTCCTCCCTCACACATGAGGTGTGCAGCAGCATGTGCTGCAGACAGCACTGAGAGGAATGTAAATGAACGGAGCCAGAGCTGAGGGCTGTACTACGGAGCAGGAATAATGGGTTAGCGAGGTGTGTTGAGATTTTCACGTCAGGAAGGTGGCTCTTTTTTAGACTTGGCTAGATCACCATGGTAACTGATGCTGCTCTGCTAACCTGGAGGTTCTGTTCGGAGACATAAATCGGCTGTTGAAAGTATCTCCCTTCCACTATTTGGTTTCCTGGTGATTCTCCATGAGGGCGCTGACTGTCAGCTGAGGATTACGATACGTTATACCTGCAGACTTTCTGAGCTGTTTCTCAGTAATTTCATGCAACTAAGCCGTGCAGCTGCAGTGCTGCACACTGTATGAGCTGCATTGCCACAGGAAACTCCATGCATATAGTTAGTGATGCAGAAAATGAATAAATACCTTCTTTTTTTTTGGAATGGTCCTAATTTGCTGCCAGCTCCCTTTCACACACTGGAGCTATTAGAAGACAGATTGGAAATGGATCAGTCTGTTGATAGTTATTATAGAGAACCACATTATTAATTTCACTTTGATTTGGCCAAAAACTAAGGTGATATTGTTTATTACTGGACAGTTTGAGACATAAAAGACACTTCTTCAATATCAGTTAATAAAGTTGAAAGTTTAGGAGCTCTTACATTAGAAATAAACAGCTGCACTGATCAGTACAATAAATAAATGAACACACAAATAACAGTTTTCTACCAGCATTTCTGTCTTGCTTCAGTTATCCATTAGAACAACTTGCTCCTCCCACTGAGGTTGGCTGAACACAATCAGGCTATTGAACGCTTTAAGTTCACCCTTTTATATGATTCAAGTCTGAAGCAGAAAGCCTGGTTAAGTTTTCATGTTGAGCAGCATACGACTGATACAGTCTATGTAAAGTGGCAGTATGGCCCTATCAGGTCTGCAACTGATTAAATGGTGGGATTTGATTTTCTGTCTTCAGTTTAAGTACTGGTGCACACGTTTTTAAGGACTTCAGCATTTAAAAACTGCAGGTTAGAGTTTCTTGATGATCAAAAGGACACTGCCAGCATAAAAATGTTTACTTTCAGTAGGATATGCTCTTCTGTTTTAAAAATCTACATTTTTAAATCCATTTTTAATTTAAGATTGGAAGTTTTATTGAAAGTTAAAGTGCATCATGTTTTTTTTTTCCACATTGCTTCTTTCTGCTCTCGGAAAATCTTTTGGTTAGCTTCGTAATGCAAAAACATCTCGTTACTGCAGCTGTTCAAGGTGATTTAAACTGGTCCTGACTCAACCTGATACTGTGTGCGTGTGTTCAGGCTCCAGACTGCAGCTTGGTGGGTGTCGGGGAGAAGATTCTGCTGTTCCGACACCAGTCCACATCTGAGCATCTGCTGCAGCGGCTGACGGACTGCGACGAGCTGAAGGATGGAGACCTCATTGAGGTCATCATCGCAGGTGATGGAGGCTGAGACTTAATCAGTCAGGTGGAGAATTAAAAAAACTGGACTATCGCTGCATACCCTGGGTTTCTACAGTCCCTTACCTTTTTGGTGTGACTTGCAGTTTATGCGTTCACCTTTTCACATCTTAGATTTTGTAAAAAGAAAGGTGAGTCTTTTTAAGGGAAACTCTAATCAGTCTTTTTCTTGTGCTGAAACATCGTTAAGAACAAAAAAATTTTGCTCTCAGTACTTTAAGCACCTTGTTGCGATGTAGTACTGTGACCCACTCAGGCTGTCAGGGTATCTGTGAGCCACAGACTTTCTATCTTTACACTTCCAGCCTTCACAAAGCTGCACAGTCTCAAAGTGACGTTCATGTGTCAGGTGGGCCTCCTGACTTAAGCCTTTACCTCAAAATCTATAAGTCTGCTGCAAGAAGAATCCATGAAGGTCATGAGAATAACAACACACACAAGTTTTGAATTAAGGCGCCTTACTTACTTCCTTGTAATTTTGATCGATGGCCACATAAGAGAAACGGCTATTCTTACAACCTGTTTAGAGTCGAGGTATATTTCAGCCCAGTGACTTTTTTGTTATTAATTAGCAGAAAATAGTTCCTGAAAGAATAGAAATTGTACATATTTTGACAGGATATTTTACACTAGATGATCATTCATTTGGCTTTTTCGTAGCAACAGTGGAGCCACAGTTACTTCCTGCAGCATTTAGTATAAACTGAGTCTTAGAGGAGATGCTTTAATTACGCACAAATGCTGAGATAAGTTGAGTTTCAGGATCAGAAAACAAACAAAATGTGTAGTTTTGGATGCTTCCTCTATATTACATATGTTGTTCTTTTTGTGACTCAGGATCAGCCTCCGTGACTGAGATGAGGATCCGTCCACACTCGCTGGTGGTCCAGTCGTACCGGACTCCCACTTTCTGTCACCACTGTGGAGAGATGCTGTGGGGCCTCGTTCGACAGGGGTTAAAGTGTGATGGTGAAGCTGCTCCCTCGCCTCTAAATACATCTCAAGACTTTTATTAGCTGACATCCGCTGAAGTTTTCACAAAATCACAAGCACCGTTGTTTTCTTTCTTCCTCTTCTCCTCCGCAGGCTGTGGGCTAGACTTCCATAAACGTTGCGCCTTCCATTTGCCCAATAACTGCAGTCGAGCTCGGCGTCAGGTCAGCACCAGCCTCTCCCTGTTTCCACCACGACGACCCCCAACACACTCACTGTCCAATCAGGCGGGAGGCAGTCTGGAAGAGGTAAGGAGTTAATAGGAAGAAGTAGAACTAGTAGACGGTCATCTGTACCACTGATGACTTTCACTCTCTGTCCTTCATCAGATCAGCATGTCCAAGCCCTCATCCAGGCCTCCATCGTGGGCCGAGCCTCCGGTCTGGCTGGGAGTGGGCTACGGTGCCAGTGGCAGGGCTCAGGTCCCTCACACCTTCCAGATCCACAGCTACACCAAACCCACCATCTGCCAGTACTGCCACCGGCTGCTCAAAGGGCTCTTCAGACAGGGGCTGCAGTGCTCAGGTGAGAGGAGGAGGAGGAGGAACACCTTCTGGTCAGGTTCCACCAATATAGCCTGTTAATATATCACATGCAAGCTTCCGACTCCTTGCTAATGTTGTATTACCTGTTAAAAAAACAGTGTGCTAGGTGTCCAAAAAACGAATAAATGGTAAATAAAGTTCATAAATAAATGCAGTGGTGCAAAATGCTAAAAAAAAATAGCTGCAGGTATTAACACAACTTACATACAGTACATCTGTATTGTTGTTATTTCAGTACAGTCATGATATATTTAAGATAAATCACAAACAGTGGTCCCTTTACATAACCAAAGAGAATGTGTATCTTGGTTACAATTAAAAACATAATTGGAGGAATCCTAATAATATACATTTTTGTGTAAAACTTCCTGTCAGAATATTTGAGGTAGTCGTTCAACATTTGGGCTTTTTGCTTCGTTTTTTGTTGCTGAAAATGGGATGATTTCTTTCTGCATGTGGACTCCACACGTGCATCACATCAGACACCATTTGCACCAACATAATTTTGCTCTCCTGGACTGAAACTCGACACCTTTGTTAATTACGGCCGTCAAGACTGTCACAGTGCGTCACAATCGTCCCCTGCTGTCCAAACATTATGATCTGTGTTGAGTTTCACAGCATTGGCCCACTGACTCACTTGGTTGCAGTCTGCTGCTGTTGAAGTCGGGGCTTGGTTACTGTTCAGGCCAACAACTCCCCCTCCCCTCCACACTACAGTCTGTCTCCTCGGCATCAGTTCATGTGTTTGTTGCACTTTATTCCTGCCTCACCCATCCTCTCTTTGGACAGAAGCAGTCATGTTGCTGTGTTCATGCGTGTTTTTGCACTGGATATGTTTTTATGTGTAAGAATCTGCATTTGGTCTCATTTATGTAGATGTATGGATATGGAATTTCTGTGTTTGGTACCCAGATTTATGGAATGTGGAACATGATGCAGATTTGGTGCATCTTCATGAGTGCTTGTGGATTTTACATAGGGCCCCCAACATCTAGAAATGGTCCTGTGCACTGTACATATGAGATAAGTGTCAGCAGCTAGTTAGGTTAGCACAAACACTGGAAATACAGAGAGCAGGAAACAGGGAATCCACCCACCAGCGCTCTTAATGGTTACTAAATTTCAAGTTGCATCTTCTTTAGTTTGCACAACAGTGTGACAAAAATGTGTAAAAATGCCACATTTTAGTTTTCCAGGCTGGTCTGTACTTGTTGACCTGCTGTAGAACAGTCGTTTAACTCCAGACAAGAAAGCAAGTTTGGAATATATTATTGTTGTACTGTTGTATATATATTGTTGTATTATCATGTGTTGAAGAGCAATATAGCATCTCTTAAATTAAGGTCTTAAAGCTCCTTAAAAAACTAGCAAATGTCTAATATTCATCAGTGGAGTGCTTGTACAGCCTGCCTTTTATGTAAAAATGTATTTCTAGTCTGTGGCCATTTTTAGACGTTCTGTTCCAGCAGCGCATTGACTTTGATTAGTCATGTTTGGATTAGAGGCTCATGAGCTCACGCTGGTCCCAAGGAGACCGATGTACCAGCAGTTGTCGTGTCAGGGAGCCTGTACATCCCACTTATTTGCGTGAGCAGATTGGGTTGAATTTTTCCCCGTTCTACTGTGGAGAATCTGAATTTTAATGATGAAAACTGACACTGAAAAATGAATAATTCAGCCACAAGGATGTTTTGCATTTATCATGTCTCCCTCATGACCTTGTACCTTTCCAAACACCAGAGCCTTTCGTTTTCTGTCGGTGTTTTAACCTCCCACTGCTGCTCCTCTGTGATCATTTTTGCAGACTGCAGGTTTAACTGTCATCAGCGCTGCGAGCCGTTGGTCCCCAGAGACTGTCCGGGAGAGAGGAGAGGTGTCAACGGTGAAGGTGAGCGTTGCTCTTCATTCGGTATTCTGGACTTGTGTTAGATCATGGCTCTTTGAAGATGCCCCCCCTGCTCTGATGTTCTCATGGTGCTGAGATGAGTCAAAGCTGATTCACCCTCCGTCTCAAGAATGTTTGTTAGACTCGGCCTTCGGTCTGATTTCAATTCTCAGAAACGTCCCATTTGTCCAAGTAGTGACGATGATTAGCAGCATGATGACTCAGAGAAACAGGAACAAAGGCTGATGAGATGCAGAACGATTGAACTAGATAACATGTTTGACCCTGAGATGAGTTAACACGAGGGCTGTACATTACAGACCTGTATTACTGATTAAGAAAAGAACTGACAGGTTAATCTGCGTAAAGTTTGTTGAAGTTTGATTCATTTCTGGAGAAAAATACAAACCATTTTCTTTCTCCTGCTTTTCAGATGTGAAGAATTGAAGGCATTTTCTGTGTTAATGTCATTTTAAAGTGAACGTCACCATGTTTGTGACTGTTGGTTGAACCAAACAAACTATGTAAAGGTCTCACATGGGCCTTTGGTTTAATATGCACAGACATCATGATTAGATTACTTTAAAATGTAAAAGGAGAAACAGGGAGATCAATAGTTGCAACCCTCATGTTGTTCATTCATGATGCTCCTTTCCCAGAATCCTCAGTAGCTGGTAGCATCTGCCCAGCAGACCAAGATGACAATGAATCAGTGGTCACCACTACGACACTAGATGTCTCTGACGACGAGATGTCCACTGATGGTGACTCACTGGCCGAAGCTGAGGAAGGCGAGCAACTGCAAGAGCCGATGAGGTCAGAGGGTCGATTAGTTATTCTGATGATGTCGTCTGAGCTAAAAGCCGGCTGTGATGTCCTGTAGCTGCAGACCACGTCCTGATTATATCAGACGCATGAATCTGATTTGCAGCTGTTGTCGTGCTTCACCTCCACACACACAGATCAAAACACTCGTCTGTGCTCCCATTCATCACTGAATTCATCTGCATGACAAACTGGGCTGTGGTCAGGGAACTTTTGATCCACACTGCCACCTAGAGGCAACTGCACTGTCTAGAATCAGGTTTTTTATTTCTAAACAAGATGTATTGCTTTTTAAACTTTTTCTCAATGTTTTTGTCACTTTTGTCCTCCGTCTGTCCATCAGTCCGTGTTTCAGCAGCAACATCCCCCTGATGAGGCTCGTCCAGTCGGTGCATCACACTAAGAGGAGAGCTGGAGGCATCCTGAGGGAGGGATGGCTGCTGCACCACACCGACACAGACACGCTGGTGAGAAACACATTCAGACTGTATGTGTCTTTATTTAACATTCAGGTGGTCAGCTGTTCTCACTGGAAACATATTAAAACATTCAGCCAAATTAAAACTACTCTTAAAAAGCGGACTTTAAATACATTTTCATTACCTTTGAGCTCATGATTACATGTTGTAAGTTATAGATAGCCTCCTGTTTGTTCTTCACCTCCATTTTTTCACTTTTTTGCACACATCTGTGAAATAAAACCCTGCATGTTAATCACACATGCGTTCCTACACACAGTTTCAGATTTGTCATTTCTTTTCTCAGAGGAAACGTCATTACTGGATCTTGGACTGGAAGAGCATCACTCTGTACCAGAACGAGAGCAGCACCAAGTACTACAAGGTAGAATGTCTACATGACACACAGACAGATAGAGAAAGGCAGAGCAAGTCTTATATTGTCACACAAGTCTTATATAACTATTTTGATAATCAGTTTATCAGTTAATCATGGATTCTGTTGAGGAAACAAGTGAAAATTCTTTAATTTCTAGCTTCTTAAATAAACTGAATATCTGGGTTGTGGACAAAACAAGACAACTGAAGAGGTCATCTTGTCGTTTGGGAAACACTGACTGACATTTTTCATCATTTTCTGACATTTTATCGACTAAATACCCAATGGAGTCATTGAGAAAAAAACCAACAGATTTATCAAAAATTAATATAATCATTAGTTGCAGCCCTAATATTGTACAGTCTTCAGTGACACCCCTGTCATTTAAGGGTGCCGGATTGTTTGGTGCATACCAGCATTGTTTTGTTCACTGGCATGTCGTTAGTGTTTCTGTGAATTCAACAGCAGTAGCATTTAATCTCTTTGAAAGTATCAGCTGACACCACCGGAAATTATTTAAACATTTTTGTACAAATGTAGGTGAAAATGAATCAACTTTTTGTCCATCAGTGTTGCTGATTTGTTTGTCTTTTCAGACCTAAAAAAGACAATTACAACACAGATAGTGAAATAATGTCACTTTGAAACTATGTATCTGTTCATGCTCACATCAGCAGCTATACGCCGATCAGCCACAGCATTAGAAGCACAGACAGGTGAAGGTAATAACACTGATTACCTCGTTACAGTGGCACCTGTCAGTTAAGCAGCAAATGAACAGTCAGTTCTTGAGGTTTGTGGGTTACAAGCAGGTAAAATGGGCAGCATAGGAATCTGAACCAAAAGGACCGGGCTGTGAAGGTAAGAGGACTGGGTCAGAACATTTACAGAATGTTGCTGAAAGCCTTCATTTCATGCTTTCTGTGGTAGAAAGGTGTCAGAACACACGGTGCTTCATTTAATTCCTGCAAACCAGGCAGAGTGTAAATACTGACCCCTGCCTGCTGCTGAGAGCACACACTAGCATGAGTATGTGAGCATCAGAACTGGACCAAGGAGCTGGGTTGGTCTGACAAATCACATTTTCATTTACGTCATGTGGACTGTTTGGTGCAGGGACGATGTTTACCTGTGGGAGAGATGGCAGGAGGCAGGGTGATGCTCTGGGTAATGTTCTGCTAGGAAGCCTTGACCAGCATTTGTGTTGATGTTACTTTACTGTCTACCTCAGTATTGTTGCAGACCTCAGATTTAAGCCAAACCAAGCATCTGTAGGATGAGCTTGAGAAACAAGTTTGATCCCCACAAGCCCTACCTCGATGTAAAACATGTGCTGCTAATGTCTGGGTGCCTGATTTAACATGACACCTTCAGAGGTTAGTGGACTCCATGTTTTGCCAGGGCAGAGCTGTTTTAGTTCACAGTATTAGGCAGGTGGTTTTAATGTTGTGGCTGATTGATGTATGATGAGCTTTTAAACCGGTCTGTCAATGTTAAACATATTGTAGATTTATGAAGTTAAAAGCAACAAAGCAAAGATGTATAAAGGACTACTCATGAGCTGGGTGTTTAATTTCAAAATTAAAAAAAAGCACACCTATTACTTAGGAGTTACTCCATCTCAGATCATCAGAGGCCTTCTGCCAGACCACCTCTGGTCTGCTTGTAACTTTTTCATCACAAACTATGGATATTTTTAAAAGGCATTTGTGAAAACTTGGATGGATATATCAAGTACATTGTAAGATCCACTGAAATTTAAGGATGTTTAAATGGCAGTATCACAGGAACTGTTAAATATTAAAGGCTGAAATGTTCACTGTCATCTTTCAACATGTTATTGATTTAGAATCTGCAATATGGACAAGTAGACCTAACGACTTTAGGTAAACTGATATATAAAAAAAACTGAAGGCGGAATTAAAAGTCCCATCTCTCAGCACATAGTGTATTAACAGAAACAAGGATCAGAGCCAAAGAAGGGGCACAAGTCAACTAGTGAGTATTTTAGTGTCAAAATAATATAGTCCAACCTCAAAGTGGGCTCAGAAAATGAAAAATAAATCCATGTTTTAAAAAAAAACAAACCAAAACAAACATTTTGAAACTTCACAATTCTGTTGTACTTACTGTACCATAGGATTGCATATAGTTCAGACAGCATCACTAGTCAGCTTCTACATTATCACATCTTTTATGCGACTCTTTTGTTAACTGTTTTTTCCAACTATTTGAGCTGCTTGTCCAATATTGTAGATCCTGAATCAATGACCTGATGAGAACAAACTAATTTCAGGGCTTTTATCTTTAATAGTTCTAGATATTGTCATTCAAGTAGCCTCATATAAAATGCCGAAAGGAAGTGCTGACAGTGGGTAGACTTTAACAACAAAAATTAAATAATTATCTTGGAAAGTATTTAATTTATATGGATAAAACTTTAGGAATATTTTTATAAACATCTGTATTTTATGCTGCAGAAGTTTCAGCCTAATCAGAGCTGGTCGAGCAGAAACTGATGTAGTGACTACTCTGGATAAACCCTCCTCCTCGCCCCCAACAGGAGATCCCTTTGTCCGAGGTGTGGCGGGTCCGAGGCCCCACCCAGCTCTCGGTGCCCTCGTTGCCCGGCGGCAGCGCTCATTCGTTGGAGCTGGTGACGGGTTCGCTGGTTTACTGTGTGGAGGCGGGCGAGGATGGAGCAGCCTGGGAGAGCGCCATCCGCCAGGCTCTGATGCCCGTCCAGAGCAGCAGAGCACACGGCGAAGGGAACAAAGGTGAGCTGAAAATATCATCAACAAACCCTCTGAATTTTCATATCATCAGATAATAAAGAGAAAGTAAAGCTTTTTAAGGTTCATATAACCAAGTATCTGTTGAACACTAATGGATCATTCCACCTCAATTCACGTCTAACCATCTCGTACTTGTCAGACTTTTTTGTGCACACGTATGTTTTTAAGTAAAACAAGTAAAATCTAGGGTCATAGGTAACATTGGTTTTGGAGTTAAAGTTCTTCAAGAAGGTGGGTCATGGCGATGCTGGTTCAGTTTTCTTCGTACCAGTGTGTAGATCAGTGTTTGAAGTACCAGAACATGAGAAATGAAGTAGTAAGAGTCCAGAAATTTAGTAGGCTCATTGATCTGGGCCTACAATATCAATGATGTGGTGTGACCCTGCTTTGATAGAGAAATATAAACCAGTTATATATGATTTGCAAATATCCTAATATAATAATAATAACACAATACTGTAATATCTACTCCGATATTCCACCAACCATAAATCTTTATTTTTCACCTGTGTTTGACACCAATGGGAGTCAAACACAGTTAGTGCCAGTCAGAGGCACTTTCTGAGAAAAATTAATAAAATTAAAATTTTCATATTTATGGCCAATATTAGGACAACCACTGAGCAGGTTTGATGGTGAACCTACTCCAATAGTGTCCCAACTGAAAGAGTTCTATAATATAATTACTGGGCGAAAAGACAAATCATGGTTTTCTAAGTCGTAGTGCTTCAAATGACTTTCTGAAATGTGGCACCATAAGCCATCACATGTATATGTTAGACATATATGTCTATACTTGTTTTTGATTCATTATAACCTTGTTAGTAAAGAGTTAGTCACATAGAAGCATTGTGTTGGGAAAGGCTCTGACTGGCACCATAGTCTATATATTGTATAAGTTTTCCTACTGGTGCCAGTCACAGGGGAAAAAATCAGCCTCTTAGGGTGAAAATTAAAGGCTGGTGAAATATCAAATGGAAAACATGGACATTTTTTGACCAAATTTGCACCATCATACAATTGGTTTGTAGTATTCTATCAAAGTAAGGTTGAACCACTGAAACCATACTAAATATCAACAAGACTGCAAAATTTCTGGACTCTAGCTACGTTATTTGTCAAGTTCTGGCACTTCAAACATCGACACACAGATTGAGGTGAATGCAAAAATCAACATGACTCCACCTTTGTAAAGAATTTTTAACTCAAAAATGAATTTTGAGCCCAGATTTTACACATGTTCAACTCAATCAGTATTCAACAGTGTAGAAGAAAATGATCAAACTGAAGATGGTCAGGTGTGAGGTGTTTGGTGAACTGAGGCAGAATGTTAATCAAAACTTGTTTCAAGTGTGGTGGAACACAGAACCAAAGGAATACCTATGAATTTAGCTATAATGTCCTATTTTTCCAACATGCCCTCTTAATAAATTAGTTTTCTGATTGCAGATAAAGACCGACACAGAGACAGCATGGTGAGGATCAACTTGTGAAGTTACTATTTACATTTATGAAGATCTTGTTCTTGCACAACGTTAAATGTGTGTGTGTGTTTCAGGATATCAGCTCGGTGTATCAGATCTTTACAGACGATGTGTTGGGTTCAGGACAGTTTGGAGTCGTGTACAGAGGTGAGCTGATTCTCAACACAAGGTTTAACAG
Organism: Dascyllus trimaculatus; assembly: GCA_024666655.1. Taxonomy (NCBI): domain Eukaryota; kingdom Metazoa; phylum Chordata; class Actinopteri; family Pomacentridae; genus Dascyllus; species Dascyllus trimaculatus. The sequence goes on along the minus strand of CM045467.1, from coordinate 21,544,967 downwards.
CTAGGAGTGTTTTTAAAATCCTGTGACTAACTATTACTGTCTTTATGCAACTGACTACAAGAATACACAGCAGACAAAGGATGTAGCTGTTTCTAAACTTAGGATTTCTTGTGTTTGACCGCCTGTCCAAAACAATTTGCTATCGTACAAGATCAAGGAAACCAAAGTCTTGACATTTAAGAGGCTGAAATCAGAGAATAGTCCACTGTTTTGCCAAATGATTGTTTAAATCCTACAGTCATTGAATCTATTATCTTACTGTCATTTCTTACTCTTCAGGTACTCACAGAAAGTCGGGTCGACCAGTTGCCATCAAAGTCATCGACAAGACACGTTTCCCCACCAAACAAGAGAGACAGCTGAGGAATGAAGTGGCCATCTTACAGGTATTAGAACTTTTTAAATCAGTTTTAGTGCAGTGTTTATTTAAAAAGTCTTTCCTGCAGCATCTAATATATGAGTGTGTGTGTGTCTCCCAGAATCTGTCCCACCTCGGTGTGGTTCTGTTAGAGGGGATGTTCGAGACTGTCGAGCATGTTTTTGTCGTCATGGAGAAGCTTCACGGAGACATGCTGGAGATGATTCTGTCCAGCGAGAAAGGCCGACTCCCTGAACGCATCACTCGCTTCCTGGTCATGCAGGTATGAAACCCTGATCTCAAGTTGTTTGCATGATGTCAGTGTGACGTTTCCCTCAAAGGTATAATAACCTTTGGGGTTTGTTTTGCCCTTGTGGCAATTTGTGTGTTTAACTTTGACTAAAAACTAAGCTCAAAATTTGTACTGCTTATCTAAATGTTCTCATCTTTACATGTTTATGCTAATGAGCAAAATCAAAGTAACAAAACGATTTAAAGCTGTACACTGGTGGACCACAGAACTGATTTATCTTCTTCAGTCTGTCCACCCCAGCACCAGTGAAGACAGCCATGTGTTTTTGAGTCTCCTCCTGTGACTGCTCAAAAAAATATTGTACCATGAAACATTTATCTCATGTTTGTGGTGCAGATTCTCGAGGCTTTGCGTTATCTGCACTTGAAACATATCGCCCACTGTGACCTGAAACCTGAGAATGTACTGCTGGCCTCTGCGGACCCCTTCCCTCAGGTGGGATTTTACAGTTTTGTACATTTACCGCAGATGCAAGTTGTCAAAACATCTGATTTACTCAGCACTGTGTCACAGGTGAAGCTGTGTGACTTCGGCTTCGCCCGGATCATCGGTGAGAAGTCGTTCCGTCGCTCGGTGGTGGGGACCCCGGCCTACCTGGCGCCGGAGGTGATCAGCAGCAGCGGCTACAATCGCTCTCTGGACATGTGGTCTGTGGGCGTCATCATGTACGTCAGCGTGAGTGGCACGTTCCCCTTCAACGAGGACGAGGACATCCGGCAGCAGATCACCAACGCTGCTTTCATGTACCCACGGCAACCCTGGGCCTCCATCTCTCTGGAAGGTAGGAGCGATTTCTTGGTGCAGTCGGTGCGTTCAAAGACACTCAGTTATCAAATGGGGTCGTTCCATCTCAAACCATCAACTTTATAGAACAATTTCTGCTCATCCATCTCTGATTTGCCTGAAGTTTTTATTGCAAAAATATGGATATTTATAAAGATGTTTGGGAAATTTTAGCTTGAAATATTAGATAATTTCCAATATAATAGTTCTTTAAAAATTTCCTGTCAACACATTATTCCAAACACTGAAATGCCACAGTATCTCAGCAACTATTAAAGATAACAGCCAGAAATTATTAATATTATGATTTATCATCTTGTCATTAATAAAGAATCTGCAATATTGGACAAGTTGATCAAATAGTCTTTGATGATGGGCGAGTTGAAATATGAAAAATGAAAAGTTCCATCTTTAAGCATATTACCGAAAAATGTGACACTGCAGAAGTCAACTAGTGATGTTTTTTTAAGCGCATGCAGTAGCCTGCCACAGTAACACAAACATGTAGAATACTTTTTATATGAAATACTTTACAAAATGAAATGTTTATTGAACTTTTAAACCTGATTAGGCAGGTATGACAAGCTGTAATGCAGATAAGAGAAGCCTAAGCCAAGTAGAACGGAGCTCTTCAAAATCACTAAGATTTATTTTTTACTTTAAGATGGGCATATTTTTCATTTTCTGACTCTGTAAACCTCGGTGTTGAGGAGACCTGTCATATGCTTGTATGTAACTTCATGATGATGTCATTTATTTTCATATTTCAAACTTTTTCATATTTTCCTGTGATCTACTTGTGCAGCATTACAGATTCTGAATCAATGGCATGATGAGAAATGAGTGAAACATTCAGGCTTTTATCTTGAATAGTTGTTGAGATATTGTCATCTTGGCATCAAAGCCTCAAAGTGTGATAAAAATGTACTGAAAGTGGGTCAGTGGGTAACTGTATGAAATCTATATATTTTGGAGGATATATCAGTCTGATATTCCATAGATACCATTTTAACTACCCAGAGTTTATGATGAGCAAATCAGAGGCAGTCAAGCAGAGAGCTCCCTGATGATCTGAGATGGAATAAACCAAAGGGCAACTGTGTGAATGCAAGAAATGTCAGTAGTTGTACCATTATTACAAAATCCATGTTGAATTTTTCTATGTTGCACTTTCACAAACATATTTTATAAATTCTGCAACTGATAATCTGTAATTAGACGTCAATGTATGTCATTTTAAAAAGCTGACGTCAAGTTTTTAATCCACTGATGTTTCCATTAAATCTAACAACTGAACAGCATCATTAAATGCTGTATCTGCTTGCTGTAGCTCTTAAATATGAGTGGGAGAAATCTTTTTTAAAAAAACTTGTTTTCACATCTTATTATAGCTCAACAACCTTTCAAACAATCTGGATATTTTATGCCTCATCTTCTACTCATTCCCCAAATTCAGCCTAACTTCTTTATATTTTTGAAAACTTTGGGATGTAAACTGAAAGCTGACATAAGTTTCTGTTACTCTGGCGAGTGTGTGACCTTGCAGTCTGAGATTGTAAGTGGGATAACATTCATACCCCACTGATTCTTGATCTTCTCCTGCTGCCCACTGGGTGACTCCAGTGAGTAAATCCTCTCCACTCAGTCTCTGTCCATTTTTTTTCCTTCCTAGCCGTGAGCCTCATTGGTAACCTGCTGCAGGTGTCGGTGAGGCGGAGGTTCACTGTAGGCAAAGCACTGGGACACCCCTGGCTGCAGGTGAGATACTTCATGCTGTCAGGGTAACAAAAGAGGCTCTGACAAATGTTTTGAAAGTACAGATGTGGGCCAGGATACTTACACATACTTGAATTTCAGTATGATTATATTTGTAATACTGTGGATGTAGATTGTTGATATGAAAGGTCAATTTGGACATTATTTTGAGCTACTATTGAACTTGCAATTATCAACAAAATAAGGCTTTTCCTCACCACTGGAAACTAGTTGATGATGGTATTATTAAAGAAACCATGTTTTCACCTGGTCAGCTGTTGAGTTCCTTAAAAATGAAGAGTTAGAGGTTAGAGGGGAATATTTTCAAATACAGTTCCATTATTTTTCTTCGTTGTCTTCTCTCCTCTTCCCGCTCCTGCAGGACTTCCAACTGTGGTGTGACCTCAGGGAGTTTGAGCTGAGGATGGGCTGCAGGTATCTGACGCACCGAGGAGACGAGGAACACTGGATACGTTTTGCTCAGGAGAGGGGGATGGACTTCCCCTCACACCTCTGCTTGGACCCTGACAACGAGCTGGACATGTGACCTCAGCACAGACCTTAAAGGTAGGACAGTTTATGGTCTGTATGTCCGAGTAGAGCATCAGTCATCCAGGTCTGCTCGAGCACTTGGGATTTCTCGTCAGTACAGTGTAGATAAAACATTTCATGCTAAAAATTGGCAAACCAAGTTTCGTGATGTGCCCATTGACCCTAAATTGTTTCCTACTACTTGTATACTCATGAAAAAACAACACAAACAACTGTTTTTTTAATAATATAATTTTCCTTTTTTATTCCAAGTTGAGGTTTTTAAAATTTAACTGTTTGAAAGTGAGTTTTTATGGCATCAATGATGATGGACAGAATGAGTTGAGGATGAGGGGAGGAAGAGAACGGAGCACAGATCATGCACAGGGAGGAATCCACTCGCACTGATTATCACGGCTGACCTGTCATTTTAAAATGGGACCAAAACCTTATGTGCTTCCTCACTGACATTAGGCCTCCCATGGTCCCACGTACAGTATCGATTCTTATTTTTGTCCACAACTTTCTTGATGCCCTATTGTCTCTCACTGCTCTACACCTCTCTCGTCCCTTGTCCTTGTTATTTTAAATTTAGCTGAATCGTGTCCCAGAGCTAAAAGGAGTTTGGACAGGGGAGAGGTGTGTGGGATCGTTCTCCCTGGTCGTAACAGTTAGTCTTTCTGTTTTCATTCTTGAGTCACCATCCAGCCATGGCCGTTGCTGTATTACCCACAGTGCTTTGCTCCCTCTGTCTGCATTTTAATATTCAGTGCTCAGGTTTAGTTGCTCTCATTCATCCTCCATTAGTTCCTGAGTTTCTTAAGGCTTTAAGATCTCCAGGTTAAAATTAATCTTTGCTAACATTCAGGTTTCACAGTGCTGTGGTTTGCAGTTTTTACAGTGAGAATTTTCAGTATTATGCTGCCTTGAAACATAATAGCACCTGACCTGCTTCGCTCCTACTGACTCTGTTTGCATTTTTTGTATGATTAAGGAAGAGTCAGTGACTCAATGACAGTGTTTCTAAACTTCAACATAGCATGCATGTGCACAAATACACAACCAACCAAGCCAACTGACCAACCAGCTTTTTTATCACGTTTTCTTCTTTAATTACCCTTCTACAAAAAAAGTTTTTAGGTAGAGAGGGAAAGAGCAGGAGGCTTTGCTCAAAGCTAACACTTTATCTACCTTTTTCTCTCATTAACACCTCCTCTTTAAAGTCTCCTAAAGGCAGGTATGTTATATGTACGCTGCTTACATAAGTTCAGTGCAATACCTGGTTTTTTAAAGGCACCCTAACAGATATGAGAGAGTATCTGGCCAGTCCAAACATAATCTCAAAGATTTGAGCAAAGTCTACAGCTCTCCCCCTCTCTGAGCAGTGTTCCTGGGCATGAAAGGAGGGATGGGAGGAGTAGGGAAGAAAGTTAAGATTTGAGAGAGGAAAAATGATAAGAACAAAGCATATAGAAGGACAGTGGAAGGGTTTAAATTGCTCTCCGAACAGGAGAAATAGGAGAAGCTGGGAAGAAGGGATGAGGAGCAGCGGCTGTGTTTATAAGTCGCTCTCTCCGTAGAGGGCGCTGGAGAAGGAGATGTAGTCCAGGGCGCCGGGGGGGCTTTCGGGTCCGACGTACCTGGTCATGCGGCTGATGCAGTACTCTGCCTGCTCAGGTGGCAGCTCCCTGCGCAGCTCGTCCACTGTGATGTACATCTGCAGGAGAGAGGTGGTGGTCATGTGTTATTTATAGAGGCGAAAACGCATAGTTCTAATGTTGATGCTTTAGTAGAAGGAAACTAGACTTCTTTGTCATTCTTGAAGACATTTCACCTCCCATCCAAAATGCTTTCTGAGTTCTGACTGGTGAGGACTTCTGGGTACTTATTATTGTTGCAAAGCATATGATTTAAGGTGTGAATGGTGGTGAAACTGCCTCCTCTGTTTAGAGATGGCTGTTCCAGTTTCACATAGATGGTTTCCTTGATTCTTCTCTCACCAGGTTTGAAATACTGTTGTCACTGACCAGAAAGTGGACTTTGCTGTCCTCAAAGGAGTGTCCTTTATCATTCAGATGAACTGCTGAGGAGTTGCTCTCCTGTGTTAAGCCCGTGCAGAGGTTGTTTAGTCTTTCCTAAATGGAGATTGGTGCGCTTCTTGCTGCACTGACTTAAATATATTGGACATATATAGCACTGCTCAGCTTGTGTTTGGCTGCATACCGGATGATGTTATGTCAGTTCACCTTTTCTTCTGTTTGATCTGCTGTTTTTTTCCAGATCTCGTTGCTGACTTAATGAATTCCCAGCTGGAATAGCCACAGGTTTTCAGTACTTTAATGTGCATGCTCCTTTTTGCTTCCATCCGTCTTTGTAGGGACATTCTCAGCCTGGAGGTGTAAGGTTTCTTGACTGTGCAGTGTATACCGAGGTTGATAAAAACCTCACACCACTGTCCTGAGAATGTTTCTACCAGGATGGAGGGAAAAGAAAGGCAGCGCACACACACATATTAAAAGAGCACTTAAAACCTGAGGCTATTCCCACATAACATCAAACAGAAGAAAAGAAAAGGTATAGCTAGAAAAGCACTTGGAGAGCGCAGATCTCTGCCAAGCAGCTCATTTCCAGAATCCTTCAAAAAATTCCTGGATCCACATGGTAATCCAGAACATAACCAAAATCTAATCATCTGTTCCTTGTCCCATTATTAACATTTCCTGAAAATTTCATTAAAATCTTTTCAAGTTATCTTCCTAACAGATAAATGCTGGCTAAAACATTACCTCCTGCCCCCTGGTGGAGGCAAAGGTAACAACACTGTCATCCTTCAGAGCCCCCTGAAGGTCACAGTGGGAACTTTTCCAGGGCTGCTTTTGCGTTTCCTCACAGTAAGCTTCACATTCCTTCTGGTCCATATGAACTGTTGGTGTGTTGGAACAGTTCAGTTATAATTCACTGCCTGTTTACAGAAACACTGCAGATACTGGAGGCAGGGGATGATGAGACAAATTGCATGATGCATGTACTGCTTATTCATTTTAAAAGGCTGATCTCTAACATTCTCCAGCTACTCTGCCTGGTTCTGATGGTGAAGCTCTGGCTGGTAATATGGTCATTGTTTGGTCTTCATCTGCTGCTGTGGTTCAGTCTGTGGTGCTTTGGCTATGTCTAGCTGTTACTATTTGAACCTGTGGTCCTTCTGTGACAGATGCATTTGTTTATTTATAACTTCACAAATAAGGTAACTTCAATATGCTCAGCCAGCAAAACTATCACTGAACACACAGTACAGCAGTATTTAGGAGCTGCTGAACTGGCTCCTCTAGTTTCCTTTTGAGTGCAGTGGTACCGATCTGTGCCAGAGCGGCCACAGCTGAAGGTGAACGGACTCTTTGTAGACAGCCACAGGTTGTGACTACAGAGAGTCAGTGCACTCACACATTCAGAAAAAAATCTAGAATAGCTGGTTTAGCAGTTCTCTCACTGACCACTGGTGAGACAGACATAGCTTTCATTGTCGCCGGCTGAGTGTTGTAGTTAAAGCTACTGCACTCCTAAATAAACGAAAACATCTGTTACAGAAGTAGCAGGTTCAAACAACGGCTGGAAATATCCACAGCACCACAGATTAAACCACAACTGAAATCCAAACAAAAACCATATCCAGCCACAGCTGAATACTATCAGAGATGAGCCTTTAAAAAGAATAATTAGCAATAAATGCATCCCACAAAGGCTCACATAATCTCTCCTTCCTGTAATATTTGCACAGTTTTGCCCTAAACTGGGAGTGTATTATAACTGGACCAACATGCCAACTATTGACATGGAGCAGAAGGAATGTAAAGCTTACTGTGGGGGAACACAAAAGTAGCTTTCTCACTATGACCTTCAGGACACTCTAAAGCTCTGTAGGATGACAGTGTTGTTCTGACTTCTTTCCTTCCCTGTGTGTTGTTTTCTCTGTTTTTACCTGATTTTTCTGCTGTCTTAATGAAGGCCAAGTTGGGAAAGCCACTGATTTGATAACCCTCAGCTTATGTTCCAGTTGGTGGTGGGAATCAGCAGGTACCGGTCTGTGTGTGACTTCAAGCTGAATGTTGAGGCTTCCTTACTCCTCAGTGTACACAGACCAATACCTGAATCCATCACTTATTGATACAGAAGCTGGGGCTTATCAGAACCTTACACTACTGGACTGAGAATGTCCCAGCACACACATTATGGAAGCACTAAAAACCTGTGGCTATCCCAACTAGGCCTTCATTAAGTCAGCTAACGGATCTAGAAAAAACGGCAAAATAAAGGACAGGTGTAACAATAGTATCATCCTGTATGTATTAGGGCTGGTCCGAATAGCAATGTCTGTGATTCGGATCCAATTAGTGACGAATATTTGGTTCGTGCAAATAGAAAGGTAATAAAGACAAAGATTTCAGGCTGATACATACATAAGTATCTAGATACAAATTGCCTAAATGTGGGTTTTTTTTGTTTAATTGTAATAAATTAACACATGCTACATATTTTGAAGGGTCATTTCACATCTAGTCAACTTATCTGTGCTCTCTAGTGGACAAACTATGCAATGACAATATTTGAAACCTAGTGTGGAATGTCCAACAACTACTGTAACTACTCGCATTCTTATTTGTCTTTGAACAATGCACATTTTACATTTTATGCTACTTTTTCTAGTTATGTTTTTTGTACTGCTTAAATTCTAAGACATTGAATGGGAGCAACTGTAACGTAAGCAATTTCCCCTGGGGGTCAAAGTATTTCTAATTCTGCTTGTGATTAATGGAAGCCATTTGTGTACCATGACAGTGTGTTGTCCTAAAGAAATCTGGGTTTAGTAATCCCTTACCTCCACTATCAAAAACATGTCATGTTTTCATGACTAATGAGTTTAGGTTACTGCAGAAAGCTGTTTGGAACCTGACTTCTTATCATCCTGTCAGTGCCTTTTAAGTTGAGCTTCTTGTGTTGCATGTAAAGCTAAATGGTTGCTGTGTTTGTCTGCTTACCTTGTCTGATGCCAGAATCTTGAAGGAGGCCATGACTTGTTCTGCAGTGTCGGTCTCAGCGGTCTCGCGGGTCATGAAGTCGATGAAGGCCTGGAAGGTCACCACGCCTGTGTTGTTGGGGTCCACCAGGGTCATAATGCGTGCAAACTCCACTTCTCCCTGTCAGCAAAACAATGTATTACTTCAACATCATTACTGTACAGTTTAAACCAGTAAATATGTATGTTAAATCATTTGGACTTATACTGATTAATACTTTCACATCCATTCACTGTTGTGTACATATTAACTTAAACAAGTCAAGCCTCTCTAAGTGTGAGTTTGTTCTTGAAGTTTGCACACTGTACTAACCAGATCGTAACCCATGGAGATGAGACAGGCACGGAAGTCGTCTGGGTCCATCATGCCGTTTCTCTTCTGCAAAGGAGAAAGACAACTGTGCTTTAATTACTGTAACAGTTTATACATTAAATTACAAGATTACTGAGAGTCACAGTAATAGTGCTCATGTTTCATTTCCTTACTGGTGTTAAAATATGGAGCATTGACTGAAGTGATTTTGAAATTTGGTTATTGCAAGACCAAAAAATGCACATGCATATCTATTAAATCGATTTTCTATAAAACAGTGATTAGTCTGTGTTTTGTATGGATGTTCATCTTTAAAATAATAGCTAAACCAACCGAATTTACATCTACAATAATTTACAAGCACCTTACCCTGTCGAAGTGGTTGAAGGAGGCCCTGAACTCGTTGAGCTGCTCCTGGCTGATGCCCTTGGCGTCACGGGTCAGGATCTGGTTCTCCACCTCGTTGATGGTTCTGGCGATGGTGGTGAGCAGCTGCTCCCAGCCCACGCGGATGTGCTGCAGAAGTGAAGGAATAGGAAGAGATCACACATAAGAGAGGGTAAGAGACACTTTAAGCAAACGCACAAAAAGTTGGAGGGTCAAACTGTCGTCACGGCTGCAGTCAAGTTCACTGCACCTCCATGGTGTAGTTGGTGTGTTTGTTGTCGAAGATAAGGGACTCCTGGCTGAGCTGGTGGTCTCCCTCCAGCTTGTCAATGTTGGATTTGTAGTTGATGATGTTTTGTTCGTACTGCTTCAGGCTGTTCATCTGTTCCTCCAAGGAGCCGGCGATGTCCACAGACACATGGCTGATCTCCTGCAGTCAAAAAACAGGGAGGACAATGACAATTTTGAAAAACAAAACGTCCAAACATGATGTTTACCATTTCTGCTCAATGAATTCAAAGCAGCACCAAATCTTTCCTTTGTGCTTTACATGCAATCCTGGTGTTCTTGTTTAATAGCTGTATATATGTAGATACATCTGCCTCTGTCCTGTGTCCTGTTCATGAGTTTCAAATCTGCTAATTCACTTCAAATTGAGCAATCAAAACTGATATATCCGAGCAGGAACTAAAAGTAAATCGTCACATTTAAATTTACTTTAAACTGTCTTGAAAATTAACCTTTCAAAAAGCACACTTACATATGTTACTGTATTGTTTAGTACTGATAGGTTGTGTTTTATAGCCTTTTAATACTCTCTTGCTGAATCTCTGTTTTTCTGCTTAACATTATTGTTTACAACTTATTAATTAAAGTGTCTAAACTATAAAAACTCCAAAATCATGAATGGTATACAGGCACTGATGTCCAATCTAACAATTCTACTGTCTTTGTTGTATTTTGGAAACTTCATAGATTTTTTACGCTGACTGGCTCCATTATTTAGCACAAGCAAAGGTGCCGTTTCTTTTTACATCACTGACAGTCTGGTGTAGTGTGACAGTACCACTGTACCTCCATCTTGGTTTGAATCCAGGGTCCAATGATGTTGGCCTGGGCAGCAAACTGGCGCCTCAGCCTCTCATTGGCCTGCTGTCTGGCCACCTCCTCCTGGAGCATTTGGTCTCTGAGGGGCACAAAGTGCTTCACCTGCAGATAATTCAAATTCAGTTACAAGAGCCTCTTCAGTGAACATAGATGTACTTAATCATTATTATGCATAAATGTCAAACCCTTCTGTAGCCAAGGTCTGTTACATTTTACTGAAATGCTAGATGCAGCCTTGCTGCATCTCTACAGCTTCATTCAAACCCACTGACAAATTTATAAATATTTTATATACAATTTACAGTCACCGGAATATTACCAGACTGCTCTAGTAAAGCACTTTTTCTTTCAGTGAATTAAGTTATTATAGAAGTTAGTGAAGTTTGCAAAGTATGTATAGTATTCCCATTTCAGAACTGTCACAGTGTACTTTTTGAGCAGAGTTGGTCTGATTTGTGTCATTATAACTGTACTGACAGATTGTCCTGTGCAGTTATTTTGATTTCCCCTGAGAGCTCACAGCCTGTAGTGTTCAGTGTCACTCTAAGCTAAATGTACAGTACTATTTCTGGCTTGTCACTGTGTGAGTACTGTACTTATAATTAGCAAGATGACCAAATGCAGTCCAGAGTTAGGCAGACATATCCTTTTTACATGTCAACTTATTTAAATAAGAAGTAATAAACTGATTTTAAAGGTGATCATGCTATGTTTACTGCATAATCTATAATAATTAACTTGTCATTTCACATTGCTGCTACTCGACTATGAAACCCACATGATTTTTCTTGGATATGTTTGATTTGACTCACAGTGTCCCACTTAGTGCTGATGTCCTGGGGGCTGAGGTTGGTGTACGGGTTGATTCCGGACAGCTTGATGCCGTAGGTCTGGGCAATCTTCAGGATCTCGTTGTGGATGCCCATGGTGGCCATACGCTCCTTATCGGCCTCGGGCAGAGTGGCCTTGAACTGGTCATGAGCTGTGATCAAACTCTGTACAGGAGAACAGTGGTGGTGAAGAGCACGGACTTGCATACATGTTTGACTTTAAATACTGGTAACTGAAGTTCTTGTTTAAGGACTAAAGAGTTTGTGTTTTTGTGTAGCTGTATAGATTAAGGAAAATGACTGCCACAGTCAGATGTTAGCTCATGAATTTCATCTTGTTTCACAGCCAACCCAAATGTCAGCAGATTTTTCCATCCCTCAGGGAGTACACAGTAAATAATGCATCTGCCTGAAAAACACTGATACATAATTGCCCTATTCTATCATTACTACTCTGGTTGACTTTTAATAAATCTGTGCTAGTTAAAAATTCAAAACCTGCAACCATGTGCATTAGTGTTTACATAAGAGCCCTTTTTCTTAAAGATTTAGTGAAGTAAGCTGTCAGTAGAGAAAAGCACATTACAGACATTTGGATGAGTGAAATTCTCCTATAAAGTTGTTTCTGTTTTTAAACGGGTTGTGATTTTTGAACTAGAATGTTTTTGATGTCCAGGAAGGCAAACAACCACCTGAGACAGTTCACATTTTATATTTTATTTTTTTTATTTAAATATTTTATTCAAACATTGATATAATTACTAGTAATAATTACAAAAAAAAACATAAAAAATCCAGTGCTTGTTATGTCGACATATGGGGGGTACCTGGATCTCTTCAATGCTGTGGACAATGAACATGTCCTGCAGATCCTCCATGGCTCCGTCCATCCAGTTGTTGAAGGGCGCTGCCCTCTTAGCAAACTCCAGGTACAGCTGGTCGATGGTCTCCCACAGCTTCTCCACACGCTGCAGTCACAGAAACAAACACTCTTATTACCAAAGCAAAGGTGTGGACACGATCACTGGGTGATCTGAAACTGTAACAATTGTAAAATGTGTTATTTGAACTGACTGAATTACTAGTTTACATTCGACTCGTTTAACAATTTCAGAACAAGAAAATTAACTTTGCCAATTTTAAAGACATTAGAAAGAGTTCATGTTGCGCCTTTTGTTTTAAAAACCTAATTATTTAGGTTTACCTCCAGTGCGTCCCTCCTCTTCTGGGTGAGGGTGCCCAGGTTGTCCCACTGGTCACAGATGCCCTGGCAGCGGGCATTGACTGTGGCAGCATCATGGTAGTCCAGCTCACTGGAGGAGAGTAACAAACACCACTATGAGTGATTTATACTCATGACAAAATTTACTTAAATGATTATCTAATTTCCATCTAATTTTATTAATATCAGATTGGTTCCTTAGCAAAACCAGCTGAGATTGTTTGTAACATTTCTATTTAATCCATTACCATGAATATTCAGGTAACTTTACAGTTTAATCCATTATGGTTACTTGCTCCTCACTGCAATACTGATAAAAAAAACCCCAGCGATGGAAAGTAAACTTATAGTTAAGATATATTAAGACAGATAAGTTAAGTGAAAATATCAAAGTTCAGGAAACTAAAACTATTCTGTGCAGTGATCACATTTACCCCAAATCTCTGATGCATACTAGGCTAAAATATTTAACGTCTTTTCCCCCTTTCCTGCAACTGAGGGGTCATCTGAGAACATTTGGCAATGGAGAACATAATATGTGCTTTTGAAGTACTGAATGATAAATTACTGGTGGCACACATACATATTCAGCTTTATGGTGCTGATCAGCTCTTATACTGTATATAACATCAAAGAGATCTCAAGACTATCTGTGAAAAAACAGCCCTGAGGAGTGGTGAGGAATATGGAGAGTCTGAGATCAGAGGTTTCTGTGCTTTCATGAACCATCCTTTCATCTTTTTATCACTCATTAATATGCTTTCCACTCAACTGTTGCATCTTTTGTTCCTCCCTGTATTCACAGCTTCATCTTCTCTAAACATATCTCTCTAATCAAGGCTATTAGGACTCCTGAAACACTTCAGTCTCTTTCCCTGATCAGCCACTCATCGAGCATAATCTTCGTTCTTGATACTTTTTTCAGTTCACTTTTTTCTCTGCATCTCCCCATGACCTTAACGTTACAGAGTCCCCACGAATAAGCTCACTTATGGATATTTCCACTAATTTACTACCAAAGACTATAAAAACACTTGACTCCTGCCCAAAAGGTGAAAACCCTTGAAAGTTCCAGTTCTAGTTTCTTTCTCCGGATCTCTGCTCTTACTTCAGCTCCTGGGCGATGGCAGCGATCTGCTCCACTCTGTCCTGGTGAGCGGCGAGGTCGCTCTCAAAGGCCTCATGCTTCCTCATCAGGGCTCTGATCTCCATCAGAGAGGCCGACTCATAGTCCTTCTGAGACAGAAGATCCTCCTTACCTGAAACACATCGATGTTTCATCAACTGTGGAAACATTTTACTACAATGAAAAGTCAGGACTACAAGCTTTGACATTTATACTCTTGCTGTAGTTCAGCCACTGATCCTGTCTTCCCTCCTTTTCTCAGACTAGTTATAGCTATGGGTTTTATTGTCCCCATAAAGTATTATATAGTCTTACAACTCCACCATGTGATTTATTGTCATTAAGGCATGTTACCTTAGATTGTGTAGTCACGATTGAGGTGAGATGGGGGAGTAACAAGCTACAAAAAGTTAATATCCATATTTCATCTGACAGTACGATAGAAACAAAAACAATGAGCCACCAGAGCACCTTTAAATATCTATTAATCTTTTGGTGACATTTTTCTTCTTCATAATATACTTTTTAATTTCTTTTCCCTCTTTGTAACTCTAAGTGACAGAGAGGGAACACAAGCAACTGGGAAATTACCTGTGGTCTCATTTGTATCTGCTATTTCTTTCTGAAACCCAAGCCATTTCTGGACATTGTTTGCTCCTGTAACATTTTTATTTATTGCAATATAAAGTCCTGCACTCTATAGAAACAGAACAGCCATGAATAGCAGAAGAGAGAATTCCAATATGTCTTTCATGCAGTACAACAAGGCCATATTTTCATAAATCATCAGAAAAAGAATAAACCAAAGTTGACTTTCTTCGACCATTTAGCTTGCAAAAATTGAAAAAATAATCTAGAATCAACATGTACAGCATTTTCTAAGTGTCCACATCTGTTACCACCACTGTCAAAAATTGTGGCTCCACAAACTATAGATTATAGATAGTTTCCATACTCTCCCATCTGCTCTGTGTAAACGCAACCTGAGGTTCAGCCAAGAAGTCAGTAAGTTTTTGTCATGGGAGTGCTGCTTACATCTGAGTCACTACTGGCTTCACACAGATTTTTTTAGTTTTTGGCAGAATCTGGTAAGAGGTGGTTTTGGTACATTTTTAAATGAATAAAATAAATCGATTTTGATTAAATATCACAATTCTTAGCTTATATTTGGTTAAAGTTTTCTGACAGAATGGCTCATCACATATTCAAGAGACTATTCTTTCCATTCTCACAGTGTCTGTCTCTGATAAACGTCATTTTGGTTAATTTTTTAAATAACATGCTTTTCAAACTTACTGAGCAGTCCCTCCAGGAATTCGCGATGTTGCGATCGCAACAATTAACGCAAATTCAACCAATCTCTGTGAAATGAAACCTTGCAATTTCATCCAATCACCGCCACTTTTCTGCAATTTTGGCCTGCCTCCCGTGAGTTCCACCAATCATAGCAGTCGCCAGCGCAAACGTAATGCACGTACGTCACCGAATTCACTTCCTTGTTTATGGTTTGAAGATGCAGACATGTGCCATAGTAACGTCTCTCACTTACCAACAAAAATTACTGCTAAAGACCTGCAAAACAATTCCCTGATGTTCTTCATGAAAGCGGAGGTAAACTGTTTTGCACTCCGTGCAATATTGAGGTGGAACATAAATGAAATTCATCGATTGACAAACACTTTTCTACCGTAAACATATTAGGAGAATGGGTGACCAGACCAGACAAATCACCGAGACGGAAGCTGTTGCATCCAGATCTGTGTCCAGCACTGAAAGAATGAAGGTCAGTTAGATTCATTAACTGATGTGACGAGCTGTGAGCGTGTGTGTGTGAATACGTGTGTGCCAGGATGTGAAATTAACTTTTTAAACTTCTTAAATTTTCAATGAATTATACAAAACAAAGAAAAAATGCAACTTTTTAACAGCTTTTTACTGTCTCCTGCATTTTCATCGCAACAAATACACTTAAAACATTGCAACTAACATTGCAATTTTTTTAGAAAAACTGCTGCTAATTCAGGCATTTTAGGCTGCAACAAGCTTTAAAAATGCCTGCAAAATCCTGGAGGGACTGACTGAGGTTCAGAGGGTTACACTGTAGAGTCTGCAGGCCATCTGACTTGCATTTGTTTGGCAACAAAGCAACTACAGAAATTAAAAACTTGTACATTCCATGCAAATTATGTCTCTTTCATCTATCAAACCTTTCTTTGGTCCGTACCTCCAGTCCAGGACTCGTGCATGGCACACTTCTGCTTGAACTTCTCAGCCAGGTGGTCAAGTCTCTCCAGGCGGCGGATCTCAGTCAGCAACCACTCCTCATAGCCCTTCTCCACCTGCTCCAGACCCTTCCAGGCATTAGCAATATCCTGATGGAGATGCAGAGGTTTTGTTATTACTGCATGCAGAGAACAAAAAATATGAATCTGATTTCTTGACACTTGTTTGAGGGAATTAGGTGTTTGAATGCTGACTGCATTCTTCCAAATTAGATCGTGAATAATGAAATGTGTGCCTTAAGAACATTTAATATCTGTGTAAATTTAACAAATTAACAAAATTAAAACCCTACAAATGATACTTTTATACAACTACACTGCAACAGTAAAAGCTTTCTGGTAAAAAGTATTATTGGAATGAACATATGAGTGACATGTTCAGACAATACATTTTTCAGGGTGTTTTGAAGTATTTAAGCTTTAAAGGATGGCAAATAATGCAGGAAACTAACAGTAATTCCGCAGCTGATGTTAAAGCTTAAAAATCCACATTAATGCTGTGCAGCAACACAGTGAGCTAAAAATCTGTCCTGCTCACCGACACCATCTTGCCCTCAGAGGGCATGAAGGCGGGCCTGTTGCTGAGCCTCAGCTTGGTCTGCAGGGTGTTGAAGTTGATCTCCAGCTGACATTTCTCCTGCACACGGGGTGGCTTGTGGATGCGGCGATAGTCACGGAAATCCTCCAGCTTCTGCTGCATGGCGCGCATGGTCTGCTCAGCCACGCGGTTCTCCAGCCAAGGGATGGTGCGGCGGATCCACTCAAGCAGCTGCAGAAACACAGGAAAGGCGAAGATTAATTATAAGATCATTTGGAAGGTTCAGCTTATATGGGGTGTTTAAAGTTTTAGCTCTCGTTGACTTTGGATTTTAGATTTGAGAGATTTTAGCTATTTCCATGTCACTCTGTTTCTGTACCATTTCTCTACAAAAGAAAGTATTTTCCAAATTACACAAGGACATAGTAGTAATTTTCAATATTTTCTCCTTCCATTGACTCTTGAAGTTTTCTCAAATCTTCTTTTTTCCCACTCAAGTTAATCGATGATTCAAGAAAAAGTAAATTATGTTTGTTCACTGAAGCTTACCCAAAAAACGTTCTTACTAATGCCAAGACTTTTTGCTTTTTTCCCCTAATATTTTACCAATATATACTGAACAATTTAGATTCTTAGGGTACAACTCAGGTCTAAAGAAATAATACTAATAAAGCTAATAATAATACAGTCTTCTACTACTACGACGGCTACTACTACTAATAATAATAACAACAATAATATATAATGCAGCTGTAAAAACATTTGATGGTCATTTGCATTTGACTAAACATTCTCTTAAATAAAAGGACTGTCCAGAAGATAATCAATAATTAAAATTATCAGTAGCAGATACATTTTGTTCAACAGCTAAATACCCTCTTGACGGTAAGCAATTGCCTTGATATGTCCTAATCAAAATCCTTACTGAAGCAGCTTTAAATTGCTAAATTTTGTGAAGGAACCACACAAATAAACTGACTGTTACATATCTGCAGTATATTAATATACTGTCTTAATGTCTGTGTAGGAGAGTGTAAAGTATATTGTTCTCAGCTGCTCTTTTTAAGTTTCTATGACTGTGAAACTGTGAAAAATCTATTTTTCCTGCAGTGATTTTAGAGCTGTGTCATATAAAGTCAGTAGGAGGACCTGAAAGATTAAAAAAAAAGCAGCAGGTTTAAACTGCGGGAACATTAAAGTGTTGCTGCAGAGGAGGATGTGCAGGACAGACTGAGAGTGGGAGTATTTGATTGCAGCGGTTTCTCACCTCGCTGGCCAGCTTCTCGTACTCCTCCATCAGTTTCTCATTCTCCTGGTTGACGGCCAGCACCTTACAGATACGGTTGGCAGCTGTCTCAGCCTGAGAGAAGGAGAGTAACAACACTTAATATATGTAAAATATACAACCAACACTCATACAGCTCTCACATCTATTTGTAAAGGTTGCCGTTTTATCATGTTCACGTTATACAGTTAATTTACTGTAAGCATCAAGGTCCAAATAGTGGGAATCGAGTATTTTACAATTAAAAATAAAACTATACCATAAAAATAAAACACTATCACACCTGCTCAGCACCGGCAAAGGCGTGGTAGAAGCAGGACACATAGGTCATGATGGCCTTCTCATCAGGTTTGGGTGTGTTCACAATATCTGAGGGTGTAACAAATGATAACGTTCAATTATTATAAACATCTTTCGAAACACCATCCCTGATCAGGCAAAGCAGAGTAAAATGATCATTACAGCACATTTGTCCATTATTCTTGTTGATATTCCATCCCATAAAGCAGCTTTTTTACTGGAAATGAACTGACTCACTAAAATGACTGATGCTACAATAAAGTAAGGAACATTATGATTTAGTCTTGTATTGATGAGTCATTGTGGGATATTTGCCTAAAAAACGGCCAAATTTCCGAGGTCAGAACCATCAGTGTTTCAATAGATGCTTTTAAAGTGATTTAAAAAGCACTTATTTTTTAATGCAGGTGGTTGAATATCAAGTAAGAAGGACCTCTCGTCCTTGTGCCATCTGGCATTGTGTATTTTACTCCAGTGGAAGTTGTCATTATGTGTCAGCATAAAGAGGGAAAAGGGACAAGTTGCTGTACAGGTTTGTCATTTTTACTACCATTTCATTTTCATACGATTTTGTCTGACAACCTCACCTTCAGCGTCAAGCATCTTGGGGATGTCCAGGAACTTCTCAGCCACCTCGAAGGCAGTGTTCAGGTTGCCAATCGGGTCATCCTACAGGCAGACACAATCAGTGTAGAATGTGCACAATTAGCACTATTCCACAAGTTTACCTTATGATACCAATTTGCATGGATTACTAAAGACTCCAAAGACACCCCTTGCAGCAATGTTTCAATCTCATAAAGTTTTGGCAGAATTTGGCAAGTGAACAGTAAGTGTGCAGATCCTATTTCTGTTTCATTCCTTTATTACATCCAATCTAAAAACACACAGTTCTGGGCATAACAAATTTTTTACTTGTTCTAGTAGTATGAACAAGAGCTAAACACTGGACAGTTGCAGCTGTCAACTAGTATTGATGTCAAATTCTAAAAACCAATAATGCCCCAACAATAAACTGGTATATAATCTATTAAAACATCAAATGCATGGTCTATACAAGGCCTTGAATTTTTGGCAGGCAGGTTATTTAATACACTAAATCTTACTTACAAAATACTTCGTACTACATTAGGTGCTGAAGAGTACTAAATTTTGACACAGAAATCCAATACACAGAGTAAAATATGCTCCCAGAAAATCACTGAAAGGTGGAGTAATGGAGTATTTCAGCAATGAATAGTTGCAAGAAGACTCTGAGTCATGATTCAGTATAAAGTCCAAAAGCATCGAAAAAGAAGAAAGGAAGGAAGGATAGGCCACCTTTCTCAGTTTGGAGTAGTCAATGAGGTCAGGTCTGTGTCTATGGATGAGGGCACACAGGGCCAGGCCATCCTTCCAACTGAGCCAAGAGAAGAGGAGGCGGAAAAGCAGAAGCAACCACATGAGTGAAAAGGTAAGAAACACAGGCAGAACAGTGAAGTAAAGACTTTTGTGGAGAGGTGTGATGAGTTGGAGAGGGAACAGGTAGGGGTCAAAATGTTCAACAGGAGACACACAATGACAAAACCAGTGGAAACAGAAGAAATAAACTTCACAGAGAACAGATATATAAGTCCAATGACTGTAGTTCCCTGTTGATGCCACAGTTCGGCATTGCAGACCCACCTGATGTGGAAGTTCTGCACATTGACGTTCCTGTAGGGGGCAGTCTTCCTCTGGCACCACAGCAGCAGACCCTCCTTAGCAGAGGTCTCTGGAAAAGTTGAGAACGATGGTGAGCATCTGAGACAAGACAATTTCTTCAAACATTATTCTTGAATAAGAAAGGAAAGCAGAAATAATGCTGAGAACAGCTAGAGAATCAGAGGGAGACAGGATGAAAGAGTGATGGGGAAAAGAGACTATGATGAGTTAAGAGTAAAGCATTAGACTATTCGGAAGTGGACATATTGTGTAACCTCAAAACAGATGCTAAATGTTTAGGATCGATAACTGGAATAAAATATAATCCTCAAGCTTGTCT
This sequence comes from Dascyllus trimaculatus, assembly GCA_024666655.1. Lineage (NCBI taxonomy): Eukaryota > Metazoa > Chordata > Actinopteri > Pomacentridae > Dascyllus > Dascyllus trimaculatus. Next base: position 21,524,743 of record CM045467.1, on the reverse strand, counting down.
GAATGTTGGTTTAAACATACAGTTTCCTGCACTACTGGAGGGAAGAGTTGTAATGAAAGGTTAGAACAAGGTCGACAGCAAAAGAAGTGAAGCTACATGAAAGCAGAAAATATTGTAGAGCAGGAGCAATAAAAGGAGAGTGAAGGAAGAAGACTTGAAGGTCAAGGGGGGCAGAGGCGTGTGGAAGGACAGGGTGAACAAGGTCTGAGTCTTTATAAACAAGAATTTACTGTGAGGTGACCTGCTGACAACATGAAGGTTGACTAAAATGACATGAGGTGTAAATACAGTTCAGGAAAATTTGTAGGAAGAAGGAGATGATCAAAGATGATTTAGTGCACACAAGTATGCAACAAATCATACATATATTAATGAAAGTTCTGAGGAGATGCAAAGGTTGTTGACCTGAGATACAGATCAGTCATGTGGCTGTTATGTGGAACTCTGTGTAAATAAGTGTATGAAAACCACTTTTTCCACTTTATTAGTGTGTGAAATTGTGATTGACACAACAAAGTCAAAAGTAACTGAACTGTGCTGATATGACAGACACGGTGATTACCCTCAGTCGGCTTAATCGTGTTTGTCAAAAAGTGCCTGTATAGTCTGACATTTTGGAAAATACACATATTTACTTTTTTTGCCAGGAGCTGAGGTGCTATATCTGTTAAATATGAAGCTACAACCTGTTGCTAGTTAGCTTAGCATAAAGACTACAAACACGTGAAAGGTTTGTAACAAATGCCAAATAAGAGAAATTCAAATACTCGGTCATTTATCTCGACGATTTAATCTGTACAAAATTTTAAAAGTAAATTTTCTTAGAAAGCTGCTGTTTTTTGAGGTGTTGTGAGCATAACTATTCTATTGAGCATTTAACAACTCTAAAATTTAAAAAAGTCATTTAGTCGTATTTAATGATATTGTTGTTGTAGAAGTCAGTGTTAGTTTATTTAATACATATATACACACCTTCCACAGAGATGTCCTGGATGGCAAAGCGCAGGATGATGGTCCAGATCATACCAAGAGTCATCTTCACATTACCGTCAACAATTTCTGCAAAAGCACACAGAAACATCCATGTTAGGAGTCACAGCAATGATGAACACCAACACTAAAAGCCTGCATCTCATTGATGCTTCCTCAAGGTCAGAAGTTCTGTGTTTGCTACTGAAACAAGTTTGTGTCTTTTGAAGCTATTGCTTTTGACACAAATTGAATTTCACATGGCCTGAAGGCTGAAAATAAATCTTGACGGCAATTAGAGTGAGGAAAATTGAAGCAACACAAAATTCCACAAACTGCTTTTGAAGTGCTGTGAATGCGTGTTTTCATGAACTCTCAACAGTCTTTACTGAAGAGTATTTACCCTGCAAAGGTTATTCAGTTCAACTTAAAAAGTCAGATTTAGAGAGCCAAGAGGACAAATCTGGACTGTTAATGTTATTTTGGAACATTTTCACTGAACCTAATTTTACAGCTGCTTTTCTTAATTTAATAATTGTTTTTTTTTTTTTTACTGTAACAGTTTTCAGCCACGTAAAGTAATAGTGTTTCCCTTTTAACTTTAGTGTCCAATTTGTGCATATTTTTCTGTAATTGTATAATTCTTATTGATTATTAAATGTTTAAAATGATAAAAATAATTCCATCTCAGCTTTCTATTAATCTTACCAGTCACTTATGCATGTAAAATGTCAAGTTCATAAAAAATTAAAGTATTGTGATTCACTTACTTAATCAAGAATACCTTAAAATATAGACACTTACAGTAAATCTAAATATCTTAAAATAAATTCTTTGTGTTTGTTTCCACCTGGGTGATGTGTACTTTACTTTCCTCCCACGGCCAACTCGTCTGAATTCTCCTGATGCTGTGAATTTCAGCCATCTGGTGCTCAAAAGCAGGCCAGAGAAATGCAAATAATACAGTATGTGACCTTGGTATATTAATTAAATGGGGAATAATAGGTAGCAGAGGGACACGACTAACAGGAGGGGAGTTTTTAGTCACAGCAGGACTCTTACCCTCAGCACCAATAGACACCAGCTTGACCCCCTTGCTGCAGATGAAGTCCAGAGCTTTATTCACGTTGGCGATCTTGTGGAAACGCATCTTGCCTTTGTCTGGTTTGGGCAGCCTCTCGCCTGAAACACAAGACAAGGTTATTCATGCAGTCGATTATCAACTACTGTTTAAGTTATTAATTCAAGAAAAATGTCAAAAGGTTATCTCTCTAGCTGTTTAAATGTGTGGATCTGCTGATTTTCTCAGTTTTATATCATACTAAACTAAGGCCCCTTAGGAGTTTTGGGTTCTAGTACAACTGTCAGAAAATTCTAGAAATTGTCTGTCACTGTTTTCCATTTCATATACAAAATGGAAAATTGATTAGCAAAGAAAAAAAGATTCACATTACTTGGCAAGAATCTTAATTTAAAAACTTTTACATTTAAATTTTTATTAAGGTTTTATTAGGGTTCAAATATCTTGTCTAAGCTCAAGCTACTAAAAAAACAGCTTTTTACACTGGGTAATTTTTAGGTTGCAGTACGTACAAAGTTTCACTTCAAAAACAGAGGTTTTTTTTAATGTTAGAAAATGTTATCATAACCAAGACAATTGCTGCTAAAATGAGGAGAAATGAATCAAACTCTGTAAAATAAGTAAAAGTAAAAAAAGAGGACAGTTAAAAGAGCTCATGACAAAGTTATTAAATCCATAATGATCATTAATGACCAGATCAACATGCATCTCCTCTTTTTAACGAAAGTGACAAAAAGAAAACAGCAGAACCAGACTTTCTTTCCAAACGGAATTATATCTTATATTATTACAGTACATCACCCAGTATAACTCAGTAAACACAAAGCAAATGTGTTTGTATGTGTGTGTGAGATCCACCTGATATGACCTCCAGCAGCAGCATGAGTTTGAGGCCATTTCTGAAATCCTCTTCAATGTTCTCAATCTGTGTCCCGGCCTTCCTCAAGTGGGAGTTACACCAAGCTGTGAAGGTCTGAGGGAGAAACACAGAGAGATATAGAGGTCAGACAGCCACCTATCCAACTGTGTGACATATACATTCACTTAGGCCGAAGGCAAGCTAACCATTACTTTACCTGCCACACACAACTACACAAGCACAAGCATCCTTCAACAAACGCACACACGTATATGCTCAGCTTGACGTTTCCCTGTTGAGACCAGGGTCAAAACTGCTTAGCAAGGCCTGAACTGTCCTCTTCAATTTGTGACCTTGCTGTGACTCTGGCTGCTGACGGTGAGCAGGTACAGTCACACTTTGACATTTACGTCAGTTTGACGGTCGCCATTTACTCATCGGTCTTGATCTAGTTGAATGTGACTTATTATATATATAAAATTGAATTACATTGTACATGTGAAGTGCAGTCTATTATTTTACAAGATTACAATAGGTATTTACTTTTAATGCTACCAAAAGTGTGACATTTGCTAAGTATAGGCTCAGTAACAGCCATTTCTTAAGCAGTCAGACATGAGGTGAATCATTAGGTGCAGCAAAAAAAGTCTAAGCCAGGAAGTACCTGCTATAAAGTATAATTCTTGGTCTTATCTTAGTGTTGTGTTGAACATTTAGCAAGAGTAGGCACTTTCGAAAGCCAGATATCTCATTTTGGAAACCAAACTCTTCATTAGACCATGGTGCTGTGCGCAATGGGCAGAATGTAGATGGTGATGTAAATGGCTCTCAGTCGCTGAGTGCTTGCTTTTGGTCTGTCTGGAAAACTGCCTAATGGCGCCGGTGGTGCACATAGGGGACAATTCAATTGGTTCCATCAGGCCATTCAATCAATCGCTGAATGGCATTTTGAGAGGCTTTCATGGTGTTTAGCTTAAATGTGAAAATAGGATGTGTGTGTTCAAACCCAGGAGCGTGCGTGTGTGTTAGGGCTTCTAGTACAGAGCCAAAACTTTGCCAGGGTTTGGAGGATGTGGGGGTGTAGAAGCAGAATAAGTACATGAGCTGAATAACTAACTACAGATGATAGCGTGGGTGGAGTGAGGAGAGAGACACTGAGACACAGAGAGAGAGGGATGTATAAATTAGCAATGAAACAGGGTTTGTGCTCAGGAGGTGAGAGCATAAATTTTCCATTAGAACAGAGTGCATTAGATAATCTAAAAATCAAAATGTATATGTCGTTCTACAGTACGTGGGTGTATGTTTAAACCTTGCCTAATGGCTGCAACCACATGGGTGGACAGAAAAGCGAAGCACCAGTGACAAAGTAAAGCCAATGAATGAGAAGGAAGAAAAAGAAACTGGTGTATTTGACAGAAAGAGAAGAAAGAGGAGAACCAGTGGCCAATTTATGTGGTGTCAGAATAATACGAAAAATAAGTTCCACGCTGGGAAAATTCACATTATCGCCCACTCAAGTCGGCACAAGAACTCGGAAAGTTGGTGAAAATTCTGGTACACGACTTGTCAAGTTTTTGACGTCACACATGCCCAAACATAGAGTCAGAAAGTAAATAATTGGTTGATGATTTAAAAACATTGTCTATGTCAAATTATTTTTTAGCAGTAACCCTGTTGACAAGTCGGTAAAGCAACACTATAGAGTTGTTTAAATGCTCTGAGCAATAAAATACAGCCCATCATCTTTGTGGGATCTCCGTTGTTTTCATATTCTGACTTAGAAGCACATGAACACACCAAGGTTGGAAGATCAACTTCAGAATTTGGTGAAATGGACCACCCGAGGAACAAGAAAGCACAATGAGTGAAAGAAAAAGGAGAATTAGAGAGACAGTGCTCATCTAAAAATCACAAAAATGTAGCACCTTTCCCTGTTCTCATTTCTCAGCTTTGCTGATTTTCTGCTAACTCTGTCTTCTGTAACTGTAAACTGAATGGATTTACCACTTTCTGACATTTTATATACAGATGACTAAAAAAGCAACAGATTAAACAGTAATAATTATTATTGAGCAACCCTACTTGTTTCACATGGATTTTCTCTCATTTGCCTAGGGAAGACTTGCAGTTGGTTGAAAATGTCAATACCATAACTAAAGCAAGCTGTGCAATTTTCTTTTTTCTCTTTCTCTTTTGATGACCACCACATGTCCCCCTCTGACCATGTAGAATGTATTCTACAGAACAGTAAGCACACTGGAAAACTAAGACATGACAGCAAATAAGGAAATGTTGTATTTTACATTGTTGACACAATCTATCCCCTTTTTAGGTGTGAATTTCTACTTTTGAAAAACCCACTTTGAGGTGAGCTTTTTTTTTGGTAAAAAAATATTGAAGAAAGTCAGTAATACATTTTTTAAATAATTTGGTATTATTCAGTAGGAAGGCACAGAGAAATTCTGTGATAAGTTACAGGGGAGTTATGGTTGCTCTTTTGATTATGTAATCCTGTCTTGCCCTCTTCAGCACAACATTTAAAGGCCAATGGCCCACAGTGAAAGTACTGTAAGTAAGAACAATTAACAGGCATTTGTGCTTTGCATAAGCGTTTCTATTTTATGCTACTTCATAATTAAACTGCACTTAATTTCACATTTTAGAGGGACACATTCGTTTGACAGCTGTAGTTACCTTGCAGATTAAGGGTTTTATACAGGCGTAAACTTAGGAAGCCTTATCATAGATTTACCCATCTCAATGTATGTAAACTAGAAACTTACACCAGCTTCAACATTAGATGGATTCTTTTGTTGTGTATCACTGCAACAGGAATATTGTGCATCATATTCAAAACTAAATTTTAATGTTAATTATATTTGGTAAAAACACTTCTGAATTGTGAACTTTAACCTATAATGAAGTATTTTTTATTGCACAAGTGCTATATTTACATAATTAGAATGTGAAAACTTTTTACTGCTGGCACTGACTAATGGAAATAAGCTGACTTACATTTCCTTTTGCTCAAATTTCCATAACATTCCGACAGAAACTACATTGTCATGCCTAAAAAACATTATTCAATTTGAAGTGAATTTCAGATTCTGAAGGTCGAAGAGAAAGAGACAAAGAAGCAGCAAAGCAGAGAAGTGAGAGGAGTGACAGGAATGCCCAGGCCCTGGTGTAATTTGATGTAAGGGTCTGGAGGGAAGAAGAAGCCGCCTGTCCAGCCAGCCAGGGTCCCAGCAGGTGCTTGTCTCCTTTGCCATGCATGACCAAATTTAGACAGACTCCTAATCCAGCACACACAGGCCACCAGGCCAAACTGAAGGAGGCAAGGAGGTGTGTGAAGGAAGAAGGAGGAGGTAGAGAGCTGAAGGAGCTGGAGGGAGGGGGTAAGAGTGGGGGCTAAATTAGGTAGAAGAGGAGGAGAAAAGGCTGAAAAGTGGAGGGAGGGTGTAGGACAAGGAGGAGGAGGAGGAGGCAGTGGAGGCTAAATCGGGTTGCCATGGGACACCACTGGACAGCTGAGAAGGCAGGATTCCTGAAGTGAACTGTAAGAGTCCAAGACTGAGAAAGAGAGAGAGAACACGACAGGGAGGAAGGAATGGATCTAAGAATATGACGAAATATAAAATAATAACTTAAGAAAGTGTGAGAAAGATTAAAGGGGTGACACCTCGCCTACATCAAAGAAGAGCTGTTGGAAACTAAACTGGTACTAATTGATATCAAGGATTCACTTAACCTATTAAAGCTGAAGATACTACCATAATCCCAGATTCATTAAATCCAAAACACTTATCAACAGAGTGGATTTAAAAAAAAACAATTAACTGCCATACCTTTGACACTAAAGCTATTATTTCTATTCCCCTGCATCTGTAATGCTTTATTATCTCATCCCTCGGGTTTGCTGTAATGCCTGTGGTTGTCTACAGGGTCCACCGGCATGAAGTCACCCTCCATCCTGGCATCACCCCCTCCCTCCTCTCCTCTGTCCGTCCACACCTGTCGGTCTGGCCTGGCTCAGCTCGGCTGGGGCCTTTTTACAGGTCCTTCTTGTAAAATGAGGTCACGGTAGCCCAGCTGAATGACTGTCATAACTACGCCCACCCCAAGGGGAATCAGGGCTGCTGACCCTCAATACAGCTGACATGCATATACACACACACATGTTCCTACACACACACGCGCGCGCTCTTCTTCACATCTGAACAAGCTCAGAGCTCTTAATAATGTCAGCTTGGTCGGCTGTCCATCAAAGAGCTGACGCAACCACACCGCTGCCTGGAGCTGGAGCTGCCGCTGCCAGCCTCAAAGGGGAAGCCAAGAGCAATATACATGTTCTAACCTAAATTATTTAATATCCAAACTTAACATTTCCCCATTGCTTGCTTTAAGGAACTTTCTGTCCTCCAGTACTGACAAGAAAATATAGAGGATCCAGGTGTGTAATTTATAATCTCAGTTCAACAAGTGAAATGAAAAACCTCACAGACAGGAAATTATACATTATGTTTAGTTCTAGCTTGAAATAATTTGAATTTGTCATATCTGAGACACTGCATAGAAAAATATAAATAAAAGAACAGTGTTGAAATTACTCCTTTGGTAATATGGAAATGCACATTAAAGGTAGATCTGTTATTCTTGAAAAATATTTCTCATATTTTGATTACCATCACTCTTGCTCCCAGGGCCCCCTTTCGCCCCCATCTCCCCTCCTGCTCCCCTTTCCTGTGAATGAGCTTAAACGTGGACAAGACACGCTGGATCTGTCCAAGCTGCTTTGTTCTCCATCCAAAAAGTCAGTCAGCTTCCACTAATGACCATTTTTTGGTCAACTAATGTACAGAAATAATTCACCAATTAATCAATTAGTCTAAACAATTAGTTTTTATGAAATTATTTTTAGAAAAGGAACAGTGCAACAGGTCCAACGCCTGAATACTCACAAATCAGCACTTTCAAAGTTAAAAAAGATTCTAGCCTAAAACATTTTCTACAGAAATTATAAGGTAGAAGGCAGAAACCTTTAGAGCTTCAAGAGCTACATGGACAAAGACCTTTTGTTTTGTGATGATCTGAATTATTTTCACACTTTTAAGCTTTGGGTATGTGGAAATGTATACACTGAGACGAGTCGGATTTTGCTGCAGACTATAGCCGTTAATGATTGGGGCCAAAAAATAGCACTGATGTAGTAGTTACATACTGATGCAGAAAAAGACAGTTGTTAGAATGAATTAAAGCATTTCAAGAAAAAAATAAACAACATCCATCAGTTTAAAATATTGATATTGACCTATTTTCAACATCACTGATAATGCTGACTAACCGCAACAGCTCAAACAAACAACCAATTTTTATTGACAGCCAGCAGACCCTACATAGATAATCAATGAATCTGAGTAAAAGTGTATTGGATTAGTAAATCTAACTCTACTTTTAATAATAATAAAAAATGTAATATTAATGATACTGTGGACACTAATAACAAATATGGAAATAAGATTTTAGTAATACTTAATTAGCAGTAAAGGGTAAACTTTCAAATAAATCTTTCTCTATAAGTCAAAGTAACCTGACATGGGAGCCATAATTTATATTATGTTATATTATATTGTGTTTATCTCTGACAAATACACACTGCACTGTTGTTAACAGTCAGCTGCGACTGACTTGATGAGTCCAGAGTGCTCTTTACACGTACTGAGCTCCTTTTCTCTGCCTCAGACTGTCCTTAGACAAAGGAATAAAGCATGAGACTCTAGACTTCTGCTAATGACATGGATAATTACATAAACCTGCAGGACAGTCTTAATTTACACTTCACTGGTGTCCAGTGTTTTTCCATGGAGTGTGTAGATTTAATTACAGAAGTCTACAGTAGCTGATTCCACTAATTAGCACCTTCAATCAGACCCAGTTGATTTAATTAGAGAAATATGTTGGTGGAGTGTTTGCCTGGACTGAAAATGTGCATACTGACTTGGCTTGCAGAGAACATTGCCTGCACTTTTCCATTTACAGCTATCCATAATTACTGTGTAGTTTTATGCTTTAGTGTTTTAAGATTTTATCTGCTGACAAAAAGCTACTGTAGAATGAAAATATATGAGGTCTGTGATGCAGGAAACAATTAGAAAACAATAAGCAGAGCTTTAGAAAGGGGGTGAATGGGAGCACTTGAGTTGGAAATGCAGTTTAAAAATCTATGGTAATTCATTTTATGAAGCCTATGTTATTTAGAGAATCATTTTGCGTGACTATGATAGACTAAGACAGGACATTTTTATTGCAGCTTCAAACATTAAGACCATAACCTCGTTCTTTCATGTCTAGTTAGCTTAAATAAAAGTCCTGATGTAGTGGTGAAGATGTGCACAGGGGTATTCTATTTCATTCTCTTATGCTCATTCCACTGTCATGCTGTTTTGGCCCTTTTGTCCATAAAGTCAGTCTTTTAAGCCTATCTACCCCAACAAACATGTTGTATTGTTGAAAATGGGTAACAACATGTATTACTGAGTTAATATCTGCATTGTTAGAAAATGCTTAAGAAAAATATCAACAATAAAATACAAAAACATTTTACTGAGCTAAAAGTGCTTTTGCAGTTTTCTCACCTTTTAGTCGTTATTATATGATCTCCTGTATTATAAAGACTGGATATCTTAAATTAACATGCAGAAAATCTGTATACAGTATACATGTCTTATATTAATAAAACAAAAAGTATTTATGTCTAACTGCCAGTTTATAAAAAGTCTGCCTGCAAGGTTGACATTGTGGACTCCATTCACATTGGCCACTACAGCTACCTTTGTCGCACACCTGTTCAGCAGTCATGTCCAGCAGTCTTTCACGCACACAACCACACATGCCACATAAACTGATCACAGCCCACTCACATGCAGTGTACACAATAATAGCCACACATAAAAACACTGTGTTCTTTCGTTTATAAGGTCGCTACGTTTGTGATGCACAAGGACTCATGGACTAAGTAAGATCGCAAACTCACACAGTAAACTGTTTCCAGAGAGAGTAAGATAGACCGCTGTAGTTAGAATGATCATGTCACTATTGCGAAGCTAGGATCTGAAAAAAAAAACTGCAGTTAAGTATAAATAATGCATATGACATTAGAAACCTACTTCAACAGATATTAACCACACAGACCTCTCAAAATATCCAAGTCAGACTTCAGAGAAAAAACCTACAGCCACACGTGTAATAGTAGTTGTTTTAATTTTGGACCAGCACCAGATCAGTCCACCTGTCAGACAGTAATAAGAGTTTGCACTGAGAATGGAAGATGCACCCAATGTCAACAAAACACAGGTCAGCGGTTATTAAAAACTCAGACACAAAGCACAAATGGTTCATGCTCCCCTGTACTGCTCCTGCTCATCTCTGTTACTGGATTTTTAAGCAAGATCTACTTCAATGCGAAACGGGAATTTCTAAAAGATTTTAGAGATTTTTTTTCCTTTACCTGCATTCAGCATGATTTAAATTGTTTTTCTTGTAAGACTCAAAGCAACTGTCCATACAAAAAGCTATACAAATAAAACTTAACAGGACATTGTTCCTATTGTAAATGGCATATCTCAACCTACCTCCTTCTATAAGATGCTGCAAATTAACCATAAACGCAAATAATTACTAGGGTCCGAACAGTAATATCTGTGCTTCAGATATTTGGATCCAATATTTGGTGAATATTCGAATATTCGGTTCGTGCCGTGGTGTCGGCCGGGGGGCGGGGTGACGACACCGGAGTCTGCAAGTCCGAAACACTGCAGCATTCTAGAGCCTTGGGGCGTACTACAGCCTCGGCAAAGCTCGGCAGTGTTTGGCAATGGCGTGCATGAATATCTGAATATCAAAATTACTATTCGAATACCACCATGTCGAACGAATATTCGGATATTTGAATATTCGGGACCAGCTCTATTAATTACATTATGATATCATGGCAAAATGTTAGCTTTCCACTGAAACTGGTCAGTCTCAAAATCTTGGTAGCCGCTGTAACTGACCAACACTGACTGACAGAGTATCAAATTAAATAGGCTCTGTTCATCTATCACCACATACACAAGTGGAGGGACAGAGCATAATGTGCTCATCTGTCAGAACCAATGTAGAGAAACTGCGTCTTTGCAGAGCTCAACTCTAGAACTGTGCTTCCCACATCAGTAAAAACTCTAACACATCAAACTCAAACACATAAAAAAAATTCCCATCACTGATGACACTTCTACAAAAAGAAGTCTGCAATATTCAAACATATAACAAATGTTAATAACTGTTTTACATTCATAAAAGACTCCAGAACTACTGACATGATGACATTTTTCTAGTTTTGCACACATAAAAAACTGTGGAGAACACTGTGACAGCACTTATGTAAGTCCTCAACCATAACACTTCTGACAGACTTGAACAGTCGCCCTTGAGCTACATCAGCTCTGAGTGGACAAACAACACTCCCATCACCGCTTCTCATCTCAGAGCAAGTGTCAATAAAAAAAGCACTTTTGAAAGCCTGAATGTTTGCTGTGAATGTGACTTGTTGGATGCTTACAGCCTCTACTTGTCTCGAGGGCTGATGTTTGCAAACCCAAATTCACACTGAAGTAGGTTTACAAGTTTGAAAACAGAGTGTAATGCTGAATTTTATACTATTTTGACCCAAACTGGTCAGTTTTCTATGCACCTCAAGTGATATGTGGTAAAAACGACTTTTTATGAAAATCAACAAGGTGCTTTTTATGTAACAATTTACTGTTATTTTACAGGTTACAAATAATAACTTGTAAAATCTCACAAAAAAGTATACATTTATATGTTAACCTTCAAAAACATGCCAAAATTGTAAATGTCCACAACAAAAATCTATTTTTATAAATGATCACCTGTGTATTAACAACGTTTAAATGTGAATTACACTTTTTTTTACTGTATTTAAAGTAGCAAATTATTGTTATTTTACAGATTTTAAAATACATAAAATATCTAGAAAAATCAGAACAAAAACCGTTTCCATGTTGACAAAAAAATCAAAAATTTGTATTCTTGAAAATAGTTATTTGTTCTTTTACAATGTGTAACTGTAGATGACTGTACTGTAAAATACTATTTACTTATCTGCCTATATTTTCAGTTTGCTACAGTTTTTGAACGTTACAGTGTTTAGCCGTTTATTGTATGTTTTCTAGCACTCTCCATGCCCACATTTCACTTTTTTTTGCCTGAATTCTTTCAGAGTGGAAACACAATTTTCTATAAACATTTACGTTACTAAAATAATGGTTTTTATATGTTAATATTGTCCAAAAACTAAAATAGTCAAAAATTGGGACAGTCAAGTTAATATCACTTGACACCATCTTTGATGCTTGATGCCACAGATGCATCTCAATCAACACTGAAAAAAGAACTGAGGTTCACAAACCACATAACAGCTAAAGCTAACTGATTTCTGTGGCAAAACACACTCTGTGAAGAGGCAACAACATAATTCGTCTGACCTCACTTTCTTGCGTCAGGGATCTCTTGTAAACAACAATTGCCCCAAGATCTTTCACCGACTTTTAAGAGGCGATAAAGTGACATAGCCATAGTGGAGGGAGAGGGGAGAGTTACAACACACAACAGGTGTCGCCGATATTTAGGAGCCACCAGCTCCCCCCTTTTCAAATCCCACCCTCTACCCCCAGCTACTCCACTTCTTCCCCTCGTGGGCTTTAAATACTCCTCCCCCTAAAGACACACGGAGCCCTGAACTTGGGTGCCACTCAGATGTTTTGGGGTAATGACGTAAGAGCTAAGAGTTTACCCCCGACCCCAAATACTCCTGTAATATGCACTCTCCTGCCCCACAGACTCACCTCTAATCCCCCTTAAGATCTAAACAACTATGCATTCCGACAAACTTCTTCTCCCCCTCTCTAGAATTAGATGTTGTGATTTTAATTTTTTTGTTTTTATACTAAATAGTTTTTCCATATTGGGTCTACAGAAGCTTTGTCAAGAGGTTAAGACTATTCATTGCTTTGATTTAAACAGTCACAGGGTAAACCCACTGACTTATTTGCTTAGATTAATCAGTATTTTTCCAAAAAACACACATTTATCTCATTTTAAAAGCATGGTTTGGAATGGAATTAAACCGACAAATGTAATTCACAAGTGTCTGTAAAGGGAATGCAAATGCAATTTGTGAAAAAATGTTATAAATAATCATGACACTAAAAAAAGAAACAAAAAGATATTAACAGAGGGGGTCATCAGCTTAATTAAATAAGAACAACTTTTTTATTGCTCTTATTAAAGAGCAGCTTGAGCTAACATAAAGTTGAAGCCCTGCCTCATACATTCTCTGATATTTAATCTTAGGAAGGGATATTAAAAGGTAAGAGAAAACCAAACAGAACAATTCTATTTCTCCTTAATGAATGTCAGATAAGTGCACATTGAGTTCAATCAACATAGAAAAGTGTATTTAAAAAATAATCTCAGCAAATATTATGTGAACAGGTTTTCTTTTTACTAAACTGAACTGTAAATGAATCAATCCCTAACACAAATTTATCAGCCTTGCTTTCCACCTCTTCTCTATGAAGGATTAACGGGCTGATACCCAGAGACCCTGCTGACAACAAGGCTACCACTTGCCTCCAATGCAAGGCCCGAGTCCAAACCCATGGATTTATGTCTGTGTTTAGAGGATAAAAGGCCTAGGACACCTCTTGCAATCAAAATGTGTGTGTATGTGTGTGTCAGCTCTGTGCCAGATGCCAGTGAGATATACTGTGGGCACAAGGGATTTTAGCTGCTGAGAGAACAGGTGGAGCAGGTGATGAAAGACAACAGTCCTCCACCCACAGACACAGAGACTACAATGCTAATATTTTAAAGATTTAAGGATGAGCTTTGTATGAACAGAACATAATGCCAAAAGTTATACCCACAACACCCAGCTGTGTTTACATATCAGACAACCTGTGTGGAAACAGAATCACCTGCAGCATTTTGATGTAAAAATGAGGACATCAGATTCTGATTCACAGAATGCAAGCATAACTACACAACCACACCAAGAGCATCACTGTGATCTAGGAAACTATGCTATGACAAGAACTTGTGCCACATAGAAACACAGGTACTGTATGAGGCAGTCTTAACCACATCAAGTGCTCCATTTATTTCCTTCCCATGTCTGAACAACACAAGGGAACAGACAGCTAACCTGGTTGAGTCAATCACTTGTTATGACACAACCATCTGTCTCTGTCGTCATATTAATTGCTTCGACTCAGTATAAGGACACATTGTGTCCTGCTCAGCTCCATTATGCTGCCTTACATTGTGTTCCACTGCTACATGGTTCCAGGTTGCTGTGCCACCAGAATGATGATGCCAGCCAGAAACGACAGCCAAAACTGAACAATGTGTCCCTCCAGCAGTGTCTCTGTGTCTGCAAGTGTTCAGTTTTCAGAGGCTGCTGACATTCTGACAGGAATCAAAGACAAGATGGATATCGTTCAATTTGGATTAACAATGTAAAAAGACAAATTAAAGTTATGTCAAGACAGCAAATATTTAGAGGAAACAACTTCTCAATTTTAGTTTCACAACAAATTAAAGCAAGGCATTTTCGTTCCCTTTATTTGACGTCATTTAGGTTCACTGGCAGTGTCATGAGTCCAATGTGGGGGCAGACGATTTAGTATTGTCTGGTAGTCTAAGTGGATTACAGGGACCGCAGTTGCACATGATGGGAGGGATAATAAAATATTTGTGATTCAGATTTTTGTGCAAGCTCCTGTGCGCAAAATAAAGCAAATTTTGTACTCTGGCACAGTGATGCTTGGAGGTAAACACTAATATGGTGTAATATCTACCATGTTTATCATCTTATCTGTCTATGTCAGCAGTCTGAACTAGATATGACTCAGACTTTTGGGAAAGTCATTTGTTTTGTAGGATTGTGTCATAAACTGATGGTGGTCAGAGAACAACAAAGTTATTAAAACTCCTAATGTGTGTTCCTACTTTATTGACAATCCATCCAATATCAGCTCAGAGCAAAACTAGAGACAAGTCAGGACTATATTAATCCCCTAGACACTAAGAATTTTTGTTCAAAATTTTATGTCAATCCCGCCAATAACAAACAACCAATAAACTGATATTGCATCCCTAGAACCGTGCTGCTATTCTACCTTCATGGAAGCTTGTGCTATTTCTGTCACTTTTGGTACACTGCTAAGTTCAATGACTTGGAAAACTATCCAACAAGGTCAAAAGTTATTTTTCATGGCACAGTGATTTCAAATTGTCAGTCGCGGTGTGGGTAATAACCCTCATTTTCTGCTTGCACTGCACACACACAATCTCACACACAGCATTCTTATCTTACATTGTTCTCTCCAACACTGCTTTCACCCTCTTTCTTGTTACACGAGTCAACAGACAAATTGACTGACTGCGTGATTGATTGTGGAGAATAAAGGTGAGTGTACAGGTTCATGGTTGGCAGCAGCAGCATGTCGAGTCTTTTGTCATTTAATGAGCTCTGGACTCGGAGACTGACGACGAGGGAGATGAATTGGTGTAAGTGGTTGCGAAGGATTTATGACAGTGCGGCTGCCCTGAGACTGAGGACAGGTTGAGGGGTAGGAGGAGGGTTGTGTCTAATTTCAGTGGGCAAGTTCTTTCTCTGAAATAAGAGGCAAAACTGTCCAAGCAAATCTAGGGTCAGCTAATTCCATCTGAACAGAAACCTTGAGCATGAAGACCCTGTGTGTGAAACTGATCTAAGGCTGCAACTCAGCCACATTTCCCAGCATTCATTTACCCAAAAGAGCAAGTCACAGATGACCTTGTGATTCTTCTTTAGCCTCCATTAGAGAACCACAAAAAAGTTACTGAATGTGCCAGTCAGATGATCTGACAACTCGGGTTTCATTTTGTTATTTGTAGTTTGTGAATCTGAAATGACTCCAGAATGACCACATGTGACTGCTTCTGTATGCTTCGTCATTCAGGAAGTTCTAAGTTAGCATCAACTAAGAGCTGCGAGCACAAAGTTGCTAACACCTAAAGCAAATCTGATGCAACAATTAATAAACACCCTTCAATCTGCATCATCAACACCCAGACAATAACAATGGCTTGTTGTTAAAAGAGTGCACAAAATCCTAATAGAAAATACAGTAAAGTGAAATACATATAGCTACAGTTCAGGGCAGTATGTGACAGCAGCTTTTTAAGCCATTACAAAGTACATAATGATATCTTCATGACCTCAGCCCAATTATAAGAGACCCATCATCTCAGCAGACTTCAAACTGACGACTGTAACTTCTGCTACCAGCGACCTATAAATATCTACTGCATGCAGCCAGCATTCAGCCCTACCATTATGAGCTCAGTTCACTTTTTATAAAGACAGGCTCAGAGTCTAGATCATGTCATTACCACAGAAACACTGAATTTGTGCCCGACACCATCAGGACCTGAGGTGGCATTTTGTAGTTGTTTGGCCATGTACCCTCTGTGTCACATTTGTTGCCGAGGTCACACACTTGGCAGCTTGTTGCTTTCTCCTTCCTCATAAAACAAGACTCCATTTTCAACACCAGGACTGAGCCTAAAGAATAATAATAGCAAAAACTGGCATGGTTGCTACTCAAGAACACTTTTAATGGTTGACAACACAAAATAAATTTTTTTTTTACATATACACAACTGCAAACATAACCTTATAATGGAAGTAACACCACTGTCAACCAGGCAATTCTAACTAATCCAAGCTTTTATTCTACTTGCAGAGCCACAGGATGGCTCTGATCGGATCAAGGTGGCTGCTCTCACAGCCCATTAATCATCATTTCTACTTTCACCATGTGGATTCTGACACTGTGGCTGTATCATGTGTCTGCTTTTGCCATTACAACATTTTCCAAGAACTTTTCTGTCTTCTAACTGTGTCCCCAATTCTCATAAGAACTCACCCACAAAACTCACTAGAGGCACACTTATATGCCAATAAAATACAGTGTATGACTATGAAGAATATGTAGCACACATATTTACGCACACAGACACACACGTATATACTCCTCAGCCCTTCCTACGGCCTCTTAGGGCTCCTGTGCCTGCAGTAAAGCAGTTTATAGAAGCCTCCCTACATGGACACAGCTTCTGGAATAGCAACTGCTATTTGATCTGACTGCAGGCTCTCTCACCTCTCCACTTACATTTACCCCTCATACAGATACTCTCTACATATAACTCACAAAACGGATACAGTGCACCGCATTAATTAATCCCACCATAATGGCACAATTAACTGGGAACAAACGGTAAATCTTTGGCAAGGTTCGCACAGCAATTTTGGCGTTTTACTCAAATTCTTACTTAACACTGAACCAAACTTACAAACTGTTGTAAAAGTCAACAAAAGTGACTCATTATGTAAACATTTTCATAAAATGTAAGGCAAGCAGCAAATACTGTTCTATAGACTTTGATTGGGTTTTTCTCTATTTATCCTTATTTTTGCCTTGATCAAAACATTCAAAGAGACACCTTGACGTTTTCATTGTTGACAAATGTTAAACATGCTAAATATTTAAAACAGTAAAAAATATGCTTGTGTGGTCTTATTTTAACAACCACGAGACCTCTGGTTGTGCTCTACTGGTCTGCTGGGTGAAAATATGCTGCGAGGTTCAGAGATCACCTCAACAGGGTAACTGTTCCTTTACTGGGATCACATGACCCTGGCGAAGTGAATCCTGGGAGGGAATCTAAGATGCCACCTCTCCCAATTGCATTTTGGGATTGAGCACTGAAGACCGACAGTATGCAGAGATCAGTGGATCAAGTCTAATGCGGCGAATTACAAATCATTTCTGCAATTTCTTCACTTATGGTGCAAATTGAGAGAAGGAGGAGGGGATGATGACTGAGCAGTCCTTGAGCCGACTGAAATATTCCTTTCTTTCTGCAGCTTACATAAGGATCGTGTAATTTCATCCTCTAAAAAATACCAGAGACCTGGATGAACACATCCCACTTCAGATAAAAAAGCAGCTTGTATGCTACATTATTATGCAACAGCCTATATTCTCCGTGAAGGAAACACATGGCAAATGCATGATCAGTGGTAATGTGATTTCAGTCTCTTCAGTGTAACTGTGTAACTCAGTACATTTTACAAACATACCACAGAGTTTAGTTAAGGACACTAAGAGAATGAAAAGGTCAAAGACCTTCATGCTGCTAAAGCGTTGAAAGCATTTGTTGAGGTGTAGATTCTTTAGGTAGGGCTACTAATATTACCAGAAATATAGAAAACATTACTGTTTTTTAAAAGCAAAAATGTCTAACACTCTTTCCATTATCCAGCGAACAAAAGAGGTGCTTGCACTGCAAATTTTAATGCAAATCTGGATAACCTGGTGACTGCCAATGTTTTAGTATTGTCTCAGAACATCAGGTATGAGATGAGATCAATGACCCTGTCTGGCTGCCACACTACCAGCTCAGTTGTTAAAGGCAAAATGAGATTAGACAAGAATAGATTCAATTACGCAGCACCCTAAGATCTCTCCTCACCCACACAGGGCGACATTACATTAGGTTGAGTGGATAAATATCACATTACTGAATATAACTTTACCACACTTGAATGTGACAATGATCACTCTTTTGGACACTTCATTCATTTTACACCATGTGGAATGGAATTAAGTATCAAGCAATGGAATAGAACAGAAAAATAATCATATCTACGTTTCATCGCAAATCTAATTTAGAAAACGTTTAAAACTATGGCAAAATAGCCAAGCCAAGTGTATTTTTTCACAGAAATAGGATGAATCAGGATTAGTGTGAGTCATGGGAATAAATGTCCATAACTGCACTTTGTGCGATAATGCTACTTTTCTGGGGATGATTATACAATTCCAATGCTGCTGGTTGATAAAGGAATAAAAAATAGACTTTTTTCTATATGATCACATAAATTTTTCTAATTAAACTAAAAAACAGGACGATCATGAGAACATGAGCTTAACCTCTTACATATTTGAATTATTTCACAAACAGCACACATCTTTGTCAAATAATGTTGCATTTTAATAACAATATTAACTTAGAACATGTCTCATATCCGCACATAAGCAGTAAAGTGTATCAGCAACAATGTACCACAACAGATAAAGATACTGGCTGATTATTTTTAGTCTTTTTAGGACATTGCGTCACCTTCAACATCACCAGGGGCCTCATTTTTCCTGTCTGTGCATGTGTATATGCATATACTAAGCATCCACCATTTGCTAATAGGTCAGCTGAGCCAATGAGACTGTTGATAACTCTATGCAATGGATATTTATAGGTTATTGCTAGCATAAGCTTCACTAGGCAGCGACTCATTCACTTAGTCAACAGCTGAACTCTTAAACAATGTGAAACAGAAGATGACTTTGTGGCAAACTTTTTAGGGTATTGACATTTTATATCTAGTTTAATCATTTCAATGCATTGAACAAACACAAGAAGTAGCCAGACTACAGCATAAGGATGCAAGTTATTATATGAAGTGATGTACACAGGGATGCTGTATATCCATCAACTAGCACTGCTTTTTCTAAAACACTGCAATGCATTCAGCATTATAGATGGTCTTGTGAATGCAGTCCTCTACAATGAGAGTTAATCTTTAACCAGCTATTGATCATGCTTTAAAACAATCAGTACTTTTTGCAGATGTGCTCAAGCAGAGACTCTTCAAGTAGTCAATGCAACATCCGTGTGGGGCAGATATCAATAAGCTTTTGGAATTCAGGAAAACATTTACTTCTATCCCTAACTGGCCTGTTTGCCTCCTCTCCTGAATCAGCCCAACAACTCAGCCCTTCTTGTTTCTAGGATTACAGCTGCTTTCAGTAAAGGAGACTGCCAGGACACAACGCAGCCAGATCTCATCCTCTCTGACACCTTTCATTAGATGCAATATCCAACACAATTTCTGCCAACTCCTATTAAATTAAAATCCCTGTCCAAATTAAGCCACAAAACATTTCATTAGCAATCTACAAGAGACGCTTCATGACAAATATAAACCAATGTCAGGATGTACAATTCAGACACGCGCACATGGACTGGACACACACAACCAAGCACACACTATTTCTAATGTCCAGTATCAGATTCAGCATCACTGTGTGTTGACAAACACTTTACTACACATCAAGTGGTGAGCAGCTTTTTCCGCTGAAATTTCAAGGATAGAAGAGACAACAGGTGCTGCAGGGCTTTCCTTTCATATTCATTACATTGCAAAATGATGCACTGGCTATATTTATGGACTGATATCAGCTCCTTAAGCTAGATTTTACATGCCGAGAAGAGCAAGGAGTACCATGACCTACTCCCCTGGGAGGTTGAGGGGTGAAGACTAAAGGCTTGCTTGGCTGTGCAGGCTTGTTCAAGGCCTATTAGATCACCTTACACTCACAAGATTGCCAGGTGCATGAGAAAATAAGAGTCTACCCGTTTAAAAAAGACAGAAAAATACGGTGTGCCAACGGATACCTTAACAATAGTGGCGAGAGGAAGTGTTTGACGTCACTGGAGAAAAACTGAACAGTTTAAAAGCAAGCAAGAGATGAAGACGGGGTGGAAAGGAAGTCGGAGCCAGGCAAGTTAAAAAGTATTTTTAGGGAGATGTTTATTTGTAGGTCTGTGAAACCAACCCGGGGTGTATATCTACCAGCCTTGCCATCTCTCTCCCTCTCTCTCTGGTACCATCTGTTGAGGTCTCTCAGCCTGTCACTGTGCTTCAGCTCTATAGGTAGGCAACATTTTGCACTGACAGAACAATTCTGCAGATTCACTGCAGCTTGTGCCATTTGAATATGCCCACTGAAATGCTGCTCTTCTCCTTTCCTATGTTGTTGTACACCAAAAATAAGTATTATTAGAATAGATCAAGGTTTTTCCTGGCTCAGAATTGGCCTTTAGGTCTGAGAAATCTATGCATTTTCCTGTTATGTTTGATCATTTCATAGACAACATCTAAAATGCTTGAATAAATGTAACTCCTATATAAGCTGGCAAAAATATATATTACATATTTTCATATTTTATTCATTCTCAATTCTTGTCATATTGGTGCTGGTGATTTTCCTTTGGCACTGGCTGAAATCTCTTTAGGGGGCACAAAAATTCCTCTATGCAGGAAAAACCCTGGTAACACAATTAAATTAGATTAGATTGTGGCAACACAAACAACAGCTGCATGGAAAACATGAAAGTCCATTGATTATCAAAGTTTGACATTACCAGCAAAGTATGATTTTTTTTTTTGTCCAGATGTGAAGACCCTTACCTCTTATAGCAGCCCTTACTGTAATCGCAAGGCATTTCTAGATTCCTAAAATACTCTCCTAATAACATTACACCTGTTGCTCAATAAACATTTTCCTTTCACCTGTGACTCTGTAGTTCAGCCAAACACAGACGGCAGCCGGAAGTGACCTGTGCTTCCTTGCTTATCTTGTATTAGAGCTGCAATGATAAATCAGTTACTTGTCATGTAATCACACACTGTTTTGATAACTTCTAAGAAGAAAAATTTCTGTCTCAAACTTTTCAAATTGGATCATTTCCTGGTTTCTTTTCCATCCTCAGACTGGAAACTTATTATTTTTGCATTGTGGCCAGAACATGACATTTGAGACAGTCATCTTGGGCTTTGGAAAACACGTTTCATCACTTTCTGGCATTTTACAGATCAAACACCTAATTAATTAAGCAAGAAAATAATCTGCATAATCAC
This sequence comes from Dascyllus trimaculatus, assembly GCA_024666655.1. Taxonomy (NCBI): domain Eukaryota; kingdom Metazoa; phylum Chordata; class Actinopteri; family Pomacentridae; genus Dascyllus; species Dascyllus trimaculatus. Next base: position 21,502,954 of record CM045467.1, on the reverse strand, counting down.
TACTAGCAGCCCTGTGTTGATTTAAGTTCATGTATCTATCTAAATGTTTCTATTATTACATATTTTCATGCTAAACATTTCTTGTTATTGTTTTATTATTCAAGCACAATAGCAGTAGTTTGATGTGTCAATTCTAACTCCCGCCTGTGTTAGTTGACATCAAAGTGGCAACATATATGTTTCTACTGGCTAATTGAATTCGTTTTCGCTACAGCTGCATAGGAGAACCTTTAAAAGGTATTGAAAATTTTAAATTATCAATGTAAATGCCTAAAATGTAGCTAAAAATGGCTAATAACCATGAATGCATGCAGTGTAAAAAGGGGTCAGCGTAATTAACCCAGACATGGCAGCCATTTTAAATTGAATGCTGAATTTTAAGCTATAGCCGCGCTCAAAATACTCTCTGAGGTTAACCTTGATATTAGAAAGTCTGGCGTTCATAACTTAATGGTACTTTTACACCATAAATTGTTTTTACCTGGCAGTTATGTTCAGTTATTTTCGGGCAAAGGAATTCCCTGGCGGATGACGGCTGTGGTGAAATTAATCATCCAACATGGCGACCAGCTAGCAACTAGTAAAACTAACCTTAAGTCAGTCCACCAAACATGACGATTATCTTCCTACTCGACTGAAAACATTGTCATGGACAGTTCGTGTGTGAAGAAAACATTTCAAAGACAAATGAGGAAACTGTATTAACCTTTGCTGATGTTGTTTTTGTCCCAGTTTCGCCGCGGCAGACGCCACTTCTGTCAGTTGAGTTTTAACTCAGGCAGCTCATTAAAACGCACCTGTCGGTTCGTCCTCCAGGCTAAAAGGCCCGGATGTCCGCTAGACGACCACCGTCCTCCTCCTCCTCCACAAGCTAGCTCAGTAAAGCTAACAATACCAGGCCAAAAATTATTTTAACGATTTTTAAAAATATGTAATTCTTGTATTTTAAGGTGCTAAATTCAGCATTTATCAGGAGTATATATATATATATATATATATATATATATATATATATATATATATACATATATATGTGTGTGTGTGTGTGTGTGTATGCAGTCTTTTTGATGTTTCTTCTACTTTTAATTTGCTAAATTTAGCACTGATGAGACAAAAAATAATTTTATCCGTCATTTTTCATACCTATTGAATTTTTATGATGCATTTCTCCAGCTAAAAATAAAGCCGGAGGTTATATTCATCAGGCTTAAAAGAAATTTTACCAATAATTTTTAACTTGCATTTTTAAGGTGCTCAATTTAGTATTCATCCGTGACATTTTTTAAACTATTTGTAGGTGGAGTGGGGCTATTACTAATTTAAATTAGCTTGCATAGTGACCTACTTATATAGGACAAAAATAGTAGCTGCTGATAATTTTTCTCACCTACCGACCTTTTTCACCCCTCTGCTCTCAGAGTGTTTAAAACGTGTTTGAGGTTGGCTTAATATTGTTAAAAGAGTCCTGTGTATTTTACAAATTAAGACTGAAATGTTGGGAAACGACTGGGGAGGGTGGTATTATATTTAGATGGTCTGCAAGGCAATCAGGGGTAACTGAAAGACAACACTGAGAAAGTTCCACGGCCTAAAATATCTGCCCACACAGCTTCCAGCAGGACTGAAGTGCCAGGTGCGAGGACAGCTAAGGCGCAGATGCCCAGTTTCATATTGGGGCTCTTTCAGACTTTACGCAATTAGAGTGAGCTCAGTGGTTTCGAAAATAATCCACTTTGACATGTTAACGTGCTAAAATGCATTTTTAAAAAGCCACTCACTGACGTGGGTACGAGGGAATGGTGTAAATCTGTGCGTAATTACGCACGGCGGCACAAGCGCAGCCCGCTGCTCAGAGCCTCCACATCCAAACCTACCTTTCTCTGCTGCTTCTCCCAGGCAGGGTCCAGCAGCAGGTCCCTGTCCCAGTCCTCCTCTTGGGTCATATACGCCTCTTCATGGTGGATCGTGTAAGAGTTGCTGTATGTCATTTGGGTTTCGACAGCTGTCATCGTTCCGCCTCTGTCAGGACTTCTCACGTCCCCCTCAGCTTATTGTAAGAAACAATTAATCAGCAATAGAAACAACGACGATGCCGTGAGGGCAGGAACCTCCTTGAGAAGAGGGGGTCTCGCTGTCGGGTGGAGAGACAGTTAGGGGCTGCAGAGACCAGACTCCACTGGTGCGAGGTGCCTGTGCGGAGGTGGTGCTCCCACTACCAGAAGACCCTGCTGGCCGGTGTTCCTTTCCTGGTCAAAAGTGGCACACGTGACCGCACCCCAATAAGTATGGGAACCGGCAGCTTGGGTATCAGGTTCTGACCCTAAAAAGGTGTAAAAGGCGGGGTAGTGTCCCGGAGGGCAGGGATAAGGAGCCTGTGAGTGGTGCGGAGGTATGTCAATAACGCCTCCTCTCACCAGAGAGGTTTTTATGGCCTGTGCAATGCACCTGTTGCTGTTAGTGATCCTCAATGGCAAACCCAGGCCTCTGTGGTTTCAACCCACCTCTCTCATAAAACAAGATCAAACAGCTGAATCTAAAATTCTCAAAAGCAACAAATTTATAGGAAAAATACAAAACAGAGTTGATAAAGAGATTTTTGGCAGGTCTTGCTTCTGGTTCTAGTTCCCACTTAAAGGATAGTAGTTCCACATGGGCCTGCACTGACAGCAGCTCAAGTCACCTTATTCCATGCTGCTAAAATTAGGCTTCAGGTAAATGCATGCTTTTTACTGTCTAGTTTCTATCATGAAGATTCCCAAAAATCTATCAGGATATATTTGCAGCATTGTATATTGTGACATATATATATAGCAGACATTCAGTTGTAATAAAAAAAGATCTAAGCACATATGAGAAAAAAGAATTTATTCATAATTTTCATGCAGATTGAAAAAAAATGCGTCAACATTTTTAGAAATACACGTTAATAGGCATATATACATATATATGCATACACAACCGTACAATATAATCTGCGTTTATATCAGGATTTGTCATTCACAGTAAACATGTCGATGCAAACATTTGATCTAACATTCATCAACTAAAATCCCCTCATTCAGCTTTGTGCTGGAACAAATTCATTTGAAATGAGCGGATCCAGATTGCTATCCTCAGATGACACATTATTCGGTCACCCTTGATGTCTTTGGAAACTAGAATGGTTTATGTTATAATTAATCGAGCATTTAATGTAACTACACTAAGCTTGGTCCATTAACCTACATGAAGAAGCTTAGCTACTGTGTGACTATATGTGGTTACCATTATTCCTGTACGACTACTGAGGTGAGGGAACTGAAATGGCTGATCTCTGTAAACACGGTACCACTACGTGAGTTTTGATAAAGAAATGGACTGCGGACAAAGACAGACCTGGCTCCTGGTTAAGGATATAGACGGGGGATAGACAGAATAACATGAATACTGCATAATATAATGCTAGCTAATGCACCACCACTCTATACTGCAGATTTCTAAAAAATGTCCAAAACTGACACGATTTATCAACATTAACTGAACATTGTGAGCTTCTCAAAAGTGTAAATAATCAATATAGGGATATTAGATGAACCTGCATTGCATTCTGCAGGTGTTCATATTGTGTCTGTCCACTCTAACTGAGGTAATGTCTGAGGTAAAACTACTGATTGAAATAAAAGCTGCACATCTGATGTCTGTGATTCCCATCTAAATTGTGCTAGAAACCTACAAGAGTCATAGTGACATTACTAAACCTGCTGAATTTCACCTTGCAAACTGAAAGGCAATATGGTCTATAGGTGTTGTGCTCAAACTTAACTGGAGTAGCTCCCAGATTGTACATCTCAGCTGATATCTGCTGCAGAAGAACAGATTTTAACCTGCAGAATCCCATTAAAAACAATACAATGCAGAGACGTGTGCGTATAGAGAGTATTTGAGTCCTTCGGCTGTCCAAACCACAGAAGGCAGGGGCAGTTTGGGTGAGGAAGTGGAAGTAGGGAGGAGGCTGCAGCGAGCTTTGCCTGTCAATACAGTGCGGCTGTGAATTCAGAGCAGGAGGGGTTTAAGAGATGCGTGCGTGGCTGCATTCACCCAAGCACGGGAAGCCCAGACTCGCAAGCGCCAGAAGAAGCCTTTAGTGAGGAGTTGGTAGAGTGGGAAGGATGAGGGGGCTGGAGGGAGAACATTGGAGCATCGTGTGCCCTGATCATGGAGGCTGAGAGGGCAGTCAGTCAGGGCTTTTCTACTCATTCAGCAGCTGCATTGTTGTAGTAAGACTGGCCTGTAGTCACACTTCATCTTGGTAGCATACAATGTATGGCTTTTAAAATATACAAAAATGTATAGATGTGCATAACTGGAAAATCAGTTTTGATGAATTTTTGCACTTTAGCAGTAAAAGATCAAGTGCATCCAAGCTACTCGCACTTCAGCATCAAAGCCATATTATTAGGACACACTTTCGACACCAAAACCAAATGAAAGCAGTCTTTTTAGAATAAAATTCCCAGTAAGTATATTAATAATAGGGTCCTCCAAGATCAGGAAGGTGAGGTTAGGGAGCAGCTTTGGACAAAGGATCCTACCTACTCACCTTATAATCAACTCATCTATTCTTTCCTCTCCACCTCCTTTATTCCTTCCCTTTGTTTGTTAGGCAGACAGAAGGCAGCGCCATCTTTGTCTCGATTCCATCTCGCAGCTGTCAGAGCAAATGCCAGACAACTCGTATGACATACTGAACGCAAGTAAGTGTGCGACTGTGTGTAAGGACTAAGCTCTCTATCTCAGCACAGGGACAGTTTTAACAGGTAAGAGCACATACAAGTCATTCAGAGCACATATCCAGCCAGACCAGCTGATCCCAGCATTAGAGAAGTAGAGCTGCCCTACCAGAAAAGTCCTATAGGAATCCTGAGATTGATGAGAATCTACAGGTCAGACTGGCCTCATACCTAGGCCTATCTTATAGGACGTTTCTGATTGGCACACAGGCTGTGAGGGACCCAAAGGTGAGCGAAACCCTTAAGAGTCTGGGGTCGGTTTATCACTTAATGAGGCTAAGTTCTTTTGGGAAAGATCCCCTCCACAGCCATGTGGTGCAAACCCAGCATTCAACAGTTTTAGCAAAGCGACTCGTCCAACCCTGAAGTCTCTCTGTGTCATGTTACTGAGTCCGGCGGCAGGCCACCACACATACACTGTCCATTGGCACGCCCAGGCCTCTATGGTAACAAAGGATGGGGAGTTTGGGTCAGGTGGGTGGTTCTGGGAAGTGTTGAGTCCGAGCCAGAGCCACGAACCCAGATCCAAGGTGGCGGCGGCGGTGGCGGCGGGAAAAAAAGCGCTGTGTGTGTGTGTGAACGGCGGAGAGGAGAGGCGCATAGGGACAGTAGGGCAGGGTTGGGGAGGGGGAGGAAAGGAGGGAGGGATAGGGAAGGAGGGATGGAGGGTGAAGGGGGTGAGGGCGGCGAATACGGCGGTGGAGAGGAGTTGACTAGCGGGCAGGGGAAGGGTGGGGGTTTGTCCGCATATGCCAATCCTCACCAATCAATAAAATACCACCCAAAAAAGTTTCCAACACATTTACGCTCTCTTTAACACACACATCCATCCGTCCATCACACCTTTTATTCACTAGCTCAAACACCAGCAGGACAGAGAGGGCATCGCCAGTCGCCTTGTATGCTGATGTGAGACAGGACTCAGTCTTGTGGAGGGGTCCTAACCCCCACCCCACCCTGCCCACCACCCCCACCGAAGGAGAAGCCCAAGGCTATAAAGGTGTGGCACTGCCGTTGCAGCAGAGGAGGAGTTACGGATTGGGGGGGGGAGAGGGGGAGGTGGTGATGGCAGAGGAGAGGAGAGGGGGAGGAGTGTTTGGGCAAGGCACAGTCAAAGGAGGGGGCGGCAGGTGAGGGGAGGAGAGGTCAGTGCTTTTATGATTTTTTTTTTGGTTGTTTTTGCTGTTTTTCATTTACCTTGGTGGTGAAGAGAGAGAGAACAAGTTCCCACTGCGGTGGCGTCGCGCTAAAAGGCGTCCCCATGGCTCACGCTGCCACGCTCACGCAAGGCTGCACGCTGGCCGTTCCAGGTGGCACGGTGACCTAATTCAGTTGAGATAGTTAGTTCAGAGCTGGACTGTCGGGGGGGCTTTTTTTTTTTTTGCGGCAGAGTTACAGATTATCACACATGCAGGTCTGAGAGTAGAGTGGACATAGAGACACACGGAGAGGGAGAATTTGGTGCAGCAGGGAGAGACCAGACCAGACCAGACGCACACCCATCAACCCCAGGAACAGGACTGCTCCACAGATCAAAATGCACCCAGGCCATTCTATCTGTGTGCCTCTCCCCAGCTCTCAATGTAATTTCACAGTGTGTATAATGGCATTTCTGCATGGAAATCAATTAGAGAGAGGACAGCATCAAGCGTGTCTTGCCAGAATTAAATACTGAAATGCATTTGGTCAAATGCAAACCCCTTCAAACACATTTTGGTATGCAGGGCTTGAGAGGCTGGAGAGAGAAAGGAGCACCAACCCACACTTACCCAGACCAAAGAGAGCAAAGCTGGGCCAGCATCTACACCTGTCTCCCCCTGGGTCCCCAGTCAAATGGGTCTGGTGGTCATTTTACACAAGAGAAACAGATAGTGGAGAAGAACAACATAAACAAGAAGAAGGAAGAAGGGGAAATGTCCAAACCCTTTGCTTTCTTTTACCACAGTAGTCAGCCAAACATTCTTTATTATAATAAGGTTTATAGTATACATACTGTCAATAAAAAGCATGCTGATTTGTTTTTTTTAACTTATCTTTTGTCTTTTCTTTAAAAAAAGGCAAAATTAAAATACTTCTCTAAAAAATACGGTCTCAAACATGGCAAACAAGACATTTCGCAAACCACATATTTCTACAAAGGATGCAACTGGTATGTGTTTGTATATACGACACAGAAAGATTACACTGTGAGATGCAAAAGTCACTTAACCACTAAAAACCACAGGAGGGGAGGGACGGGGAGGAGGGGAAACAACGAGGCAGTAAGGTGACTTCAGAGGGTCTGTCTGTGTGTGCGTCAGACCGCTGTCAAATAGTAGTTGCAAAAAGAAAAATACGCTTTAGTGATTGTGTTCAGTAATTGTAGAACTGTATGCGTGGAGTTTGCGACTCAGGACAAGGTCATGCATATGAAAAGTACATGTCCAGTGCTTTTTTTTTTTTTTTTTAAAACTCTATCCCAACTATCCGGATGTTGCAAACCCCACCTATAAAATCCAACAACTAAATTAAAAGTGACACAAAAGTGTTTTTGCAATTACAATCTAAAGCAGGTCTGGTATTTCGAGGACAAAAGGAGGACATTTGGGGCAACTGGAAGACACTGCCCCATCTCTCACTTCATTGGTGCTCTCACTGTTGTTTCTGCTTTAAAACCAGCGACTAAATGCAAACCTGTGAGGCTTCGACTGTGGCTTTTTTTAAAAAAACCATATGATATGAAACTAATCTATTACAGGAGTGCAAGTCTAAGAGAAAGCTTCACTGCTTGTAGCCTTCTGGATAGTAAGCTCTGGAGGGCTCCTGTTACCCCCATTGAAATGATTAAAAAGTAATGTCAAAAGCACTTAAAATGGGAGATCCCTCCGCTTAATGCACTTCACTCAAGGCTTATAGGCACATAACTGAGCTTGTCACATATCATTATGTTTTCCACTAGAATGCAGTTTAGAGATCCTTTGTAAACAGCTCATTCAGTAGTCACACATGGGTTTTCTCCATTTACAATTCATTACATCCCAGGCTGACTTCACATCACATGTAAACTACAATAAAACAAACAAAACACATACACTATTTAAAAAAAGGCCTCTGAACATGAAGGAGGACCTAATACAGAATATCTACAAAAGTCATTGAAATCTGGCTCCTCCCTCTCTAAACTGCTGGCCCTGTAGCTTTACAAGGAGCAGGAACTGCTGACTGGGTGGAAAGTGTGGAATAGAATAGAGCAGAATAGAATCTACACTGAAGAGGTAGGCAGCTGTAGTTAGAAAGAGAAAGAGAGGTGAAGCAGTGTCTTTCAGTGTTGTAGTTAGAGTAAAGGTGGGGAAGGAATTCAGGAAAAAAAAGGGTCGAGGAGAAATCCAAACATACATTACAGTACGTATATGTGTGCTTTACTTTTTTTTCAGCAAGGCGCAGTCTTAGCTGCTGCGTTTGTGCGCTGCAAGGTCAAGAGCCCGCACATCTCACACATACTACATTCACATCACATTCAAGACAAACACCCCCCAACACACGTCAACCTTGGTTCTGTTGGACACAATGCAGTGCAGCCAGTACACAATATGTGTTATTCTGATTTCCCATCTGATTACATTACAAACTCTTCAACATAAGGCAAAAAAGGTTTAAAATTAGCTGCCCTAACTGATCATCTAGGCCTAAAGAAGATGGCTGATGTTGTTTATCATAGGTTTGGCCTTAGAAAATCATAACTGGGTTGCAGAAATAAAGGCATATGAAACGACTGACTGGGTCAGTCTAATACTGGCACAAGTGTGAGACTGGCACAATAAAAAAGTAAAACTGAGAAGCACAAAGAATGCCCATACATCAGATGAGAGCCTCCCTTTCATGGCTGCACTGTGTGTACGTAAACTGGACCAAGGTTAGCCGATCAAGTCCCTTGTAAAGCAGGTTAATAAACCTGGGAGCCCCCACTTTAAAACCCCAACCTCCAACACATACACACACACATACATACATACAGCTGCTGTAAGGTGGTCAAGTTTAGGGTGGGAAAGATGGGGGGAGGGGGTTCAGGGCAAAGAAGGAGGAGGGGGCAGAGAGTTGTGTGCGACTATCGGAAGGGGGGCTCAGGCGTGTGAAGGGAGAGTTCGGGGCGGCGGAGGATGGCCTCCTTGCGCGTGGGCGGCGGCAACGGCGGCTCATACACCCTGGGCGCAGCCATGGCGGCTGCCACTGCCGCAGCGGTAGGGACCACTGGCCTGAGGGCATCCAACGTAGCGACCGGCTGGGCTGACATCGCAGGTACAGCTGACACGGCCGAAACTCCCGGCATGCCAGGGATGGCTGTCACTGTGCTCGGTGGTGGGTAGGCATACTGGAATTGGGGGTACTGTTGCAGCTGCTGGTAGTACTCAGCGTAGTACCTGAGACAGAGGAGGAAGGACGGGGATGGAGAGGGATGGGTTGAGGTGAGGGGAAGAGGGTTCAGATAGGAAGAGGGACAGCAAGAGCATTTATGGAGGCACATGGCAACAAAAAAGTAACAAATGAGTGATAAAAATGGAAAATTAAAAAAGCATCATATGAGAGATGTGCCATCAAGGCTGTAGAACAACTAAAAATCAGCAAAATCCGATTCCTAAGGGTAAATCATTCAAAAGTATAGCTGTAGAGAAACTTAGACTCAAAATTATCTGGGAATGTTTCAGGGATGCTGTATAGCTGATGTGAAACAGAATCAAAGATCTTTTCCTACCTGGCCATGGGGTCCTCTGCAGCCTCCACCGCCTCCTCAGCTGCTCGGCCAGCTGGCGTGGGGAGCAGCGGTCTGCGTGGTTTGGCCCTCTGGTAAATAAACGGCTTCATCACAGGGTCTGGTAACAGAGGTGCTGACCTCCGCAGGGGACTACGGTCCCTCTCACCAGACTTTGCCACAGCTGCGGCGGCAGCAGCAGCAGCCACTGACTGCTGCTCAGCCACAACCTGCTGGCCCTGGGCAAAGTAATGTGCCTGCCTGGCAGCCTCGAAGAGGGCTGTAGTAGGGTCCGCTGCTCCCATGGCGCTTATATGAGCGTAGGCTGGTGTGGCAGCACCATAAATTGCAGGGGCTACAGAGTAGGCAGGATTGACTGCAGCCGCTGCTGTTGGCATTTCTATTCCAGGAGCAGCAGCCAGGTAGACAGGAGGGTTGGCCACCGTTGGGGTGTAAACCGGTGTTGTGTAGGCAGCGGCGGCGGCGGCAGCCGCTGCTGCTGCAGGAGATGCAGCCACCTGGCCATAGATATTGGGTGTCATCGAGCTGTATACCTGTGTGGCGCCTGATGTGAGAGCTGCCTGATTGGCCACTGTTCCATAAAGTTGATTGGCAACATTGGCACCATAAACCTGGCTGGCAAGGGCACCATAAACAGCTGGATTCACCGGGTTCCCATCAGTGCGTGTGCCAGTGGTAATCCCTGTGAGAGCTGCGTATGTTGGATCAAAGGTGGAGGTGTTGTAGACTGAATTGTGCACACTTTGTTGAACCTGTAGAGGAAGGCCCGCAGCTGCAGCGGCGGCAGCAGCCAGAACTGCTGCCTGACTCTGGTACTGCTCCAGAGAAGGCTTCCCCACAGGGCATTCTCCAGCATAGTGGCCCTGCTTCCCACAGTTCACGCATGGGATTTTTCCAGTAGGTATCTGTTTGCTGGGCTGAACCTTCGACAGCTCTACAGACAGAGGGCGGCCCTTGAAGGAGGTGCCATGAAGGGCCTCGATGGCCTGAAGTGCATCTTCCTTGTTTTCCATGTGAACGAAGGCATAGCCTGCAGAAGAGGAATGCCTGGCTGTCATTGAGCGCAGGGACAACAATTAGGATCACAGTGGCATTGCCACAGTCATTTACTTATTACTTCTATGAGAAATTAAGTATTGTGTCACAGGACACCACCTTGTCCAGCAGGAACATTATCTTGCTTTACACACTGTGAACTTTGCACTGTTTTATCAGTGTCTTGTGGTGAGAGTAACTTTTACAGACACACTGCAATTCAACAAATGGAATGAGAATCTGTAAAAACAGTCCCTTACCTGCATAATTCAGCTATACACTAGCTCCACAATTTAACAGAATCAAACTCAGTTTGGAAGGGATGGAATTGGAGCATTTTAAAACAATTGAAATATAACTAAGCTCTTTGCTTACCTTTCACTTTGTCACACTCGAGAACTTTCCCAAATGTCTGGAACAGCTGCTGCAGGTCTTCAGTGGTGCACATCCCACTTAGATTACCCACAAACACCTTGGTGGAGTGCAACGGCCTTCCCCTTGATTCCTCCACCACCAAATTGCGACCACGAAACTCTCGTCCATTGAGCTCCCGAATGGCACGCTCTGCAGCACCCTCGCCCTGCAGATGCACAAAGGCAAACTGTCGCAGCACACTGCAGCTGACCACCTGGCCATAAGGTTCAAAGATGGCTGACAGTTCCTCCTGGGTGGTGTCCAAGGCCAGGTTGCCCACAAAGAGCTTTACTGTGTGGCTTTTGTCCATGGCGCTGCAGAGAAACACAGGAGTCATGTTGAGATAAATGAAAGGACACAGTACAGCAATCAGCTGTCCTACACGTAACAATGACTGAGTGAGCACAAAGCAACACCTTCGGCTTTATATCAGTCTTACAAGGAGAAGCAACTGCTGGAGTGCAATTATCTGAACAGAGGGTTGGACTGCAGTGCACAGGGACACAGTCGACCCAGCTTTTTATTGTATTTTTTTTCCAAGGCTTAGAAATGTCTGTGGGAGAGAGGAGCTGCATTTTGTATTAAAACTCTGACAGGAAACCTCTATTTATTATCCAGTGATAGAAACTGAAAGACTCAAGATAATAAGCACACAAACAACAAGAAGCTATGACTCAAATGAAAAAAACACTGCAACTTATGAATTGAAGGAACTGTTACACATTAACTCCTGATAAAGAACCCATGTGCCATGTGCATGAATGAGTAGCCAGATTTAAATTTTGCATATTAAAACCACACAGACCACACATTTGCCTGTGAGCTGCCGAGGTTAGATAGTCAGATTAGAGCAAAGCAGGGAAAATGATGTGAGTAAATGACACACATAATTCATATATAGATACATATAAATGAAGCAAAGGCAGTTTGAAGACGATTCGAAAGATTTCACTGAGAGCACCTCTTTCGCACTGGAGAGCAGACTGTGATTATCCATGCAGCTATGAGTCACCCTCACACACAGTAGACAGACAGGCAAACAGAGCATTTTGTAACTTCAAGGGAGGGCACTGTTCATCATTTCACACTGCATTTACACTGATCAGCCGCAACAGTCAAACCACTGACAAGTGAAAAGAATGGCATTGATCATCTCGCTACAATGCAGTATTCTGCTGGGACACCTTGAGTCCTGCCAATAATGTCGATGTTACTTTACCCACATAGTATTTACCTAAACATTACTGCAAGATAAGCACACCTCCTCATGGCAACTAGGGGCCAGTGCCAATTATTAGTAATCAAGGAGAGCGATACCTGATTATATGTGTGTATTACACATATATAAAACCACAGAGTGGAACATACAGATAGGGAATGGCAGCTGCATAAGAGCCAAAGTACCACATTTTTAAATACATTTATTGTCCACTATGAGAGTTTCTACATGTTAGGCAACACCTTGCCTCCTCCCAAACAACTTTTATGGTCAGCTGTAAATTAAAAGCTCAAGGAATGGCTCAAGGAACATGATCAAGACCCCAAGGCACTGACCCTTCCGGCCTCCAAACTCTACAGATCCAGTCTCATTGAGCATCAGTGGTGTGTGCCGGAACAACATCCCCATGCCTTTCACCACAGGACACCTCCAGAGGTCTTGTGTCCATATCCCAACAATCAGAGCTGTTTTGGCACATAAGAAGGACCTACACACTAATAGGCAGGTAGCTAATATTTACAGACTATTTGGTTTTGTTGTTGATCGGTGTGTAGTTATAGTAAAAAAAAGCCTTACGTCCCGAAATTCCTATCTTCAACAGCCTGGAGGTGCACTAGGAGAGGTTGGGCAACACCTTGCCTCCTCCCAAACAACTTTTATGGTCGGCTGTAAATTAAAAGCTCGAGGAACACGATCAAGACCCCAAGGCACTGACCCGACCGGCCTCCAAACTCTACAGATCCAGTCCCCATTGAGCATCAGTGGTGGGTGCCGGAACAACATCATGGTGCCACTCACCACAGGACACCACCAGAGGTCTCACGTCCAAACCCCAACGATCAGAGCTGATTTAGCGCAGAAGCGGGACCTACACACTCATGGTGTGTATAATAATAGTAGTAATGGTTCTAAAAACCCCTAAATCCCTTAATTTCTGTAGATTCTCTGGGAGAGTTTCGACAAGTTGAGCAACACCTTGCTTCCTCCCTAACAACTTTTATGGTCGGCTGTAAATTAAAAGCTCAAGGAACGACTCGAGGAACACGATCAAGAGCCAAAGAGCTTCATATTCTACAGATCCAGTCCGACTTAGCAACATCCTGGCACCACTCATCACAGGACACCCCCAGGGGTCTTTTGTCCATACGCCGACAAGTCAGAGCTGTTTTGGCGCATAAGAACCTACACACTAATGATGTGTGTAATAATAGTAATAATGGGTTTAAAAGCCTTAAATTCCTAGTGAATCAAAAGCCTGTAGATTCACTGGGAGAGTTTCTACAGGTTGAGCAACACCTTACTTCCTCTCAAACAACTTTTATGGTCAGCTATAAATCAAAGGGCAAAGAGGAACATGACACCAGGGGGTGACATTTCTATTTTTTGGTAAGCTGCTCTTGACTGAATGAAACACACACATCCTGGTGCTGATCAGAGAAACACGCGCACAAAGAGATGCAAGTTAGCAGCTCCACAGTGTGTGTGTGTGTGTGTGTGTACCCCGTTTACATATGGCTGCTGCATTAACACTGGGTTCATCTGAGGCATAACCAGGGGGGGAAGCTGGTTTTCTGATGACGCAGCACGACGCTGAGTCAACACATTTTCCAACCAGACCCGGTCGTTAACAGGCGAGAACACAAAAGCGAAAACGACGCCAGTGAAGTTTCTCGGACACACGCTGGACGGAAGAAACACGCGGTGTAAAAAAGAAAAAAAAAACGCGATCGGACACACGGGATGCTTGTTTCTGGTGTCCACGGCTAAACAAGTCACAATGCGAAAGCAGCCATGGAGTCGGATTCAGCACTCTCTCACTGTAGTGAACGACACGGCCACGAATAAACAGCTGCTCAACGTCTCAATCAAAACCCGCTCCTCAATGGGAGATCGATTCAATGCAACAACAATCACACATTTCCCCCCTCTGTCCCCGCACAGGAATGAATACAGTGAAACACCGAGTGATTCCCGAGCAACAACGCCGTCTAATAGTCTTGATCGCCCAACACCCAGCAGTGGAAAACAGTCGTGCGTTAAGACGAATGGATTTAATTACCTCCCATGCGGGCTCGGATGAGAATAATGCTGCAGAAAAGGCGATTAAATGAAAGGATCTACCATCTTACCTAAGCGGTGCTGTATTTCAAAATGGTAGCGCCTGCTTCCGTTTGAACGTCGGGCATTCTGCTGGAGAGGCTGCAGAGGGGGAGGGCTCGGGCTGCTGCTGCTGCTGCTGCTGCTGCAACCAGGAGGATGCTGCTGAATCCTCACAAAAAGCAACTCGTGGAATGACTCAAGCACGATCACACAAAGCAACCTCTCCTTCCCCCCCCCAACATAAGCCTGCTTAATTTATGACAGCATTAATAAAAGGCCACCTCAAAGCCCTCTGCTGCAAAGGGACGAGCAACAAGTGAGAGAGTTGAATTAAAGAGCTCATTAGGTGCCATGAAAAAATGTCACTTTTCTTTCTTTTTTTTTTTTGGTTTAGCCACAGAGGACAGTGCAAGTTGTAAATTAAAAGCTAATGTGCGCTTTGTGTGATCAGGTCCCTCTAAACAACTCTATCCAGGAGCATGTGTGTAGCAGGGGAGGGCGGAATACTTAGGACTGCATTTCTATTGCCCTTGTTTATTGTTCTTCTCCTGAGAAAGTTGACGTGATAACCCTTTGTTTACTCCAAAGGTGAGATAACCTTTCCAGGTCGCAAACGCTGGCAAAAAAGGAAGAATTATGAACAGTTTTGGGTGGAATAAACCTTTAAAATTAAAAGTGCTTTGACAGGAAGTAGTATTTTAGGTGGAATGGACCTTTAAAACTATAAATTGTGCTTTGGGTGGAATAAACATTCAAAGTGATACCTTGCAAGTGAAATAAACCTTTCAAACTATATGTACTTGGACAGAAAGCAGTACTTTGGGTGGAACAGACCTTTAAAACTCTATGTACTTGGATAGAAAGTAGTATTCTGAGTCGAATATGACAATAAGTACTTGGATAAAAAGTACTAATTTGGTGGAATAAGCCTTTAAAATAATAAGCACTTGAACAGAAAGTGCTATTTTAGGTGGAACAGACCTTCAAAACTATAAGTTCTATTTGGGTGGAATAAACCTTTAAACTCATAACTTGTTATTAGAAAGTATTATTTGGGTGAAATAAACTTTTTTAAAAAGCGCTTTGACAGGAAGTTGTATTTTGGGTGGAACAGACCTTCAAAAAGTTGTATGTGTGGTGAAATAAACCTTTCAAGCTATAAGTACTTGGACTCAAAGAAGTATTTGGGTGGAATTAACCTTTAAAACTATATGTCCTTGGATAGAAAGTAGTATTTTGGGTGTAAGAAACCTTTAAAACTATATGTACTTGGATAGGAAGTAGTATTTTGAGTGGAATTAACCTTTAAAACTATAACTACTTGGATAAGAAGTAGTATTTTGGGTGGAATTAACCTTTAAAACTATATGTACTTCTATAGGAAGTTGTATTTTGGGTGGAACAGACCTTCAAAAAGTTGTATGTGTGGTGAAATAAACCTTTCAAGCTATAAGTACTTGGACTCAAAGAAGTATTTGGGTGGAATTAACCTTTAAAACTATATGTCCTTGGATAGAAAGTAGTATTTTGGGTGTAAGAAACCTTTAAAACTATATGTACTTGGATAGGAAGTAGTATTTTGAGTGGAATTAACCTTTAAAACTATAACTACTTGGATAAGAAGTAGTATTTTGGGTGGAATTAACCTTTAAAACTATATGTACTTCTATAGGAAGTAGTATTTTGGGTGGAAGAAACCTTTAAAACTATAAGTACTTGGATAGGAAGTAGTATTTTGAGTGGAATTAACTATATGTACTTGGGTAGAAAGCAGTATTTTATGTGGAATAAACCTTTAAATCTGTAAATACTTGAACAGAACTTAGTATCTTGGGTGGAATAAACCTTTAAAACTATTTAAAAGTCCTGAACTTATGCAATTTGTAAATATGGCAGGTAGCGCACTTGAAACAAATAAGGGTCCTACAAGTGTGGTCCTGAAACTGCAGTCTCCTCTGCTGCAGGCACATAATACTGACTCCATCAGCTAAAATACACTTTAGTGAAAATAAAAATGCAGCATGCAAACGGTCTGAGATTTTTAACCCCTTTTGCTATTGCGGGTTATATTTTAACAATTGTGCACAAAAAGTTTTTAATTTGTCCAACTGGGAGTAAACACTTGATCACTGAGTGTAGTTCAGGTGTGGCTTTAAAGGATAACGATCAGATAGTGTGTCCAGTGACTATAAACGGTCACCTTAAAATGCAGTTTTATTCAAATGACACAATGCAGCAGATGACAAGCGAAAGACTGAAGCACAGATACCAAAAATGCTGCTTTTCTCTCTACTATATTACTGGATATTAAATATATCTGAATTCTGGAAGTCTCTATTTAAAAAAAATCTCTATATTATTGACAATAAAAGCAATCATTTGCAGTCAGCAAGTCACATTCACACCCCAGGTAGCGAAATGGAAAAGGACACCAACTCAACATCTGGGGGGGAAATTCAATAAGCTTATTTAGGCATCAGCAGAACAGGACAGATGCTCAATCTGGAAAATCAATGCAAAACTTGCTACACCGAACGCAGCGCACACCGCGTCCCAATATTGACGTCTTCACCAAGAGGGAAAATATGCTGAGTGGCAGCAGGTAGCAGCTCAGAAAGGGAAGGAGGAAAATGACCAAACTTATCAGCTCCCCTCACCCTATGGCTTTAAGTTGGCTGCAGCAGCAATCGAAGGAACCCCACACTCCAACTCCATGTTGAAAAAACAGCTGAGCACACAATCCATCGAGGCCTCCCGCTCTTGCCCTTTCACTATGGGTGGAATTTGACTCTCCCTCCTGAGCCCTTTTTAATCTCTTACCCGGGTCGCTCACACCACCTTATGGATTTAAGATGAACAAGCTGAAGGAGGGATGAGTTCTGGTGGTCCAAATGCCGCTGATGCTGTTGGTGCACAAGTTCACTTAAAGCAGGGGTGTCAAACTCCGGTCCTCGAGGGCCGCTATCCAGCATGTTTTAGATGTTTCCCTCCTCCGACACACCTGATTCAAATGATCAGCTCATCATCAAGCTCTGTAGAAGCCTGATAACGATCCTGATCATTTGAATCAGGTGTGTTGGAAGAGGGAAACATCTAAAACATGCAGGATAGCGGCCCTCGAGGACCGGAGGCTGACACCCCTGACTTAAAGTGTTCGGAACTTTTCAAAGCAACAGCTGCTTCACGTGCAAATCTGTGATCCTGGAATTTCATAATGCATCAAGTGGAAAAGACATTTAAGCCATTTATCGATTGCTTTTATTTTACCATATAGTTTGACTTCTGCACTAGGTGTCCCCTTCACAAACACTGGAGTTAAACTTGACACAGGTTAGTAGTGACATCTCTGCTAGATGGTTACTAGTCTCTAGCTCTGTGTCTCACCATTTTCTAATGCAAAAAAACCTCTACTATGTGGAGATATCTTTCAGCAAACCCTTTTCTCCATCTAATCTGAACTAAAAATATTTCAATGTACTGTATCATCTGATTACTGCAGAAGAACTGCTTTGTGTACAGTTACATCAAGTTGGCAAACGCTGAGTGAGGTGATAAGAGTAGCAGGATGTAGCGCTGTAATGTTTGTGTATAATTAGCTTGGATACTTTTGTATTAAAATGAAGTGTGTTTGTGTCAGCTGGGGCACAGGTGAAACGAAAACATCAAATCTTATAAGCATCGGTTTAGAACACAACCATGTAGCTTATCAGAGGTGACTTTTATAAATCCCCTGCCTGCTTTAGTGCAATTTAAACGCTCAGAGGACACTGCGGCTGCACGAGCTTTTGATTTCATCCTAAAGAAAAATTTCAAGAAATTAAGGGCATCTCTGTTTGGTCGTCAGTCCAGCTGTCGGGAAACATGTTCATCAGTGCTCTCCGTGTCTCCTCAGCTTCAGCCCTGACCCTCTGTCGACAGACGTCCTCTTCGTTTCTCTTCAACACGCTCTCTACATTCAAGCTGCCACCGGTGTTGGTGTCCGAGGTTCAGAGGTGTGCTGCCGGCGTCTCCGGACTAGCCTTGCTCCGACCTTTCCCAGCTATAGGCCGGTCCCGCTCCTCCCATAGCGTGACCCCGTCGCAGGCACAAATCTGTTTGGAATTTTGGAAAAGGCCTGCTGATCGGGCGATGATTCCACAGGCCAACCTGCAGAGGAGAGACAGCGAAGAATTACAGACTGTCCAGACTACTTTTGTTACATGACAAATTCTTTTTACAGCTCTCACATATGTTTTTAATTGCATTTGTTGTACATTATTTGAAATATATGAAGCATTAAAATGTATCCTGACATTTGACGCTGACAAAACAATCACAACTCAGGCTCCATGTAGACATAGTTCACCAGACTTTTCAGTCAAGGTGTCTCTTCAGAAGATTTCAGCCAGTTATGAGCTTCTTGAGTGCTCACCTTATTTGAACTGCATTTTGCTTTTATGCATCTTGTACTTAAAATAATCTGGAGAAATGTCAAATTAGACATTTTTGTATCTACTGGTGAATTTAAGTTCATCATAAAAAATGTGGTGAAGGAGGCATGTGGCTGTTTTACTTAAGAAGACACTGTTCTGTGTAAGTGTGGATTTGAATGCATTTTAATACGATGTGGGTTCCTATGGCTGCTACCTTGGCCAGGTCTCTCATGTAAAAGTGATTTTTCATCTCAATTGGACTTCTTGGTAAAAATTAAGCTGAAAAAGAACTACTTTTCAAGTTATTTTCAACTCTGCCAACCTTTTTAAGAGCGTGTATATGCTTGTTTTGAAAGGCGAAAAAAACTCAACTATTTACAACAGGTAAGAAGCCTACTCATGAGAAATTAGACTGAGGGGATTACTGGCACAGAATAGGGCTGTGTAGAGCGGAAATGATAAGCAGCTTAATCAATTAGGGAAAATAGGATGCGTAATGATTTTTAATGTTAATTGTTTACGTCATTTTTAAGCAAAAATGCAAGTATTTGCTGGTTCCATGTTGTCAAATGTGGTACTGGTTAACAGTATACTGAACACCACTGGGTTTTGGACAACAATAATAAGATAATAAAAAGATCAATAAGAATAATTACTGATGAAAACAAGCCATAATGATCACAAGCTCATGAAAATAACATGAATTTATTACAAAATTGCTATTATTGTTAATTGCATCAAATTGCATGGTAATGCTGCTAAAATGTCTTCAATCCTCTGTTTTAGAAGCTACATTAACCCACAATCATGACAGCAGAAAGGTCTTTAATAATTAGGGATGTATGATAATATCGGCGTCCGATAATTATCCGTTAATTTTGGCAATTGTGATGTCATTCTGATAATAAAAAAATCTGCCGATAAAATGACCAGGTATTAATAAAGACTTGAAATCTTGTTTTTTGCCGTTGGTCTGTGTGTTGTGGTTTGTGCTCATGCCTGGCTCCTCAGCCCCTCCCCGACGGTACTGTCACATGTGTGTGATGTCAAAACACTGCCAGGCAGAGAAAAACAAGCAGCATGGCGTCGCACTGACCAGTGTGGACTTTCTTTACATGGTAGAAGAAGACATTTCACTAGGGCTGGTCTCAAATATTCGAATATCCGAATATTCGTTTGTTGTGGTGGTATTCGGATAATAATTTTGATATTCGAATAGTCGTGAGTGCCGGGGGCCGCTGCCGTGCTTTGCCAAGCTTTGCCAAGGATGTAGTACACCGCCAGGTGCCGCCGAGCATTACAGAGCATCGCCAAGGCTCTAGTACGCCGCCAAGGCTCTAGTACGCCGCCAAGGCTCTAGAACGCCGCCGTGTTTGTAGTACGTGGACCTACCAACTCTGGTGTCACACTGTGGTGTCAACCACCTTCCTCATCCTCATGCTCCCCCCAACCCCCCAACACCGCGGCACGAACCCAATCGGTTGACATTATTGGTTATCTGCTGCAAAAAGTATAAAATTATCCGTTATCGGTATCAGTTGAAATTGGCATTATGGTGCATCCCTAATAATAACATTACATCACTGTCAATAAGTAGAAATCTACACAATGACAAGTTAATTTCATTCTTTTATGGACAGGATGAACAAGTCTGACACAACATCATCACCATCTACAGTCTAAATAATTATCATGAATGGAGGGACTAGAGTTAATATTGTACTAGCTGTATTAAAATGTCCTACTATTTGTTTGTGTTGTTTAGTCCATGTAAAAACGAATGAATCCATGATGAGATGAACACCAAACTCTCATGTCCCATTTTGTTTTCTATCTGTAATATAAGGCACCTTCATACCCACCTTTCACCAGAGTTTCCTGTCTTTTTGGAGAGGGGGTGACCGCCTCGACCCAGATCATCCTCCCCTTCATCCACCACCAGCGATCGACCAATCACATCCCAGACCTGCAGCGAGGACATGAAAGGTATGGTATCAGGCTCTATATGCTGCAGCTTACTACTGGTGTTGAATATGTCTGTGGCCCTGCTCACAACTGGCACTGACTCACAAGTGATCAGCTCTAAGTACAGGTGAGAATGAACCTGAGATACACTGAGGAGGCATTGAGGTCTAACTAATAGGGCCACATTCTCTTAGCAGCAAATGCGTCCTGGGCCACACTGAAAGAACACAGACTAGACTGTTTTTCTCTGCATTAGTGTAAATACATACTCATTTGCAGAGGATGCCATCTGTTTTTCTTTTAAACAAAATCTCAAAAAATTACACCATTTATGAAAGCTTGAAATTGTAAAAACAGAAAGAATTGGTGGATTTTCAACATTCTGAAAACGACTCATTTGCCGTGTGCTGTTTTGTTGGAAAACTTGATCATGGTATTTCAGCAAAATCACTTAGCTTCTGTGAAAAAATAAAATAAAATCCTGCGATCCTCTGTGCAACTGTGAAGCCATTAGTGACTCAGCTGTGACCAACAGTCATATGACTAACTTCAGCTGTACTGGGCTGAACTGCAGGCTGTGCTTTTACAGAGTAGACAGGAGGGAATTTTAAAATGTAAATGAAAATTAAAATGTAAGGAGTAAAATATCTATAGTATGTAGTGTTTCCCATTTGTACATGTTGATTCCAGATTTTTTTAAAATTATAACTGTGTCATACTTCACAGGAGAGATTTTTGGGTTCTCTCTCTGTCTAGCCATGGTTGTGTGGTTTCCATAGAAGTGCAAGACTTTATACTGCAGTGAAAAATGAGCCCACAGTGAGTAAACTGCTTGGAGTTCAGAGAGGTAAAGTGACAGATTTTATTGCCAGGTGTCAAATGACATACATGTCGCTGTCCAATTGTGATCAGATCACCCAAGACGCATGTTAATGTCAGGTGTGAACAGGGCCTGTGTGTCTGTGTTACCTTAAGTTGACTGTCCTCCAGCCTAAAGGAGGCTCTGCCATCTGGTCCAGCGACAACATTTCCCAGATCACCAACATGCTGTACAACAAGAAAATTATACTCAACCACACAATACAAACACTAAAAACACCAAACTATAACAATAAATATACACAGCCTGGAAGCCAGGAA
Organism: Dascyllus trimaculatus; assembly: GCA_024666655.1. Lineage (NCBI taxonomy): Eukaryota > Metazoa > Chordata > Actinopteri > Pomacentridae > Dascyllus > Dascyllus trimaculatus. Next base: position 21,481,153 of record CM045467.1, on the reverse strand, counting down.
ACTCAAGAGCTGCAGCTCTTTCACACTCTTTACTGAAAATTTAGCACCTGGAGCAGAACAGCTCAAAATGGCTCCTGTGGGACAATTCCTGCAATCTGAGAGGGATATCACTTCTTGTGTTTGGCTCTTACTACGTCTCAGGAGGGTCTCTGTCAGAGTTTATGATACGAGGATCTGTTTTTTTTTCCTTTGTGTTTTCATTTTCAAACTCCAAATATTCTGGCACAGCTGATCTACAACATCAAGCAAGCAGGCTTCAAACTTATTAAAATGAATGATCACACAGAGAGTAAATTTATAGGGCTATATAGAAGAGGCATGACTGTACCCTTTCAGAGTCCCCTGGACCTCCGTGTTGTCTCCCAAAGGGGTTATAATGCTCTCCACAACTGCAGAAAAAGAAGAACATTGAATTTAATCAAATATAAGTAAAATAAAGTAGTTTGCGATGCTATTTCAGATAACATTCAGCAGTGTACGTTTAATTGTGGGTGCTGTCAGTGTGTCATGTACAGTTATTTGACCAGACAACTCTTTTTTGGTGTGTAGTTGTAAATTTTTATGCTTCCTGAAACCATATTCACCCTCGTTTACAACCCCTATGTGCTTAAATGTCTTGATATCAATGTATGTCTCCATCTTAACACATTAAAAGGTCAGGAGTTTATGTTTTTATACCTGACGTGTATAAAAAAATTCAGTTTCTTTGTTAAAAAGTCAAAGTGTACATAGAAAACAAAAGAGAAGTCAACTACGGCTCTCATGATGCATTTCACTTAGAAGCACTGAAATACTGAGCTCAAAATTCCGTTACTCTCACCACTAATTGCAAGTGGCAGCTTCAAATTAGACGTTGTTCCAGTAGCATGTTAAACACAGGGATTTTCTTGCGTAAAGGAATTTCTGGTGCTCCTGCCAATGACGGTTATAGCTAGCGCCAAAATGACAGGATCAGAAAGTAAACAGTGTGTTTATTTGCTTTGCTTAGCCAGTTTTGTGAAATGGGGTTTCATTTAATCAAGCCTAACAGACATTTTTCTTTATAGTATTGTTAGAAATATCAGTAAAAGTCATAGCCTTGTGTCAAATAAGGTAACACAGAATAATTGTCTTTACTGTATGAGGATCGATCATGCTAACTGTTGAGTGTATCACCACCCAAAGGCCCCTTCTGAGCCAGAAAAACCCCCAAATCAAAATTCTGGATCAGTTTTACATGAACACAGCACCTATAGCAAAGCGTTTTCATTTAAACAGCTAATACAGCTCTGATTTCTGCCTTCTTCTCCTCTGCAATGGAAGCTAAGGCTCATGGGTGTTAAAGTATATATTATTCCTAAGGGACAAAGATGAAACAATCAAAACTGACGGCCGTGACACAAACCTGTAAGCGTATGCGGCACAGTTTTAAAGGCTATAATTGGAGCAGCCTTTGATCTCTATACTATAAATGCTGTCATTTTGGTTACAATACCATATGCATATGTAGGCCAAGATGCTGATTTTTTCACACCTTCTGCATATTAAGCCTCTGGAGTCCAAGGCCTTGAAACTCAGTACATCTACACACTGGATGCTCATGTTAAGCAGCCCAGACTGTCTATCTCCTTAATGCTCAACAGGACACTCTTGCCCGATGAATTTCTCATGATACAACAGTCCCACCTGAGGCAATCCAGTGTGAGATCCCCCAGGGTGTGGACATGGAGGCCGTGGGGCCCTGGCTCCAACCCATCAATGGTCCCATCAATCAGACAACGCTCTTCAGACAGCTGCAGGAAACGCACCACCCCCTGGATCGATCCCACACCCGCCAGCATGGCCACGGCTGCACCAAAGTCTGTCATGAAAATACACAGACCCACGATTTGTATGTTAACATCACACACACACACACACGTAGAAATGCATCCAGATTGTGATTAGACCTGATAAAGACAGACGGTGATTCACATGTGTAGTAAGAATGCATTCCAAGTTGATCTCGGGTGACTGCCTGTGATCAGATTATGTTTCCAGTTTCACATTAGATTTTCTCTGTGGGGTAACTGTGAGCTGAACATAAAAATATGCAGACATATAGTGAAAGAGGCAGAGAGTGGGAGCTATTTTTATACACAGACTTCAAATCCTTGTCTGTCGGGCAGGGGCGATTCAACCATATCGCACTGTGTTTGAGGGATTAGCCGTGCTAGACATGTTCTACAACGCTGGCTTTACTCCTCTCCAATGTGGTCAGGAGTGGATTTACATTCACATTACACACTGGATCACCTACAGTAGATCTCTGGCCATTCCAAATCCCGCTGCGCCCTAAAGAAGTGCAATTACACCTTTATTTAGAGCTGTCAACCTGTGATTGGATCCCTAGGGTGCATTTTATTGATATGTGTGACAGGCACTAGTAACTCAACAAATGAAGCTGCATTTAAGCTCTAATTATGAAGCAGTTTTGCGCATCAGGAAGCTCAATAGCTGTAACTTCAGCAGACTACTTAAAAAATTAGCTGATAGCCATTTATCATAATTACATTCTATATTGTGATTTAGACAGACAGATATAAACTTAATCCATAAAGGCTTCTTGTTTCCTAAAGACTAAATCACACACCTTTTCTTTAGCGCTGCTAAAGGTCTTTATGAATTTCCAACATACTCCAGTTTCAAATATATGATCAAAACGTATTTTTAAAAAGACTACAAATCTGGCCAGACCTGTGGTACTCACCTCGCTCTGTTCCCCCGATGCCCTTCAGCACGGCCCTGCGTCCGGTGCTCTCGATCAAAGCCTGCACTTCTGCACTGGTCAGGGCAGATTCCACCAGCACCTCCTCCCTACTGACATCAATACTGACCGACTTGACTCCTGCAAACACATCGAAACCAGTGGACATCATCATCATCAGACGAAGAGAGTGAAGCACACATAGTGATGTGGACGATGTGACAAGAGATCAGTCATTGAAGTAAGTCAGCAATCAAGCACAGTTTAATGGTTTCATTTTCCGTTTTCATCTTTAATTTGATTTTTTTTTCGCTGCAAATTAAATAACTCTGTCTTCTTCATAGCTTTTTCATGGGGAAGCAATATTTAGAACATGTCCATTTGCCATCCCAATACCAACATGAAAGAAAAACCGCTGCAGCATTACTCATAGATGCAAAAGGGCCTCTGACAGCAGTGGGTCTTTTTTCCTGATTATAAATGAGAATAACAAACTCATACAACCACTAGATCTTTACTGGCAAGCATAAGTATGCCAACCACACACACAGTGTTGTGATGTAGTCAGCAGCAGCACAGCATGTCCTCCTCCCCTCTGGAGCTGTGTGCTGTACGCAGGCAGGTTGATAACCAGTCTGATATTAGGGCATTTTTTTCTCAAAATGTCTCAAGCAAGCCGCGAGGCAGCCTGTAATGTTTTCAGTTTCAGTTTTGCAAGGATTACATTTGTTCTGCAGAATAATTTAGAGTCTTTAACAAGGTCTCATTCTCTAATTGAGTTGAAAAATGTTCTCGTTGGTTATGTTTTCTGTTAAACTGACCATAATTTCTAAGAATTCTCCTAAAATATAGATGTATCTGCTGTATTCTGGATGAGCAGAAAGATTTGAATATGAGCAGAAATCTTGCTGAAGCACACCAAGATTAAAGTGCAGTGGTTTACAGATTCATTCAGAATCATTAGTTTAAGACTGATGTGGATAGGCCCCACATGCACAATTTAGGAAGTTACTTCTCCAAAGAAAATACACGAAATAGGACAGAAGAATAACTTAAACCTCCTATATGTGTGATGTCAGGAATAATATTAAATGAGAAAAAGGTGATCTACAGGAGAATAAATACTCTGAAGCAATACAGAATGTCCAAGAGCCTTACAGCATTATATTCTATTCTACTTTAACCAGTTTTTCTTTATAAAAATAAAGACGATCCCACCCTAAATTGATGCAGAAAAGGCACAAATTGGTACATTATAGTTCACCTGAATACAGAAGACGAAGTGTTTGATGCTAAAAAAAATCCCCAGGGGAGAACTCACCAACCCCCTGCAAATATGTCCACTCTGAAATGTTCAAATGAAATCTGCACCCACATATCAGCTGCTTTTGAGTGGGTATAGGTTTTGATAACGTCAAAGCTCTGAGATTTCCTCATAGTTTCTTGAAAGTTTAGTAGAAACAACTGTAAACTTTGTTACCAGTTATAAGTTTTGTTCACTGTGCCGAGCTTAAAAGCATTAAAATTAATTAACCTGAAAAAAAATGCTCCGCTGATACACAATTAAATAATAATAATGCATTGGTTTTATATAGCGCTTTTCTAGGCACTCAAAGACACTTTACATTGCATTATTCATTCACTCCATACTCCATGGCGGTAAGCTATGTATGTAGCCACAGCTGTCCTGGGGTAGACTGACGGAGGCCAGGCTGCCATCAGCCCCTCTGACCACCACCAACCACTCACTCTCACACTGCATCCACCCAGGCTTCCTGGTGTTCCCTCACAGTCTCCCATCCAGGTACTGACCAGACCCAAACTCACTTAGCTTCCAAGATCTGACAGGTTTGGGTATCCATAAGGCGGCATACCAGTTGATTTCTCTGCAACTGGAAACATTATCCTTCATATTCATTCAGATATGAATGCTTGCTCTAAGTTACATGATCACAGCTTGTGATGAACCCATTAATCGGACTGCTGAAATTCCATGTTAACATAATTATCATCGGCCAATTAAGTGACTCGGCATCACCCGTAGAGTTGTAATCGTTTAGGTGTCAACTATAAAATCCTTATTCACCAACAGCTATGATAATGGATTAATCGGTGGGAAAAAAATTTACAGAAAAAAGGCAAAATTCTCCGATTACAGATAATTAAATTTGAACATTTTCTGGTTTATTCTTCTTCTGTGACATATCCCTTCACTTGTCACCATTTTGAGACCATAATGAATTAATCAAGAGCATAATAAGCTGATTAACTGGCAAGGAAAAAAATCGCTAGTTACAAACATGATCAGCCATGCCAGCTACTGGGGCCTGGGTTGCTTTTGTAGCTAATAAGTTATTTTCCATTGTGTATATGGGATGTGTGATAAATCCATAAACCACAGTTGAGCACAATGAACTGGCAATATAAAGTGACACAACAGCTTTACCACAACGTCAGACATCAATATGTTTAGTAGACCAGTAGTAGGAGGTGCTGCTATCTGCTGCTTTTTGTTAACTGCACTTCAACTTCACTTAGCTTTCATTCTTTTATAAGGGATTTTTCATTTTTTAATTACCACTCAATATTTATTCAGTTTAAATATTTTTATTTTGAACAAAAGCGCACTGTAGGAGCCCTAACTTTGTGTCTTATTTGTTATTAGGATTAAATTATTGCATTCCCTTAGATGTACAAAAAACAACATTACAATACTGACATTTCCATCAGCCATTAAATAATCAATATTGGTCAACCACTAATCTCACCATTCAGCTGGAATAAATTAAGTGAAAGAATGCCGTTTCTAGTTATCATTTGTGCAAAATTAAATAGGGAGTTGAGAAAACAATGTAGAAAATTATTAGGATAAGTGTTTTTGCAATTTAAATAAACTCTTTTGAACATATCAGTTGTTGCTATTTGTATTTTAATGTAAATTACATTGATTTTACTGGAAATACACCATGTAAAACTGTCACAGGGTGTAAACAGCATGAGTAGAACAAACTGGAATGTGTGAACAGAGGTCAGGAACCAACAAGAAGCAGATAAAAGCTCACTGATATAATCTGCTGTGTCATGCTCCTTTGCTGTGTCAAACACCACAAAGTAGAGAATTTTCATTCAGCACCCTGACTGTCACAAGTCACTGTTTCAGGGGATGTAAACATTCGTTAAAGGTCAGCAGCACCATGTAGAAAAGCAGCTGGTTTTACAGAGCTCATGATTAAATGCTAAACTCTTTCTCACCTGGTTTTCCCTCCAGAGCAGCTCTGACTTTCTGCGCACAGCTTTCACATGTCATCTGAACTGCAAACTCCAGCTGTGGAGGAGAGAGCTGACATTTAGCACCTGTAGCTGAGGGATAAATGTAAAATACCTGTAACTGTGGCGTCAGTCCGTTATCTAACTGCGCAGTAGGCTGACACTGGGGCTAAGCAATTTAACTGTCAGTCACACAGCATCACAACAGCAGCGAAATAACTCGTGTTTTCTGTTTTCATCATGTTATTCGGGTGAAATTATATCGCCACACAACAAAACACGGGTTTTAACCGCGACTGAAATGGCTGTCAAACCTTTGAGGGTCTCTCCGAGTCCATTTTGTTGCCGCACGCCGCCGCCTGAGCGATAAACGCCGAATTAAACAGAAAACTTCCCAGTTTTCTAGAAACGGAAGCGAACCTATTGTACTTGCTGACAGCCGCCGCCATGTTTGTGAGGTCAGAGTGACGTTGACGCACGTTACCGCCGCCAGGTGTCGGACACGTGTTACTGCAGCTTCCTGTTCGTCTCATGACGGAGACTCTCTGGCTTCAGGAGTTCATTTAAGGATTTTTTTTAATTTTTTAAAATGTATTTTAAATTCTGACAAGAAAGTACCGATGTGGAGTGCTACCAAAGTAAAAGTACGAAAAATAAAAAACTTTTTTTTGTAAAAGTATAGTAATAATGCCAAAACTATATACAAACCAAAAATAAAAATAGGCCTAATAATGCTGCATAACACCCTGTTAGTGTTACATATGATATTAATAATTGCACTTGTAATCTTGTAGTTTGGCAATATGGAACTAATTGGAATTTTCCTGTGTTGGTTGATCAATATGCATAATCTTTAATAAGCTGAGCATATCTTTTACAGTATGTAAAGGAAATCAGAATCTGCAAAATAACTGGTAAATCCGGCAAATTAATAAATATATTGGATTAACAGAGTATTATATGCTTTTGAAGTGTGAAGTGGCATGGCATCGATATACCCAGGTATGGTACGAGTAGCTCATATATGAGTATGGATTTCTTTGAACACTGGAAGGGGAAAATTAAGCAAAAATATATTTCATTTGCTGCTTTCTGGTGAATTTGTACTATAAATTGACACAGAAAAGGTAGACCAGAATGCTGGAAATGAAGTGTTTGATGCTCAAGATTTTCTAGAGCTAGTACATCACCACTGGGTAGTGGTAGGACTTTTCTAGTACATCAATTGCTGATACTTACTTGATCACATGATACCACAAGGTGTAAAAATATGCAATAATGCTGATGATCAAATACTAAAAAAAAACATTAGAAAAAGAAGGAATCTGAATCTGAACTGGTTACTTTTTTTGAAAATCTAAAAAACCTCTTAAACAGGTGATATGCCCGAAATATGTTTTATATGCTTTAATAATACTCCAGGACTACAAAGACAATACCACATAACTATGTCAACATTCAGAGATATATATTGGATTAGCTTAGGATGGGCAATTATGATCAAATTTCAATCATGCAATATTTATTTTTACTTTATGATATCAACAGTTGTTATATAATAAATATGTAGATATTAAGTAAACTGTTCATAGTTAAATTAATCAGACAGAGCTGTGTTTTTCCCCCCAATTTTGCCTTTTTCATATACAGTTCAGGTCCAGGCTGGTCTGGATTTAAACCAAGGACCTATAGATGACATGTTATGGGCCCATGTTCTATGCACTTTAACCCCTTAGCGACTGGATCACCCCGGATTTTGGGCAAACCTTGAAAATTTAATACCTGAAAATCAAGGTATTTTATCACATTCATACAAAAAAAACACCATTGCCACAAACTGGAAGTTGAAGCTACCCACAATACAGCAAGACATATTTAGGGTTTGGCTTCCTTTGTTTGATTTCTGTAATCTCCTATTTACATCATCATACCACGTTTCCAGTCTCCTAAAGCTTATTATTGTTGCATTGTGAAATGAGTAGAACACAATGGCTGCTGTGAGTCATGGTCATTAACAATGTAAACTAAACCTATAAAAAGTAATGCTATAGTGACAAGACAAGCTTCAACCCCAGAAACACCGCAGAGTATTTATGTATAATACAGGAACAGCATGCAATGCTTGTTTATTAGGGTCAGATGGTGGGAGGAGGGGGATATCTGGACTCACAAGATTGTAGCTTATGGATAAAACTAAACCACCGTGAAGGCTGTAGGCTGTAATGATGATTGCTTCCTGCAGTGTGCGGTGGCCTCCCGTCCAATTTCATAAAGTGTATAGATTATTGTTACAGAGTCGATCTGCAGATTAAGGCGCTGCGTTCACTATGGGAAAGACCGCCAGTAAGCGGATGACTGCTTCCTGGGTTTTGAGAGGCTCAGAGGAGTGTGTGTGTGTGTGTGTGCTGATACATGTCTGTGTCTACACATTCCTGTCATATGTCTTCCTTTTTGATAGCACAGATAAGCCACAGGAGAAAGCAGGTGACCGTGATGTGGCGTAAAATCTGGGTCACAAGTCTAAAATAAAAGCTTCCAAATCCAACTTCCTCCAACTAAATTTGGGCTGATAAGATAGAGAGTGACACATATTTGGCACGTGCGCTCAGCTACCGTGCGTGTCGATCCAGAAACACCGGCATCATTACATCAAAACAACACCAAGAGGCCGATGTTTTGCACAGAAGAAAGTCGAGTGGCGGCTCAGCTAGAACACAGCTTCCTCTGTATCTGGTGGCTCATTGGCTTTGACCTTTGACCCAGCGCTGAGTAATATGACCACAGGCTTTAGGAGGGCTGAGCCAGTGTGCGCCAGGCTCAAAACACATAAGCACTCCCTTCTATGTGTGTGCTGAGCAGCCCTTTCTCTCTCAGCCTCATACACGCCGCCCACACAGCAGAGCTTAATTTATGCAGTAAATGGGAAACTGCTTAAAACCTTTGCCCTTATTTTGATCCTCAGCACTGAGCTTTCTGTTCAAAGGAGTGGGGGGAGAGCTGAGGCGACACCTGAGCCCAGGGGAGGGGGGATTTCATTAACACACACATACAGAAACACGCACAACAGAGCCAGAGAGTGGCATGAAACCCAATCACAACCCGAACACTGTCCGCAGCAGATTTAGAGAGAGGTACAAAGGAAGGAGGAAAAGACGGGAAGGAGTGACGGGGAGGAAAGTGACCACTGGAAGGAGAAAGTGAGGAAAACGAAAGGAGAGACAGGAGGAGGACTGAGCAAATGAGAGAGGACAGCAAAAGAAAGAAGTTGACAAAGAGGAGTGTGTGAATGTGTGTGTGTTCGGAGGCCAGTGTAAAGCAGTGCTGACAGGAAGTGTTGACAGACCTGTTCAGAACAGAAGAGGGTTTATCTGTACTAATAAATGAGGCACTATATTCCGAGCTCCTCCGCCCCATTAGAACTGACCTGGAGTCTGTTATATTTTCTTATTAAATACTTGAAGAGGGTGAAGCAGCTCTTGTTTCAGTGACCACGGCGAGGAAGCAAAGCAAGCAAAACGTTATTTTTAGAGCGGGGAAGATACAGTGTCGTCTACAGAGAAGCGCAGAAGATTGAAACACGCATGTCACGTCCTAGCAGCAACAATCAAGTCTAATAGCAAATAAGAATGCAGGAACACATCGGCGGCATGATGGAGGTAATCAGATGCTCAGGAGAAAAGAAATGTTTCTGTGTGCTTTCTTGGAGCACATCTAATGCGTGTTGGCAGATGACTCAAGCAGATACAGCAGCATAAACGCCAAATTCCACTTATCTCTTGGTGTATCCAGAAGGCCACATGATGTATTAGAGAAGCACATGTCAGATTACATAAAAAGTGACTAAACGTTTGTTCAGTTGCGACAGCAGTTAAAAAACTTTAACAGCTGTTATATAATTATTTTAAAATTTCAAATGTCCATTAACTCTGGAGGAGCTACTCAGTGGCCACTCTGGTGTCCTGCTAACAGGAAACCATGAAGTCCTTAGATTTGTTGGGTTTTCATGTATATTTTTGTATAACTTGAGTTATAAATTAGTCAATAATCTCCAAAAAATAATAATACTAGGGTTTTAACCTTAATATTCAAATTATTTTGGTCAATTTCCAGAATGTATAATAAATATTGAGGCTAAACACTATTATAGTATCATTATTGTACTGTATTTTTGTTTATTTTCCAGGATAAACTTATTTTATATAATCTTTTGAAAAGTTTTAATCCATAATATTCAAATGAATCAGGTCCACGCCATAAATAACACTAAATATTTAAAATTGTGAGGTGTATTCGTAACAGCAGTCTTATTATTCTACTGGAAAGCAGTTCAGCACAATGGTTGTTGCTTTAAAGGTGCAACATAAATAACAGTCACTTAAACTGACTTGACTTTGTGTCAATTTAAAACTTAAAATTTCAGCTTTTAATCCATTATTAACACGGGCCCAAAAAGTGCAATATCTATATTTTTGGCCACAGAAAGCAGGACGAAGTTGAATACCATAAACTGTGTATAAAGATGCCAGAACTATTTGTGCTGTCACTCATTGGTTTCCTGACTCGTGGTTCTGAAGCTCAGTGTGATGGCTCAACATTTTGACAGTGCCTGAATCTGCCTAATTAATCCAAAAATGAGAAAAGAAATGGAGTGGAAATGGAGCTAAGGAGGACTATGCAGACAACGCTGGGTCATAGGCTGTCCTGTGGCATTATCGACTCAATGCAGCTGCACCCTTAATTATACATAACTTTAAGCCGGAATACAATTTAAATGGGTGAGTTGTATGTATTCACCTCCGATTACGTTGTCATGAAAAGTGTAGTCTGCTACAGGGATCAAATTATTTTTTGTGCATCAGCCTGCAGTAAACTTAAGATACTCTAACATGGATGTCTATGGGAATTGACTTGCTTTTGAGCCAGCCTCAAGTGGCCAATTGAGGAATTGCAGTCTTTGGTGCACATTTTCATTCAACGAAGCCCAAACACAGTGGGTAGTTCCAAATTCTCCAGAAATACTGCGCAATGTCAGCCGAGCTCAGCAAATCTCAGGAATAATCACACCAACACAGTCCAGTCGGTAAGTAGCTGCTCTATACTGTAAAAGCGCAGCCAGCCTTTCAGAAACATCCACTGGACCCCTGTGGGGTTTTGTGTTCGATAAAAGGGGAAATGCAACCATCTGCATTGCTGTCTGACGCATAGCTTATATTGTATGTATGCATGTGCATCAACTGTCAAACTATGAATTGGCCTTTAGCCTGAGGCTCCCAACTCTAGATAGAGATGGATGGATGGATGAATAGATGGATGGATGATGAGTGATGGATGGATGGATGGATGGATGGATGGATGGATGGATGGATGGATGGATGATGAGTGATGGATGGATGGATGGATGGATGGATGGATGGATGGATGGATGGATGGATGGATGGATGGATGGATGGATAGATGGATGGATGGATGATGAGCGATGGATGAATGATGGATGGATAGATGGATGATGGATGATGAGCGATGGATGAATGATGGATGGATAGATGGATGATGGATGGATGATGGATGGATGGTTGGATGGATGAATGGATGGATGGATGGATGGATGGATGGATGGATGGATGGATGGATGGATGGATGGATGGATGGATGGATGGATGGATGGATGGATGATGTCCACAAATCTGAGAACTGCTGACGGATTAGCTTGAATCTGGTTAACTATCTCTTGTTGTCTATAAACTAAAAGGTTTTTTAAAAGTTATTGCTTTCAGATAAAAACTTTATTTCTCCACCCTGAGCTAAGAAGTGACATTTTGTTATTTTCAGCTCGCTGGTTGAGCAATTTTGAGTTTGAGAACAAGTTTTGAAGAGGCTTTATAAGCCTTAATTAGCAATGTACATTAACTGTGCTCACCCACACAAGAGCATTTGATCCATTAAGTAATATTAACCTCTGAACATTTCCCAGCCTGATTATGAGCAGAGTGAAAATGCTGTTGCTGTGTTTTGAGTGGCACTGGCCCCAATTATACGTCGTTTAAAAGCACAAAGCCTCACAATCCAGTGTTAGTGGTATGATAAAAATACAGAGCACAGCATCAACAGCAGCAGCAGTAGTTTCTTACTTTGTAATGAGTGAACACACAGCGGTTTCTTACCTTTTCTCTTATCCATAGGGGCACATGTTTGTTGAATCACTGTGTGGCACACAGTTTTTGCTGTAATGTAAGATGCTTCCAAGTGTTTGGTCTTTTTTTAAGTGAAGAAACAGGGATGGATGTTACCAGATTAAAGCATAAAAATGACAAGACAAGACTGCTTGTTTTCAGATAGTGTCCAAAGCTATGCAGTAAAAACATCTAACAAGTATTTTCTTGTTGCTGCCTGTCATATTGCAGAGACAGCTAGAAGAGTCAGCGATAGAAAGTGTTCTCAGCACATAGTGTTTTGTATCTCAACACAGCCACCTACGTTTTATAGCATAGCTGATCCCAAAGAGAATCAAACCATTCCAAGCATTGACCCCGGTCGCGTTTTACCAGCAGCACCGTCCACAACCTCATGACGCTGAATTATTCAGCTTCAGAGGGGAGGAGTGGCGGGGCCTGTTAGCAGAGCGAGGGACCCTGCAGAGGTCAAAGTAATGTCACAGCTCAGCCAGAGCGCTCTCCATGTCTGCAGATTGCACCCTGACAGCTCAAATGGAAGATGAAGCGAAGCGTGTCCGGGGGACGGCGTCAGGCAGCGGAGCCCCCGCCTCTGCTAGCGGACGGAGAGCAGGGGCCATGTTTGCAGAAATGCATAGTCTGTGAATTTGTCCTGGATTCACTTCTTTTTAGTCTTTAGGAAAAATACAGAGGACACATCTGTAACGTCTATGGGCTGGGAAATGATGGACACTTGCTTTGGCTTTCGTAATATTGTGTACTGACAAGGTATTATGTCAATCATTGTACCCAAATAAGCTTTTAAGTCAAAATCTTCAGTGTAACATTTGATCAGGCTGTCAGTTAAAATAAAACAAATATAATATATGTATATGTTAGCTTATAATGTTGCAATATATGAAGCATCACCTTCAAATATTACTGTTATTAAGAGGTGTCTTTAAAAGTTGACTGCTTTGGATGTAAATACCTGTTTGGGTAAGTCAAGGCCTTTATGGAAAAGAAAAGATTGCTGACAAACTAACAGAAAAAAAGCATTTTGAAACATATGTCTCTGCGCTTTTAAATCAAATCAGCCACAAACCTAAAAAAAAAAGCGGGTGAGGAAACAAAAGAAAGCATCCAATCAATCAGAAAGCAGCCCCCTTGAACAAATATTGTCCATTCAGCACCAAGGTGTCAAGCATTATTGCTGACCCACTAACAAGCTAAAAACAATGAATTATAATGCCAGCGGGGTGTTTAACAAGCTGCGGACAAACTCTAGAGCTCATCACAGGGAGGATCAATAGGAAGAAGAGACAGCGTTGCCTAATCAAAGTCTACTGTTCCTCCCAAGAATAATAACCCATATGGAGGAGGAGGAGGAGGCAATATGCTGCAGGGTTGGGTACCAAACACAATAGCTCATTAAGCCACTGCACCCCAGAGTCCAGATCGTTACTCAATCTGTCTGTCACGATCCACAGAGCATCCTTGGACCCACTAGAAAAACATTAAAGATGAATGCAAAACTATTATAAGATCAAAAAGAAGTGGGATTTAATAGGAGGTAAAAGCCAAGCAGTGCAATAAGGCCACCAGTTAGACATTGTTGTTAAAGTAGGCTGCGGGTGACTCATTATTAGTCCACTGCAACTCTCTAAGAAAAGAGTAATATAACAGAAAACGACTTCAAAGTAAAATAAAGTCTTTTGAAAGTTAGAAATAAAGTTAAATGAAAGTGATCTACAATGTCCAGCGCAGTCAGAACACATGCAGATGAGTCTAGGATACCAAATGATGAAGATATATAGACACAGCATGCAAAAGGCCTTTTACAAAGCATTTTTGAATTTTGATAAAAGGTATTGGTTTAGCGCCGACTGGAAATGAAGGAGGAGAGAGATGCAGCATGATAAAAAGATCAAGACAAAGGTTTTCAGCCAGACTTGAATCAGGGAAGTTGCAATGATGCCTTAAACCCCTGGGGCCACCGGGGAAGAAACCATTAAAGGGACACACGAGCAAATTAGTCTTCCAGTTGGCACGTTGGAGTTGAAGGATTCGCAGGAGACATCGAATTAAAAAAGCAATATACATAACTTTCAGACTTAGCAGGAGAGGCCAGGAGGATGCAGATGGAAGCCTGATTTTAATTTCCAGCGGCATCCTCCTACACTTTTCACAAGGTAGCTATTAGCACCAAGTTGGTTGTGCAGAAAAAAGTCTAATTTTCTTTCTTGTGGGATCATGCACAAACATGTGATCCCACAAGAAAGACAGCAGTAGATGTTTTAGTAATGCAAAAAAAAAATCTGTTTGTGCACATTTAAGTGGCAAAGCCCTACAGTGGTAAAGGTATTATAGAGGAAACAAGGAACAAAGACGGATGGAGGTCAGTGTGGCTAAATGGGTCAACAAAACATTGCTCTTTGACAAGGACAACACTTTAATCTACGTTGGTTTCTTTGAAGGACCACCAACCATAACTAAAGGGGGTAGTAGGCAAGTCTCACCACTCAGGGCTGGCATGTTGGTTACGCCCAGGGGTGGACTGGGGCAAAAAGTCAGTCCTGGCATTTTTGGCCCAGACCGGCCCACAACATTACCGGCTGACTGAATCAAACTGATTTTTGCGGGAGGGTAGCGCCAGGATCAGGTATGGTCTGCGTGGTCTGTCCTCCGCTATTGGATGCTGCCTTTGCTGGACCAAATCAAGCAGCTATTTTGGGGCATTTGGAGGCCTCTGCTTCCAGCGCTTTCATTTTTTTTTCATTTGTTGCTTTTCAGCGTCACCCGGGTGTTTATTCAATGGTTGTCTTTCCATGATGTTATCAGACTCCTCACCTACCCTCGGCTCACTTGACGTAACTGTGTTAGCCCTGCTCATCCGGCAACTGGGTGACTGACAAGCCCTAACTGACAGTTAACCAACAGGATGTCTTGATGGCCTGTTCCAAATGGCCAGTCAGCCACACAACTGGACAATAGGTCATATAACTGGCCGGCCAATTATGTAGGGGGGAAAAAAATACCTGTTGACCAGCCCCCACTAGACACCGCCCCACCGGGACAGTGCCCGGTATGCCAGATGGCCAATCCACCCCTTGTTACGCCCTAAAAACTGCATGTACAGAATCACTAGTCAAATATGATACAAAAAACTGCTTCAAAAGTTTAGTGACTTTGTACCAAAATAAGATTTAAAAGGTTTCTCCCCACAGATTATACTTCACCTACACTTTTCAAACGGTTTCCTCACACCATTTTCACACCGTCTCCTGGCTCAGCTGTTACAAAGCAGACAGTTCAGTTTTTGGAAGAAGGCCATGACGACAAGGGTCCCCAAACTAACTTTCTCTACTCCTAGCCAAGTCATTTTTTCGTGCATAAGCAGATCAAACCCCGCATCATAAAACAGATTTGTCTTTCAGCAGTGATTTGTAACAGTTTAGGGAAAACAGGCCTTCTGATGGAAGCGTCAGATCTGTAAATGCTTCTCTGATTCGTGCTGGAGGGGAGTTAATTTGAAGGATTTGCCGGTGAATAAGTTAACTGATCTTTACAGTCTTTTATCACTTTTGAAGACGATCCAGGAACAGCATCTGGTGCAGCAGGGGAAACAGTTTGTGTGTTGAGATGGAGGTAAAACAAACCAGCAAGTTAAACGCTTGAATCCATAGCAATTAGTAAGTTCAGTAATACTCAACACTCGACACAAAGGGTGCGAATAATGCATGAGGGAGGCCCCATTTCTGCGTTTGCCTAGGGCCCATGAATCACTAAACACACCCCTGTTTGCTATAGATTTACATATCAGTTCTCTGTCAAGTTCCAGTTCAAATTTAAATGAGCTTTATCAGCATGACAGACGCTTTCATACTGAAGCGCAGCACATTAGCAAGAAACAGCTTTGCAATAAAGAACAGGAGACGTCAGCCTTTTTAAGGATCATGACTCACTGAAGGAAAAACAGAGAATCACAGGAGATGCTACTTCCAGGCTGGACTGTTGTACTTCCTTATTTACAGGATGTCTTCAAAATTCTCCAGTTGATTCAAAATACCAAAGTACTGACAAGAACTAATAAGAGGGATCATATTTCTCCCATACTGGCTTCTCTTCATTGGTTCCCTGTAAAATCCAGAATAGAATTTGAAATCCTTCTCCCCACATACAAAGCCTTTAATGGCCAAGCTCCATCTTATCTTAAAGACCTCATAGTACCACGTTATCCCAACTGAGCGCTTGGCTCTCAGAATGCAGGCTTACTCGTAGATCCCAGAGTTTTCGAAAGCAGAATAGGAGGCAGAGACTTCCTCCACAGCTCCTATGCAGTGGAACCAGCTACCAGTTTGGGTTCAGGAGGCAGACACCCTCTCTACTTTTAGGATCAGGCCTGAAGCAGTCCTTTTTGATAAAGCATGTGGTTAGGGCTGACCCAGATGACCCTGAACCATCCCCTAGTTATGCTGCAGGACAAGACTGCTGGAACTCTCTCACATACTTGCATATATAACACAGGCTTTATGCCCCCTTCATACCCAAAGGTGAGATGCCTCTCTCCTGACGTGAAGCCATCATTTTGGTTATTCCAAAAGAAAATCAAGACAAACAGGAGTGTGGAAATTATTGACCTATAAGTGTCCTTAATGTGAACTATATACCTCCATTTTAGCATGTTGATTAGAGAGATTACCAGAGACAGTCAATCTGGATCAGGCAGGATTCATACAACAGAGACAGACAATGGACAATATAAGAAGGACTTTATATATTGTTGACCATGTCATATGGGAGAAAACTGGTGCCTTAGTTGTTGGTCTTGATGCAGAAAAGGCCTTTGATTCTGTAAGATGGCTTTTTCTCTACAAAGTCATGGATAAATTCGCATTTCATAGTAATTTTATTCAATCTCTGTACTCAAAACCAGCAGCATGGATAAAGGTTAATGGCGATCTCACAGACTCGTTCATGTTGGAATGAGGAAGCAGGCAGGGCTGCCCAATTTCTCTCCTTTTATTTTCAATATTTATCCAACCTCTTGGACAACTGTTAAGGCAAGGTACCCAAATTAAAGGAATTACAGTTGCAGGAATTGAACACAGGGTGGCAATGTTTGCAGATGATGTGTTAGTTTACCTGGAGGAACCAGAGAAAGGACTCAATGGCCTCATGACTGCTGAAAGAACTTGGAAATGTATCAGTGACAAGCTTAACATTTCAAAAACACAAGTCATGACAGCAAATTTCACAGCTTCAACAAACTTACAAAATGGTTAAGATTTAAATTGGGAATCTCAGGGGATAAAATATCTTGGTGTGACAGTGACCAATGATTTAACAATGCTTTTATAAACAAATTATCAGCCACTGTCATTGATGATTAAGGAAGACTTAGGTGGAGCCTTGTCTCCTTTTTGAGTCTAACATACAGAGTAAATGCTACTAAAATGTCAGTGCTCCCTGAACTACTGTACTTGCTTAGAGCACTCCCAACAGAAGTGCCTGAAAGTCAAATTAGGGAGTGGGACAAACAGATATCACGGTTTATCTGGCAGGGAAAGAAGCCTTGTGTTAGGTATAGTGCAACGCATTTACGAAAAGAGGAGGGGGGAACGGCCATCCCATGCCTACGATACCATTTCTATGTGTCTCAGTTAATTCCTCTTCTTTACTGGTGCAGCAAAGAAGAGCACAGATCAAAGTGGAAAGAATTAGAGATCAAAATGGTAACTAAATTCCCCTTGCAAGCCGTGATAGGTGACAGAACTCTGCTGTCACAAATGGGAGAGCCTGGAAACTGTTGGGCACATTTTACATTTAATGTTTCAAATAAGGTGGCTGATTTAATAAAAACTCAGAAGATGGTACATTTATTTGGATGGCATGCATCTGATTCTGATTTCCCTCTTAATGGAAGAGCTTTCACTTTTGAATCGTGGGTAGTAAAGGGCCTTACAACATACTTGTCATTTACCAAAAACAATGTCTTTCTCAGTTTCCAGGGGCTTCAGAACAAATATGACTTACCTCAGAATGCAAAACCTCCAATTTTTCACAGACTGACACAGCATTTTAGAAAATACTGAAATTAGTGTCCAGTTTATTAACCCTAAAAATGATTTCCAAAACATACAATGCTCATTTTTTACTACAGACAAATGTAAAACACTGCATATGAAACAGAAATGGGAAAAGGAGGCAGCTCTTGCTATTTCTGAGGAACATTGGGGAGAAAGACGGACATTTCAGTGGTCTTCAACTAATTCCTTAAGTTGGCGAGAGCACTGTTGGGAGAATGCTGGAAGATACTTCAAGACCCCTGTCCAGGGTAAACATGCAAATACACCAATATACTGGAGACAGCATAAAGGAAGCTAACCATTACCATATATTTCGGGCCTGTCCTAAATTGAATACATATTGGAAAGAGGTTCGTAGAACTCTAAACTCTGTATTTACTTTTGAAAGCATTTATCTGGGAAATGTTAATAACTTGGAACAGAGAAGTGACACAAAACTGTTGCAGGCCCTTCTGGTGGCAAGCCAGAAAAATGTTGCTAAAAAGGGGCTAACTTCAGCTCCACCGTCTGCATGGTTGGATTGACATTACTTTTGAAATCTTTACCATGGAAAAGTTAACCTACATAATAAATATAAGAAAAAACTCATTTTATTGTATTTGGAATAAATAGATCAATTATAGACGCTGCACTGATCCACCTGTCAACCTCACGCTCCATCCTCTCCTCACTCATGAACAAGACCCCAAGATACTCCTCCACCTGAGGCAGGGACTCTCCACCCACCCAGAGAGGGCAAGCTTGCAGCATCTGCAGTCATGCAGTTGCTGTACTGGTCCATCATGGTAAAGAAGGAGCTAGGCCAAAAGGCGAGGCTCTTGATTTACCAGTCAATCTTCGTTCCTATACTCTCACCTATGGTCATGAGCTTGGGGCCATGACTTTCTGGGGGAAAGAAGTTAAACAGAAAGTAATGGTAGTAGAGGCGATGCTGAAG
Source organism: Dascyllus trimaculatus (assembly GCA_024666655.1). NCBI lineage: Eukaryota > Metazoa > Chordata > Actinopteri > Pomacentridae > Dascyllus > Dascyllus trimaculatus. The sequence goes on along the minus strand of CM045467.1, from coordinate 21,461,986 downwards.
TGAGTAAAAAATGCCCACAAAAAAGAAAGAATCTTGTATCTGTATTTGTATTATGTGTATGACTGTACACATTTGCTCTTTCCAAATACCTCCCCATCTTTCAAATATACCTCATTACCTACATTAAGAAGCTTTAATAGGTCTGTGGAGTTATTGACGGGTAACATATAAAACTGTCTACACATATTACTTTACTGTTTACAACAAGCTACCTGATCATGATAACCTTTTTATATAAAGAGGTAGAAACAACCCTTACATGCTTACATGGATTGAAACCTGCCCCACTAGTGCTCAGATGTGTTTTTTCTTTGTTTCATTTTACTTTTTTAGATGCAGTTGTGTATACCTCCATATATCCCATGCATAAGAAAATGATTTATCCCCAAGACAGCAGCAGAAATCTTGCAGAAGAAGCTGCTCATTAGCTTTCTCTCAGTTTTGTCTCCTCCGCCTGGCTGGATGTCTCATTTCCATCGGCTGTGTCGATGATCATCGCAGCAGGCAGAAGTCAAAGTTCGACTGATTTAAACTTTGACCACATTTCTGTTGGATTACTTGTTCGATGCAGCGCCAAATGTCGCTGCACAGAACAGTTTATTGGAATAATGGGTTTCATAGCATAGTGGTGCCATTGTCCGTCTAGTCTGAAGGCCGCTGTGTGGGCCGCTGGGTTTAGCACATTGATCCGGGTGAGTCTCGGAGCACATGGCAAAATAGGAAAATTTCCAGTGGGACTATTCTGCCTCATCCCTACAAGATGGAAGCTCCCAGTTGGTTGTAAGCACCTCAACAATGAAGATGCCTCATTTTTCACGGGCATACGTGACAGTACGCTGTGCGATTGGGCCAACTGGCATCTATAGTCGTGTCTACACTTTGCTCGGTGCACCTTTTGCGCAGTGAAAGTCATTGAAATGAATGGCTTTCAGACCACAGGAATGCTGTTGTCACATTCTGCAAGAAAGGTCCATTACCCTTACCCCTACTGGTCGAGGCAGATGGCTGCCATTCCTGAGCCCGGTTCTGCCGGAGGGAGTTATTCCTTCAAACTGTCACTAACGTGCTTGCTCAAAGGGAATGGCTGTGTTTCTGGGATTTCTTTCTGTAATATAACATTGTCCTTACTGTCTGTGAAGCGCCCCGAGATGACTTATGCTGTGAACTGACACTATGTAAAGAAACCTGATTTGGATTGAAATGACTACATGCACAAGTTTTACAAGTATTACAGTGATATAACAGTTACAGTTGGGTGAGTTTTCGTGTGTGTGTGTGTGTGTGTGTGTGTGTGTGTGTGTGTGTGCGTGTGCCATATGTGCGCGCCAACCACCAGGCCAGCAGCACGCATCCTCACATCACAGGCACAAAGGCGCGCGCTGGCTACTTAAGACGCACACACACACACAGAGGGAGTGTGTGTGTGTGTGTGTGGAGGGAGAGAGAGAGAGAGAGAGAGAGAGAGAGAGAGAGAGAGAGAGGCAGCCGTCTCCCGTTTTGTTACACGAGGAGTCGCTCGGAGCCTCCGCTGACAGACAGCAGATCTGCCGCCTCACTGACTGCGACACCTGAACGATCAGCGAACAGCACCGACACCAAACCAATGAAGGAGAGCCAGCTGAAGGCGAGGAGGAGGACCGGAGGCTTTTCTGCAACATAAAGAAGAGAAAAGAAGCGGAGGAGAAGCGGCACCAGGCGGCAGGCAGACCGGCTGGCCGGGACACGCAGCCCGGCGACAGGGGGGAGAAATCACCGCCACGACCGACACATCACATCCCCGCTCCGAGATGACAAAGGTGAGCTCTCATTGTGCAGCCTGATCACAGCATCCCTGTCCTACATGGCCGCTTTAATCCCCGTAGTAGTGTAGGAGTAGACATGTCTGATGTGCTGTTAAAAACAGAAAGAAAACGGGGCCGGTGTGGCACAGGAGGGCATTCAGAGGCGGTTTTGTTGGCCGCTCCGGCGCGCCGCTTCCCGTCTCCTCTCCTCTGAGCTGGGGACAATTACGCACAACCAAAAAGCGGATTTACAAACGACACCGCTGACACTTTCTCCCCTGGAACAAATGAACGCGCCCATGTGTGCCGTTTGGAGATGCGCGGCGGAGCGATTTCATCCCAAATCTAATCTGATGTGGCCCACATTTGGCGGCGTGAGACCTCTTGGGGAGATTTCTTTTTGTTGTTGTTGTTGCTGTTGTTTATGTCCTGCAACAAGCGTCGTGTGTGTGATTAGTGTGTGTCGGAGGAGGAGGGCGATGAGGGATGAGGAGAGGAGAGGAGGGAAGGAGGAGGAGGAGGAGGGGGGGATGTTTATCGCGATCGTCTCCTTGAGCGCTCGAGGCTTGTCGGGATGATTGATTTCTCCCGCTCCATCAGATTAAGAGCGTGAACACCTTTTGCCGGCAAATTAATTAAAAAACTGCACGCACAGATTAACCGGGCAAGTTTATCAGAGTGGACCCTCGTTCTGGGCAACGAATGAATGGCAAACTATTTATATCTGCGGCTTCTATTGAATGCAGAATGGGCTGGTAACACCAACTGTTGCATGTTCGATATTTTCCATAACGCAGATTTGATTGGTCTTCCATTAGTGGATTGGTTTGCTGCTGCCGGATGGAAGTTGGATGAAAGTTTTTTTCCATCTGCTTTGTTGGATGTTGGAGCATCTGTGACACGTATTAGTCAGCCTGTGTGTGTTTGCAGGGGTCTGAAGAGGAGGTGTGGTGGGGGGACAAAAGTGGTTTCATGTGGAAGAGATCTGAAATAATTAGGTGCTTAATTAAGTTGGGAATTGACAGAAAAGTGCAGGCAAGAATCAAATGGTGTCAGGTTTATTTATATCCGCCCCAAGTCCACCCAAAAAAAAAAAAAAAAAAGATTTGGGATACAAGAGAAGAGGAGGTGTCCCCATTCCAGATCAGTCTGAATTAGTAGTAACTGAAGCCATTTATTAGGCCTAAATAATGGAAAACATGCTCGGCTTCCATCTAGTCAGTTTTATATCTTTGCGAAGACAGCACCTGTAGTCCTTGAGGAATTCTTTGTACGGACAATAATCTCCAAGAAAAGGTGACAGGACACCAGTTTTCATGATAAGGATTCCACACAGATCTGAGGAAGACCCCTTCATTAACTGTTTATTAGATCATCAGAGTAATCATTCGTCATATCTGAGTATAACTGTGCCAGAGGATCAGCTCTCCACTTTATGTCCCCCGCTTCTCCTGTTGATCTGTCTGTCTCCCCTCTTTCCGTCTGTCCCTCTCCCCCTCCTCCTCCTCCTGTGTCTTCAGGAAGTAGGTTAGCACAAGGGAGGGGAGGTGACTTAATAAACCCTTTTGCGGCAGGTCATTTACAAGCACAGACCTGAAAAGGTTCTTTTTTTTTCCTTTCTTTTTTTTTTTTTTTTTTTTGCTGGCATGTCCACAAGAAAGGCACAAGACCGAGTGATGAATGTGTTCTCTGTTTGGGGAACAGCAATGCAGGGAATAACAATGGAGGCGAGGGTGGGAGAAAGGGCCTGGAAACAGTGGCACACACTCTTGTAAACGCACGCACGCGTACGCAAGCTCCCTCCCAAAAAGAAAGTCAATATGATAGAGTGTGTTGTGCTGACTAAGATTCACGGCTGTGTTCAAGCCCATCACAAGAGTCTTTTTAGACTGAGGCTGCCCTTTAAAGGCTCTGAGAAAGGAGTTTATTTACACAGTGCTGGACTATGATATACAGCTCTGTGGCTGCGTGCTGTATACAGTGTCCCCGATGATGGGAGTTCTCAGGCCCCGAGCTAGAGAAGCAGCACTGTTTACTGCTGCCCTGGAAGCAACGCGACTCAGATGTGCTGGAATGTAACATAAATTCCTCCGTCTGTCCGAGCACCAGTCAGGTTATTTACAGATGGAGCCTTAAAGTTGAGGATTTGCAGGTTCAGAAGCCAGTACAGGTAATACCCAGCTACCTTTGAGTCATAAAGTCTGACCCAGGCTGAGCAGGCAACTATGAGCTTTTTTAAGGACTTTTCCAGGGAAAGTAGTAAAACTAGTTTCAACTATTCAAAAAACAACACAAGTGACTTCTTAAATTTGGTAACTGTCGCACATATAGTTGAAGCAGTTGGAGCAGTGGTGACCCAGTGGCTTGTAAAGCGTACTTGTGGGTCGCTGGTTCGCGTCCCCGGACTGGCAAGAAGCTGACTCACCACCACTGTGGGCCCCTGAGCAGGGCCCTTAACCCATGACTCCCCGGGCGCTTTCACAGCAGCCCAATGCTCCTATGGATGGGTCAATGCAGAGAACGAATCTCCCCAAGGGGACTAATAAAGCATAGATGATTATTATTATTAATTAATTGATTAGTCAATCAGCAGGGAATTAAACGGTGACATTTTAAGTCATTTATCAAGTAAGAATCTTGGGTGGCTGTTGTCACAGTGTCACAAAAATGAACAAGTCTCCCTTTGTTTCACATTATTATAAACGCCCATTATCTTTTCCCAGAATTCAAGGGAGCGTCATCAGATCACTTTATTTCCAACCAGCAGCCCAAATCAGTACGATTTTTAATTTGCAATGCAATAAAGGGAGGAAAACAACAAACTCCTCTCTCTTCTGAGGATCTGAAATGGGATGAAGTTTTGTGTTCTTTTGTATAATTCATTAATTTTCCAGTAGGCAGCTTCTCAAATAACTGTCTAATAGTTTCACTCTCGCTACAGGGTAAGCTGAATGTTTTAAGACGTCACTTTTGGTAACTATTTCAGAGCTTTAGTCATTCCTTTTTACACTTTGGAGGGTAAAATAATTGATCCGTAATCATAAGCTGCAGCTCAGATATACATCGACATTTTTCATGGCTCTTGCGACCTAAATAGATCTGAATTACTTTGAAATGTCAGAGGGATTTTCACAAATATTGACAGAAGCAGAGTCCTGTAATTGACAATGATTTGATATTTAATATGCCAAGCCAGCTAGAATGAGATTCTGATTTGTGATGATGAGAGGCGACAAGAGGAGAAAATCTACCAGATGGCGATTTGGGGGGAATGAAGGGCAGTGTTTTACAGAGGGCAACAGACAACACAATGCTTTGAAGGGACTACAGGGGTAGAGCACATGAGCACTTGCACACACAGGACAAGAGGCGAATGAAAGGAAATCATACAGGAGCACAGATGGTGAGTGTTTTTTCTTGTCTGTGCGGTTGACAGAAAGCGCTGCACGGGGACACGTGTTTGGGGATGCGGGACGATGTGATGTTGGTCACTGAGTCGGCCAGAACCAGCAGGTCTGCTTGATGTGTTGTAGTGGAGGTCGTGACTGGTGTTTAAGATGGACCGGGAGCATGAGTGATTAGAGCGCTTGTGATTAAAAATTTACTTGTGGGCATCTCAGCTCACCGCAGAGAACTGACGGAATGTGTGTGTGTGTGTGCGCATTTATTTTTGCAGAGTGTGGATGTGAGCCTAAGCGAGATTAATGCTCCATGTTAACAAACCTCTTGGTTTGACCCTGGCTGGCTTGCAACAGCATACACACACATATACACTCACACACACACCCTCCACTTGATCCCCTGTTAGATTAATGCTGGCCAGCAGCAGCCCTCCTTCCAGAAGCATATAAGCACACACAAACAAACGCTGAACACTGGCCATCTTTCAGCCACTTTGATGCATTAGTGCAAAGGTGCATTTTGTACTGACTGTGTCTTGGTACCAAATTGATTTTGATGTGCTGGTGTGCTCGTGCATGCACACGCAGAACTGCTCCCTTTTTTCAAATTAGAGATGATATAAGAGGTGATGCATGGAAAAAGCGGGTGTGTAAACTTGAAAATGACCTCCTATCCCCCGTGCTGCTGCTTATCTTTGACTCCCCTGAGGAATAAGAGACATCTGTACATTAGTAATTGGTCTGATTCCTCAAAATGAATTCTAAAGTGCTCTTCATCCCTTGTCAAAAATTAAAAAGGCTTTTATTGTGGTGGCCTTTTATGTGCGGTTCTGACTGCGGCTGCTGGTGCCAGATGAAGACAGATGGACGAGGGTTTTGCCGGGGTCTGGGCCCGGCTCCAGGGAGCTGCCCTTGGTGCGAACGTTTTCATCTACTTGTAGATGTCCGATAGCCAGATTCCAGCAGACCCTGGATTAAAATGGTCTGGGCAGGAAGATTATGGGAGCAAAGTCCTGTATCTGGATGTCCCTGCTTTTCCACACAACACGAAAATGAATTATTTATTATTAATACTGAGAGCCTCTCAGTTTGGCTGTTGTTGTTGTTATTGTCAGACAAACTTCTCCCTCGCAGAGTCCTCCCTGGCTCCCCGAGGCTACAAGGCCTGACCTTGGTTGTTCAGAATTCTGGAAAGTGTTATGGCCTGAAAATTTGTTTTTTTTTACTCTGAAAAGTACCATGAATAATATGATTAGGATTAATAAAAGCAAAAATAAAATGTGTCTAGTGTTCAGGGAAATAAGTGATGTTGTAGGAGGTTTGGTTTTGGAAAGGACACAGTTCTTGAGACAAAAATATGCCGATCCCACATCATATTTATAGCTCTATTTGAATACGTTTACATCAGTCTTCCAAATACCAGATAATGACAAAACAGGTAATCCTACTTAAAATTAGATTCTGATTGAGACCTGATCATTTGTGATGGGTAATAAAGTGATAGTTGTATTTTTACTAAAAAATAAAGCATCAATATATAGATGAAGTTATCATTTTGACAGTAAAACCATTGTTCAGTATGAATAATTCAGGGTCTGTCCTAAGAGGCTAAATTCAGGGCTAAATACCCTCATGCTGCAGCTGCTGATGCTTCAAGCTCTTTGTGTGAGCACAAGGTAATATTTGACGCCGGCCCAGGTGAGCATTTCAGCGTTTGTCTGAAATTCTTTCCACATTCATTTAGATTTTGGCGACTGCACAGTAAGAGGAAAATGCTGACAGAGCTTCGAGTAATACCTCGGAGATAAAAAAAAAACTGTAAAGGTGAGGAGACAGAAATAGGATTTTGGAGGGGGAAAAATTGTACAAGTGAGGGGAATGTGCTCTCTGCTAATGTGGGATAAGAAACTGTTCATGCCCATATGATCACTGAGGCACGTGCACATGTAAACTAATAATAATAAAAAGAATTTCATCGTCAAATCTTTGAAACAGCAGATTTACAGCAAGGTCGATCTAGTGTCCCTTCTGGAGCAACAGCATAGATGAATGTAAAGCCTTGGCAGTGCTCTATAATAGTGAAATAGTGAACATCTGGACACTGCGTTAACTAGAAAAGGTACATCTGCAGAGGAAGATCTCGTAATATGATCAAAAGCTCTGGAAGATCAGCTAAATGGACCTCGTGGTGAGATGGATTTCTCAACAAACAATAACACAGAGCATGATGTACCAACCAAGTTATGATTTAACCACTTATTCTGATTAAGACAGTCAGATTAGAGTTTTTACATAACTGCGCTGTAATCAGATTATTGCCTCAAATGGGATTAGAGTGATGTCATGGTTTTAAATTGGTCTTTAATCTTGTATTTATTGGGGGTTCTCTCAGTTCTTTCTATCTGTGCCCCACCTGAGGCCCGAGTTGAATGAGGGCAGGTACAGATGGAGGGTTGGTGTGTCCTGGTCTCGATCGCAGTTCGGATCGGAAAAGCTGGGCGTTGTGTTTACGTCCAGTCGCTGTCTTCCAAGCGGTGCTGTTCCCATGACCCCTGTGGAAACACAAGCCCCCCTCTGAGGGGTGGAAAGACAAGGCTTATACTACACAGAAAGCCACATCAAACAAAGCGCAATCTTCCAGGAGAACAAATGATACTGGTCCGTAAGAACACACTGCATTGGCTACCATCTCCAGGGTCTGTGACAACGAGCCATTCGATACGTTATCTATAGAATCAGTCGCACAAAATCAGCCGGAAACCAGATACTCCAAATTGAATATCACTTTTCAGGTTCAATGACGGGCTTCATCGGAAAGTTCTAGGTTCAGCGAACTCAAGACACGAGGGACTTTTAAGAGAAGTGCAGCAAATGATGAAGGACTTCTTTATTCCTGTCTGGTTTTAATGATATATTCCTCATTGCTTCCTCTGAGTAAATGTCTGACAATCTCCAAACAGAGCCGATCATTTTTAGTGGACTGAATCATATCACTCCTTATTCAGTAGAGAAAAAAAAGAGAAGTACACGGACAAGGATCAATATACTGCAGGAAACCTTCGAGGGCTGAACAGTGCTGACAAGTGCACTGATGATGATTCATTTTGGGCTGCAGTCAATGCTAATAGTTTGATTTATTTCATAAATAAAAGGATTTTGCCTCAAATCCTCTCAGGTAATAACTCAGTGTAGGTGCAGCTGATGTATTACCTGGATTACTTGTTTCAATTTCACACACTTGTATAGTAAATTTGAGTTAGATTTTCCTTTAGTTTTCTTTAGATCCCTTTCATCCTGAAATGAAATGTTTGCTCTAATTAACAGGAGAAACTTAATGAGAGTGTTGAGCTGCCCAGGTAGGCGAGTGAAGCCTCTGTGAAGTGCTACAGGTGTTTCCTCAGGAGTCGTATAAAGTCACTCAGAGCAGGACTTAACCCAGCATGCCTCTGCGTGTGCCCGCGTGTATGTGTGACTTTTCTTAACCGTTATTGTGTGTTTACGAGGCCTGCCTCCCTGTGCATGGTGCACATGGTGCTCTATTTATTCACACTGGTGTCTGTGCGCATTTATATGTGTGTGTTGGGTTGTGAGGTGGTGCAAAGGGCGCCCGGCCCTTGGGGATTCCAGTCTGGCCCCTTAATTAATCCGTTTTCTGGCCGGAGGGTCTCTGTTATCAGGCCATTACAGAGAAGCTGGCTGCGTCCTAACAGCACGATTCCAGAGAGCAGAACACAGGTACACACACAGAAACACACACTGTGGTACTGCTAAACGTGTGAGGACCCACAACTCACACACTGCAATATACTCCCTTCACCTAACTCATATCGTGAAGAGAAACCTCTGATTAAAAAAAGCTCGCTACATATCTAACCTCAGGCTTTGTCTCACAGTTTAATCCAAACCTAATCTTAACAAAGCCCCACTGATCATATCAGCTTTATACCTTACATTATTCAGGCACATGCTTTCCTGTGCAAACTTCTCTCCAGTATTTGTGCAATCAAACAGATGCCTACTTTCCGTCAAGCATTCTAAAATGTTGGAGTGAAACCAATATCTAAAGATTGTGCCACTCAACCTAGTCAAAGTTAAGCATAAAGGCTTGTTCCCACTGTATCCCTCATTCATCATGTGCAATCACAGACAAATTAAGGACTACCCCAACCAATGGGACTGTTCTGTAATATCAATGTCTAGGATTCAGCGTCTCTGGAAGGCACCCTGACAGTGGTAAAGCAGTGAATAGCCCATCAAAATCTACTAAATGTGTCAAATATGGCGTAAGCTGGCAATTCTGCTCTGAATCTAAATGCACAATATGGCAGATCAGTCCCTGGAACGTAGGCCACAGTATGCACCTTAAAGTTGGTCTTGGCTGGAGGTAGCGCTAGCTGTGCACGTCGCTAAACTCTCTGCTATTATCTATTTGATGCATTGCTAAAAGTGACATAATCAAAGTGCATTTCTCACGACGGCTTCGGTATGAACAGATTTGAAACATTAGAATCAGGGAAAGAGATGTAGCGTAGTTCGTCACATTCTTTACCCTAAAATCCAGTTTTAACCTTCAAATTGTCCTCTAAACGATCGTGAATGTCCTCAAGGTAAAAAATAGACGTACAAGAGCAAAGACACACACGCAAATACTGACTCAGGTAAGAGTAAGCACGGCACAGAAACAGTAAATACAGATGTGCAAGCAAAGGCGTACCTCCGCTCACAGTCTGCACATACACAGACACAAAAATGTGCACATAAAACCAGGCGTCTCCATGCGCTCGCTGTGTCCGTCCAAAACACATTCTCCTTTTCTTTTACTTTTCCTGAAACACACACCAGCATCAGCTCGCCCGGCTGACTGCAGCAGAGCCTTGGTGTTTGGTTCAGATGCTTGAGCGGCGTGTGAAATCTGATTACAGTCTTACACAGCTTCCCTCAGCGGCGGGAGGGCAATCGCTGTTACTGCCGTCTCGCCTGCCCCGTCTGGCTGCCCTCCTCCCGATATTCCTCTTCCCCTCTGTGGGTCTCTGTCTGCATCACTACTCTGTATAATGGTACCTCTGTCTGGCCTGGTGGTTAGATAGACTCTCCTGTAGCTGAAAGGTCACGTTTGATCCTGCAACAGCCGACGTGTGTTCTGCTCAGATGCTTCAGAAGGAACATTTTAAAGGGAAGGTGCGACAAGGCCGCCTTTTGTCACTTGGTTATTTACTTGTCATATTCCTGCGGAAACAACTGCGACAATTTGAGGGCTAAACACCAAGTTTTGGTGTCACCATCTCAGAATGAAAGATTAAGAGCTGGCGTCAACGAGTCTGTTTTTGTTTTGGTTCCACCGTTTCCACTTCCTTTCACTTTAACTGCAGCGTCCTGTTTTGTTGTCTGAGAAATGAAAGAGAACTCATTTTTACTAGTTTTAACTATGATGTCACTGATTCTTTGAGCAGCACTTCAATAGTGACGATGTAACAAGCCACGCATAGCCGTTTTGTAACTTTGTCGCTCGTAGTGTCAACAGACTTAGATGCAATGTAGACATGTTGAGCGAAATAAACTGTTTCTAATTTGCGCCTTTTGCCTTCATGTCAGATTGAATATTCTCAGTAAAAAATGCTGCATAACGTTAGCCACTTAAGCTTAGGTTATGAGTTTTCCTATTAAGCTAATGCGTGATCCTGCTAATTAGGCAAACGTATGTGCTGATTCCATTTCTAACTTAATGTTTTAAGCTGCACAGAGTTGGGCAAGCTACTTGGAAAGTGTCTTGAGCTAAGCTGGCAGTTACTCTACATCACATGAAGCTTCACGTCATTGAAGTTAATGCAGCAAGCTGAGATACACCAACATGGCAAATGTAGTTTACGACATCAGAAGCTGCTTTGCTTTTGTATTGTTTACTTTTATTTTTTTTACAAGTTTTTTTTAATTTGCTGCCCACAAACAGTAAAAAAACACTGGTAGCTGCTGAGTAGTCTGACTCACCGGATGTTCACCCCATTCTTGACTTAGCTTCACCAAACACATTGGGGGCAGTGGTGGCACAACTGGTTAACCCCTGGGCTACCGATCGGAAGGTCGGTGGATTGAACCCCCACTGCGGCCACCACTGGGCCCCTGAGCAAGGCCCTTAACCCCTGACTGCTCCCCGGGCACTGCACCGGGGTTGATGCAGAGTTAAATTTCCCCAAGAGGATTAATAAAGGTTAAATAATTATTATTATTATGTAGATTGTGCATATAAGCCTGTCATTTCATGTGACTTCCCCCATTCTTTCTGCTATCTACATGTTTTCATTTTCAAAATTCACTTCACTGTATTTGGAGGAGCCGCCGTTGCTTGCATTCTTGACTTAGCTCCACCAAATACATTATGATTGACTTAAAGCAGGGGTGTCCAGTCCTGGTCCTCGGGGGTCCACTATCCTGCATGTTTTAGATGTTTCCCTCTTCCAACACACCTGATTCAAATGATCAGGATCGTTATCAGGCTTCTGCAGAGCTTGATGTAGCTTGAATCAGGTGTGTCGGAAGAGGGAAACATCTAAAACATGCTGGATAGTGGCCCTCGAGGACCAGGATTGGACACCCTTGACTCAAAGAAATCAAAACAAGCCATAACGAAATGATAATGAGGTGCAGTCAGATCATTCTATACTGCAGAATGGCCTGACTATGCAGGACTAGCTGCTGACAAGCTGCTAGCTGGTGTTTGCAGACTGCACTGAGGAATGATACACGATGTCCCATTTGTGGGTTCTTAGGGTTGCCCAAATCGTGGACCTATGTCTCGACTGTAAGAACTGCACCTGTACAACCACTTTCAGGGCTGTCTTCGAGGTGCCATTTTTCTGCTATCTTTAATGTCCTCATCATGTAGAAGTCTTCTCCCCTTAAGCAATCACGATCTTAGCATAAATCCCTGTACATGCTGACATAAGAAACCCTCCATTGCTGAACTCCCCACATGCTCAGAGAACAGAAACTACCATTTGTTGGGGTTTTTTTGGGGCTGTCAGAGTTAACACTGCGGTCAAAGCTGTTGAGTCCTATACTGCAACAGAAACAGAATTTGGAGATGGTAGAAAATGGAAACCATCCAGATTTTTTATGCAGTATTGTTCTTACAGCCAAAGCAAAAACACCTGTTTGTAATTAATCAAAACATAGAAAATGTCAGGGAAGCAGGACATTTAAATATCTTCACATTCTCTTTTTACACAATTGTGGTTTCAGAGAAATACGTTTTCCTTGTACCTGCATTGTAGTGAGTGAGTGAGGTGAGCAGGACGTATCCCTTCACAGCAGACGGCTTCTCTGCTTTTCCGTCAAACAGGGAAGAAAAAGTCAAACCACAGGGACTTGGAAGCAGCGTCCTTTCATCCTCCTGTGTCTGTTCTGCAGCTAGCCTCTATCGTTTCAATGACCTTCTGTTCACATATTTTCTCTCAGCTCGACACATTTTCTCTGTGTGGAGCTCATCTGTGTGATCATCTGCCCGTCTCGGGTTTTCCTCCTGCTTTGTTCCTGCTATCACTGTCTGTGCCTTATGTCCTGCCTTCAGTGATATATTAAAGCATACACTATCACCTCCTGCACTGTAAATATAAGCAGTGACAGATGCATTTTCATAGCAGTATTCAGTCAGCCGTTCTTTCCTCTCTTGCCCCCAGAAAACCCTCCCTGAATTATTTTCGATATTGCCTCGCCTCTCTCCTCCTCGGTCCATTCCCGCCTCCCTCTTCGCTCTACACCAAGGTTTCGCCGCAGGCAGTGTGCCATCTGCTTTTGACATTTTTAGAATGAGGAGAACTTGTGAGAACAGCGTGTTTATTGTTCCATTGTGGTTAATAATTCAGACAGCAGCTCTCTGCTCAGAGCGGCCGGAGATCTGATGGCGTTGCCCGACACAAAGCGGGGCTGACACTCTGTGGAGAATCAGGAATTTGGAATCCATCGTTCCGATTCTGCTCTGCTCCGACCCGGATGTGACAGTTGGAGCTGACAGCAGAATGAGACACTCCTGTTGTTGGTCCGGCAGTTATCCCTTGACCTCCCTGCTACACTGCGAGTGCCAGTGCTGGGTCTCAGAGCCATTACAGCCTCATGCATGAATGACATATTCACAGAGGGCCGTTCTGCTTGTCGTACTGACAGCAGAGAGGGTTTTTTCCAGTGGCAGCCGGCCAGCAGATGACACATGTGGTGCCCCCGAGGCACAGACGTTAAAAAGGGAATTGCACTGATTTTACACATCAAAGTCTGTTTACAGGTCTCAGGGAGCACTGCTATGTATGTGAAAACGGTAGCGTAAAACTTCTGTGGCACCAGAGGAAGCTGCGATGTCTGATAACAGCCTCAGGTGATGTTGGCTGGAGCTGAGGACCACAGGCCAAAAGGCTGTGGGGTCAAGAAGTGAGCACATCAGACCTCTGTAGCTACTCAGCTCTGCTTCAGGCTTGTGGCAGGAAGTTCATTAACCACCACTTGCAAAATACGCAAATTGTCAGCGGCTGAGTTGCATTATGGGTAGCGTAGTTGTCAAGTTTGGTTCGATCTACTTCTGTCATATTGATCCTTTTAAAATGAGTTAACTGTGCATGTGATGATGCTAGATTGGCAGTCAGCAAGCTTAAATACCTTTAATTATTTAAAATGAACAATTAAATGAGTTTATTTTTAAGCAGTTTAATATCACTTCAGCTGATGTTTTAGGACATACCTAAATATAGCTACTTACAGTGGACCAGTTGTTGATGACAGAAAACAAACAATCATTAGGCTAACCTGTGAGCTTTATATGTGCACTATTGCATATTTGCATTACTGTTTTTTGTGCATGGTGCAAATATTTAAAGCCCCACTGCACGGAGAGTAGCTCAGTATTTAAATGGGGCTTTTAATATTGAGTGGCATTGCCAGTTCTCTCGTTGACTGTGGAGAATCTGGCAAAGTAAACAGCAGATCAGTCCATATTATTCAGTTATCTTTATGCAAAATGTTGCATTTGTAACTAGCATCAGTTTCAAAAACATGCAAATTCATGGCACTGCTTCACTACAAATGGCAGCTTTCAGTAAGAAAAACGTTCAATTTGTCCGGTTCTCTTGCTCATGACCTGTGAAGCAAATATCATTTCCCCTAGACTCAGCTGTATTTTATGTACAGTATAGTGCAAATTAGGCAGTGTTAGCTTGTTCAACAAGGTCAGTATTATATATGCTAAACATCAGCGTTTTGGCATTGTCACTGTGACACTGTGTCACTTCTGTTTAGTTCAAAACATACAGCTCACGGCCGTCATATAGCTCGCTGGGTTAAGCCGTTACCGTGAGGGTGCAGCGTTCATGAGTTCGAGTCCGGATCATGACCCTTTGCTCCATGTCTCTCTCTCCTCTCTGCCCCCTTTCACCCTGTCTCTACCTCGATCAATAAAACTGGAACAAACTCCCCAAAAAGAAATTTAAAAAAACATACGGCTGACCGATCTGCTAACATGGCTGTTGATTTTTGCCCTTTTTTATATGCGCCATGACAATAGTCATCAGTACAGGTAGATAAAGGATACTTTAGGTTTTTACCACCTTAAACTAACAACGAATAATAACATTTCAAGCCTATTTTGCAGGCTAAAACCATAATGAATGCAAAAGTTTCACCCCCTCGGATTGAATTTCAGTTCCAATTATCAGCCAAAATGTTTTCTCCTTTGTTTTCGATTAATATTCCCCGCCAGTTCTCAGCGAAACACTTCTATTTGCCAGGTTTAATCAGAACTGGACATCCTCTCTGCTTATTCCTTAATTACACCTCAAGTTACCCTGAAACACTGACTGCAACATTACGGTTTATTTGCTTTTTAATTTCTCAGTTATCACCACAGACGCAGCCAGAATTAACCAGGGACTTCTTTTCTCTTTTTTTTGTCTTCAGCATGATCCGCTTGCTTCAGCAATAATCAACAAACTAGACACCCAATTAAGCCCATTTGACCCAGTCATAATTGGCTATGAATGGGAGCGCCGTCTTCTCAAGTGCTTTCTAATTGCTTGCGGGGATTTTCAATATCACAACGATGTTATATTGATCTAGTGTGTATTGATCTATCTTATTGCTGCTTGCATGCTGGATTATCGGCTCATTAGCCCGTGTTATGTTTGCAAATAGAGCAATGTGGGCGTAAAACCTGCAAGGGTTAGAGAGTTCATTGTCAGGGATGATGGCACCTGTTTGTGTGATCAGATCTCGTCAATGAAAAGTTTTTTTCCCATCACTGCCTATTATCTTTGTCAAGCAAGGCAAGGCAAGGGCGAGGCAAATTTATTTGTATAGCACATATTATGTACAAGACAATTCAAAGCATCCTCACACGCAATGATTGCAACTATTTGTATAGAAAAGAATGATTGAAACTCAAAGCCCAGACCTGTTGGTTTCTGCTCTAAGCTTTATTGGTTTCATTCAGTTCACAGCTGTAAGAGTATGCCTTTTGATCATTATTATGAAAGCATGTGTTAATTTCAATTTATAGATTAATTATTTGTTGTTTGTGCAGGCATCACAGCACAGGTCTTAAGAGGAGAAGGGAGCCTAGTGAGGCTGCAAATAAACAGGACCCAGTTTTTGTACTACACCACAGGTTTAGAAAAAGCTATGATGTATTTACACATGGGCAGGCCAGCTGTGGCAGGCAGCCAAAAGGCATGCTATTTTTCCAGCTAATGTTTGCTCTATGCATCTTGACATGTCATGTCCTTCCTTTTATTAGTAGAAACTGCATCTTTAATTACTGTGCCACTAACAGAGTGCTTGTCCATAGCCCTATATGCTGCTCTGGGTTTGGTCCACACACTGTAGGTCCTTTTCTTTTCCTACTGATCCCCACAGGCCACCCCATCTGTCTGTCCACCTCAGTAGCATTTGCAACTCGCTGATGAAAGCTGACAACCTTTTTAAACAAGCTTGTACATATTCCACCGAGGAGCCTTTAATGTTCCTTCTGTCTCCCATCGTGACAGCGTCTCAGCTTAATTGCAGCGTGCAGGCAGCTCTTTTGGTTTCCTACTCTGGTGCCGGCATAATCAAAGCTCTCCAGTCTGAGACAGTCGTGGTGGGGGGCATGTGGGACAAGTGGATTTGGTAAGAGGATACTGCTGAAAATGTACAGTAATTCAGAGAAGCTGGTGTGTTCAGATTCAAAAATCTTGCTGATGAATTGAGGCCTTCTCTTTTATCTTCAGCGAGCAGCACTGCAGCAGAATAAGCTGTCATCCAATAAAACAGGGAACACTAAATAGGCCTTGGTCCAAACGAACCTGCTGGATCACTCTGCTCTCTCGGTTCTGGGCTAGTAATTGGCGCTGAGCTTAAACACAGAGCAGCGGTGCAGGAGGGCTTTGTGGAAAATCCACAATTGTGGTTTTGTAACAGCAACAAAAGCAGAGTGTGCGTGACACCCGGGTTAGCTTAGCTCACTGTTAAGACTGTGAACTCTGCAGGTCGAGTCAATCTGACCAGCAGGAAGCTGTGATTTCATCTGGTGAAGGTGCTCTCGGGCTTTGCCTCGGAACATCAAATTAATTTGGCAGCAGAGGAAGCTGCGTCTTATGTAAATGAACAGCTGAGTTGCAAAAGCACACTGAGTTCCCTGAGCAAGATATGAATACAGAAGAGGAGGGAGTGATATTTTGAAAGAGCGCTTCCCCCGATTGTACACACACGTCGCATTCCACCGGATGGAACTGTAGACGCAAACACACACACACACACTGATGGCTCACAGAAGCGGAACAACAACCTTTGTCGTGCTATGAAGTTCTGATGATCAAAATTGCTTTTTTATTTTTCAATGGGATTGGGGCGGACTGTAGCAGCTCGCTTCACTGAAGAAGTGTAGAGGCCTGCTAAAATAAGTACAAACCTCTTGATTATTCATTTGTGGCAGGGGCTTGGAGAAAAGTGGTACTTCTGTATGGAATGGATTTTCTCTTATAAGAAATAAAGTCCTCATCCTTCTCACAGCAAAAGACTAATGATAAGGTACTGCAAAGGTTAGTGTGCTTTTTCGCCATGCAAGCAACATCTTAACTATAAAACTGCCATGTTTCCTACAGACCTTCATGTTGCCTATTGTAACTGTAAACTTTTATTCTCTGACCCTTAATTAATGCCATTGTTAGGTCAAAATACTGTGGTTTAGTGCTAATTTGCTTCCCAGAGGCTTTTTATTCCCAACTGTCCCTTTCCAAGAGTCTCTTTTTACTTTGCAGTGTCATTGTTCCCAGTGAACTTCCTTTTTTTCACGGCCTATTTATACCACAGTCGTTTTTTATAAGCACACACAGCCAGCTGATGTGCCAAATCTAAGCCCCTCATAAACATGACCTCCATTTTGTTAATTTGGCGGCGACTTAATGCTCACTTTTCCATAAAAAGCTGCGCCTGCAATCTTCCCAGATTGGACCTGGTAACATTTCCATCTCACTTTCAACACCGCACAAGTCTGAATTACACTCCCATTAACAGATAGGCAACAGTTTGTGCGCCAAACACACAGTCACAACACACCTCTCTCACTCACTTTGCTCTACGAATCTATTAGGAGGCAAACTGAAATGTCCACAATGTCCAGAATATGATCAAAACAGACACTGACAGCTTAGATTAACGGTACTCACCAGCAATTAATGTAATCAGGGTTGCTTTTTTTAAACCCCCACAAGACATTAACAGGAGCTGAAGCTTAGTTTGTTGCTTCCAGCTGCTTGTTGTTTCCCCCCTGAGGTTGTTAAATACCTGCAGCATCAGGATCCATATGTGCAAGCAAGACAGCTGCAGGTGGATGTGGATCACCATCACCGGTAACTTTATTAAAAACTTTGAATTATAAATTTTCCGTAGAGAGTGGATCAGTAGGAGTCCGGATCAGCCCGGATCAACACCCAACAGCAGGTCACACTGTGTGCTTTTCTTCACGTCGCACAGGTTGAGCTGTTACACACAGAATCGCAGCTCGGTTTGCGGCTTCAAGCTGTTTTCCAGCAATGTTATGTCTGCAAAGGGCTTCAGATGATTAATGTAGCATTTGCTGTGAGATGTTTAGCATCGACATTATCATCAGTGTGAGCATGTTAGCATGCTGAGGCTGGCATTCTCATTCAAATGTATGCATTTTAGCATCGCTGTGGGATTCAGCTGAGGCACGGTTGTAGATTTTTAGGGCTAAGCTCAAAAAGAACCAGTTGTATGATTAGTCGGACTATAGCAGAAGGCAAAAGGGTTTACAGTTGGTTTGAATGGATGAACTCAAAGGTGGAGTAAAAAGATGGTTATCGTGGGTAGTAGCAGTAGGAATCATGGAATAACTTACAATACAGATATTCTGCTTTGTTTAATACATCACAAGACAGTCATCTATGATATATCACAAAGAAAACTGCACCTAGAAAGACAGAGGCTTTGTATTTATTCCCTGCGCATTGTCGGAGTGTGTCTGCATTATCGCTAAGACTTCATTTTAATACTGTTTCGATTCATTTAAGCAGCTCTTTGATTTGCTTTTCTCCACTCCCTGCCCTGAATTTCTTCTAATGCATGTTATTTAGCTTCACTTAACCCTCATTCATTTAACACTACAAGTAAGGTTCAAGTAGTGACTCTGCTGAGTCAAACTGGGAATCTGTTTCAAGTTTATGCAGTAACGTATTGCAAAGTAATGTATCAAATTAGACAAGCAAATGGGGAGGAGGCGTGGCGTTTTTAATCTGTATGAAATGCATGATATGTCAGCTTGTCAGTCTCAGAAATGGCTGCACGTACAACCCTGTAATCTGAGGCTGAAAATCTGCGAATGGAGGGTTTCCCCCAACTATCTGAGAGCCCTTCTGATGACAGCTTTAGAAGCACACCGTCTGCTGCTGTCATTCTTAACAGTGACAAGTTCTCCTTCAACTTTTGACACAGTCATTATCACAAACCTGTTGTTGAGTTACGACGCCGCACATCTCAGCGTGGGGATTAAGCAGAAGACAATGCAGGGCGTGTGAAGAGAAATTTTTTAAAAAAACAAACAAAACAAACAGAATTGGTTGTCATTTGACTTTGCCAAAGGGAACACTGTGTCAGTGATGTTTTCTGTCTCTCCCTCTTGTTCTCTCCAAGGATTTAGCTTAAGGCGCCTGCCGGTAAGAAGCGATCTAAAAGGCTTCCATCAATAAGAACACAAGTACAAGGCCTGATGCTGATTCGGTCCGCTCATTTAAGCTCAGGCCTCTTTCATTTTCTCCTTCTGTGTTCTCGGTTTGTCTTTTGTCAAATCTCATCTTTCTCCCTTGCCACCTCCATCCCTCCCTCTCCTCCCCATTTCCCCCCCCCTCTCTCTCCCCCCTTTCCCTCCCCCTCCCCACCGCTCTCTCATCACTCTCTCTGGGGGGCCATTTAGGGTGAGATAAAGCCTGTATCTGTGGGTCCACGGGGAGTCTACCCTGCAGACAAGTAATGATCCAGACACGCTCTCAGACACACACACACACACACATACACACACACAGAAGCAAGCAGAAGCAGCTGCGTGCACACACATTAACATGCATGTTGGAGTAGGAACATGCACTGCATTTGACTCTCTTTCTCCTCGTCTCTAGCAGGTCCAGGAACAGGGTGGGGCACAAGCTTAAAAAGCACCGTGGGGACACCGGCCAGAGAGCCCTGGCTGCCTTTACTGTAAAGATAAAGGGTTGGAGGGTAGAGTGATGGAGAGAGGAAAAAACCCAGCGGAGAGCAGCAGCAGGAGGAGGAGGAGGAGGAGGAGGAGGAGGAGGGTGGGTCAGTGAGGTGCAGTTCAGTTTAAAGTAATGAGGAGGTGGGGGGGTGATAACAGAAACGGTCTTTGCACGGGCGCAGAAAGAAGCTGCGATCTTCCTCGGCTCAAGGCCTTTGCAAAATAAGAAGCGTTTGATTCACACTGATGCGGCGTCACGTTCACCGACCGCTGGCAACCTTCGAGTTCAGAAGTCGTCAACACCGCTTATCTCCTAAAGAACAACAAACCGTGCCTTTCAACAAAATTCATAAGCAGCAGCTACTATTTACTGTTTGAGCACAGAAACCAATGAAATTCTGTGACACTGACACACACAGGTTAAATTAATCAATTGAGTGTTTTCTCTAAACCATATCTAGAATCTAAAATGCCAGTTTAACAATAGAGAGAGTCCAGTTTGAATAGATTAAAGAGTCTGAAGGCTCATCAGACACCACAACATTGCACTGAGGATTGTGCCCCATTTCCCGATTTTACAGCTCTGCAAAGCTATCTCCGAGGCATTTTATCCTCTAATGGGACAATTTCAAAGCAAAAAATAGATTTGCAGCATTCGCGATACAAAGTAATTTGCCAGTATGTATTTTCCAGCGCATACTTTATTGGCCGGAGCCATCTCTGTGGGGACCCCTGCTGTGCCGGCACTGAAATGAATGCGCTCGCCTGTCTCACGGCGCTGTGTCGCAACTTTGCAAAAGCGACGACGTGACAATCGCTTCACACAGAGAGTGGATGAGTGTGTGGAGGTGGGGAAGTGTGCAGGGTTTGATCTCCTCCTCTTTCTTTTAGATACTTCCGTTGCTTTACATGCGCACGGCAAACTGGAACACCGTGAATGCCTTCCAGGAGATAGCCCTGAACCTTCTGCCCTGCTGTTCGGGTTTTAAATTGCTCCTTCTGGCACGAAGCAAAAAGACATTCTTTAAGAGTATGTAGACAGTAAATACATAGTGACAAAATAAGCAGTATGAAGCGTTAAGAAAAGTCCACATCCGTCCAAGATCCTCCGCCATCTTGCACATACTAGGAGGTCAGGAGGTGTATTAATATCCATTGTGATTGCAAATAAACAGATAAAACTCAGGTTAAATAGTGGATAGCTTGTGACATGTTGATGAGCGTAACTGTGAATTTTTAACTGAATGTGTGTTTCTTTCCTAGATCTAACCAAGTAGTTTTGGGGCCTAAAGCTACTAATAGTAGTTAAATGAGGTGTGAAGGTGCTACTGAGCAGACTAGAAGGAAAAGAAGGCCGCCTACCTGCTATGCTATCTAGGGCTGCTGATAACAGCTGATAATAGACATTTAATGGGCTGACAACGCTCAGAATTGATAGCAGGATTGTGGGTTTGCCCAGATTTGATCGACACTGTTGCCACTTAAGCAAGGTTAGACAACAAACAACAGAATGTCATCCGTTTTTAATTGAGATGTAGCCGGGTTTTAAACGTCTAAGCCGCTGCCCACATCTTTTAACCGCCCAGCGATTCAACAAGGCCTGCGCTCACTGATTGAATCTAAGCTTTGCAGGCTGCCCGAGTGAGTGAATGAATGGGACCGCGACCTTGCTCTGCCAGGTAAAATAGCTACATCAGTGGACGGTAGTGGTCGAAAAATGGTTGCAAAAATGCCGTAATTGAGTTGGACACAGCTGCACGAGTAGCAGCGAGACGACTGGAGCCAGATTACATTTCTGACCCGCTCACCCTCTGTTCCACCTCAGAGCAAATACATCCCACGTACCAGCTTAAAAACCGAAAGCCATCGAGCCCTCTCAGTCGTCAGCCTGAAATTTTGGAACAGCTTGCTACAAGAGAATTAGATCCTCTCCGTCTCTTGGTGTTTTTAAAACCCATCTTCAGACCCATCTCCTTTCATTAGCCTCGTAAAATTTATCACAAGACTTGCCTGACCGCACTATTTGCTTTTATTTGTTGCTTGTGCAGTGCTGTTTCCAGATAGCCTGTGCTCTTATTAATTCACTTATTCCCCCTTATTTATGTCTGCATTTATCTGATCAGTCATGGGTTCCTAATATATCCATAAAGCACTTATAAACTGACCCGACTTGCAGAAATAATATTTCTTTGTGTCTCCAAACCGAAACAACCCTTAGAGCACTAACATGATTATCATTTTGCTTAATTTATTCAATATGTGAGTGTTCTTGTTAACAAAAGACCAGTGTCCACTTAAACCCAGTAAGAAGAGCACAGACAAAAAACAAATATAAAAATTTAATAGGATTAATAAGTGTGGTTCTGACTTTGGCAGACAATAGGTTGTTCATGTAGAGTCCCATCAGGGTAGAGGAGGAAGCTCCAGGGCTTTTAAACCTGCGATTCACTCATCGCTGCAGGTTATATAGACTGGTTTTAAGCTGCTACAGCAAAGAGGTAGCTCGGTCTTGTTGGCAGTGGAACACATGACTTTCCAGTATTGCCTTGATGTATCCATATAACCGCAGTATGAAATGGGTTTAAAAATATCTCAGCTCTTGGGGATCTTTAGCTTCACCAAATGGCATGAAGTGAAAAGGGTGGACCAGCAGATGAGCAGGCAAGAAGGCACAACTGTAGGAAATAATTTCAAGCCTCATATCTCAGATTGATTGTGAGGATTTCAGAGATAAAGCCTCAGACGTAAGCAAGCAGCCTTCCTGGAAAAGAAATGGATTTCTTAGATCGTCCAGAACAGCCACTGAGGATTTGTTAGAACTGGATTTGTGCTGAATCTCCGCACGGCATCTTACAATCAAAGGTCTTAGCATTTTACTGTGCCACTCTCGGGTAAATCCTCAAATCATTAATAAAATAAAATCTCTGTCCGTGAGCAGCAGCAGATGTTAATGGAGAGGTACGTTTCTGCATCAGGCATGCAGCTGTTACCAGCACAGCTCCGACTCGACCGCCAGTTGTTGTTTCTTGTATCTCTGACAAGGTCAACTTGTGAAATTCTACACTTTGAAGACAAAGTCGAACCAGAGTCACGGCAGCTTGTAAACAATAATAATAATCAGATGTGCTGCCTATTGATCCCTGTAGGGCAGAAGATTACTGGGCTGCACTGGGAGGTCAGACCTCCGGGCCTTGAACTGGGAGGGATTCAGTGTCTTGTTCAAGGACTTTTCAGCAGGAAGGGCTCCTCTGGGCTTTTACGAATATACCTCTAATGGTATCTAGAGACAGGGGAAACCTACTTACATGAAGGGCAGTGAAGATTCTGTGGTAAACTTCCATATTTTTTGACCTTGGGGAAACACAAATTCTAAACTCAAGGTTCACTCACTGAACTTAGCCAACTCAGTACCCCAGAGGGTAAAGCTTGATGTACATTTATGCGTATAGAATCTCTGCGAAGCCTCTGCCGTAGCCTAAGCAAACATTTATACTTGTGTGCTGGTGTGTCTGAGTCACTCTGCTATTTTAAAACTAGTTATGGTAGTGGTCCAACAAATTATTTTCAACTAAATGAATCACTTGTGACAAAAAACGATGACCAAATTAGTTTTTCATGCTGAGTCAGAATGACATGAAGGCTTTACTGCTTATTCCAGTGATGTGTCTCTACATCCTGTGGTTATACAAAAGGCTTCTTCCAGGCTAGGGACAAAGTTCACTACTGATCTCAGCACGGGTCGGGTCTAAGTTGACTACAGGGTCTAAGCATGGGAGATAAAGTCTTTAGTTAATTTAAACACACAACACTTGTGCTAAAAAAAAAGGATTCATACTCAATGAGGACCTAAGATCCCTGATCTGTCTCTATACCTACCAGTGAGCAGTGATTCCTAACACATCTCAGGGGGTCATCAGGTGGAAACCTCCCTTCAACGGTGTTTCGCCTACTTAGTCCCACGACACCTCCAGGAGGCTAGGAGGTGAACTCTGGCGTCCCAGAGTCACCCCCCCTAGTGCCAGTTCACACTGCTGCTACACAATCCAACCAGCACTGCCACGTTCAACTGACCCAGGCCTATTTAGGAGATGCTCCAGGTAGTGAGCAGTGCTGATGCTACCAATTAGCTAGTGCAAATGCTAACCACTAACTGCTTAAAGTATACTACTGACGAATCGCAATTGTTAAATGCTGCAATGCTACCCTAGCACTAGATGCCACACACAACTGCTAAGTGCTAAGTGATTCTGACAGAAGGCAAGCAAAACAGGAGCACAAACGAAACAAACCTGCACCTTACAACACAAACTCACCTGAGCTGGCCGCATGGTCCCACAGAGAGACTCTAGCAGGCCACTCCCTCACCTTATATGCACTTACTTCCTCTTCCTGGATCTCTGCCTATTGGGAGAGGGAAAAAGGGGCGGGGAAAGCAGAGCAGAGGAGAGGTGTCTGTTTAGACTATTCTCTCCTCCTGCCGGATTAGGCATTTTAAACTACAGCTAGAACAGGGCAGTATGGGTGGAAACATGTAATGGCTGGAAAGCTCATCAGCAACATGTAACATACACAGCTCAACCAAGTTAACATTAGATCTCCCTCAGGCCAACGGAACGTGGCGAGCATGTCGTCCTCTGTAAGTCACCACGCAAACTGTGGGAGCCTCAGGCATCAGTCTGTCTTTAGGCCTCCCACCCCCAAGTCAAAAAAGACATTGTCTGCAGTAGGTAAGCCTACTGGCAGTTCGGGTTAGGGTCTGCTGGAGTTGAAGCAAATAAATGCTAAACAAAAAAAGTACTATGTAAGATGGCAAACATCCACCTGTGGATCTATAACTGCACAAGCCTTGAAATCCACCCAGAAAGAGTCTAGAATACATCAGCTCAAATTATAGAGATGTTAAAAACGTTTCACTACACTGGCAGAAAGTTGCTCTTGTGTTTGCATTGTTATTATCTGCAAACCAGATGCAGTTACAGCCTATTACATTTTGTTTACATCATCCTGAAACAAGTAAATATGCTGCCCAAAAGACTTCCATTGGCCATTCATTCTGCTGCTGTAGTGTTGGTGCAGCTCTTGCTTGACTGATTGAATAACTGAGCATGTACATATAACTACTGTCCTCAGCTCATTTGCACTCTACCCTATTCCCCTGAACAAGCTGATGGTTGCTTCACTGAGATTAGATTCTTTCTCTATATTCTTATATGTATCCCAGTTTTATTTTATGAGCTGACCTTTTAACCCATGCTGTTCCTGAAACGCTCATGAATATCAGGAGTGGAGCTTCACACTGCTCCTGGACCGTGTTTTTTCCCCATGTTAGCCTCCACAGCTTCTTACCCCGGGTTCACTGGCCTGCTAGTGCACGAGCATTTTCCACATTGTTGTTGAAGGGCAGCAATAATGAGAATGTAACCTCAGGTCTGACTGAGTGTGTGTGTGTGTGTGTGTATCTATTCACCGTGTTAGACGGTACGTTGGGTTTTGCCCTTGGTTTCCCACAGCAACAGTCATCCTGTCACTGAGGGCCGAACTATGGCTCATCTCCCTGGTGGTTGGGCAGAGAACAGCTGTGCGTGTTCATGTGTGTGTGTGCGGGAAATGAGGTGGAGGGGGGGCGGCAAAATGTGCTCAAGCAATCAGCTGTCACGGCTTGGTATGTCGGCTGGTTTGGCTGAACAAAGACAGATAATATACGATCATGTACAAATTATAGATGAAATTATGTGTGTGTGTGTGTGTGTGTGTGTGCGTTTTGTGCCTCTGAAAAGCTTAAAGATCATTGCACAGAGTTGTAAAAGTGCCTTAGTGGTCAGAGGTTATCATGTGACAACAGTACAGATGACAAGATCATAGAGTGAAGCAGCTGCCGTGGCCCTGGAGCATGAAGCTACTTTCATACGCTCATTAGGCTGTAGTCAGCTATGTGTGTGTGTGTGTGTGTGTGTGTGTCTGGGGGTGAAGCAGAGCATTTGGTGAACATCTGAGGAAGTGTGTGTTATGTGGGTACTGGATTTTTGATTCTTGTTCCTGCATCGTGCAGCGAGTGTGACTGCACTTTCGTTCTGAGTGTTACTGTGTGTGTGTTATTTTCTGTCTCTTTGAATTGTAATTCTCCATTTGCTTGTGCCACTGCTGGATTACTGGGACTCTGACACTCGCCCTGCGTTCAAATGCAGTGGAAAAAACACTTTCAGAACATCTCCCTTTTGTTTTCGCCGATTCGCGAACAGCTGACATTTTGGAGATACCACATTTTCTCGCAGCAGCAGTGGCAGAGTTGTTAAAAAAAAAAAAAAAAAGACCTCTGGGATAAATGGAGGCAGAAAGATAGAAGAGACTGAAGGAATGAAGTGCAGCGAGAAAAACAGGAAATAAAGCCTGAATTACCTGCAGGGAGAATTTAAGACAAATGTGAGAATAATTCCTCCACGCATCCCCGTCTGAGTTCACATTGTGTTTGCTAGCAGCCACACAGAAAAACATCCATTGCTGGCAAATTAGCTCTAATCCAATATGTCACACTAAAAAAAACTATTTAGCTATTCGTGTACTGTTTAGGAATCAAGCAGCAACCTCCAGGGCTGAAAAATGAAGCCAGCGCTGAAGTGCCAAACGCAGTGCAGTTCTTCAAACGGCCCCTTGAGGCTGTTTCCAAAAGCAGCTCAGTCCCTGTAGATCACCATGTTAAAATGCTCAACTTTACAGCAGAAATAAGCATGATTACAGCCTGGTGGAGAAGCAGTGTTGATCTTTATAGCTTATTTCTACCTTCAAGACAACGGTACAAGCAGTTAACTTTACTACAACCCACCCATGTAAATTGTATTAAGGCTTAAAGTTGCGCACAATTAAGGACGCAACATCTTTGTCATTATATCCTGGGGCAGTGGTGGCACAACAGGTTAAGCCCTGGGCTACTGCTCAGAAGGTCAGAGGATCGATCCTCTGTTGCGGCCACTGTGGGCCCCTGAGCAAGGCCTCTGCTCCCCGGGTGTCGCACCATGGCAGCCCAGTGCTGCTAACCAAGATGGGTCAAAATGCAGAGAGGATTTTCACTTAAAGGAATTAATAAAGGATAAAATTGCTGTTGTTGTTATTGTCAATACTAGGAATTTAAAATGGCTTGAAAAACTGCAAGAATTGGCAAAATGTAATAGCATTTAGTGGGATAAACGGTCTGTTCTTTAAAGCTTCAACAATCAATAATTTCATATTAACAATGGAATAAAATGTCTACTTTAATATGAAGGGTTTTGCTTGTAGAGGAGAATTATTTCCCCTCAGCTCTATGGAACACTGTGAAGTCTTTACAGCATATTATTTTACAGGAAGCAAATTTACTGTTTTGATTTGCTGTCCTCGCCCTCGTCAGCCTGGATCCTGACAGTAGCAGCCTCGCGATAGGTGAGCTAGATAAGGCTACACACAAGATTGTCATTCTTTGACTTTATGTCTGCTTGTTTCAAAATATCACCCTACACACAGAAAGAAAACATTAGCTGTCTCCTGCAGGACGAACACCCAGATCTCCAATAAGGAACTCCCCCTGGAAATTGAAAAGTGTTTTTTCCATGAGAGTTTTACATGACTTCACTTATCCTCTAGCCTTCTTAGGAGTGGTTTTTAACATATAAATGAACTGTAAGAAATACTGAACACAAATATTCTGTGCGGGTGAAAACACTTGAATGCAATCAATTTTAATTGCTACTCTATGCGAAGCTGCAAACTAACAATGGTAACCATGGGAACAAGCTCAAATGTGGAAGTGACCAACTTTTGCCTCCTAAAATTTTACCTCTGAGTCCCAAGCATTGAGTAATAAAGGAATGGTGGATGACCACAATGCAAAACAGATAATCCACTCTGAGGTCTGTGTTAAGGGATTAGGGAAAGCACTCCGCTGAGGCAGCAGCTCTCCTCCTCACATGGATTGTGTCTTTACCTTCATGTCATGTGTTGAAACTCTTAAAGAGGACACACCTCCTTGTTGATCATCCCTCACTTAATCATTAAATCAATACACAAATAAGATTCTCCTGTCTGTCCCCTTTTCTCTAAATCATTCTGCCAACAGAGGGATCGGGTGTCCTCTCTCCATGCTTTTATATCTGCAGCGATCGTTAGAGAAACCTAATCAGACCTTTTTAATTAAAGAGGCCAGAGTGTTGGTGTGGAAGGATGGAGGAGGAGGAGGAGGAGGAGGAGGCTGACGAGGTGAAGGGAGGAGAGGATGGCAGTAGATGAGGGTGGGTGAAGGCGAAGAGGTAGAGTCTGCCTGCTGAAAGCCACTTAAATCCCTTTCTTATTAACTCTCTGTGACACATGATCTAGCTCCATCGCCTCGTGCACATGCACACACACACACACACACACACACAGCGACGCAGCGGCTCGTCTTACCGCAAGAAACAGCAGCCTGCATCTCTGCTGCATGGTTTCATTGTGCTAACAATGTCGTATCACTGTCTAGCATCAGCTGCAGCGCTGATCCCATTACTCAGTGAATCAGAGTGGATTGGTCTGTATTCCTGAGCTTCATCTCATTAATGTTTCATTCAAAACAGGTATTACGCTGACATTTTCTTATGCAAATGGGATCTACCCTTGAGATGAAGAGCCCCAGTGTAACTAAATGTAATTGACCACGCCGTAAAAGGTGACATTTCTTGGGATAGTGATGAAAAGTTCATCTTGTTCCACTTCATGGAAATGTTTTTAAAGCAATGGAAGAATACTGATGTTGGACGTGCAGCTGTAATAATTAGAGAACTGCTGAAACTACAGCATGGGCCTTTTTTTTAATAGTTCTGGTCATCTTATTTATAGGTTGTGACAACATTGTGCTCACCAAATCAAGATCTGGGAACATACCAGGCAATAAAACACACCACTTCTCAATTAAACACACTCAGAGATTCTGCTGATGCAACCTCTCATGGTCTGGTATGACGTAAAGTGGTAAAAGTTAACCAGTGTTCTTACTTCTGTCTAACTCCACCCTCACTGTTTGTTTTTCCAAACTTTTAGCACCCTTCAGGGCTCTATGCAACATCTTTCACATACTCCCTAACACCTGTAAGTTGACTTTGATGCTTTTAAAGTTCACCTTTAGAGGTACAATATTTAGCTTTCTGCATTCAAATGTATTCTTACATCATGCCGCATGTTTGCAATAGTGTTGAAACCCTGAAAGTTATTAGTGCAATAATAATTTTGGCCGCCTGTCCAAGACTTCAAATCCCCTTTACCCCCTGCAGCTGTAGTTAAACATATTTTCATTGGCAATGGTGGAAGAAAACAACTCCCATGATCCTCTGCTGCTTCACAATGCCATCAAACTACGTCTTTTGTGACTGTTACTGAGAGATCCCCAGTGGCATATATTACATACTGTGCGTTTAAACTGTGTTTTCATGCTTTATGTGTTGGTTGGAGCTGCTGCTTTTCCTGGATTCTGTTTGTGAGACTTTGACTGGGTTGTTTTTGCAGCTCACAAACAGCAAATGCAGACAGTCAAGTTATTTCCATCCAGATTTTCCGTTGTCTCTGTATGTTCATAAAGTGGCGTCCCACCGTTTAAATGTTCAAACAGTTTGGGACACCAGGAGAGAATCTCATTTTTGTTTGTGTCCAATTAAGCCATCTCTAATATTCAGTTCCGTCTGAGCACACCTTTAGGGATTTCTTTGTTGTTTCTAAAGTCTAAACTCAACCCATCTCTTGCTAAATACAAACTAATCCGGTAATTAAGTGGCTAAAGTGAAATGTTTTCCAGAGAGGGCATCCTGGCAGAGACGTCTATCAAGCCCTGGGTGTGCAAAGTGATTGACAGTAAGGAGCGGATGATGTGACGAGGGCATAGATATGCAATCACTCGACTCAGGCGCAATGAAAAAGAAATAAAACAGGAACTGTGGCAGAACCACATTAAGGTGTCTGATGTGATGGATTATCTAGTGTGGGCAATTTTCAAGTCACCGGAGGTTGTTTTTATGCTGTATGAGATATAATGGCAGCAAATGGCTTCTTCTGAAAGCAGGAACACATGAATATCTCCAAAGACTGGGGCTGTGTTCAGACAAACCGGTGACAATGTAAAGGGGAGAGGAAACAAGCGCCAAAAAAGAACATTTTACTTATTAAAGAGCAGAAAGGAACCTTCTCTCTCGCTTAGCAGTGCTGTGAGTCAGATATCAGACTGCTGAAGTCGTGCACAATCTCACCAGAATGTTCCTTCTACTGCAGCAGAAAACAATGTTGGCAATGTGTGTGTAAAAGAATACATAGGTAGGGAACTCTAAGCCCTGCACTGCCAAACTCTTTATCTTTCGATGGCCGTCTCAGTGAGCTATTTCACTCTGAAATAGGTTTGAAATGGGATGGAGAATTGCCTGCGTTGCCTTCCCTCTATGCTGTGCTAAAGTTATGTTGTTGGGGTTTCCAGTTTCTCTGATGAACACTACATAACGCACAAAAGGAAAACAATAAAGACATTATTCCTTTAGGTAATATAAAAAGAAAAAGCCTTGTTCTCAGGTTGCTGCTTCTTAAACGGGAGGATCTGTGGAGTTTTGTTGTTTTTGGGAGGTTGTTCTTTTGCTGTTTTTCGCAGAAAATTAAATACAGTGTTTAAAAAAGCCTATAAAACAGTAGAAATTTGGCAGAGAGAGTAGAAAAATAAATCAAAAACTGTCAAAATAATGCCAAATATCTACAAATAATGATATTCCTCTCTGATTAAAACACAAGTTGCTCAAAAATACAGTTAAAAATGTTAAAAAAAACAGGATTTTTACAGTGTATCCTAGGGCAGTAAAAAAACATCTTTGCCATTAAAAGTAGAAAAATATTTGTAAATTAAACAATAATGCAGGCAAATGAGTTTCAGCCCTGCAAGTTTAAAGGCTGAAAGTCCTTTACTTAACTAAAAATACCACCGTGTAAATGCCGAGATAGTACAAGTCTAAGTCCTGCATACAAAATCATACTCAAGTACAAAATATCAGCATCAAAATATACTTAGAAGACATCAAATCGAAACATTCAGTCATGTGCACATCACTTTCATGTTGCAGCTGGAGCTCATTTTAATTACATTATATACTGTCGGGTAGCTTAACCCATTCAATATGTTATGTGATTAATCTAAACCTGCAAAATGACTGGTAACTAATACTTTAAAGAGAATGAGATGGAGAGCAGATTCTAATATTTGCCTTCAAAATATAGTGAAGTGAAGGCAGAAAGTAGCATAACATGGAAATACTGAAGAACTGGGACATCAGAGTTGTATTTAAGTAAAGTGCCTGTGTAAATGTACTTAGTTACATTCCCCCAGTGGGTTTTTCATCAGAGCTGTTAAGAGAATCAAACTGATTGCAACGCCACAGTGTCAGACTGTCAGCTGTAGAACAGAGCTTTGAGGTTTTGAGTGAGTCATTTCTAGATTGTATAAAAGTCAAATAATTAGACCCACTTGTGGTCGGAGTGTTGAGTCATCAGTGGGGCAGAGGACCCTCTCTGTCGACACCGACTATAACAGATTAACCATCCGAAATCTAATCAAAGTCTGTGTCTGCAACAATCTGTGCATCAATTAGTGTGAGAGCATCAGGGCCTGCTCAGTATCAGAGCAGGCTTAGGGCTTTGTGCATTTGTGTGCCTACAAACGTGTGTTTCCGCACATTCCCGCTAAGCACAGCTAACAGTCCCAGCTGTTCGAGCGTTTTAAAACTGACAAAAAAAACACGCATTCACTCTCATCTGATCCTCTATTAATCTTCCCCAACTCAACTCGAGGTCAGCTGTCATTTCTGCCCTGAAAGTTTAATTGCTATTTGGGAAACATCTTGATTTTACTTTGAGCCTCTGACTGTCACTTTTCACTACTGCAGTCGCTTCATTTGCACATGAAATGATCTCGTTCCCATTTATGGGCTTTGGATTGCAGAGAAAAGGGTGACTCCGCGTTGTATGCTGTGTCACTGGCTTCTATTGTGTCTTTTTATTCATTAACAATTCCTGCGAGACAGATTTCCATTTTTTGACAGCCAGTGTTGAAAAACAGCTTCCAGCTTGACAAACGTGAGTCATTGTGGATTAAATTATCTGGGATTCTTGGTTGAGACAAAAAGCAATGAATGACCAGAACTTTGACTTTTAAATAATATGAGGATTATCAAAAAAATAGACCACATTAACTGCATTTAAATCAAAATACCAGTAGGTTTGCCTAGACTGATTTCACTCTGATACTGAAATCCCTGTCTGTACAGCAAACCCTTAATGATCATGTTTACTTGATCGTGGTCCACTGGTGCCACTGGTGCTTAAAGCTACCCCTCCAACCAAATGGCGGGTATGCAGTGTAAAATACAGCTGCTAGGAGTAACACGAGCCAGCGTTCTCGTCTGCTGGCATGTGTGTAGACAGTAACAGGACAGTGTAATCAAGCAGAGAGACGTCGGCCATTGTTATGCAAGTGAGACGCTGTCGAGAGAGGCTTGGACTCCTTCCCAGGTTTCATTGCTGTCGTGGCGTTTCAGCGGCGCAGGTCAAGTGACAAAGAGAGCTTCTGCTAGCTAGCGATCTCGCTGTGAAGCCCTGTTGGTTTTTTCACATATGCATGTCCCTCATTATCAACGGGCCCTAATGTGCGGGGCCATCTGCCCACGGCTTGAGCCAAGAGGACATAAAAGGGTGTGACAGTAAATGTGCAGCTGTGGAAGGTAATGAAGGTATCATTCACTGTATTATTACTGAGTGACAAAAGCCAGGCCACACTACCCTCTCCTGCTAATGGGTCCCAGCAATTATTTGCTGAATAAATCCTCCTCAGCGTGTCCATCTCTTCCTCTCGCTCCTCTTTCTCACTTCCTTTTTCTTCCTGTCCTTTCACTCATCATTCCTGCATCCTTTCATCTTTTCCACCTCTGAACCTCCCTCTCGTTTTCTCCCCTTGTTCCCTAATCCCCCCCCCGACCCTTTTTCACCGCATTCTCCTTCCAACTTATCCTCATATTTGCTTTCTCATTACACCTCACGATTCTCCAGCTCTACTTCCTCGTATAGACCCACCTCACTCTTGCTCTTCTTCTGTCTCCTCCTCCCACAGTCCCAGTGAAGCAGAGAGAGATGTCGCAGAAGAAGATATTCCTGGTCTTCGTTGCCATCAGTACTGTCAGTCTCCTGCTGCACCATGGGGGCCACTTCAGCTGGTGAGTGACTGAAATATACACACACTATGCAAACATATCATACATTTGCTATGTCTCTAAAAATGCATATGGTGCTAATTATGATGATAAACCTTGCAATGGCAGCTCCTGTCTTTTATAGTCAAATTAAGAGAGGGACTGGCTCATTCTCATACTTAAATATAGAGACTTTGAGTGTCGATGCCCTTCCACGTTTTGTCGAGGGACCAATTATAAAAGTAGAAGAATCATAGATTTTTGACAGCCCTCTATTTTGTTCTTGAACTCTTTAAACTTCAGGTTTTGCCCAAAAAACTTTTTCCCCATACATAACTTTACTGCCTTAGTTACTGACTTTCCACAGTTTTGTTAATCTGACCTTCTACTTTGGTCTGTGGTGAATATTATTGTAACAATTCAGCAGAAAAAAATCCCAAATTCAGGACGCAGGAGAGCATGTTACTGTCCAAAAATCAAGTGTTTTGCTTTAGCAGCCAAGGGTCAAACTGCTCTTACAAGGGAGCAGGCAAAAGGCTACAATCCAAAAACGGGTAAATAGGCAAATACAAGGAAATTAGCAAGAAACCAGGAGCACAGGAGGGATGGCTATAAAGCTCAGGTACATGTCACAGTGATGCAGACTATGACAATTGTGATTGGCCCACTTGGTAATAATAGGCACGTTGATTTGCACAAAGACGATGCTTTTTTGAACCACATTAAATATGCAATGGACTGTAACTGCATCTGGCTTGCTCATAATGTGAATTGAAGTCTTGCACCAGTGGCCTTATGCCATTCTGGAGCCAATCTCAGCCAACTTGAGCAAAGGCAAGGGGACACCCTGGACAGGACACCAGCCTATTGCAGGGCTACACATAGAGACAGACAACCAAGCACACTCTCATTCACACCTATGGACAGTTTAGAATCATCAGTTAACCTCAGTGTGTTTTTGGACTGTGGGGGGAAGCTGGAGTACCTGGTGAAAACCCACACTGCACAGGGAGAACATGCAAACTCCACACAGAAAGATCTAGCTGTGAGGTGACTGTGAGTGACAGTGCTCACAACTGAACCACCGTGCAGGCCTCTACCAATCGATAGACTTAAACGTCTCCAACATCTTTTTCTGCGTTGAATTTTGGTAATAGTAAATGCTATTGAACATTTTACCATATTATCTTCAACTTCCACATGATCCACTCAGTTTCAGGCACAGTGTGAACCACTCGCATATGTTCTGCGTAGATTCAGTGCGGGAGTATAAATCAAGCTTTACACAGTTCAAGTACAAAACTTACAGAAAAGGAAACAAAAAACAAAAAAACAAACAAACCTGAATGCATTAAAGTGAGCGATTTTACAGTAAAACAGGTAATGACTTGAATGAAAACTGAAAACCATGACAAGTGTATTCTGTAATAACCCACGGCTTGATAAGACTATCCTGTGATTTTATATTTAGCGTTTTAGCAAACATTGCATATTTGTACATGCAGTGCTATGTGGAACACACAACCCTGTGCTGTTTATTTGGGCTGGAATATAGTGGTTTATCATATTAATAGTAATATTTTTCCAATAACAATATAGAAAAGGAATGTAAGTCACACTGTCTTAAATAACATTAAATAATTAACTGACTGTCTCGTGTCTGATTCTCCACCACATATAAACCAAACAATGAATGGTTGGTTTTGTTAGGTTTTAATCACAATCTGCTGGGAATTATTCTTTTCTCAGACTTGCATCAGGATAACAATAAGCACGTATCATCAACTATGATTACACTGAAAGTCAGTGAACTATAATGTTGCTTTATCACCCAGCCACAGTGTGCAGTGAGCCTGGACACATCATGTATTATCTTACACACTCTTTCTGGTTCTCCACCCTCCAGTGGCTTTGCCCTACTTCATTATCTTGCACCCTTTCCTTATTTCTCTCTTTTCATTTCCCCACGTGTTCACTCTTTTTACCTCTGTCCTGTTCTACACCTCAGTCTCTTCCATTATCTGCCCAGTGTCTGAGCAATTATGTGTCTAATGTCACTATTTTATCCGGAGTATGCACTCCTTTTTGTGGAGCTATTGGAGCATCAAACAAATTATGTTGTTTTTCTACCACCAGGACCATGGAGGCCTTCCACCTCGGCTGTCCTGCTCTCCGCTCTCATCCTGCCCCTGGCCTGAAACCCAAGCACACCAACGTGCTCTTCCTCAAGACCCACAAAACAGCCAGCACCACGATGCAGAACCTGCTGTTCCGCTTTGCAGAGCGCAACAATCTGACAGTGGCGCTGCCCGTCCAGGCCTGTGGTCACCAGTTCTGCTACCCACGGTCCTTCACCTCTCACTTCGTCCATCCACACACGCTACCACCAAACATCATCACCAGCCACATGCGCTTCAATAAGGCCGAGCTCCAGCGCCTGATGCCGAATGATACGATATACATAACAATCCTGAGAGAGCCTGGCTCTATGTTTGAATCTTTGTTTAGTTACTACAATCAGTACTGTCAGAGCTTCAAGAGGGTCCCTAATGGCAGCCTGGAAGCTTTCTTGGAGGAGCCCTGGCGCTACTACAGACCAGATGAGAAGGACTCCATGTATGCACGCAACACCTTGACCTTCGACTTGGGAGGAGACAAAGATCGCCCAGCAACAGATGTGGCGTACGCACGAGCCTTTGTGGCAGAGGTGGATCGAGTGTTCTCATTGGTGATGATTGCTGAGTACTTTGATGAGTCACTGGTTCTACTTCGCCATCTCCTCTCCTGGGATCTGGATGACATCCTGTATGTTAAGCTCAACATGCGGACACCAAGTTCCAAGCGAAGCCTCACTCCTGGTCTTCCTGCAAAGATCCGTGCCTGGAATTCATTAGATGCACGTCTCTATGACCACTTTAATGCCTCACTGTGGCGGCAGCTGTCAGCCCTGGGTCCAGCCTGTGTGGCAAGGGAGGTGCGGCTCCTTCGGCGGGCCCAGGAGAGGCTGATTAGAAGTTGTTTTGGTGGGCGGATGCCACTTCTCCGTTCAGCTGCCCAGATCAAGAACAAGGATCTCCGCCCCTGGCAACCCAGTGGAAAAGTTGACATAGTGGGCTACGACCTCCCAGTAAATCTCAGCCGTGGGTTCTTGACCCACTCCCAGGAGCTCTGCCTCAAGCTCATCATGCCAGAAGTCCAGTACACACGGGTGCTCCTGCGTTCCCAGTCACTGCGCTACCGTCGAGGCTATCAGCTTCGGCCTCCGCAGCAGTCGCATCCCCTCCAGCAGCCCATACGCACAGTCCTGCCTCGGCATTCTCAAGTCCACCGCAGCCAATCACCACCTCCTGCTGCTCCAGGCCCTGCCTCAGGAACAAGATCCACCTCCACCTCAAAGCCTGCTGCAGGAACTCAAGGTCGGACCACAAAGTTAGGGCCTAAACCCTCACAGACCCAGGCCTCATAGACTGGAAAACAGAGACTTGAATTAATCAGAGTGCCCAAAAGACTGCATTGTTCCACTCATCGTGACCCGTGACACAATGATGCTTGTTTGGTAACAAAGGTGTCCTTGGGAAAATGTCTGGGTTGTTCTTGTATCAGTGTCTCTCCTGTTCTTTCCAGACAGTGTTTGGGCTAAAAATAAATGAGGAAGAGGCTTAAACATATCTGGACTCGAACTTGAAATTCTCCCATCTCTGGTCTGTGAAACAGTACCATGGTTGGAAGACACAAGGGCAGAGAAACACTGGGACTGAGACTACACTGGGACTTGACTCAATTGCAGCGGATGGATGAGGGTTTTAGGTAAAAGTGGGTCTTTGAAGCAAATCTGTAATGTGCAACGAGGACTCAATAGGAAAGTGGCGATATCGGGCCTATTGTGAGGCACAGACCGTGCTTTGTGTGTATCACACTGGTATAGGATCATGTTACTGGCTTTTATTCTCCGTTTCTCAAGCTCTCTTTCGCTCTCTCTCCCTAACATATGCCACTACTTGAGAGAGACATAACGACATAAAGGGATCGGCTGTCAGCCTTCCAAAGAGCCTCCTAAGAGGCCAGACAGACCATTAATACAACAGCACAAAAACAAATCTTCTTCTCTTACAAACTCTAAAACCTAAAGCAACAGGGGGCGAGGGGATAAACAGCCAGACAGACAGAGAAAGTGAGAGACCTTATGCAGAAGACAAGCCTAAAAACTGCGGGATTCTCCATTTTGCCCCCCATTGTTGCTACGACTCACACAGAGACCAAACATACATAGAAATCCTGCCTCCTAAACCTCGTTTCCTTCTAGTATCCTTCTCTCCAGCGTCATCCCTGCCGTTACCTTCTGACCAGGCTCTCCATCCAGAGTGAAGCACCAACATCTTGCTTTTCTTCACCTTAGTCTCCCTCAGACCACCAGCTGACATCACATCTTGCGTCGTAGAGACTGTGTGTTACTTCATGGGGATGTATTTTTAAGCTTGGGTGTTATTGCAATAAGATCTCCAGGCCTACATCCTATATGAAAGGCGTGGATTTAATAACCTACCAGCAACCCCATACCACACAAACACACACACACACACACACACTGGCACAACAAAAACATAAAACAGCTTGACAGGACAAAGACTTGAAGCCTGTGGGTTGCTGTGTTTGAATATTTAATCGTCTCCTCTCGCAGCCTTCCTATGGCCCACACTCTAGGGTTACACAGCTGTACATTTTCATTAAAGACATGCTCGACCAGGTGAAAGCTGCTCATTTTGAATGCTGAGGCACAGGAGGACAAAGCGAGAACGTTGACCTAAGATGCTGAAAGCCTTGTAAGGCTGGAAGGCCGGCTGGGATCTTAAAATGTCAATACTTATCTCAGCTGTGCTCCATTTTTAATGCATTCTGCTCATATTTAATGTGTCATTTATGTTCTTTTACTCCTCCAGTGATCAACGGGGTACTGATAAGTAACTGGAGGGCAGAGGAATGATGTCTGTGCGCATTTGTGAGACTGTATGAGTGTGTGT
This sequence comes from Dascyllus trimaculatus, assembly GCA_024666655.1. Classification (NCBI taxonomy): domain Eukaryota; kingdom Metazoa; phylum Chordata; class Actinopteri; family Pomacentridae; genus Dascyllus; species Dascyllus trimaculatus. The sequence continues at coordinate 21,423,862 of CM045467.1, read as the reverse complement.
GTGTGTGAGCCAGGAAGTGGCTCTCTCTGCTTCATGTTGTGTTTTTTCCCATGGCCAGCCACGTTGGCATGGCAACAAAAGGAAATATTGTGTGTGAGAGATTTATTACAATGTATTATTTATTATTGGGACTTTAAGAGTCCCATTACTGTATTTTAACCATTATTTTTCATGAATCACTGGATAAAAACTGTATATCCATCAAGTTACTGAACCATCATGTGGGCAGTGTACCACTTTAGGCAGCAGAGATGGAACGAGGCATGTGGCAGCGGTATGAAATATTTATTCTTTACATATTTTACATAATGCAGAACTACACAGACCACTTCTCAAAACCACACGTTGACACAAGTGTAGTCGCTTTGAAATTAATCTTTCATTCAGCAGCGCTTAAGTGCTCAACCACACTGTGCTTCTGTGGTTGGAGTCTGTCACACTGCAGGTTACAAGAATAAAAGAGCACACAAACCGTTGCTGTTCTGACCGGAATTAAAAGTAGAGCGGTTCGGAGGCGAACACGAGGAGAGGGTGCGCAGTTTTTTGAAGTGGCTGTGAATTTCTGAATTCAAAGTGTGCTTATCTGAACGTACCGGGGAACCTCAGCCTTTAAAGCATGAGATGCACAGCAATTCTTATTTATTTACCGGCATTTGAAACATGTTCAGATATGTGTAATATCACTTCAAGGTACATACACTGTAAAAAAAACACGGGTGAAAGTGGATAAGACGGGGGCTTTTGTGTATTTTTTTACTGTTAACTAATCCCATGAAAAGACCAAAACCAACAGTATGTAAATCCCTGTGCCAGCTTTGTTGATGTGTCCTATCCTGTCTGTGGCACTCCAATGCATTGGTTACTACTGAAGACGTGAATCCCAGAAGAGTTCACACATATATAGTTGTGCAGCAGCGCGAGGGAACGATTTTTCAATACTTAACGGACAACGACGGAGCTCTACGGCACAAAGGGATGAGCACGTATAAGACTGTGACTACACAGGTGTTACACTGTAGGATCAATTCATTGTTGGTTTTGGTCTTTTCGTGGGATTTGTTGACAGGAAGAAGACATACAGAACATCACCAGCCTCATCCTTCAAAGCAGCTGGCAGATTTAAAGGATTCTCAACTGTATTTTAATTATTTTAAATTGTGTGTAAAAATAAAAAAAACCAGTCGGCTCTGGGAGAAAGTATGAATCTATTTCAAATATGTGTCTGTCAGAAACTAATTAAGCATTTATAGAGACCCAAAGTGTTCAATAAATAATCATGTGCATTAATACAAACTGAATATATACTAGGCATACTTTAACAATAACAGAGTAGGGTTGTTTTTTTAAATTCAAATCAACTTTTTACTTCACAATACCATTTTGCTTAATGATAACAGATGTAAAATAGCAAATGTATCTGGCTGTTGTGTGGGTGGATTGTGTGTTTTGGAAAAGGGATGTTTGATGTTGGGATCAGGTTAAAATAACTGCCAAAAACTGGGTTATGTTTGCAGATTTTTCTTCGATGACAGTTTACTTCTCTCATTATTTACATTTTGAATACTCTGGGTCTTCATAGCTCCGAAGATTTCCACAAAAAGGTGAAGTTCAGGTGCTGTCGGCAATTGCATAAACTCCAATGCTCACCTGTATTAAATCCAACTTTCGGGCATCTTTGAGCTTTTCGCGTCGAGCAAAATAAAGGTAAAGAAGAAACATAATTAAAATGGGTTTCCGCAGCTCCTCTTCCTCCCATGTGTGTGTCTGAGTGGGATCCAGATAAAGAATATGTCTGTTTCCTCTCGAATGTTCATTTATGATCCATTTCTGCCTGGCTGTGAGTCGCTGTAAGTGCTCTTTTGATTGTACGAGTCATTCACCCGGCTGTTCTGCTTCTTGTGAGAGTGTTTTCAGTAATGGTCACGCTGTCACGTCTAAAGCGTCGGCTATTCTTCTTTTGAAAATGCCGGAGGGGCTTTAAAAACACTACACTAAAATCTCATCGTCGTAGCATTAGCTGCTCTTTATTCTCTTGTTGGAGTGACATGCAAAGCTGTTGTTGTTGATTTTATTTTATTTTTTGTTTGTTTGTTTTGCTACAAGAAGAATTTCTCATGGTGTCGGAGCCTTTTTGGGCTCTCTGATGAGCCTTGACATCACAGAAAAATGGAAACAGTTTATTGCCACTGGGTAAAATGTTCTACTTAATCATTCTCTGACCTGTTGTCCTTCATTGTCTCTTTGATCTGCTCATCATTCACTTCCATTTTCTGTTTATGGATTTATCTGTGAAATGGGAAGGATGAGAGGGTTTTTTTTTTTTTCATTTTTTCTGATCGAGTGGAAGAGTTTGTTTGGGTGACGGAGCTCTGAACAAATGGCTAGCGACAATCAGAGCTAGGGGCCCCAAAGCTTTGTAATTACTGATGGTGAAGGTGATGAATAAAGTGTGAATGATTTCAATTCATCTGTGAGCGAACGTTTTTGACTCCGTCTTTACACTTTTCAATGCAGATTTATTCAGATATGCACCAACTTGAGTTAGTCTGAATATTAGAGCACTGCACACACACACACACTCGCTTTTCATCAGGAGCGATACATAACACACAAGCACAATTAAGATTCTGATTCTGAGCGGTTTGTATTTGTCACGCCCTCCACCTCTGCTGCCTGAGTGGCAGTCTCCTTTCCCCTTTTCCCTCTTCCCCTTCCCTCTCTCTCTTGCAGGTGGGCGTGAGCAAGGTGTGGGCAGCGAGGAGCACGGCAGGTGCAGCCACTTCCAATCAGCGGAGGAGGCACGCGTGTGATTGGATGATCAGCTCTCACTCTCCCGGTTATAACCACGCTCCACATGCTCCTCGATGCCAGACCGTCGTTTTGCCTCAGTCAGTTGCCAACCTCTGCTCTCGTTCTGTCTGCTCCGTTTGCTCTGCACCCTCGCTATTGCTAACGCTATTCCCTCTCCGCTTCCAGTTGGTTCCCCGTCTGCCGTCCACGTGTGCCTCCTCCGGTTCAGCTCAACCACTGCCTCCACTCCGCCAGTAACCCAGCCACCGCCAGGATTCCAGTCGTGGATCGCCACCCCCACTCCCGGACCTCAGCTCACCACCCAGCCTGCCTGCCTGCCTGCCTGCCTTCGCTCCCACCTGCTCCGCTCACCTGCTCCGTCGTGCCCCCCTCTCCGTTCAGGTTCAGTAGCATTAGCATTAGCATTAGCGTTAGCCCGTTTGGCTCAGTTTTCCAGTGTCTTGGTTGCTATCAGCTCATAGGTTTTCGTAGCTCGCTTTTTGTTTGTATCAGCTCGTTGGTTTTCGTAGCTCGCTTTCTGTTACCTGTTCGTTTTTTCAGCTCGCCTTTTGTAGCTCGCTTTCTGTTACCTGTTCGTTTTTTCAGCTCGCCTTTTGCAGCTCGCTTTCTGTTGTTACTTTTAGTTCGTTTTCAGCATCCGCTCGCTTTTAGTTTCGGTTTTGGTTTATTAGTTTGGTTTCCTGCTGTGCAGTGATTTTCTGTTTCCGTTGTTGTCAATAAACATTGTTATTTTGTATATCTGTGTGCCGTGTTTCTTTGCCTGCGCCTGAGTCTCTGCACCGTTCGTAACAGTACGGTCTGGCCACCATGAGCTCAGCAGGCAACGAGACCGGCACTAGGCCTGCCCTTAGTGAGACAGACCTGCAGCAAGCCATAGCTCATCAGGGCGCCGTGATAGGGCAGCATGACTCCTTGTTGCAGAGTCTTGTAGAAAGCAACCGTGCGCTGATAAATCAGGTCTCCCAGCTCACGGGGAGAATTAGCACGCTAGCGGCCCACTCGGCTCCTGTTACTGCTACGTCTGTAGCTGCACCCGTTAGCAGCGATTCGGCTAACGCTAGTCTTGCGGTCAGCCAGTTAGCTCGTGAACCGCATGTGCCCGTCCCCGAACGCTATAACGGTGACATCGGTTCTTGTCAGTCTTTTTTGACTCAGGTCTCATTAGTCTTCGACTTACAGCCTCACTCTTACGCCTCTGATAGGGCCAGAGTAGCTTTTCTGGTTAGCCTTTTGTCGGGCCGAGCGAGAGAGTGGGGTACTGCGGTGTGGGAACGCCAGGAGGCGATCTGCGGTTCCTACATCGCCTTCACCACCGAGATGAAGAAGGTGTTCAACCACCCGGTGCAAGGAAAGGATGCCAGTCACCGTCTTCTGTCCATGCGTCAAGGGAACCGGAGCGTGGCGGACTTCTCCATCGAGTTTCGCACTACTGCGGCAGGGAGTGGATGGAACGACGCCGCTCTGCGAGGGGCATTCTACGCAGCACTGCAGGACGGCCTGAAGGATGAATTGGCTACCCGCGACGACGTGAGCGACCTGGATCAACTCATCGACCTAGCCATCCGGATCGACAACCGGATCCGTGAGCGACGGAGGGAAAGGACCCTCCGCTCGGAGTCTCCACGGGCCCTTCCTTCGACGCGACCGAGTTCTCCACCTCCTTTCCGAGCCGTTCCTGATCCTGAGCCCATGCAACTTGGACGCAACCAGCTGTCCGCCCAAGAGAGACAACGTAGGCGGAACGCCGACACCTGTTTATACTGCGGGAAGGCGGGTCACTACCTCTCGGCTTGCCCCCAGCGCACAGTAAAAGGACGGGCTCACCAGTAACTGGGGAGATACAGGTGAGCCATCTATCGTCGTCTTCCCCAAATCGGCTGCAGCTAGCTGCCTCCCTCTGCTGGCAATCCCAGTCTGTCCCTGTACAAGCCTTCATCGACTCTGGTGCCGAGGAGAACTTCCTGGACCTTCAGTTGGCCCGTCAGATGGGCATTCCCTTGGAGTCCCTGGAGCCCCCCCTGGAGGTTCGAGCCCTGAATGGACTCCACCTTGCCAAGGTACAGCAGAAAACTGTTCCTGTCACGTTGTTTTTGGCCGGCAATCATCGGGAGAAGACGACCTTTTTCGTTATAGATCACTCCAGTCCCCCCATGGTCCTGGGTTATTCCTGGCTTCGGGCGCACAACCCCCACATTGACTGGAGAAAGGAGGAGGTGGTATCTTGGGACCCCCGTTGCCACGAGACCTGTCTGCACTCTGCCCTGACCCCTGCTGACACCGCCAGCCCTGTTCCTGACGCCCCGGTGAAATTGGACTCCGTTCCTCCCGAATACCATGACCTCGCGCCAGTGTTCAGCAAGGAGAAAGCACTGTCTTTGCCTCCCCATCGCCCTTATGACTGCGCGATTGAACTCGTTCCCGGGGCCACCTTGCCTACCAGTCGGCTATACAACCTCTCCAAGCCTGAACAGGCGGCCATGGAGACCTACATCCGGGACTCCCTCGCTGCCGGCATCATCCGTCCGTCTTCGTCACCTGTGGGGGCAGGATTCTTCTTTGTGGATAAGAAGGACAAGACCCTTCGGCCGTGCATCGACTTCCGTGGCCTCAACGACATCACCATCAAGAACACCTACCCCTTGCCACTCATCAACTCCGCCTTCACATCCCTGCACGGAGCGACCGTATTCACCAAGCTGGACCTCCGCAACGCCTACCACCTCATTCGCATCCGCGAGGGGGACGAGTGGAAGACGGCATTCAACACGCCGCTGGGGCACTTCGAGTACTTGGTTATGCCCTTTGGACTCACGAATGCACCCGCCGTCTTCCAGAACCTCATAAACGATGTGCTCCGGGACATGATCAACCGGTTCGTATTCGTTTACCTGGACGACATCCTCATCTTCTCTAGAGACGCCCAGGAACACACCCGCCATGTCCGCCAGGTCCTCGAGAGGCTGCTGCAGAACCGACTCTTCGTGAAGGCCGAAAAATGTGAGTTCGGGGTACCTACAGTTTCCTTCTTGGGTTACATAATCTCGGCGGGTGAAGTGAGAATGGACCCTCTGAAGCTGTCCGCTGTTAGGGACTGGCCCATTCCGGAGAATCGGAAGCAGCTGCAGCGTTTTCTGGGCTTCGCCAACTTCTACCGTCGCTTCATCCGGGACTACAGCAAAGTGGCAGCCCCGCTCACCTCCCTCACTTCGGTTAAGCGGACCTTCTCCTGGACTCCTGAGGCAGACCAGGCCTTCCACTCCCTGAAGCAACGCTTCACCTCCGCACCCATCCTGACGCAGCCTGATCCCCACTTGCAGTTCGTGGTGGAGGTGGATGCTTCGGACATTGGGGCAGGGGCGGTGCTGTCTCAACGTTCCCCCGCCGACAACAAGATGCACCCCTGTGCCTTTTTCTCTCGGCGGCTGTCCCCTGCCGAGAGGAATTATGACGTAGGCAATCGAGAGCTGCTAGCGGTGAAGCTAGCTTTGGAGGAATGGCGTCACTGGCTGGAGGGGGCGGAGCAGCCGTTCATCGTTTGGACCGACCACCGGAACCTGGAGTACATCCGGTCGGCTAAACGACTGAACGCCCGACAGGCCCGCTGGACACTTTTCTTCGGCCGCTTCAATTTCACCATCACGTATCGGCCTGGGTCCAGGAACGTCAAGCCAGACGCGTTGTCCCGCCAGTTTTCCTCCCAGGAGACCCCCGGCGAACCTGAACCCATTCTGCCTGGAACTTGTGTGGTGGCTTCTCTCACTTGGGAGATCGAGTCCGTGGTTCGCCGGGCCCAAGAACAGCACCCCGACCCAGGTAACGGTCCTACTAACCGCTTGTTTGTTCCTGATCCGGTTCGCTCTCAGGTCCTGAGCTGGGCGCACTCTTCACGGTTGACCTGCCATCCTGGGACTGCACGCACCGTGGAGGTCCTGCGGCAGAGGTTCTGGTGGCCCACTCTGGAGAGGGATGCTAAGGAGTTCGTGGCCGCATGTTCCATCTGTGCCACCAGCAAGACCTCAAATCGGCCGAGTTCGGGGCTCCTTCAACCGCTGCCTATTCCTCATCGACCCTGGTCCCACATCGCAGTGGATTTTGTCACTGGGCTCCCCCCATCCCAAGGTAAAACTGCCATCCTAACCATTGTCGACCGGTTCTCCAAAGCCGCCCATTTTGTCCCCTTAGAAAAGTTGCCCTCTGCCAGGGAGACGGCAGATCATCTGGTGAACCACGTTTTCCGACTCCATGGGATACCTGCCGACATAGTGTCCGACCGGGGACCACAATTCACTTCGGAGGTTTGGAGAAATTTCTGTTCTGCGTTGGGGGCCACAGTCAGTTTAACCTCTGGTTTTCACCCGCAGTCCAATGGTCAGACGGAGCGAACCAACCAGTCACTGGAGACCTTCCTGCGATGTATGACCTCGGAGAACCCTTCCGCCTGGAGCAGCCTCCTCCCATGGGTCGAGTACGCGCACAACTCCTTGTCTAATGCTTCTACCGGGCTGTCTCCGTTTCAGTGTTCCTTGGGATACCAGCCGCCCATGTTCCCCTCCCAGGAACGGGAGATCTCCACCCCATCTCTCCAGACCTTTCTCAGGAGGTGTGAACGGGTCTGGAGGCGCTCGAGGGCCTCCCTGATAAGGGCTTCGCGGAGAATGGAGGGGCAAGCCAACCGTCACCGTTCTCCTGCCCCTGTCTACTCCCCGGGCCAAAGGGTTTGGCTCCGGGCTAAGGACTTACCTCTCCGGGTGGAATCTAAGAAGATGGCGCCCCGGTTCGTGGGGCCTTTTGTTATTGAGCGCATCATTAATCCCAGTGCGGTCCGCCTGAAGTTGCCATCCTCCATGAGGATCCACCCCACATTTCATGTCTCCCAAGTTAAACCTGTGAAGGAGAGCGCTCTGGCCCCCCCTGTCCGTCCCCCTCCACCACCCAGGATGGTGGACAATGCCCCAGCGTACACCGTGCGCCGCCTGCTGGATGTTCGTCGTCGGGGACGTGGTCTCCAATATCTTGTGGACTGGGAGGGATACGGTCCAGAGGAACGCTCCTGGATACCCAGACGCCAGATCCTGGACCCTGCCCTAATCCGGGAGTTTAACCGGAGGAGACCGGACCGGAGGATTCGTGCACCTGGAGGTGCACGTAGAGGGGGGGGTACTGTCACGCCCTCCACCTCTGCTGCCTGAGTGGCAGTCTCCTTTCCCCTTTTCCCTCTTCCCCTTCCCTCTCTCTCTTGCAGGTGGGCGTGAGCAAGGTGTGGGCAGCGAGGAGCACGGCAGGTGCAGCCACTTCCAATCAGCGGAGGAGGCACGCGTGTGATTGGATGATCAGCTCTCACTCTCCCGGTTATAACCACGCTCCACATGCTCCTCGATGCCAGACCGTCGTTTTGCCTCAGTCAGTTGCCAACCTCTGCTCTCGTTCTGTCTGCTCCGTTTGCTCTGCACCCTCGCTATTGCTAACGCTATTCCCTCTCCGCTTCCAGTTGGTTCCCCGTCTGCCGTCCACGTGTGCCTCCTCCGGTTCAGCTCAACCACTGCCTCCACTCCGCCAGTAACCCAGCCACCGCCAGGATTCCAGTCGTGGATCGCCACCCCCACTCCCGGACCTCAGCTCACCACCCAGCCTGCCTGCCTGCCTGCCTGCCTTCGCTCCCACCTGCTCCGCTCACCTGCTCCGTCGTGCCCCCCTCTCCGTTCAGGTTCAGTAGCATTAGCATTAGCATTAGCGTTAGCCCGTTTGGCTCAGTTTTCCAGTGTCTTGGTTGCTATCAGCTCATAGGTTTTCGTAGCTCGCTTTTTGTTTGTATCAGCTCGTTGGTTTTCGTAGCTCGCTTTCTGTTACCTGTTCGTTTTTTCAGCTCGCCTTTTGTAGCTCGCTTTCTGTTACCTGTTCGTTTTTTCAGCTCGCCTTTTGCAGCTCGCTTTCTGTTGTTACTTTTAGTTCGTTTTCAGCATCCGCTCGCTTTTAGTTTCGGTTTTGGTTTATTAGTTTGGTTTCCTGCTGTGCAGTGATTTTCTGTTTCCGTTGTTGTCAATAAACATTGTTATTTTGTATATCTGTGTGCCGTGTTTCTTTGCCTGCGCCTGAGTCTCTGCACCGTTCGTAACAGTATTTCCCTGAAGACTCAAAGCAGACTTTTCGGGCTGCAATCAGGCTTTTGAAATTACCTCCATTCAGCACGCCTGCCTAAGTGAACCAACAAATTGCTTCTCGGAGAGACAAAAACAAAATGCAAAGCAGTGTGTTTGATAAGGCTGTGATCGAAGCAATCACGGTGCTGTGTCCCCTTTCGCCGGCCTGTCATTATGGCCTGCTGTTGCCATGGCGGTGCCTGCTGTGAGGTGGCCCTCCGGACTCGTTGCCTCGGCACCTCTCTGTTTCGCCTCTCGCATCTCTGCTGCAATTCTCTTTGTCGCTGTGTCTTTGACATAATCAGGGTTTTCACCGTGAGCATCATCATTATAATACCAGTAACTGTCCTAATATAATGACCACAGGATAAAATGGCAAAAACAGGAAGGAAACAAACAGGGCGGCTGATGAAGTAGTACTTGAAGTTTCATCTTATTTCTTGTATTTTTCTTCCTCCTTAAACAAACTTATGTATAAATATGTAAGACACAAGCTGCACGGAGATACCCGAAACCTACTCTACAGGGCAGCCAGTCAAATCCTTATCAATATAACAAAGATAACATAAATAAACGAACAAAATAACCCGTGATGATCTCAATATCACCCCGAAAGTCTACTGGGAAAAACACTCAGCCTGCTGTTTTCTTCACTCTGCAGCCTTGATGTGTGAGGCTTATTTCTGCCTGAGCAGCTGGCATCTGCATTGCGTGAAATCCACTTTAGCTTGAATATAAATACCTACATTTATTGACAATTTGCACAGATTTAATATTTAATGAATTATTTAATTAGTTATTGACTTTTGAGGCATGCTAGCGGCACAGCTTGAGGGATGGTAATGTCAGCCAGGCAGCCTCCCACTTTGGCCTGGAATATATCAAATATTATGAGATTGATTACCATGACACGGAGGATATTTATCAGCCCCGGAGGGTGACTTTTGAAATCTTTTAACCTTTTCTTCTAGTGGAGTCAGCACATTGACATTTTTTCTGGCTTTTCGAGAGATATCTCAACTATAACTGAATGGAGTGACACGAAATGTGGCATTCGCATTCATTTCTCCCTCAGGATGAATCTTAATAACTCTGGGGATCTCTGCACTTTTCCTCCAGTGCCAAAGCGGCAACTTGTCCAACACTTTGCACAAAATGTATGCAAAACTAATGACATTCCCATCAGCCTCAGCTGTTCTGTGTTTCGTGCTAATTACCAATTGTGAGCATGCTAACAAGATCAACTAAGACGGTGACTGTGGCAACCTCTTATTATACCCGTTTAGCATCAGCGTTTTAATGTTCCATTTGGAGCTTGTTAACTTTTAGCTCAAAGCACTTCGGTACCTAGGGGCTGAGGTAGACTCTATTATTGGAAGTAGTGCACCTGATGTGCTGGAGTGCAAGTTCTGGCTCCTTTCTCACCTCTACAAATCACTGCACAGGGTCGCTGTGAATATCAGATCAATTTTGGGCACTCAGAAGTGGTCAGACAAACTCCCTCAGCATACTGGCCCTTTAAGGATGGCCTCACCCAGCTGCTAGCAGGGCTCTTGCTTCCAGACATACAGCAGAATTAATAAAGCAGGCTGTGTATACTTATCAAAAAAAAGTAAACAACCAATATCTATTCACTTACTGGCCATTAATGAGCTACACACATGTGAGCTATGTGCTTGTGAAACACACAAAGGCCGTCAACACAACATCTCTGCAACAAATTTGCAAATTGACAATGTCAGCGCCGCACAGTGTGAGCATATTGGTTGCACATGTGACCACAAAATCTGTGAGGTGTGACTAAACATTCATTGGACACACTACAGATTTAGCTGGCCCGTCTGTGTGTAGATTATATCATTCAGTCTCATCTGAGGTCAATCTGAATGCCTTATTTCACTTTCCTCATACTAACGTTTGGTCACACATCTGAGGAACTGTATGGGGACTAGATGCTTGTCTTGCAGCATCTACCAACGAGTCATTTCAGGAACAATAGTAAATTGGGGCATCTACAGGTGAGGCATTTATGTGGCATCTGCACATTGTGACCTCAGGAAACAACCTGGGTGAAACAGTCTCTGCATGCACACTGGTCATGCCACAAAACCAACCATCTATCCATTATCTATGCACCAGTTAATCCTTTTCAGGGGCACAGGGGACTGGAGCCTATCCCAGACGACTTGGGCGAAGGCAGGGGACACCCTGGACAGGTCGCCAGGCTTCACATAGAGACAGACAACCACACTTACGGACAATTTAGAATATTCAATTAACCTCAGCATGTTTTTGGACTAGGCAGTGCACTGGGAGAACATGCAAACTCCACACAGAAAGATCCCAGGCGTCCTAACCCGGACGCGAACCGGGGATCTTCTAGCTGTGAGGCGACGCTGCTCACCACCAAGCCACCGTGCGGGCCCCCCGAAACCAACCAGAACAATTAAATTCTAAATTTGTGGGAAACATTGAGATATATTTACATTGTATTTGTTGCAAAGAGAGCAGTCATAGCATGACTGGAAAATGTGCTTTTTGCTGTTGGAGCCTCGATATTCCACAGTGAAATGCTCAAAATGCAACATGACAGGTGCGAGGTCAGCAGAGCAGTGCGCCTCCCCGCTGAGTTTCAGCACCAGGCCGCAGCAGCAAACTGTAGCAGTAAGGAGTCAGAAATGATAATAGTAACACTTGCGATGTATTGTTTTGGCAGCAAACAGCACACTGGTGAATTTAGGATGCATGTAAATTATGAACTGGTCCACCTAAATTAAAAAATTAAGTGCACCAGGGGGAAGAGGGGAATCTGGAGCCCTGCCTTTGGTCTCTACATCACATCGCTAATTACTTTCTGCATGTTGCCCTGTTATCTCTGGCGCCACATAGTACAAAGGTGTTTCAAAAGCAAAGATCTTTTATTCAGCGTAACTAAACCTGAGTACAATGCTACTGCAACATGGCAAATTTTCCATTTAATACAGTAGCACATGTGGGAAAATTACACCTCTTAGAAGCAACACAGTAAATTCCTAACCTGAGTTGTGTGGTGGTGGAAAGACTAAGGAGTCTTTATCCTTTTCTCACATGAACAAAGAGCACAAACAGCAAACAAGAAGGTCCAAGAAGATAATAGTGACGAGCACAATGGCCACTGATTCAAGCAGGCTGCAAGATCACATGTAACTTCCTAATGACACACAAACAAACACAGCTTGCAGCATGCACTCAAGCACATTAAAGCCCTGGTTAATGTACAAATAGGCTTTTACACGTTCACACAAGAGCCTCCCAGACACAAACAAACAAATTCCCTGGTGACACAAACCCAAAATGAGACCTCAAACACCAGCAATTTAACAAACACACACAGGAACTGCCACAGAGGAAAAAATCGAGCCCAAACACTCGACTGCAGTGAATTTCATTAAGTCCATAACCGTGCATTTATCTGTGGTGCACATGCTGCTCGCTGCAGCAGCTCACAGGTTTATTTATTTGAAAGTGCATGAATGGAACTCTGCTGGTGAATTGTCACAGCTTAGCTCGAGTGCTCCGCCTTGACTGCACTACGATTGCGCCCAAAATGTCCGGCACCTATTCATCATCGAGAACAAAGTGCATGTTCAGCCTTCATGTACTCCGGCTCTGTAACTTAAGTTGCTGTAGAGAGCTGAAAGTTCTGACTTTGTTCATGAAGAATGCGACCGGGTTTGGACTTGTCCCTAATGACTTGTCTCGGGGGACGTGAGACTTACTTCAAACAAGCAGAGCTGCAGACTTCAAACTTGGGCTTGAGTCTTATTTAAATCCCACAAACTGAGATTTGGAAACTAACTGCTCTGTGACTTGATTTACTGACAATGTGGCCTGCTCAAGATTTGAGATTTAGAAGCAACAGCATTAGAGCCCCATTCGAAACCCTGATGAGAACTAGTGGTCTGACTTGGACCTAACAACTATGACACACCTGAGACAGACATGTCCTGAAGGAACAGCACATCAGCTCCAAGCACACTTCAGACTTTGAAGTGGCTTTGATCGAAACAGAAAACGACTTGCTTTAAATAAGTCATTTGCTTGAGACGGACCCTCTGAAAACAACATTCAAATCCCGATTCTGATTTGTGAAAGCCTCGCATCTGGACTTGACAGGGACAACAGCCAGAGTCACAGACTTACAGTATACAACAGAAAGAGAATACTCTCCTTTGCAAAACCATTTAAAGCCAAATGATTTCAAATTGTATCATTTCTCAATAATCACACTACTTTACACTAATTACACTATCAATAACTCAATTTCCTCTTATTAAGAATCAATAGCAAATATTTTAGAATGACTATGCTGAATATATAAACCCCAAAGTAGAAACTCAATGCAACAAAAGTGAATAAAAGTTAGAAAACTTTTGATTCACTAAAAGATAACTAATTACACTCATGATTTCTAATGAGCTAATTGCACAAACTGACCTGTGAAGACCAGAACTTTCTCAGAGTTGGAGCTATGGGCTGTATCTATCTGCATGTTTGCATCATGGCTCAAGCATCAGAGGAACAAAAAATCAGATTGTAAGACTTTACAGAGGTGAAAAAGGAAGATTCAACACAGCTGCAGGTGCAATCAGGAGGTGCAGGATGAGGCAGGGCACCACTAATCACAGCAGCAGCAGCGGTTGGCCTCCTGAAATGACTCCACGGACAGTCCGCCACTTTCACAGCCGACCTCTGAAAAAGAGAGGGGAAGGTGCTTCAGCCTTGGCAGAGTGGTCCTCAACGGACACTGGAGTTTCCTTTGAGAACTCGGATAGTGTGACGGCATCGTGTGATGTATGCATCCAAGACAAAAAACACTCGCTTCCTCTTTGGCACTAATCAGTGAGATTAAACTTTGCTTCAATGCATGAAAACAAACCTGATGAAAGCTCATTGGTCAGATGAGACCAAGATATGGCTGTTAATGTTCGGCTTGATCCAGGTCAGGACAATCACAGTGAATGCTCTGTTTGTTACCTGTTAATTCTATACTTTGTCGAGATAGAGAAAGTGATAAACACGTAGGCAATGAGTAGTTAGTTGTAGCCAAACTGCTGCTTGGCATTTGTCGACTGCACAAAGGATTGGTATGTGATGCTATGACGCTACTGTTCTACATAGTCAATAAAAGAGCATGAAAAAGCACAAAGCAGCTACCATCACCACACTACTGGGATATGTAGGCTAAATAGTAATGCTGCTACTTGTAGTGACGCTCCTGTCCAACAATGTCAGTTAGTATTACAAGGTTTAGCCCAGTCCAGTTGTAAAAGCAGAGTGCAACATGGGAGTCATTACTGTAGGCCTGTGTTTTGGTTGTTTTTAGTTTTGTTTATTCAGTTCTGCATTTTATATATCCAGGTAACCATAGGTCGACTAGCTGTAGGCTTTGGATCAAAAGCAATACAAAACACGTAGATGTCTTCATGGGACCTCTATGCACGTGCAGCTCTGTGCCTGGAGAAGCATCATTTTTGCTTTTGGTCACCGAAGCCAGTAGCTAAAAAAAGTAATCTTTGAGATTACTTTATCACACATAATGTTTGCAAGGATAGGAACTGTTATATCGAGTTCAAGTCCGACTGTGATCAGTATTTCAGTAGCAGCAGCTACACCGGAACACATCGGCCCTCTAATAGGAGGAGTGTCAAAAATGACCAGTGTGCCGAATGCATTTTTGGAACCGTCAAATAGTTCTGGTTATTGTGTAGCTAAATCTTAAGCAGAGATTATGTTTCTCTGATATGGAGCTCTTACTCAGACTACAACCATAATACTGATTTTCAAAAGCTAAATGCAACACATCAATCACAGAGAAAGAAACCATGTCTTGACGTCCCCTCTCTGAAGGATCACTCAGTCACACTGTATCAAACTGACCCTGTCCTGTCATTTTTGAGTGTCTAAGTCTGAAGTTGTGTCTGCATCATGCTATGTCTTTTCCTGATATTTTAATTTCTACCTCAGGTATCAATTTCTCTCTTCTCCACTGCCTTAACACTCCAGCTTTGCAGCTCTCCAGCTCTTTTATCAGGTTGTGTTGGCGGCTGATGTTGCAGGCTAAATGTAGTCCAGCTTTGTGAGTCACAGAGAGCAAGGAGGCACCGCAGCACAGGGGTTTCAGTGTATTTTCTGCCTTTTGTGAGTCAGAGCGTATTGGAACAATGCAGGAGCGCAGGAGGCTGGCTGGGTGGGCTGTTAGAGCAGCTTATCCCTGATAATGTGAGCTCATCCCCGCTCTGAATAAGCGCTCTACTGGGCTCAGAGGTGCCACTGACATCAAATCTACCATTTGTTCTTGCTTTGACTCTCTCCCCTGCAGAGGAAGAATTTATACTTTTACATGCCTTTCTCTCAGGCAGAAATTATATAATTGAGGGAGTTAAACCTCGCCTGATAAAGCCAAAGAACCACAGATATTCTGGGTCGAGCAGGTTTTAGAAGAACAGAAGTTCAGAAGAAGAAGCAAAGAGGTTATTAAACTTCATGGTTTGCTAGTTGTCCAAGTTTAGTCAAGTAACTTTAGGTCCTAGCTGTGTGGGCAAACTGGAGGAACATAAGGAAGATTTCCTTGACCTTCTTATGTGCCGGTTATTACAGTTGAAAATGGAACTTTTCTACTCAATTTCCCCTTCAAAAATCTTAAATGCATATATGTGCAGTCAGTCATGCAACCACCAAACGCTGCATCTTACCACAAACACACCATCCCCACTATGAAGCACGGTGGCGGCAGCATCATGATGTGGGGGCAGCAGGCACTGCAAGGCTTGTAAAGTTGGAGGGTAAAAGTATAGGGAAAAATCTGGAAGACAACCCGATGTGGTCTGCAAAAAAACTGTGACTTGGGAGATTTGTTTTCTGTCGAGACAACAGCCCAAAGCAAGACAAATAGGTGAATGTACTGGAGTGGCCAAGTCACGGCACAGACCTGGGTCATAACACTGACTGCATATTTTATTCATGATGTACTTTCCAGCACATAAAAAAACACCAGCAGGCCATTTTGGCATGGCAAAAGACTAGATTTTTTTTATCTGGAGGGTGTCTTTAACTCCTATTTTCAGTTCAGTGTCCTACATTTAAGTCTTAGTGAAGGTTTAGACTCGAAAGGCAAGTTTGGTCCAAAAACAAAGTTGAGGTTAATAACAAGCAACCAGATCAGCCAGCCATGTCCAAAAGGTCAATTCCTCAAAGACAGGCAGCATATTAGGGCAAGAACTACAGTTTAAATACAAAAAATTAGTCCTTAAATAAACAATAGGGAAAAGATCCACGGGATGATGAAGAATTTGGAAGCAGGTGAGATCAGGGGTTGGTGAAACACACAGAGGGTTACAGCACGAAGAGGAATGTTGAGCTTTTAACATTAGTAACAGGCAGACTCTTAAAAGAGCAAAAATGATGCAACAATGTATGAAATGGCAATTTGCATGGCAGCCTTTCCTTAAAACAAAAGCAGTCCCAAGCCCCTGTCAGACACGCACTCCATTCCATTAATCTGTCCACAACTGAACGTGTCAGCTTCACGTCTGACTGAGCACCCTGGTAGCTCTTCTGTAAATGTCACCACAGCAATCTAACTGGGTCAGACCGAGTAAAATTTCTGTCTCATATTAAACACAAGCACAAGTTTGAATAGCATTTTGTTGCATTAACAGACTGGAATGCCCAAGCAACACAGGTTGAGTTGTTAGAAGCGACGTGGGGATAGCTTTGTCCACATTTTAGCACCAGCGCTGGTCCAGAAGGATCACAGAGCACCAAAGTCACAAAACACATTTCTTTTTTCTTAGATAATTTTTGGGCAGTTTTTTTTCCATTTTATTGACAGTGGGAGATAGACAGGATGAAAAGAGGTATAGAGGAGAGAAAGAGAGACATGCTGCAAAAGGTCGTGAGCCGGATTCGAACTCACGACCGCTGCTGGTGACCTGCGCCCACGTGGTAACGCCACGTAACAAACTGATCATAGAAAACAGTTTGGGCCTGTTTTCTATTATCATCATGTAAATTAATATTGTAGTTTTAAAATCAGTGAAATGACAGCTTAAAAAATAACTTTGCATTTTTTGTCTTTAATATAATTAATATGTATGTAATAACGCCCAATATGTGTAAATCATTAGATTTTTGGACAATTTAAGTACAAAAAAATAGTTTCATTTCACGGTCTAGCACTGCCTAAAAACCATAATGACTATTAGTAAAAATACTGATCTTTGTTGTACAGTTTGGCTTGTTTTTTTACTGTTAACATGTACACAAAGCACCACAGTTCATCAGTTACAGTTAAATCATTTATCACAAAGCGGCTGTCCTCAGGTTGAGCTTGTCGGTATATTTTTACTTTACTGTTAATAAAGTGGGCTGCACAGTGGGTCGGTGGTTAGCAGCGTTGCCTCACTGCTAGTAGATCCCTGGTTTGCATCCCAGTTAGGACGCCTGGGATCTTTCTGTGTGGAGTTTGCATGTTCTCCCTGTGCAGTGTGGGTTTTCACCAGGTACTCTAGCTTCCTCCCACAGTCCAAAAACAATTGATGTAGGTGTGAATGTGAGTGTGCTTGGTTGTCTGTCTCTATGTGTAGCCCTATGATAGACTGGCGACCTGTCCAGGGTGTCCCCTCGACCAGCCCTCCCCGCGACCCTACAAAGGAATCAGTGGTCTATAGATAATAGATGGATGGATGGATGGAAAATAGATGTTAATAAAGTTAGATTATAATCACACAAGGACAGACTTTTCAGTGTTCAGGAACTCATAAATCATTAGCATTATTTAGTTTGACAAGCTCACTTTTAGTTTCGACTTAGTCATTTGTTTATTACTGCATCAACATCATTATATATCACTCGATATTCGGTCCTATCTCGCCTGAATGACAAATATCCAATTGTGCTGTGGCTCTCTCTTAGTCACTTTCGTAAAAATATCTGAATAAAGCCGTGAGCAGCATTAACGTGAAAGCGGCCTACATCTGAGTTACAGGATGTCGTCACTTCAGTGGGTTTATGAAGCAGAAATGTCTCCTAAGCCTGAGAACCGCTTCTATTGTCCAACACATGATGATATTTCTTAACAGATGTAACTTTTTGTAGTGGGGAAAAAGACAAATTCACATATTTCATATCTAAAAACCACAATTTGTGCAACAATTTATGAAACCAGTAACTTCGGTCAAGTTTGTAGGTATTTTTTAAGAACACCGGCTTCACCAACTGACCTCTGGCTTTAAACTCTGGATCGCCTCAAGCAGGAAAGAGTCGGCTTCTCTTGTGAATTCTGTATAATTTGAACACCAGGATCATTATTTCGAGATCACATCATCATATTCTTCCTTTTTGGATGCCGTACAGCCTTTCACACACACAGAGAGAGAGACAGAGAGGAGGTGGACAGATGAAGGGAAGAAGTGATGGAGTGATAAGAGGATCCGGGATGAGAGGAAAGCCTGACTCTCCGGCAGACTTCTGTCAGCTCTGATCACCCACAACAGATGGCCGGGACTGTGACCAAGCTTTTTCGCCAGAGGGACAGACGGACGGACAGCCGACGTTATTTCTTTGCTGTTGTTTATATTCACGTGAGCCAGTGTCGGGACGTACGTTGGGTCTAATTTCTGCGACCTACTTAATCACTCCTCATGCCTGCCTGTCCTGTCCTGTGTGTGTGTGTGTTCATGTGTGTGTTTGGGATGTGGAGGCATGCCCGAGGAAGAAACAGAGCAGCTAAACCAGCCCTGCATAAACATGAAATAAACAAATACATCACACGTTTGTGCAAAGACAGGGCAGGAAAACGTCGCTTCTCATGTGACTTACATAGCGACAGACTCACCAACAGCTTAATTAAACCTCATCACTGGGAGGGGTGTGTACGGGGAGGGATGGCTGCTGGCTTTAGAGAACCAGCATCATGATGGAACATCCTCGCCAGCTTCTGCTACACAATCAATTTCCTTCAAATGAAGCATGTTCCTGGGTTTAATTTTCATAACCTGAGAAAAATCCACATCTCATAACTCTCATAGCAGCCTTTACAAGAAATTGAAACCTCCGTGATTTTAATTAAGTTGAGCAACATTTACCTTGCAAACACAGAAAAAAACAGACCTTTGTGCATTCAATGTACCATGAAATACCATAGCTGACTACAGTTTGAAATGGGCTGCACCTACCTTTCTACCTTAGTGGTACTCAAAGCGCTTTATAAGGTGTTTCCCATTCACACACCAATGGCGACAGACTTCCATGCAAGGAACCTGCCATTGGGAGCAACTTGGGGTTCAGTGTCTTGCCCAAGGACACTTCAGCATGCAGAGGGGCCGGGGATCGAACCGCCAACCTTGCGATCAGTGGACAACCTGCTCTACCACCTGAGCCACAGCCACTTGAAATTTTACTTTACTTTAGTGCTCAGCTATGAAGGGCTACAGTAACTGTATTCCAACATTATGCTTGTTTGAAATGTTGCCATTTGCTCTAATGCATAGACTGCACAATGCAAATAATGAACATGAAGGAAAATGAACAGCACTGCTAACTTTAGCTAAGTTTCCAGTTTCATCAAAAGCAGCAGAAGTACATGAGAACAACTTCCTGCTGCTGTCTCATGACTTATTCATGGAGGGATTCTCAGCTGTGATTGCTGATTCAGGTAGCAGGGTTGATCTAATCTAGCACGAAACCTAATTCATGGACTCTCCCCTTGTATTCTGTCATGGCGGATAGCGTCTATGAGAAATGGTGCTCACGAAAGACAAAGGAATGGGCAGTGATATTAGATCATTTTCAAAAATGCTACCACCCTTATCTAGACAAATGGAGAGTCACCTGACATACTGCTCTGCTCTAAGCCTGGATTTCTGGTTACAAATGTCAGTGGGCTTGTGAATAAGATTTTGTTATGTGAAACAGACACTTTAAAGCTCCAGGCTTCCGAGAACAGACGAGATCAGGCGTGTCCAGGGAGGTATGGCCGTTGCTTTTTATCATTTGTTGTCACCAATTCCTTTGTTTTTTCTTTTCAATTTCTCTCACTCTCTCACACACACACACACACACACGCACACACCCCAGTGTACAAATATATAAAAGGTAAATGGTCTGCACTCATATAGTGCTCCTTAGTGGTATCCAAAGCGCTTTACAATGTGTTTCGCATTCACCCACGGCGACAGAGCTGCCATGAAAGGCGCTAATCTGTCATTGGTAGCAACTTGGGGTTCAGTGTCTTGCCCAAGGACACTTCGGCATGCAGCAGGGCCGGGGATCGAACCGCCAACCTTGCGATCAGTGGACAACCCGATCTACCACCTGAACCACAGCCACCCATGTAGTTAGTATCGGTTTTTGTTTTGTCCTTATTGTTGTCATGTTTTTCACATATTATGTACGGCATCACTAAAAATAAAGGGGAAAAAAGCTCCAGGCTCACGTTGACTCTCATAGACTTTAGAACAGGTACCTACACTTGAGATCTGTCTGGGTCTTGAGCCTACTTTTTAAAGTTCTTAGTCTTTTCTCGCAATCAACCGTCTCAGACAAAGAAGACAGGTGAAGACCACAGCTGCAGGGATACTGCTAAATGGCTGTGCATATTTGTAAAGATGAATCTTGTTAATAAAGTCCAAATGCAGCCGATAATTTCAGGTATGTCTCGTTTGAATTTTTTGTTAAAGTTCTCATCTGTGAGAAGCTCTCAGCTGCGACTGTCCGGTGGGAGATAAATACATTTTGCTGTCTAAACCAAGTAGTTCATATTACAAATGCATTTTAGCCATCTGTTTATGTGTTAAGGCACTAGTTTTGTTGGGGCAATACAGTGGGACTGACACTCATCTGCTTCTGTTTTTGTCTCAGACTCACCCTGCTTTGGTCTCAGTCTTGACTCAGTCTCAAACCCTCTAACCCTTGGGTCTGGTTTGGTCTCGATACACTCTGGTCTTGGTCCTGACTTGGTGTTGGTTTAGCTGGTTTAGAGAGATGTATCAAAGGGACAATTTAGCCTTCAGAAAGAGTGTTAGATGTCAAAACTGATACCACTCTCATGTCTGTGCACTAAATACAAGCCTGGAGAATGTTGGCTTAGCTTAGCACAATAACTGGAAGCAGTCTTGGCTCGCTGCGACACTCAGAAATCTGCACCTCTGAAGCTCCCGAATAAACACAGTAAATCTTGTTTAATCCGTGCAAAAAGTGGACAAAAAAAACTAAAAATGTGAAAATGACAATTTGTAGCTTCAGAGATTTAAACGGAGGAACTGTTTATCCGTTGGCAGAGACTGTATGAGTCAAGCTTGGAAGGGAAAATTAAATACAGAGAGCAACCGAAGCCTTACAAGTTAAAAGTGATGAAAAAGAAGGAGATTGATGATTATAGATGATTCGGCGCAGGAAGAAAGATCAGAAATGAGAGGAAACACACTCAGAAATCATGTGCTATCAAGTCATTTGCGTGCTTGTTGTGTGCCGGATGCCTGTGCTGATTGCTGATCACACACTCCTACTGTGAGCTCACACTCCCGGCACGCCACAGCAAACATGGCCTTTCCCTCCTGGCTTGAACTGTGCACATATTCACCCAAATTAAGTTCGGCTTCTCCTTATAGGTGGAGGCGCATATTCACACACTTTAATGCTCAAGAGCACTTTAATTCCTCGACACACACTGTCAAAAATGCACATAGAAAACATTAAACCCTCGTCTTTATCAGCCTGCAGCAGCTCCATGCCTCCACCTACAGCACTGCTGCTTACCAAGACTCCCAAAGACTCATACTTCCCCCTGCAGTGCACCACTCTGTGACCCCGTTGCCCACACAGGAGCTGTGATCTAAAATAAAACAAACACTTTGTTATCTGCAGAGTGAAGCCCGCTCGACATCCGAAGGGAGGGAGAGGGAGAGGGAGAAGAGCGAAACCCTCCCAGGGAAATGTGTCTTTACAACTGGAGACGAGCTGGGCGAACGTGTGGGGGTCGGAAACTTCAAGGCGAGCAGCATCCATGGCAAATATGTGTTTGTATGCTGAGTGGCAGCTTGAAGGCAGTCAACTGAGCAGTAGTATGTATGTATTTCTGTACATGAGTGAGGATGTATACATGCTCTGGGCTGCATCCCTGTGGTGTGAATTGTGTTTCCCTGCTTTGTTGCAGTGCACATTGGGCTTGTTGTGTGTTTCTATATACTGTGGTGGTGTCGGTGAATTTTGTGCCTTTATGAATGCATGCATGAGGTTTGTGCCATTATCATTGGCTGGTTGTGGAAACTCCTCCATAAACATTCATTAGCTCCAAACATCAAGCAAGAAAGCAAGACCACAGCTGCAAACGCAGTGTGTAGGTGGGCAAAGCAACAAAGAGCATAAGAGATGCCACAGACTGAAGTAGAGAAGTGTCTTTTGAAGTTTCTTTTCTTTACATCTAAAGTTTGAGCAGTGTTCCTTATTGTTGGTGAATCGGAGATAATTTAATGTAAAATTGGACGCGTGTCTGAATGTGTGGATATGGTTAGGGTGAATAAATCCCACTCAAAAGCAATGATTCGATGTTGGGTGTATTCCTTAAAATCCTGTCAGACAAAAAAAAAGAAACTTGAGTTGAACTTTAGTTTGACTTAGATTTCACAAATAAACTTAGTTTGTCTAACTTTGCTGCTGCACAACCCTAACTAGTTTCTGATTTAAACTGGACCTACTTCCTGTGCATCCTGTCAATTAAGGGATTGTCTTAACCAGCATGGTTGACTGAGCAGCACATTCAAGCTGCTCAGCTCTTTACTGTTAAGCAGCGAAATTCAGTAATGAGACAGGCAACATCAGAAAAAAACAGCATGCTTCCAAGGGATTTCTGCTGTGCCTAAAAACTTTTCTATCTTAACAGCTTACATGCTAAACAGTATATGCAGCGAACAACAAACCGAGCCGTGTTTGTCTCAGAGTTGTCTGCAGATGACACATAACAGAGAGCCAGCTCTTAGCCTGGAGACAGTCTGGAGGCTGACTGGCCTCCCACACAGGTGTTCTCAGTTATCTTGCTCGATTGGACCCCATCTGTGGGTGGGAACAGACCTGGAAAATTGACATCTTCTTCATTCTCATGGTTTGCTTTTGTTACGCCTTGTAAGTGTGACACAAGTGGCACCTTCATTATTCTTAATTATTGCGGTCTATTTCATGAGCACACCTCATCAATTTGTAGAATAGATCAATTCAAAGACTGAATTGTTTTTCCTTATTGGCTGCGGAAACATCAACTACAATACTGCTGTTGTTGGTGTCACCTACTCCGTGTATTCCTCCTGAATAATTCGGTGCATGACATGAAGTTTCTTCAGTTTTGCCCTGTAAGCCAAACAGCTACTCTCTATTTATGTCAACATGACTGCATTCCCACAACAAAAACTCTGGACCATGGCCTCCACCCTGAAGGTTTTAGCAGTGCACCAGTTGTTGTCCATCACTTATAGCATGCAACACATAAAACATGCATCAACAGTAGCCACGTTTTAAGCATGATCCATAAAGGTAAAGCTACAGAAAAATAGAAAAAGGCTACTTGACAACATAGTATACTGTCAATATTTTAAGGATCCCCAAAAATGTTCACAAATCATGATTTCAAAGGAGCTCATGACATACTAGAACCTATCCTCACCATCTGTAGATAGGAGTGGTCAACCAAGCAATCAAGTAGACCAGTAACTGATATTTCAACCTGCTGTACTTTTGCAGTAAAATCCATCTTAAAATTTACCACAGCACAAAACTTTGTTTATTTATGCTTTATCTATTGCTAAGTAAGAGATCTTTGAAATATATATATATATTACTCTAGATAGGCTGTTACTCATGATGTGTAACTAATCAGATTGCTACTCGGGACCACAGAGTGGTGACCGCTGATAGGGAGAGGCGGCTGCATCAGAGCCAAAGTAGCGCATTTTGGAATGTATTTATAACAACTTAAAATCAGAAAAGTGGTGAATACTATTTCAATAGTCAGTCAGGCTGATGAAAAACCCCGACTACAAAGACTAGGAGGATAAAGGAGGAAAGCTAGAAGGCACTGTTCCAGCTGTGTTAAACATGTACAGTGAGCTAACTCACACTGCACACTGAGTCTTAGTTTTAATCGGCCCTTCAGAATCTACAAGTTCTCTGCTCCCACTGCATAGATCAATAAAAAGAACACCCTGTGGAGCACGTTGGCTGTGTCCTTTTGTACTAGACAGAAAACTTTTCTTATTGACAGCATTTACAAATCTCATCAACTGTTATTTACTGGCCCTTTTTACACAAGTATCCACGCTCCCCAGAAGATCAGTCCCCTTAAGTGTGAGGATCCTGTGTCCTTTCCTCGAGCACCACAGATTTCTACAAAATTTTGACATTCACATTCCTGTGATTCAGACAAAAGAGCTCTTTGCACGTCTATCTCATAAGGCAGATGCACAGAAGAGGGACAGGCGTATCCAAATGTTTCAAACAGACACCTGCACCCTGTCTAACCTGCAAAACACATATAATAACAATGTTTCAGTAATAACCCTTTATCAGTCATGCAGTCACTGAAACATTGCTATTAATCATCCATCATCTATACACCGCTTAATCCTCTGCAGGGTCGTGGGGGCGCTGGAGAAGGCAGGGGACACCCTGGACAGGTCACCAGTTCATCACAGGGCTACACATAGAGACAGACAACCAAGCACACTCACATTAACACCTACGGACAATCTAGAATCATCAATTAACCTCAGCATGTTTTTGGACTGTGGGAGGAAGTCAGAGTACCTGGACAAAACCCACACTGCACAGGAGAACATGCAAACTCCACACAGAAAGATCCCAGGCGTCCTAACCGGGACGCAAACCGGGGATCTTCTAGCTGTGAGGCGACGCTGCTAACCACCGACCCACTGTGCAGCCCACTATTAATTATATTAATACTAATTAATATCAATTATTGTTAAAGGTCTAGCACCACAACACCGCTATTAAATAATGAATATAATAATAGCGCTAATTAGCAATTGTTTGCAAGTTAAACACTATAAGATGGGCAGCCGGCTTCATGATATCATGGCCATTGTGAGCATTTGCATTAGCTTGACTCAGAACTGTCAGCTGCAGAGAGCTACTGAGTGGAGATCACTGTCAGCTATCAAGTGATTTCAGAAAATGCTGTCTCTTTACAGAATTCACCGTTAGGGAGGACACACTGTGCTGTTAAGATTGTATTCCTCTTTGCTATGCAGGATTAATAGGATGTACCTTAACAGCAACTGCATTTGATTTTAGGCGAACCATCAGCTTAGTACTGCCCCTTCTGGCCCACTAACCCTTAATGGAAATGAGCTGCCAGTAAAGAACTCAGTTTTACCTGTGTGTTTTCTGCTGACAAGACGCTGCTGTGGAAAAGTCTATTACGCTGCAGAGGGCTGGTTTAAAGGGTTTCAAGGGATTTGAATAAGCCATGCCACTGAGCCAGTGTGCACAGTGCAAAGGCAAAACTAAATGGTGTGCAGCCGTCATTCAAACCCCTGATTACACTTGTGCTTTTCCTTCTGCAACATGCCAAAACATCTGCAGGGAAAAAGGTCCAAAGAGGGGATCTTCCTAACATGAGCTGGGCGCTACAACTAACCCTAACAAGCCTTGTGACACCAGAGCATGATCTGTACATTAACAAATTATTCATGATTAACAAATGTGTCAAACATTCAAGACAGAGGAGATATGCATTTCTTTTTAAGCAAAATGTAATTATGTGTGGTCGACTTTAAAACTAAGCAGATAAGTGAGAACACTTGTGTGTGTGTTTGCGGAGCCTTTTACCACAAATTGGATTATGCAGGATAATATTTCCATCAAATGGATTCACTGTTTATCGTGTGACACTAATGATTCAGTTAGGCAACACATTCAGTTTGCATTTAAATATTGTTTTGATCCCAGTGTAATAAGATGAACTAAAAAACTAAAATGACTAAACTGAAGCCACCTTTATATTCTGCTTTCATATGCGCCACTCAGCCACTGAACATTAAAACCACCTACTTATTAGGGTGTAGTTTCTCTCGGCAGCTGATGTTTGGACTCCTTAAGACCTCGGAAGGTTTTCTAAGGAATCAAGCACCAAGATGTTAGCAGAAGACCCTTCAAGACCTCCATTAATCAGGCTAATTTTCCAGCACATCCCACAGATGTTCGACTAGACTGAGATGTGGGGAATTGTTGAGCCGAGTCACCATCTTTAACTCTTTGTCATGTTTCACCAAACATTACTGAACAGCATTTGCAGTGTGGCACAAAGAGGCCACTGCTGTCAAAGAATACCGCCACCATAAAGGGGAATCTGTGGTCCGTAGCAATGTTTCAATCAAGTCTCCACAAAATGCTGTTACTATATAGTGAAGCTGCATTTTAGTATTTCTAATCCATGTATCTTTGCAATGTATTTTGCTACTTCACTGTTGTTCCTTTTCAGCCAAAGAAAGTCCAGTCGCTCTTTCAAACTGGCCAACATTCCTGTAACATTATGGTCTGCACTTACGTAGCGCCTTTTTCTATCTTAGTGGTATCCAAAGCGCTTTACAATGTGTTTCGCATTCACTCATTCACACATGGCTTGCCTGCCATTGGTAGCAACTCCAGGTTCAGTGTCTTGCCCGAGGACACTTCGGCATGCGGAGGGGATCGAACCGCCAACCTAGCGATCATTAGACAACTCGCTCTGCCACCTGAGCCACAGCCGCCCATTGCAGCTCATATATTACATATATTTTAAAACAGAATTGCATTCTCCTAGAAGCGTAAATGAGAATGCAGTTTAGTTGTATTGGAACATAATTTTGTAGAGACAGGTAGGTGGCATGTGTCAAAGTAACATCCACATGAATACCAGGACCCAAGGCTATCTAGCAGAACATTACCCCCACTGTCTTGCCTTCTCAAAAGAGTGAAATGATGCACACACACCCCTGCCGTCCACATGATGTAACGGGAAACATGGCTCATCAGACCAGGTCACCGCCCTGCATTGCTACACAATCCAGTCCTGACACTCACATGCCCATAGGAAGTGCTTCGTTGGTGGACAGTGGTCGACGTCAGCTCTCGGACCAGCTTACGTCTACACAGTCTAATCCGAAGCAAGATGTGAAGCTCTGTTTGTTTTGACACCTCTCTACCACTGCTGACATTAAGGTTTTATGCAGTTTGTGCTTCTGTAGCTTTTCTGTAGGATCGAATCATGTGGACCAGCCTTCCCTCCCCACTCGCATGACCGCGTCCATGATCCTGGTTCACCACTTGTCCCTCCTTGGACCGCTCTTGCTAACCACCGCATAACAGGAACAACCCACAACCTGCCAAATACAGATCATCTAGCCGTCACAATTTGCTCCTTGTCAGAGCTGCTCAGATCCTTATGCTGCCCATTTTTCCTGCCTCCAACGCATCAACTTTCAAGAACTGTTCACTTGCCGCTTAATATATTCCACCCCTTGACAGGTGTCACTGTAACAAGATAATCAATGTTATTCACTTCACCCGTCTGTGGTTTTAATGTTGTGGCTGATCGGAGTAATTATTTAGTGGTTGGATTTTTTACATAATGTTCCTTTCATTTTTATACACACTCCCTCCACATGTGCATGATCTCTGCATGTTGAATGTAGCCTATTTATAAGTGTGCAGTCTATATGTAAATTCGCACAGTTATTACGCCTACGGCCTCATACACAACCCGTTTGTTCCTATTTGCTCTAATAGTGCAATGAGAAAGAGACAGTAGGCACAGTGAGGGAGATGACAGGGCCTGTCTCACTTTCATTAAACTTCACACAGACCTGTCTTCACCCACAGATAAAAGAGCAGAACGGGGAGACAGGAGGATAATTGGAGCAGCAGTATATGCAAATATTTAGCCATTTAGAGGATTTGGGGATGTCTGTGCATGTGTGTGTGTGGAAGTGGTGGGTGGTTAGGCTTGTGTGTGTGTGTCTACGGTGTGTTTTAATGCGCGTGGAAGTTTGTGTGTGTCTTCTCCCCAAGCGGCTGATGTCACTCAGTAGCCGGGCAGTGGAGCATCTCCGGTTTCCTGGACTCACAAAGAAAATAACGGCCACTCTGTTGCGGCGCTCCATTCTCCCAGCGGTCTGCGGAGACCTGGTGGGCCTTACAGGGGATCCCTCGCCCCACTCATTATCAGCCCCTCTTCATCTTCTCTTCTCTCTTTCAATCTCTCTCTCTCAAACACACACAGCACAGTTTCATTTTCTCAGCCATTTCTGTGTCTCATTATTCTTCTTTATCCTCCTTGTTTTCTCAAACCGACATCTCTACAGTCCTCTGGTCTTCACTGGCATGAATTTCACTTCTGTATCTTGAAAGCGATTTCGGGGGAAAAAAAACACATCCTGGAAAGAGGACATCAAAGATAGAAGTGTAAATGCATCACCTTTTTTCCTCACGCTATCTGTCTATGTTCTTCCTACGCTTCCGGCTTCGACAAAACACCGGCGAAGAATTGCAATTCATGTTGTGTTTCGAAACAAAACGATGTGTTGCTGACTGAATGTGAGAGGGCCTGCATCTTTCAACGAGGAG
Source organism: Dascyllus trimaculatus (assembly GCA_024666655.1). Lineage (NCBI taxonomy): Eukaryota > Metazoa > Chordata > Actinopteri > Pomacentridae > Dascyllus > Dascyllus trimaculatus. Next base: position 21,395,261 of record CM045467.1, on the reverse strand, counting down.
GGGGCATAGTTTTTCTGTTTCAATAATGCAGCAGTCAAAAGCATCCTTCCATACATCATTCAAAGGACTCGACTCCACTTTCCTCTCATCTACCTGCTGAACAACAAAGACAGTAAACAAAGGTTGTGCTTAGGCCTTTACAGATTTTTATTTTTACAGAAAATTACACTGATGAGATTTTTTTTTTACAAGACTAGGTTGCTTAAAAAGATTTTCACTTCGGTATCATATCCTCAAGTGTCAACAAGTTGGTCTGTTTCTTGTCACATGAAAAAGCACATCACTGTGGTTTGCAGTCAGTAAGCATGCGTTGTGAAAGAAGAAAGAAAAAACTCAGTCAAAAATTTGTCTGAGAGAGTGGCCTTTTGGAACCTCGAGCGTGAAAACCGATGAAAGCCATCTTGGTCTTCTTCTCTTTTTTTTTGGCCTTTTGTGCCTTTATTAGATAGGACAGTGGACAGAATCGGAAACACGAGAGAGTAGGGAAGGACATGCGGTAAACGCCCGAAGTCAGAGTCGAACCCAGGACAGCTGCTACGTCTCTGCACTTGGGTCACACGACATCACCATTAGGCTATCAGGACGCCCCCGCCATCTTGGTCTTTTGAAAACGTGCCTAATGAAGAACTCGAGGACAATACACACACACATACGACAAGCTAGCCTAGCCCTAAGCATACCCTGCCTTATCGTCTATTTGACTCTAAACGGGATCATTCTTTACAAAAGAGAACATCATCCTGTACTGATGAAAGCTTGAAACTAGCAACTGGGTCCATTAACTCATTAAGAAAATGTTTACTGAGGCAGCAGATCAAGGAAGAACGAGCGTCATTTTCTCACAAACAATCTGACTTCTTTCTGAAAGCAGAGTTGCCCCCTGCTGGTCAGTACAGAGAATGCAGGTTCAAGTCACATCTGCACTGAAAGCTACCTGCATCCTTCAGAAGGGGTGCTCAAAAAGTGAATGCATGGTGTGCGTTGCAGTCATGCTTGTGCAAAATGTTTGAGCTCTGCCTGTGACAAGCGAGGAAACCACGTGACAACACACTATAAACAGCTGGACCTATGTTACACAGGTTTTTGTGATTACTGGTATGTGCCCATTTACAGCTTCTCTGCAGACTACAGCAGAAAATCAAATTAAGTGTCACTAACAAGTCGGGATGACCCAACCTTCATGTGGAAGATCATCACTGGTGACAGAAGGTCAGGTGTCTGCAGCTACCACCAAGAGAAGAAGCAACAGTTTTCATCGTGGTAGAGCCTGCAGTTTGAAGTCACATTAGATCAGGAGTGTATCGGGAGCATACTCCTTGTTTTCAATAACATTTACTCAGTTCTGCACTGGGAGTTCGTCCCCCAGGTTCAGACTGTCAAGGCAGAGTTCTACTGTAATGTCCCAAGATGTCAGAGGAGGCACAAACAACCTAAAATGTGTCCTTCCATGTGGGTGCTCCAGTGCCCTGCAAACCCAGTCACAGCCCAGTGATTAAACATAGGGTTTTTTGTTCACAACAACCCAATCGTCGACCCTTACCTAACCTACTTGCTAGATTTGGCTCCCTGTGACTTCTTCCCCTGACGAGCTGCTGTTTTGACACAATTTAGGAGATTCAGCAGCCGTCGTAGATGTTGCTTGACATGTTTACTTAACGGGACTTCCAGGGAGTTTTACAAACATTGCCAAAGCTCTGGGAGTATTGCTGCACAGGGAGGCTACTTCTATGTGGATGGTGAGTAAGTTTAAGTCATGTATGGTGATGGCTATACCTTGGTTTATGATCAGACCTCGTATCTGCAGTGTATGTTTGCTCCCACTGCTTCATTATCCATCTAGATATACTCAGAAGGTTTTTGCTGAAACAGAAATTTTGGGATGAAAATGGAAGAAACCTTCTATATGAAATATAGTGAGAAAATATGCTAGAATTGACACCACTGATTTCATAAAACACAAACCACACTAAGTCCGTATTTTGCGAATGAGTACCTGATGTTAATTAAGTGTTTTTGTATTATTGTATCCTTGAAAGTCCCTTTTTTCTCTTTTGAATATTTCTCTTTCTGTCATATTCAGGAACCCAGTGAGCCACAGTGAGAAACTTGAGCCTGTGATAAAAGGACTTGGTTATTGGGTTATCGAACAGAAGGACACAGAGCCGCTTGTGGGGGTGGTGGGGGTGGAGGCTGGGGGGCGGCGGTGAGGGAATTGAAGCAGTGGTCTTAACTGTCCACGGTGGCCCCTGAGAGCGGGAGTCACGGTTTTAAAAAACAAATGAACGGTTACAAGAGGAGAGTGGAGGGAAGTAATCTGACCCCTCCCTGCCTTGCATTCACATTAAAGAACTACTCTCGGCTACTTCTGCCGCATCACCCCCACCACCCACCCCACCCAGTCTGGTCTGAACTCGAACACCCACACACACGCACACACACACACACACACACACACACACACACACACACACTCTCCTCCTCCTTTGAAAGACAGCTTTCAGAATTGGATTACCAGCTCTGAATGGGGTCGTTCCCCTCCGCTGGGCTCCGTCTCCATCCCCTGCCGGGACTAGTGGTCCGCACACACACACCCACACACACACACACCAGCCCTCCTTAATTGGTGGGCTCTGCCCTCATTACAAGTCCAAATATATGCATGTGCTGCTATTGTCTCTCCCCAAAGGCTCCCTCCTTGAATACAGACTGAAAGTGTGCACCATGCTGTGTGTGTGGGTATATATATGTGTGTGTGTGTAGAAAGATCACAGCTGTGGATGTGTCCTTGATGGCGGTGAACTTGAATCTCAATCTGACCTTATTCTACTCTAGGGGGGCTCGGAGAAAAATCTTCATACTGTCTACGTTGAGCACATTTTAACACACCAACCTACACAAAAAACCCCTCACACACACACACAGGCACATGCATGCAGGTGAGCTCGGTGGGAGCTCTCAGGAAGAGATCTGGTGTCTTGTTATCTCCTGCAGGCTGTTGCTCTCTCTGCTTCTCACAGATAAATACCTCACAATAATTACCATAAAATATTTGAGTAAAATGAGTGAATCTCTTCAGCAAAAAAACACAATTATCTCCCATCCAAACTGCACGGTGTGGCAAACCAAAACGCAGCCTGGGCTCATTATTGGGCCATGTAGATTCCAGACCAAGCTGCCTGCTGCTGAAAATTCTGGAATCCGTGCCTCTTAGCTTTCATGTACATGTCTTCCTCTTGTACTGGCAGGTTTGTAATCGGCAAAGCTAACAAGCACGAAGTGAACAACAGCCACAAAATACAGCACAGTGTCGTTAAATGCCAAGCTAGATTTCCTCAACATGATACTGCATATAAATAAACTATCTGTCTGTTTTTTTCTTGTTTTTTCCACCTTGTCTGCCTCGACACATCAATCACAATGCTTGTTTTATTCCCACTGGTCTTCAAGCAGAGGAAGCGTTTATAACAATGTGATGGAAAATACAGTTCTGCTCTCTCTCCGCGATCTTAGGCTTGTGTTTGATTTATGGGGAGAAGACTCGTGAGTCTCAAGGCATGTAAATAAATCGGCGGTTTTCTAGGCTCCGCATCACAATTCATGATATATTAAAGGTGCTCTCTAATCAATATTTAGATGGTGCAAATGATCACATGAAATATGAACTCACTGACAGATCACCTGCACTTCCCTTGAGCTCAGAGCGTTTTAAATCCATTTCTATCAGGCTCTGATGTGTCAGTTTTGTGGACAGCGGCCAAAAAAGTAGATGAATGCAAGCTTAAGACAGACAGGTAATACAAGCTGACACTCACCGGTATTTAACTTCTCATGCAGTGAGTCTCAATCGTCTAAATAAAGTGAAAATCACAGTTATGAATGCGCTGCAAATGAGATTTTGATCGTTTGAGAGAGAGAGTCATTGTGCATTGTCAGCATGAGATTGCCTTTTTTTTGGTGAAAGGTGTTAGTGGCTTGCACTTAAAATGTCTTCCAGGCCTATTCAGTTCATTGCAGAAACGTGTTCTTGCATTGTGGGATGCAGAAATGGCAAAATAATAACTCTGCCAGCCTGGTGAATGAATGTTTTCCAATGCAAATCAATTCCTGCATACATACACTTATAATAATAAATGTATAATTATATAATTGATTTTTTTGTACTGTTTTTGTTGTTTTTCATCCCTCTATTTACTGTATGCAGCATCCACCTGTCAATCATCCAGGCCTCTCATCGTTTCACAGATTAACTTGCCAATGGCAGAGGAGGGATTAGTCAGCCAGAGGTGTGATCGTCACGCCTGTCATCGCTCGCTTTACACATCCCTCGCTTCACGTCGTCCCCCTCAACGAAAAGGAAGCTATATTCTCCATCCTCCTCTCGCCTCCGCACACACGTCCATCCGATCACTCCCTCCGTCTGCGTCTCTGTCTGGAAGGCTTTCTGTAAGTTGACCTGATGCTGCTGGCAGCGACATGCTTATGCAATACACGCAAGAGCTCCTGGTGACACATGCACAAAGACGAGAGGACTGGAGGTGGAGTGCGTTTAAGTGCAGGGACTGAAGGGAGGCACAGGGCTCTTTTTTTTCCCACTGTGTGTGGGGTGTTAGTGCATGAGAGGACAGCTGTGAATAATTTTCCCATCTTTTTCGTGCTTCAGACTGAAATGTGACCTACTGAGAGCAACTGAGTCTGGAAAAACTCTTCTTTTCGCTTCCATTCCAGTACTGTGTGGCGATAAGCAAAGAATGATCCTAAAGCCAATCCTACCTGACAATGCTAGCGTTAAAACTGAACTACATTATACATGATAACATACCGTGTGTTGCTTTGTTAAGAGAGAGAGAGTTTTTTTACTATCACATAACAGAGGATGGGTATTAAATGGTAATCATCACCTCCCACTTCATGATTATTTCAGGAGGTGTTCAGATTTAACATCACTTTTTCCTCCAACCAAGCTTCATATCAAATTTCAAAATAGGATATTTGTCAGTGCCTTACAAAACAGACCCACATGACTGTTACAACACCTATTAGTAGTACTTCAGGCTGCACAAGTCAGTATGTTCATATCAACACCAGGTCAAATAGTTATGCTGAGTCACACTGCTCCCGTCATCTGGAGCGTTTAGTATAAGATAGTAATCTCAGCTGTTATAGATCAGTCTTTCCCTAGTCTTGGCCTTATGACAATATCAAACGTGTTTGATGTTATCGCAAGTCTTCCAGTGTTTGCAGTGACGTGACACAACCAAAACCAATAGTTAAGCTCTAACAAAACCACAAACAGGAAACTTAGCAGACAAACAACCACTAGGGCAACATGGACAAACAGAAAACACTGGCAAAAAGTCAAAGGTCCTGAACAACATGAACCGTCCAGAAAGAGGAGTGGATAGTGGTAGAGCTGTGGGCAGCTAGTCTGTCACGACCAAGTGGAGAGGGAAAAGCGACGGACTGACATCGGAGACCCTAGTCTTATAAATAACACAACACAATAAGAATAGAATACAACAATATTATTTATATATGACTATTCAGATGTCAAAATTATTATTGGGATACCACCACAACGACTGAATAATATATTTAGATATTCGGGTCCATCCCTAAATACAACAATAGAAGACCTAGTCTTGTAAGTAGTGACCCTACAAGATTCACAGTCTTTGAAAAATCTCAGTCTGAGACGAGGCTGTGACTAAAAACTCTACAACTTGTCTTTAGATGTGAGCAGGTGTGAGATGAGAGTCTTTCCCAAATCTTTTCAAAGTCTTCTAATGTAAAGGTAGCATTAGTGTTTTGGCTTGATGGCCTCTAATGCTGCCGAACACTTTCCAGATAAAAGAAATAAAAACTTACAGTACACTCTGGTGCAGCAGTAGCGACTGCACCAAACAACAAACTGCTGACACAGTTATCAACTAGCTGGTGAACGTAACAGAGCATTTAGCAGCTACAGAAACATAGATTTCCCTGAGGAGCTGGTGGGGAACAGAAACAGGGCTTACAGAAAGAGAAAACGACAGGTAGTTTTTTCCAGGGGAGCAGAAACACAGCTTTAGATGAAAGACAGCATTGTTCCGTGTCAAATTCCCATTCATAAACCTGAAGAGGAAAGGTCAGTACATTTTAGCATCTAGCCTTTGTCTGGGAGCCAAACAGATGTAATGAGAGGGCCTTTCTAGTGGTAATCAACCAATAGGAATCTTGGCTGTATTCGTTAGCATTCTTAGATGACTGTTGTAGGCCTCAAAGACAGCAATAAATCATGTAATCATTCACGGGGCTGCATGGTGGCTCGGTGGTTAGCAGCATCGCCTCACAGCTAGAAGATCCCTGGTTCACGTCCCGGTTAGGACGCCTGGGATCTTTCTGTGTGGAGTTTGCATGTTCTCCACTGTCTGGGATATCCATTCATTAGATCACTTTCTGTCATTACAGGGAGGAGATGAACATTACTCTACCTGGCATTGTGGCAAACCTGTGGCTTCCTATTGATCACAAAAGGGTCAGCAGCTTCAACATCTGAAGGGCTGATGTTTGGGATGGAGCAGCCAGAGGTTTCAGGCGTATAACACATTCTGAAACCTGTGACATGCTGGTCAGATTTACTGATGATGCTGGTGTTTTTGAGGGGGGAATTGACACAGGTGGTCCAAGAAGAGAATTTTTAACACTGCTAATGAAACACCTGAAAGACCGGCCCATTTTTAATGGACCAGAAGGGCACTGGTTCTTGGCCTACAATGCAAGTGGTATGTATAGGGTTAGATGTGTATTATGCTAATGGTTAGTTAAGGATAATTAAATATATATATCACATGGCATATGCTTTTTTCCTCAATATCTTAAAGTATATCATTTATTGTGTGTTTTAATTTTGCAATATGAATTCATTCACGGGGCTGCATGGTGGCTCGGTGGTTAGCAGCATCGCCTCACAGCTAGAAGATCCCTGGTTCACGTCCCGGTTAGGACGCCTGGGATCTTTCTGTGTGGAGTTTGCATGTTCTCCCTGTGCAGCGTGGGTTTTCACCAGGTTCTCCAGCTTCCTCCCACAGTCCAAAAACATGCTGAGGTTAACTGATTATTCTAGATTGTCCATAGGTGTGAATGAGAGTGTGTTTGGCTGTCTGTCTCTGTGTGTAGCCCGGTGATAGACTGGCGACCTGTCCAGGGTGTCCCCTGCCTTCTCCAGAGTCAGCTGGGATAGGTCCAGCCCCACCGCGACCCTACAGAGGATTAAGCGGTGTATAGATGATGGATGGATGGATGGATGGAATTCATTCACAGCTGTTAGGGAGGATGAATACTTCCTGGTAGGAAAGATGATCGCTGAGTCAGTTGGACATGGAGGTCCAAGACCCCATTTCCGGTCAACAGATCTTATACTTTATCTTACTGGCCAGCCTTCATTCAAGTCAAAAATTAATTTAATCATTGATGAAGAAGTATTGAAAGCTTTGTGAGAGGTGGGAATAGCATAAAGCTACAGGGTGGTAGGACAGAGTTTTACATTGTTCCTGTCATGCTTTAGGACAGTTTTACTTCCTATATCACACACATATACATAAGCAAACCTCAAGTTAGCATCTAACCAACCATGGATGTGTTCATTTCCTGTGTTGGTGTTGGAGTTCAGAGATCAAACACATTTAGAACTGACTTTTTTTTTTTTACACAGCATACAGATCAGGATGTTAAATGGCTATCAGGAGTACAGATATCAGATCATGTTCCTCACATGTCTGAAATGAGATCAAGCATGACAAGTGCATTCTCCGCACACAGTCAGATATCAAGATTTTTTGTTGAATACTGGTCCTGATGAATGATTATCTTGGATTATTGAGCCAACATTTTGGGTTCTAAGTTCATTGTTATATATAATGTTCTGGGTGTTCAGAGACGAAGAGGGTCAGGGGGTCAGTGTAAGGAATGCATCTTATCAGCTTCTTCTGGCTGATCACAAATGTCCTGTAACGTCTCCAAGGTGACATTAACTCACATTTTGGTTGTAAACATCCAACTGGTTTAATATCTGATGCAGAGAACAAACGTTTCATGCAGATTGACGTCTCTGATGGTTGTCATCTGAAATTTGCAACCGTGAGAAAGAGTCTTTGGATTATATCTATGTCTATATCTGGAAACGTCCGATGCCATGAATCTGTCCTTTTGCTCTGTGGTGTGCTACAACACAAACACCTGGTGTACCGTTGAGGCTGTACACACTGCTACACAACCTGTTTTTCTGAACTGACCTCGAGGAAAAAGAACAATGAACCTCCAATTATGCTGTCAGGTGAAAGAAAGCAGCACACACCCCACTGAGACATCTTCAGATGTGTGAAGTTGTACACTGTCAAATGGAGGACGCTCAGAAAGATGTTGCCAGTAAAAATATTTTTTCCTTAGTGTGGTTGCCACTCTGAAAACAAAACCTGAAGGCTTGACATAGTTATTTTTTTCATTTAGAGCACCAGGATGAGAACTTCTTACCTTTGAAACTGTAATTAATGAATAGTAGAACTTATTTTCTGTCACATAAGGGGAAGACATCAGAAATATTTTACCTTGAAGCTCAGTACGCACTATAGTTCAGCAGCTCCTGTAGTATTTTTTTTCCTTTTTGGAGTGGTAAAAACATCTATTGGTTTGTTTGCTGGTATGTCGCAGTTCAGTAAAAGTCTGACTTTGCTTGTAAAACTAAGAGGCTACCTCGGGTCTTTACATCTGAACAGCTTTTACTTTACACCCTTACATTATGACAAAAACAATAACAGTGGATTTTCACCTCAGGGGACCTAGAATAGAAAGATGTTTCAAAAAAATCCATGGCATGAACTGGCAGAGTTAGATGAGGCTACATCGTTCACAGCAAACATGAAGTACCTCCACCCTACAAACACACCCAAAGGCTGGTAGGTGACATTAGTGTGACTTTGTTGACACTTGTCTAACCGGATAGTATGGGATCTGTCAACAGTTGTGTCTTCATTGAGCACATGACTTGTCATCAAGAATGATTGCATCTTATCTAACTATTTGATCCACCCAGGCTTTACACAAGACAAAGACAACTATTTTTTAATTGCTGTACACAGAAACAATACGCGGCAAGGAAGGCTGCCAGTGATGCACTACGATACTTGTGTGTCCTGTTCCTAAAAGGAAGTCAAAACCACAGCTGCCGTGGAAGACTGCTCGATATCAATCAACTTTGTTTGTCATACATCTTTCACATTTTTCTTCACAGACATCTTGAACATCTTGCTGAGCCAGGTTCCCCACATGCCTCAAAGTCACCACCATCATCCCTGTTTCGAAGAAGTCGCTGCCCTCCTGTTTCAACCACTACCGTGCGGTTGCACTCGCCCCCATCCTAATGAAGTCCTTTGAACGGCCAGTCATAGACCACATCAAGTCTGCCCTACCCCGCAACCAGGATCCCTATCAGTTTGCATATCAGTCCAACTGCTTGACTGACAGTGGTGGAGGAAGTACTGAAGCTCAGTACTTAAGTAAAAGTATAGATAACCAGCAAAATATATGCTTAAGTAAAAGTAGAAGTACTACATTAACAATCCTACTTGAGTAAAAGTAAATAAGTACTTACTTTTAAATGTACTTTCACTATTAAAAGTAGAAGTACTCGCACAATGGGTTGTCTCCTAATGTCCAGGCCTATATTTCAATAAAAGCATAGTATGGGGCTGTGTTACCCTGTTAGGTAACATATCACCAACAGAATTATAAAACAGAGCATGAAATGTATCACAGAGACTGCAGACTGTTCTTCTGGCGTGAGGCCTACTTCAGTCAAGATAAAGGTTATAATGGAGAGCTATAACTGAAACAAAAAAATGCAGGTATAAAAAAAGTTGGTATATTTATTCCCACTCAGTGCACCATCAGTGTCTGTTGTTTATTTCTGATGTGACAGCTGCAAAAAAGAGTCCTTAACCTTTAAACTTCATACATTATTTAAACACATCCCTGAATGAGAATACATGGAAATCACTTCAGTTTTTGACCAAAATTAAAGTGAACTTTATGTTACTGATTGAATATTCTCTGTGATTAATACCAAAAGACAATTATATAATCTGTCTTATATTAGCTGCAGTACCAGCAGTGTAATAAGGCCTTGGCAGCAAATCAGGACCAAACATAAAACCATATTAATGCGTTTCCTGCATCACCAACTGGATGCATGTAGTTCCTCGTTTGAACACAGCACATGCAACAATAACACGAAGTTACATATTCAGATGTTTATGCATGAGATTAATGCTGCCCTGTCATAAGATGGCTAAAACTACTCTATGCTGCACAATGGCAAGTTGTAATATTGGAGTAATTCAGCCATGTGTGTTTGAAACAAATGGAATGTGAAGAAGGATAGTGATACAGAAAGTTTCTGAACTGGTTTCTTATGTTTGTTTTGTATAAAACACATACACTGAAGATGTGGATGCTGTACAATGGTATTGACTGCTTGTTTCTAGCATTAAAGTGGTCTTTAATGTCAACTTGAAAGATGCCCAATAACACCAAAATACATGCATTAGTTCAATAACGCATCTTTTCGGACAGAAGAGCACACTGCCCAAGGTATTTACATGCTATAAAGACAGTAGATGAAGTACTCTGTATTTCTGACAGAGCGTTCAGTCCAGCACATACATAGTTTAATACCACCACACTCTTCTGCAGATTGATGGACAGGGGTTCTGACACCATCACAGACTTCTCAGTTACGGGGAGTTTTTCTGCGTTTCGTGATTTCACCTCAGTCTCAGCATTTCAGATGTAGTGTAGCGAGCACACACAACAGCTGCAGGAGATCAGGAGACGTCAGCTGACGAGAGGCGTCTCTAACAGATGCTTGTGTCAAAACATTTTTATGAAGTGTCTGTTCCAGTGGATGGGCTCTGATCTGGGAGCTCTCTCAGTCCCGTTCTACCTGTTCTCCTTCTGTCTTTCTTTAGGAGACACACACACACACGCACGCGAACGCACACACACACACACACACACACACGCGCACACACACACACACACAGCACGAATGCTCTTTTTTTTTGTTTTTTGTTTTAAACTTTTCATTTCTAACATTTTTTAAAGGAGCATTTACAGAACAAGGAACAGGCGAACCACATTCCTAACATCAGCAAGATTAATAATGACAAAAAAGAGACCTAAAACAAACAAAATGATAATTTTCAAAATAAATAAATACATATTTTGAAAAAGAAGAAGAAGAATAAAATCAATTTCTCAGAATGAATTGCAAGTCTGAGCATCACAGTAACAGGGCATCACAACGTCAGTGATAGTTAATGTTTATCAGTGGCTAAATACACACACAGTTTCCTCCATCGTTTTTCTCCTCTGTCTTTTTGGAGCCTTATAGAGCAGGTCGTTTGCTCAGAGTATCCAGCTGCTTAACAGTGTGAATGCTCTTGTTATAAGTTACAGCATGTTGCCACCTATTGGCTAACTAAACTTTAATTGATGACATCAAATTAATTCAACCAATTTCTTCCCCAAAATATGCAGCTATTTAGAGCTTCGTGCTTAGTTTTATTTGTTCTTGAAAAAAGACCATCTAAGTCTCTCCTGAGCACCAATAATTAACAGCATTATTTATGTGTTGATGGTTTCTTAATGCAGATCGACACGAGAGCACACCTGCTCAAGGACATGTGGGTTTAAGAAGACTTGAATTAAAGCATCATTAGAAAATTGGCTGATTTTAATAAGTGAAAAGTGAAGAAAATATAATCTGACTGCAGGTTTAATGGAGTCATTTGTGGGCTGGTGAATGGAATAAGATAGTTTATTGTATTTGAGGTCAGTCATTCACTCATGACAGATTTGTTTTGAATAGAAACTTAAGGCACTTGCCGTGTGACTTAAAACTGAGGATCTACAAACAGTAGAGTGTAACAACACACACACACAAGGCAATATCAGCTGTAAGCACCATTTAAGTCTCTGCAAACTAATTTTTCATGCTGTTCTTGCGTGAACACAAACAAATGGAAGCCTGAGAGGAACGCAATCAATCTAAATTACTTGTGGTATGTTTTGAAATAGCGTGCCGTGATGTAAGCATAGACCAGATGATACAGATGTGAAACTGTTGACATTCAGTCTGATATCATAGTTTGGTCGGTTGAATTTCATGCTTGTTGGCTTGTTGTTAAATGAAAAATGGTAAAATACATGAGACTGAGTGGCTAAATATAACTTATATGTAATTGTAGATTGAGGGTCTGAACTCTAAGAGGTGCCATTTTGCAAATTTGCCATTTTGCCCCGTGAGGCCCGGCTTTCCCGGCCTGTATTCATACTGAAAATCAAGATCAAGCAGGCAGCATTTTGCAAATTTTTAAAAGATATTTTACTGCATGAGCCATCAGCAGATGAAACCCAGAGCTGCACTGAGCTGCAAAACTTGCTTTACGGTATTTAAAATGTTTTTGCTTTTTCCCTTTACATGCGATTTGACCCCAGATCAAGATTCACTTAGCAGTTTTCTGCAGCTTTTAAGTGTAAAAAGTTAAGCATGAAAGTTAAGTTTGATTTAAGAGGCTGCAGTACAGGATACAGCAGACAGAGCACATGTTTAAAGTCTCCTTTCCAGCCACATCTTTTAGCTATATCACCCAGCATATGAACCATGATCCATCTATCCATCCATTATCTATACACCACTTATTCCTCTGTAGGGTCACGGGGGGACTGGAGCCTATCCCAGTCGACTCAGGGCGAAGGCAGGGGACACCTGGACAGGTCACCAGTCTATCACAGGGCTACATATAGAGACAAACAAGCACACCTACAGACAATTTAGAATAATTAATCAACCTCAGCATGTTTTTGGACTGTGGGAGGAAGCCAGAGTACCCAGTGATAACCCACGCTGCACAGGGAGAACATGTAAACTCCACACAGAAAGATCCCAGGCGTCCCAACCGGGATGCGAACCGGGGATCTTCTAGCTGTGAGGTGACACTGCTAACCACCGAGTCACTGTGCAGCCGACCCATGATCCATGTTAGCTAAAAGGATGAGCAGTAAAGTTAATTTTAGGCCATAAAAGGGTAGTTGGACAAAACAATCCCACCTCAAAGCTCACCGACTGGCTCTTCCCATGAAATGTGACTTTTGTGACAAACAAACCCCATACATCATATTAACCCTCAAGCGACTGAGTGGGGCCATTTATGACCCCGGGCATATATTTTTGTGCACTTTTTTGAATTTTAATCCGAAAAAAGTTTCCTACAATGAATTTGTCAGTCTGTATGTCCTGCATTTGTTCATAGAATTTTGCGAGGATCGACCGATCAGTGTGGGATGTATAATCCACACTTGTGTGGGGTTACTTATGACCCTGGGGAAGATCTATGGGATTTTTGACATTATATCTTCAGATGATATTGTAATTTGCCAACTCTAATCGTTATATTTTGCTGTTTTGCTGAGAAACATGGCCAACAGACCTAGAATAGCAAGACTTACAGCTGCACTCTACAAGATGTAACAGACAAGGGTTGTCTAAATAAATGTGATATTGTTCTATCAGTGTGTGTCTTTTGGCTACTTTTGCATACAAAAATCAGATTCCTTACCTTATTACATTAGATGATGGACAAATATATTTGAGAGTGAAATAAATATGAAGAACCCTAAAACAATCATTTATACAGAAGTATTCCAGTTAATGGGGCTATAAATGACCCCACTCGGTCATATTAGTCGCTAAAATAGCAGGGTGCTGCTTGAGGGTTAAGAGCCACAATTAAATGCCAATTCATGTTTTGCACGTCTGCAAGAATATATGTAGCGTAAATTTGAACACACCAAGGCCCTAGCAGACTTGTGTGGACCACACCAGCCCCTCTGTGGACGTCTGTATGCAGCCCAAGATTTGCAACTGTGTGGACTGCAAGCGTGCTGACAGCACAAGTGTCAGGAAAACAGACGCCGCTTATACCAAATGCTTGTTAAGAGGATAGACTCTACAGCCACACATTCATAATTCATCATTAGAAGAGTTGTAATTTAAGTAGCTGCTGCCAGACTTTGGAGGCGCTTTGATCTGTTCATTCTTCCAGTAACTGTACCCAAACACAGTAAGTTCTGAATTATCCAGAAATCCTTTGCTGTGTCCCGCCACTGGTTCTCAGCACATCTGAGGAATAATTGAACTGACATGGTGCTGTAGCCTTATTGACAACTAGCGGCGATATCCTGCAAAAAAGTATGGTTTTCTGAGAGACAACATGCTCGTGAGTGCTGCAGTAGTCATGAACTGGTTTATGAGTCAGTGTGCCCTCTGGTGTCCACAGTAATTATGATCAGAGCAAAGGAAGCAGTGAGGTGAGTGTATGTTGGGGTGGAAGGATGGGTCAACAAAACACTGGACTTTAACACAGGGTGCTTGTTTCCCATTTCAAACCAGTAGTCAACATTTCTTTTAACTAAGACCGCTCCATAACCTTAAATGTATTTTTACAGTTAACCCCAGAATAACTGATGTTGTTTTTGTGCCTAAACCAGTTGAGTCAAAACAAAACTCATGAAATTAACTTATTGTGTGTTCAGGTTAGAGAAGTACTTGTTGCCAAGATTGTATGATGTTACTTGTTCTTCTAATAGTTGTTTATGTCTTGGTAAAAAAAAAAAGACAATTCTCCACTCTCCTTGTGCATTCTTTTACAGTCTACTAATTAACCAGGTCAACTTCCTTGTGCATCCTGTCCAACACGCCCTCACTGTGAAAAGTAGTTGCACGCTGCTTTTTTAGCTGAACTGATCTTAATTCTGTAGAATTCAGCCCTGGTGTAACTCTCTCAGCACAGTCTAGCTCAGTAGAAGCTATTCTTGTGTTCAGTTTTTTGCCCTCTGCGGTCTTTATTCGGCCACTGAGTCCTGACTCGTTGACTCAGCTGTCAGTTTGGGAGTCCAGGAGACGTGAGCAAGGTGTCAGCTCGACTGTGTCGCTGAGCCATGCAGCGGAGGACTGATCTGTGATGAAGGCAGGGAAACAGAGAGACAGACAGAAAGAGGAATAACAGGGTGCAGGGGGACATGGACGAGCAAGTCAGCTCTTCTGCCGGCTGTCATATGCTGCTTGGCCCTCAGGCATGCTGGGAAATAGGCATGTGAGTGTCTAGGCACGTGTTTTGAGCATGTCTATGCATGGATACTAACCAATTAAACTAGTTCTTATTTAAATTTTATATCTCATGTTACTGGATGACTCTTGATGCAATAAAAGCTCCATATGGTGAAAATTATTTTTTATTGTTGTTAAAAACTTGAAAAAGCCTGCCATGCCTCAGGTCCCCAACAACTAGATAGCCTCCCAGCTTTATAAATCAAGAAGAATTTGAACCAGGCTCTATGTAACACCTAAATAACCAATAGTCATTCAGCTTAAACAGCACAGAGCTGCCAATCACAGATGCAGAGAGAGTTTTCTTCCTGAAGGGGGCGGAAACAGCAGCAGCTCAATGGTTTACTGAGCAAAACAGCCTGTTTCAAACAACCAGAGGTTACGCAGTCATGCTGAAATCAACCATCTTTGCAGTGTTTTGAGCTGAAAAACTAAAAGATACACTGTGGGGACGTGTGAGCTTCGGTTAATTTGGTGAAAAAGTGCATAATATGGGACCTTTAACATGTAAGCAAACTTCTAAGTGCATCTTTTAACCATGTGATTGTCAAATTGTTTTGGTCAGGTTGCTTATTGCTGCTTCAGAGGTCTGCACGTGTCAAAAAGATGCATGTTGCTCTATCATTACACTAATATTTCTGCTGTTTTCTGTGGCTCTGCATGGTTTGTACTCTGTCTCAAAGGCTCATTTTGTAGCTATTACTCTCCTCATGGCATTTTGTTTTCCTCTAACATTAATTTTCACTTCACTGGTTGCAGAGCATCTTAGGAAAATTAGCCCTCTAGCTGACACTGTGCATTTAAAGTGCTGATTATTCTGCCCTGCTGATAAAACCTGCTCTTTTAAACAAGTGAAGTTTCAATGATATAGCTGGCCAGAGTGCTGTTTATGTTTAGTCTGCATGATTTAAAGTAGCAAATCATGGAAAAGTTCACTACTTAGGTAAATATAGGTAGTTACTGCCTAAAACTCCACTTTAATGGAGGCGGAAGTTGTGAATAAATGAGCACACACTCACATACAGTACCTCATAAACCCCGAAACACAAAATACACAGCTTTTCTGAGCTGCACACACTGCCACTTATTACTATGCAGCTACCTGCCTTCCGTCCGTCATCTTATCCTCCCTGCTGAGCTCTCAAGTTGACACACTGAGGCCTGAACAGCAACACACCCGTCTGTCTCCATGACCGGTCCAGCAGCATATGATATGAGCCAAGACACGATATCTGACATGAGTGTAACATGATGACACTCACACACACACACACATGTGCACACTGACAGTAGCTCACATGAGCACTGTCCGTGTCCCTGCTCATTTCCCTCTCCGTGAGTCAGACATGCTTTTTGCAGCATGGAGACCACAACACATCACTTCCATTTTAGTTCACACTCTGAAGGGCTGTGGGCGGCATGAGTGTGTGCGTGCGTTGAGAGTGAGGGAGCAAGAGGGCAAAAGGAAAAGAGAGGCAACATGTGTGCATGTGTGCGCGCGCGTGCTCCAATTAATTAGCATTAGCTCGGCGCTGTCAGTTTCCGAGCTGCTGCAGATTGCCCACACTAGAGGTTTTTCCACTCCACGCGGATGCAGGAACTGGCCCACAGTGATCTGGCGTATGAAAGCTGCTGGAGAAAGGAGGCTGTCCAAACAAGGCAAGCACCCAGAAATGAAACACCGAGAGCCACGCAACATCTGAAGCAGAGTTCCCCCCTGAAGGCGCTCGGCAGGCTGCAGCTTGAGAAAATGGGACATTAAGAAAGCACATCACACATCGTGACCTTGGAATGATACACTTTCTCGTGCTAGTTTGGTCAGTTTGAGTTATTCACATGAGGCGGGCGCAGCAGATGTAGCGCCGCATCTATGTGAGTGTCTGAAGATTTTGTCAGCTGTTGTATAAATCAAGCAGAAGGTGACATCTCTCATTGCAAGCATTGCTGCAGTTCTGAGCCTGTAGTTTTGTAAGCTAGCCCTAAAATACAGACAGGATGAGCAACGGCACAGCTGGGGACACTGAGGTCACATCATCTCTGTCGGTTCACCACTTCAGCTGCTCCAAACCTGAAAGATCTCAACGTGTGTTTAATGGATCGCTATAAAATCTGCCACAGACATTCATAATCCTCAGGTGATGAACCCTAGCACCATCACGAGGTTGACAACTAAACTAAGCTGCTGAACTTGGTAGTCGTTATACCTGCTTGTTACAAAAAGGAAAGGGAAGTAACATAAAAGCAGTCAGATTGTACTAAAGTTGAGTGTATATTAATGAATAATAGGTTTCACAAGCCAGAGCACCCAAAGGATCCAATGCCAACGTCCTGGTTCCAGACCCCATAGGACACCCTAGGAGGTCCTCTTTTTTGACGACATAAGAGCGACCAACACAAAATGAGGCAGGTGGTCATAATGTTATGCCAGATCGGTGTAAATCACAGAAGTGGATGCCACTCAAAGACAAGAAATTGCTATAAACAAAAGGATGACTTCTAATTACAAGTTTTAAGAACATTTATCTGATCTATATTCACAAAAGAACTGAAAATCCAAACCCTGTGCTGCCTCACACACACTCACAACCCATTTTCTTAATCTTCAATTTAGCAAGACGTGCTCAGAACAAAACCCTGAACCTGGCTCAGCCTCTAGTGGTGAATGAGTGTCGCATAAGTGTAACAAAGAATTCAGAGGTCTGCAGTGAGCAAGGTTCTGGAAACACGAAACAAAGCAATGCAGAGGCAGGATCTGAAGTAAATTCTGTTGATGACGGATGCAGCTTGTGCAACTCTGGTCCAATCAGGAACTGTAAGAGGCAGGAAGGTGGAGAAGCAGTGAAAGCAAGAGGTGGAGGTCACCAGATATTCAACTATTCAACTATTTGCAATCAAAGAATAACATTTTAGTCATTGCTGTAGTCCACGATTGTCATTTCAAAAACTCCATATTATCATTTTTGGGACAAATGATGTCACTTTCACCTTTCATGTACATGGGGTTTCTTCTAACTGATGTTTACAGTTCAGCTGCAGGTATCCACAAGTAACACTGCGAGTTGTAATTCCAGTTTCAGTTTATATCTACAGTTTATTTCTAGTCTTAATTCTAGTTGAAGATATCTTGGATTCTGAATGAGAGTGTGCTTGGTTATCTGTCTCTATATGTGGCCCTGCGATAGACTGGTGATCTGTCCAGGGTGTCCCCTGCCTTCGCCCTGAGTCGGCTGGGATAGACTCCAGTCCCCACTGCGACCCTACAGAGGATTAAGTGGTGGATAGATAATGGATGGATGGATATCTTGGATTCTGTTCTGAAACTAGGTTTAAACTAGTCATCTTGCAGATATCTTAAACTGTAATTCTCCTCAGTCAAAATGTAAACACAGGTGTTTTGAATTAGAGTTCTGATGAAGCAAGATGAAGTAGCAGATATGTGTGGTCATGTCAGGAGCTAGGGCAGGTCGAAGGCAGCTCAACATACTATGGAACTGCAACCGTAGCTGCATATGACCAGCTTACCTACATGCCAGATCAACCTTCTCGTTAAATTTGACAATAACTTTCAGATTAATTTATGAGTACTTCCTGTTTCAGTTTCTAATGATGCCATCCACCACAGCAATCAGCGTTACGTGTGCTAACCACGCTGCAAATGCTTTGTTGTGGCAAAATTTGATGGGATGCCTTAAAAAAGCAAGGTCATGCAGACTACTGATGTTTAAGACGATTACAGCTGTTACTTTGACCAGTCATAACTGAATTACACTGGGCCGCCATATAGCTCACTGAGTTAAGGCATTACCATGTGGGTGCAGGTCGCCAGCAGCGGTTGTGAGTTCGAGTCCGGCTCACGACCCTTTGCTGCATGTCTCTCTCCTCTCTACCCCCTTTCACTCTGTCTATCAGTAAAGCTTCAAAAATCTCCCCCCAAAAAATAATATTAAAAAAACACGAATTACAAATACCTTTAACAGTTGGATTGATTGCTGTAGGTATTCAAAGTTTTTAATCCCTTGTAGCCTAAAGTAAGTTGTAGACTCTCACGGCCTTTTCCATCGAGGTCAAGGAAGAGTGTTTCAGACAAATTGGGACATCGTTTTTCTGAATACTCAGCCCTCGTCTTGTTCAAAAGAGCAGCCACATTTTGTTTCTGTGAATTTGTGGGATTTAACAACCCATTATACAACACTGTGCAGTTAGTCAGTTGGCTGATTCCAGGATTTTTAGACTCTTAATTAAGTCGATGTGACTACTTTTTGGACTTCAAAAGACAAAACTGAATGAAAGATTTAGTATTTCCTCACCAGGGTTTCATTGCTGGCAGCAGAGACGAGGCGAACATTCAGATATTTATTTGGGTAATAAAACAGAAATACGCGTGAGGAAACAACCCCAACACGTGATCCGACACACAAATGCACCATGCAGCCTGCTTTATGGGTTACCAGCGCTTCACACTTTGTTTTATACATCTGTAATTTTCTAGAAAGTTGAAGGGAGTTATATAACGAGGGTGGTGCTGCTGCGAGGACGAGAGACAATGAGACAATTATTTTAGTTTGGGTTGAGTTCACAGCAGAAGCGTGTTGATATCAAGAGGAATTTCCCTGAAAGAAGCGCCCCATTTGAATAAAACTTTGCAGACAGTGCAACTCAGTAGCTTAATGAATAAATAAAATATGAAAAATCCGAGAGATTTAAAAATGTAGAGGCGTTCTCTGGGGAGGCTTTGACACATGACAGTGTTTCTAAAACCATAGCCGTGACCCTGAACCTTAGTTTAAAAGTGCAGCTTTTGTTCATAAAATCTTAATTCTAGGGCCAAACTAAGAAGAACAGAGAGGAGGGATTTTTCTCCCAACACCAGCCCTATTAAAATAATACATGAGAACATGCGAACTGCAAACTCATTCAGTCCCTCTCGCCAGCCACTGCTTTGGAAGTGTCATTGTCGTCCTTTTCAAAATGGCAGGATTTCACAGTCACACTCGTCACCAGCAAGGACGAGTCCGCGGAGGCACGAGAATGACGAGGAAGCAAGTCATGGTGGGAGAAAACGAAACCTAATTAGATTAAAGAGCATGCAGGGGGAATGAATGTGGACATAAGATGTGTGGCAGAGGCCCAAAGAGTAATGATCCACTGCCAGAATCCAAATAACATCTGGAGCTGGCAGAGCACCAGCAAACACTGCAAACAGAAGAACTAATCATGAGGAGCGAGTGCGTACGCAGGCACATTATCATGTTTTAAATCTAATTTGATGTGAAAATAGATCAAAAAGGGTTTGGAATGAGAAAAAACAAGAACCAGGATCAACTCTGACCTTTTCCTGAAACACAATCACTGAGTGTGGACACCCAAACATCACACCCATATGTGATTACTGGACAATTGATTCTGATCAGTCTGCTGTTTTAGTACCACTAGTGAGGTTCAGTACTGATCCAATTCATTCCAAAGATGTTGGGATGTTGTAGTGACCATGTTCTTCTTAGGAAAAAGACCTCTCCCAAACTGCTGCGGCAAAGTTGAAGCACACTATTGTCTAAAATATGCTGTCCATGTGTCTTAATTTTAAAAAAGTCTGTATAAAGACAGGTGACAAATTAAACGAAAAACCTGGACCTTTGGCCCCTACATTTACAGGATCCGGCAGCTGCATCATCAAAACCCCAAATGAGGGAATATCCTTCGGCACAATGTTGTCCCATCCCTCCAGTAGATTTCTACAGACATGGAGAATCAATGCCGAAGAATACTGAAGCTGTTCAGGTGGTACATGTTGGCCCAACACCTTGCTAACACACTTTATTTAGATTTTTCCTTTAATTTGTCCCCCATCTGTATATTATGTGATGACACATCTAAGGTTGAGGTTGCCCTGCTTTACATCATTTGCATATTGTGTCCAGCAGCCTGTTGGAACCTAACAATGCAAAGTAAACACAGCAGCTTATTACAGCTGTAGTTGTGACAGCGAACACACAGGTGGACTGTTAAGGATGCATTTGTTCTCCTCAGGTGTGACAGTGTGGATGCACAATACCAGGACCCTGAAGCTGGCCTTAGTTTTCTTTTGCTGACTGACAGTTCACAAAATAAGCCGGACTATGTAAGGTGATAATATATGATGCGATCTGATGAGAAGTTTTCATCCTCAGGGTGATGATGGTTCACAGCAGGAAGGTTCCTGGTGCGAATCAGATGGTTGAGTTTGCACGTTCTCCTCGCGTCTGCATGGGTTTTCTCCGGATGCTGCAGCTTCCTTCCAACAATCCAAATAAGTAGGTAATTAGCAATTTAAAATTTCACATAGGTGTGAGTGTTAGTGTGTACAGAGTGTCTTTGTGCTAGCCCTATGATGGACTTGGAAGTGTCCCTTGCTTAATATTGTGCTCCAGCCCTCAGGATAAGGTGGGTATAGTAGATGGGTGGATGGATAGATGCATTTCAATTAGTAACATGCAACTGACTTGAATATTAATGCCATTGTTTTAAATAAGATGCAGCTAAACCATGTGCATCCTCTCAAAAAAGCTTTTCTGTAACTTAATTTCAAGGAAAGTCAACTTGATGTTTCCATTTTCCAGCTTATATATCTGCTTCACCCACATGCAAAATGCAAAATGTGATTTTGTCATTAGACTTTACGTTCCTTCCTTTTCTTTACTCTGTAATCCTCATGGAAGAAATACTTGGAACCACTTCAGTGCATTGGTTCAAGCTGGTATATTGGATAAAGTTCATCCTAATTAAATTAACAAGTAATAGAAATGCCATTGTCTTCAGTACGACGCAGTGAATCTTTTGATTCCTCTCACATGAGTATTGCTGCAACTTAATTTTAAATACTTTCAATATGAAGTTTCCAATTTTTCCAACCCGAATATTTGCTTTATATATATTTCTTTCCTTTCCTTTCTTCTACTTAAGGGAAATATTGGTTGGGTTGTGGCAGAACACTTGAAGGAACGTGGACGTCAGACTCACAATACTAAAGGAGCAGTAATTTTGCCACTTGTTTAAGTGTAATTTCAAGTTGATGGAATCACCAAACTGCATTTCCCTCTCCACAACTCAAATACACTGTTTTACAGTTCAAGTCATTTTTGTGTTTGGCATTATTTCACCAAGTTGACACTCTTCCCCTAACCTCAGTCTGTATGCATCACATGTTCATTATGCTTTATTATGTTTCAGGAAAGGAAACATTAGCCTGAACTGACTGCAACGTATACATCAGGTTGTCAAATTAGTACTATGTTTGTGCAGTTTGTTTGTTTATGAGTTATGATTTGTTGATTATCTGTGAAACATTCAGTTAATTTTATTATAAATAAAGTTTGTTCAGAGTCACAGGTTGGGCCACACACATTCTCTTCCATCCACTCTTCTCTGGACCACAGTGCTTTTCCACCCTGCAGGTGACTTTAAACGCGGCCTGTGGCGCCCTCCAGCGGCTATACGTTTAACAACACACCCTTTACCTTCGAAAAGAAGAAAAAAAACTGATGGATGAATCCAGACAGCTCTCTCTCTCACACACACTCACTCACTCACTCACACCAAAAACGCACTGTGCGTCAAAGTCCATCTCCGGGTAAATGACGCGCCTAACAGCTTTCCAGTGGTCACAGTTTTACAGAAGACTGTGATATTTCTGATTAATATTCCTCTCTGAGAAAATGCAAATAGTTCTAATTAGCATTTTAGGACCTTTATGTTGTCTCCCACCTGAACAGAGCGCTGGATGCGCAACGGATCCACTGGTTAGGGGCTAGAAATGATTGGGTGGTGCCTTTAAATCCTACAACCAAACTTCCCATGGTGGCTTTATAATGCTTATATAATGATATTAACCTGCTAATATTAAAGTTCATTGTTGGTTATAATAATGTATTTCTTTTTTTAATCAATATCAATCATCTTTTATGGTTCCTATTGATGCGCTCTTCCTTCATGGAGTCTTTTAACTTTATGCGTGCGTAAAGTTTCGGCACAGTATTCCTTTAAATATTATTAAAAGATTATTTCAAGGGAAACGCCCTTTTTTATCTTTCCCATAATGTCAAAAGTGGTCTCTGAGATCTCTCTAGTGGCATTATGTGCTTTGGATTGGTGTGAGTGCGTGAGTGTCAGAGTCCTGGAGGCGGGAGGGGCGGGGAGGGGGGCACCCACGGTGTCTCTGCTGTGACTGTGTATCACTTCAGATGCTCAGACAGAATTAAAAAATGCGCTCCTCCGCCTTGTCACCAGTGCTGTGCGCATTTTCTTGACGAGCCCGCGTTGCCACAGCATGGTGCTCGGACTCAGACGCGCAGCACCGTCTTCATCCACAGCCACTGAACCCTCCCGGACGCCGTATTAGAGCGGCAGCGCACGTCCAGCACCTGTTCCCACCTTCACAGAGAAGAGGTAAGTTCTTTTTTTTTCAGTGTTTTTTTTTTTTCTTGCATTGCGTAAAACAAAAGCAAGGTCGACTGGTTGCCATGCTTTTTTAAAAAATAGATTCAGTGAAGTGTGAAAATAAATGCTGCGGGAGTTCCTGGAGAGTTGGCACATGCAGGATGGCTGCAGGCTACAAGATCTGTATTAATATTTTCTCCTCCCTTTGAAGGTCTCCTTTCTTCTCTCAAGTTCAAAGCGCGTTGGCGTTTGTTGTTTAACGTAGTTTCCGGTCAGCAGGGGACGTCTTGGTAAACAATGCAGCTCTGATTCATGCACACGCGTCCCCTTGACATTAAAGCGGTGCCAATTAATCAATTAGTGCTCAGGACCGTCATGGAGCTGCAGGAAAGGGGCGTGAGAGTGAGTGCAGCCTCCAGACTCCAAGTTTCATTTAATTAAGTGAGAAGTTTTCCAGTCATCTTCAGATTCCTTCACACTCTTGGAGACAAAGTGTAGGTGTTCTCTGTTTTAAATGCTGATTACTGCCAGCCACAGGTTTGTATTCAGGTTGTCAGAGGAGCGTTTGTTCTCACTGTGTGGACTGACAGCTGGGTTTCTCTCAGCTGTATCCACCAGAGAAGCGTGCTGCAGCAGCCAAAAAAAAAAAGAGAGAAAAGTTTCAAATGTCATCATTTGCACGCACAAGCAGAAGTTCAGCTCAGTTTTCCTGCTGCACTTGTTCAAATCCGCTCCACAGGTGCACGATGGCCATTTCGTCCACTTGTGCCTGGCTGAGCTGCGCCTTCATGAGCCAGGATGGTGTTCAATTAGCCACTCAGACTTTTATTTTTTTTGAGTATGGTGATCTCTTGTCTCCCCTCTGAGGGCAAAGTGAATGTAATCTCACACCATTGGACTGTTACATAACTTTAAAACTGAAGTGCCATCCTGGCTGCGTAGGAGTGGATGTGATGTTCCCACTTCCTTGCTTGCTGTTGTTTTGCTCGTTAATTCTGAGAGGCACATTACTGTAAGTGGCGTTTTGTGACTTTACATGACTGTTGATTCCCCCCCATGCAGATGAGGCTCAGAGCAGGACTGATTGCTTTACAAGGTCCTCGCTGTGATTATGCAGCCTACCTACATGAAGTCTGTGATTGTTGAGCGGGGAAAGACATGTTAATTTTTTGAAGGTGGCATGACCAAATGTGTCTGTATATTTATGTGTGTGTGTGTGTGTGTGTGTGTAGGGGGGCTGCATTCTGCCCTGTGGTGTGTAGGAGGAGTGCGATCGCAGAGTGCCCAGGCATGACGCTCAGAGCGCTTGGACAGAGTTCAGTCCTTTGCTTGAGCAGTCTGTCCTCTGTGCTGGAAGTGGTGTGCAGACAGACACGTTACAGTAACCTGACTCATGTATATGGCAGGCTTCCCCCAGCTCTGCTAAGGAATTGTGTCATCATCATACAGCAAAACACAGAAACCCAAAAATCTGTTTTGTTCCCAAAGCAAATGTCCACCATTTTGCAGAATCTGGCAGATCTAATGATGGCTGGAGTGCAGGAGAAACTCATTACCGAGGGTTTGGGACTTTTCAGTCGGAGGCTATTTTGGGCAGCAAGTCAAGTTGCTGCTGGAGAAATAAGCACTTTTTAAATATCAACCAGCACCAGCAACAGTTCCTACGAGCACAGTTAAGTAACATTATGTGATCTTAGTATTGGAAACGGATTATCTGAGGTCCTAACGCCTTCTGTAGTAGAGCAACAGTAAGCACCCAGTCATCCTCCATCACCTTAACCTGCTTTATCCTGCAGAAATAATGCAAAATCATGTTCAACCAACAAACTATATTGAATTAAAGGAACTAGTGTTTTCTCTACAATCAAAAGTATTTTAAATAGGCAGGTATCTAATAACTGGTAGCACAAACACACCTTTTCACAGAGTCTTTAGGACCTGAAATCCTGCATAGTAGAGAAAAATAAAGCAATGAAGCTCATTTATTTACCTTCATAAAACTCAAATTGTGTTTTACATCAACTATGCTATGGCCATACCGCCTTGTGGATCCCCGATCCTGTCAGATCTCTGAAGATAAGCGAGGTTGGGCCTGGTCAGTACCTGGATTGGAGACCGTGAGGGAACACCAGGAAGCCTGGGTGGATGCAGTGTGAGAGTGAGTGGTTGGTGGTGGTCAGAGGGGGCTGATGGAGCAGACTGGCAGCCTGGCCTCCATCAGTCTACCCCAGGACAGCTGTGGCTACATACGTAGCTTACCACCATGGAGTATGGAGTGAATGAATAATGCAATGTAAAATGCGTTTGAGTGTCTAGAAAGTGCTATATAAAACCAGTGCATTATTATTAGTAGTACTGCAGAAAATTTATTTGAACTTACACACACTTTGGTGTAAATACCAACATTATTATGTCCACACAACAATGTTTGCAACTTAAAATGTCAATCTAAATCAATAAATTGTGTTATTTTTTTTCTCTTGCAACCAGGCATTTGATTACATCAGTGTATCCCAGCTGACTTTGTGGAGAGGCAGGCTTGTCAGTCCAACACAAGGCGAACACAAACATACAACAGTGCATGATCGCACCAGTCGCCAATTAACCTACATCACATGTCTTTGTACAGTGCTTTTTACAGGTCCCCACTTTCCTTTCCTGAATAGTGCAGCGTGTGACCTGGACGAAGAGGGCTGTGTCATGTGTTAGTACAAGGAAAATGGAGGAATGGTTCAGTTGGTAGATACTCAGATATGCTAATGTGCACACAAAACTTAAAAATCTTGAGTGTGCTTGTAAATTGCCAGCTAAGAAGTGTCAGTCAGAGTAAAAAACTACAGATTTCTTTGTTAAAAGGTGGGAGAATTTGAATTTTTAAGTAATTCAGCTTCCAGTAAATCCAAATAATAAGTGAGGAGTTTCACAAATGAAACACTTTCCCCATTTTTAGTGCAAAAATTTTGTGGTCTTTGCTGGGAAATTGTGAAATTTAAAGTGAGCCTGGCCGTTGCCACTTACTGTTGTGGTTCTGATTTTATTCCATGCAGTTTAAAGGTGGACTCTGGAGGAAGACTGCAGTATGCGCGCCGGTATAATAGTGTTGTGTCGATCAGTCCAAGCAACTTTGTTCTCTATTTATAGAGCCAGAGCTGTGTACAAACGCCAGAATATTTCTCAGTGTGCACACAGAATGGACAGCTACCAGACCATGAGGGGATATTCACTCTGTCTAACAAAAAATGTAATGAATCACAATCACACACTCCTGTTTTTAACTGTCCCCATCGTTCATTTACAGTCTTATGAGCTTTGCATTTAGCTAACACTTTGTCCAATGAGCACATGTCACACATGCAGAAGAGAGAGAAGCGGTCTCATTGGACCACAATGTATAAACACGTGGTGCACTGGATAAGAAAACATGACGGAGTTTCATTTAAAATTAAGAGTTCCTGTAAAATGAAGCATTGCAGGCATTTAATTTCTGCACTGATGTGGAGCCTTGAAACAGAAAGTTTTTCTTATTTTTTGAAAATGGCTTCCAGGTGCACAGACTCTGCAGGTAAAGAGGGTCATTGCACAACAGAGAGTAATAACACCGATGAATAAGCAACTGTTTCTGCAGGTACAAGGCAAACACCTCCATCATACTCCACACCTCCATACAGCACACCTCCACCTCTCCAACCAGGTAAATAAAAAATATTGACAATAAAACCTCAACTTATATAGATACAAGATTATATCACTACTAGATGTACATACTTTGCTGCCTCGCCTCCTCATTAAGCCCATAGTCCCCACAATAACATACTGTATGTGCCACATCCCTGATGAAGGGATGTCCATTTAGTTATCAGTATCTTATAAATGCACTTAAGATGTTCTTAAGTGTTAAAAGATCAGATTAGAAATAATCCTCTTACTGATTCCACCTGTTTTGAGGGCATGATTTGATCAGGAAGTGTGTCTTTATAGTCTTAGGTGTGTTTTTTAGAAAACCAGAGTGGTGTTTTGGTGGATTAATGCTTCAGTGCTGTTCAAGCTGAGACGTTTAGAGCTCAGCGACAGGGATTCAACGAAACTACAGGCAATCCGACGTAATAATTTGGTCTCAGCTTTAAAGAGGAAGCCCTCGCTCCTCAACGGAATAACTCCATAAAAGGGAACTATTATGGTTATTTCCAGCTCTGTGTTTTTATTCTGGGACTCCGCTGGAGTAGCTTTCCATGATTCACGGTTCAGAAAAATCCTTATTTACCTTTTGCTGGCCCTCTTTATGCAGTCAGTCCCTCGGCTCATCTTCTGTCTGAAACGAGCCGTTTTAGCTCCTGGGCAGCACCCAGCGCTTGTGAGCTGTGCTGAAGATAGAAAAAGACACAGGAAATCTTGTATTCAAAGCAGCCTGAAGTCTCAGCTTTTGGTGCACGGGGATGAATTTTGCATGTTTCCCTCCTTTTTTTAAACTTTGTTGAGGTTCAGTATAAATATGCATGACAGAAAATAATAAAAAGCTTAATATGTTCCAGTTAAATCAGTCAAAAAATCACGGATCTGATTAAAAATTGTGCTCTAATTTAACAAGGATATTGTGATTAGAGGTAGAAAAGTTTCAAGAAACACTGAGGAGAGGTGGCTTGGTGGAGCAGAACTTAAAAAGGAAGGCGTCTGATTTGACATCTTCCCTCCCCTGTTGCTTCGGAGAGCACAGTATTAATGTAGGCTTTTGTCCTCTTGTGGTCACTCTAACACAATCTGAAAATGGAGGATGAAAGTCATCCCTCATTGTCATTGTCAGGTCTGCACACCGAGGATTCAAACCAAGCTGTGGAGATCCTTGAAAAGCAGACAAAATATGATATGGGGGGATATTTCTTGTCTTCTGTGATTTGATGATCATCTAGTTGGGATTTTTTTCTTTTTTTTTTGGACGAAAAAAAATGTCCTGATATGATTGAGTGGAAAATCCTAGACGTTGACAATCTGCTTAAATTGAAATGAACACATCTCAGAGATCAGTGCTGCTCCTTAATATTTTAAAAACATCCACTTAAAACATCCCCAACAAAGACACACATTTTTACAGATATTATTCATGCTTGCTTATCAGAAACCTCTGACATTACCTAACAGTCCTTTACAAAAATAACACTTTGCATGAAGTGCTCCTTACGCGTCATTAGTCACACTGTGAATCACACAGTCATCCAGAGGTCCAAGCGGATCAGAAAGGCAGCCTGTGCGATGGTAAAAAGCCTTTTTAAGTGCATGGATCATATTGTTTGTTGGGATTTTGGATTACAGAATGCAGCTTCAACTGGACAGAAGTGTTTACACTGATCTGGCACTTTTTTTTAATCCCCTAAAAATGTGAATAGTGCAAAGCAATTAAGGCTCATATTCAGTCTTGTTTGTATTGGAAATGGTGTGAAACAAATCTGACAGCATGGTGGAGATTGCTGCAGTTGTTTTGTTGTTTTAGTGACAATAACAAATGACAGCATCTTGGAAAAAGTTGTTTTTCAGTTCTTCCGTGGTTCGATTGGAGCTAGATTGTTATTCTGGCAAGTTTTCGCCGCTTATTATGCAAAAATTTTGATTTTTTAAAACTCCATGACCTGCTCAGATGGACAAATTTGGCACTGCAGCTCGAGTACAGCCTTTCCAAGCTCCGAAACATGGTGAGAGAAAAAAAAAGACCCAGTGAATAAGATTCAGAAGTCTCTGGTTATTTCCAATCGTCTCTAAATGTCAGTCAAAACTTTGTTCAGTCATCTATCAAAACACAGTCACTACACGCTCCACAGGCGTTTTAACTTATGCTGCCTCATTCTCAGGACCACTCTGCTCCACTCTAGGCCAAGTCAGCACATACACAGGTAGTTTTTAAAGTGGCCTTGGTGCTCCCACATGAAAAACACAGTAGAAGCTGTCAAAAGCACGCAAACCCAGCAGATATACCCCTAAACCTACGGTCATGTTGGCCAATCAGAAGCCTGAAAGGAGCTATTACTGGTTCTGATAGGCTACCAATAATGTTGCATTAAGGAAGTTAGGAATCTTATATGTGGAGAGATTCTGACACCTCAAAATAGTGGGAAATTAACTGCAAATGTATGTAAGAACATGGTGAAAGTCCTGTTAGCAAAGAGAAAACGCAGAGAAAAAGCAGCATTTTAATAAATACTTGTGTACATATGGCTCACACTACGGGAGTTTCAGGCCTATTTACCCTTGTTTCCCCCTCCAGACAACAGAGGAGAATTCTTGTGTGGGATTTTTGCCTGAACTGATCCGATGGTTTGAACTCCTAACTGATATTTAGAAGGAAAAATCAGGATGGATATAGGCTGCTGCTCCAGGCACGGATGCTGTTGCCAAGCAACACTAAACTAAACTTGAAGCTAGTGCTACCTAGCTCACCAGGTAGAGAGTGCGCCCCTTGCACCAAGGCCAACGCCCCCACCACAGTATTCCAAGCTGAACTCCAGCGCAGGCCTCTCGCTTCATGCTACTCCCCCCCCAACCACCCCCAGAATAAATACATAAAAGCACAAACAATAATCTTTACATAGTTAAAATCTCACCTCCAGTCCTTGCAGAAGAATAGACAACCTGTGCTGACGCATCTTCCCAACCACCCAGATTGGTTTAGCCATCTGCCATTGTTTTTTTCTCACTGCAAAGTATTATTAGCATTACAGCCAGTTGTTGCACCACAGTCTCCACTTTGTCTGCACCTGCTTCCCCATGAGATCATGTGAGATGGTGACCTCTGGCACAGTCACAATATAATTATGTCCTGTATAGCCTGATTCACCATTATTTTCACATTTCAATTTGTGTGCATGTTTTCGATTCAAGAGAAGATGTCTGTGAAGTTCCTCCTAATCTGTGTGATCCAACACGATTCCAGAATCTGTTAGGATTTTAAAGCTTGTGTGTGAGCCTCAGTTTTGTTGCACCTGTTCAAGTGGGAGATATTACACCACCATCATTCTTAGCAGTTCTCAGAGGTTGGTGTGCTAATGTGATTTACAGCGTCCACCCAGAATCCGTCTGGAAGAGGCCTCATTAACCAGAGTAATTGCAAACACCTGCTTAAGTGTGTGAGGCCTTAAAAATGTTTGAAAAAGCGTCAGTTAACATTTTTGTGTCCCTAACGTAAAACACCTTCACAACATGCCTAATTTAAATATTAAGGCACTTTAGGTAACTGCAATACAATCACTGAACTCACACTGCTCTAAAAGAGTAATCAGAAACTGAACATTAGGACCTTCCTTTAAGTAGGACTCTGGTGGAGTGAATTTCCTTCATAAGGAAATTGTAGTTTATTTTATAGTCAGCATAAACGGACTTTTGGCCATTTGATGTAATAAAACCACATTGTAACACAATGCTGACAGGTGGGTTTATCAACATGTAACATGTAACATGTGGGTTCAGGCCCTCTGTTCTCATTTTTTAAAATGCAGGCAAGTCTGAAAGACCTATGGAAGTCAGTGAGACTGTAGACAAATGCTCTCAGCTGATGTCGTCCGTCTCACTCCTTTTCAGGTGTTCGAAGTTTGCCTTCTAACATGTGGTTAGTGTTGCAAAAGAGTGTGATTTAACCCACACTATGATCTTTTCCTAACCATTACTGAGTGTTTTTGGTGCTCAGACTGAACCAAAGAGCAAGTCAAAATGAGATTTAAGTCACAAAATAAAATGAAACTACGTGAAAAAATGCTGGGATGCAAACCTCGTGAGTGAAAGTCTTGAACCGACCTCCTTATGAGGCTCTTTTGAACTGGAAAAAATGTAAACTGGACACATCGTGGGTATTTCAGAGAAGCCAGCAGCTTTAACATAACGGTGGTATATGATGCCTTAGGGATGAGAATTATTCTGTTCACAAATCCAGCAGTTACAGAGCAACTTGATGATTCATTTGGTGTCACTTTTAGCTCTGTTTTGGGTCACTACCAACTGCTGTGGGAGATGTTTGATTGTTTAGCGGCTAAATGAAGTGAATTTAATGTAAGAAAGTGAAAAGCATGTAAAAGGATGCTCCACTGGCTTTAATATCTGGTCAGTCTACTTTGGCTCACATGCACATACACTAGAACATATCGATTTGTAGCTTGCATTTTGCCGGTGTTTATGTTTAAATCACACCACTTTAATGATTTTCTATGTGAGTGTATGTATATTTACCAAAGAGGGATGTATATCAAATCTGAAAATAACAGAAGTAATATTTTTATGATAATGATATCAACACGATTTGCTTATTTTGGTATTAAACAGCTTGTTATTAAAGTCAGAGCAAGTGAGAAATTTAAACATTACAGGTAAGACCCTACAATATTATTTAAAATACAAATTCATCTGACTGGGTTTACAGTTTTAGTGCAGGTTGCTGTTTTAGGTTTACAGTGTCATAGAGTCAAAGCGGTTTTTGTCAAAGTTTCAGTTTTGTTCAGATAAACATGTAAGTGATTATATGACATCACAATTAATAGTCATTAGCTTTTCTCTCTTTTACACACACACACACCCCTCTGGTCTGACAGAACTATTTGTGATAAAGCTCCTCCTGAATCACTGCACCAGTTAACCGATATGCTTCTAAAATTATGAATATTCACAGTTATGCTAACAGTCCTTCTTCTCTCCTACAGCCCAAGTGTTGCTTCTGACTCATACTAATGCCTTTGTACAACTTCGTCACACACATACACATACATGCTAAGACACACACAGCTCTCACTTCCTTGTCTCCGAACCGGAGTGCCATCGCTACGGCGCTTTTTTCAGCTGGCATCAAAACGGACACCTGTCATCAGTCAGCA
Source organism: Dascyllus trimaculatus (assembly GCA_024666655.1). Lineage (NCBI taxonomy): Eukaryota > Metazoa > Chordata > Actinopteri > Pomacentridae > Dascyllus > Dascyllus trimaculatus. The sequence continues at coordinate 21,362,807 of CM045467.1, read as the reverse complement.
GGCCCCCGTGCCCACTGTTGCCCCCTGTGGATACTTATAGCCCACTGCAATTATGTTGTTCCATTAGTCATCCTACGCATGCAGTGATGGGCTGCTGGCTATACTTAGCCACCATCATGGTCACTGTTTTTACAGACTGATGCTTGTGGCTGGCGTCAAACACGATGAATAGGGATGAACATTAAGTAGCCTACACAGTTGTTGTTTTGACTTGGGCTTTTGGAAAAGTTTGGAGTCACTTTTGTGGGGAAACAACCTCTGCTTGTATTTTCGAGAACTTTCCCTCATGAAGTTAAAGTTTCCCAATAATAAAAATCATTTAAAAACTTGGAGGTGTGAAATAAATGCTGTCAGTATATCAGGAAATTTACAACTGCCATTCTCCTCGCTTCCCTCTCAAACAGACATCAATCTAAACATCTGCAAAATCATATCATCTGCAAAATCATATCCTCTGACTACCTGTTGCTTCCAGCTGAGCCACTCTGAAAGTGGTTTCTTTACTTTTTAGAGCTGCTTCTATTCTACTAAACTGTCCCAGCCACAAGCAAAGCACACCAATTGCTCTGCTGCTGGCTGCAAGAGTGAACACAAGAGTCTTCATGCACTCCCAGGATCTGATGAGCTGAGGACCCAGTGGATTACTTTATCTTTTTGGGCCAATGTTACCACACCGATAGGAAAACCCATGGTGTTAGCACATTGCACAGCTAATGTGACTAACATTACCATTGGCTTTGTATAACGTATAGCACTCACACAGCTCATTTAGAATGCATGTTAACCAGCAGTCACTTCAGAGTCATCTCCAAAGTGCTGCTTTGCATCTGTCAAATACAACAAACAAACAAGCTCACCAAACCTATGATCTAAAGAAAATATCTGTGCTGTGTGATATTTGCATATGAAATTATCACTCAGAGAGAAAGTTGAAAGTGGCAGAATGTCCTGGTCTCATGCACCCATTTAGATCAGCAATCAGTAATCAACAGATTTGCACTGTGCTGTCAATCACAGATACAAAGAGAGTCTTTTTCATCAGTGCAGCCACCCTAACCCTAACCCTGCTGTTTGGTTTGTTACAAATATGTATCAGTGACTCAGGGTCATTTCTATAATGTCTCAATCTGTACCAAAAATGTAATGTTTTGTTCTTGCCTCACTCAAGAAACCTACAAATATATTCCTTCCACTTGTTAGATGCATTAAAAGTCCCTCTCCAGTTGCTGATTCATCCTTTTAAACTGTCATTTCTGTTTATCAAAGTTACAAATGTAGATTTATTTTTCCATGAAAGCCTTAAAACGCCGTAGTTACAACTCTACGCCTTTGCCCCCTTTAAAACGCACAGATCTAGTCATAGTCTCCCTCCACACACACCTCCGCCACTCGCTGCAGCTCAAGCCCACCAACTTACCTATGACTCTGCTCAATCACTGTGAAACTACACTACACTACATATGTGTTAGAACTGGAGACTGGAAACGATACAGAAAGTCCCACCACACAAGTAGACCAGAGAGATGTCTGACATTTGTTGCACATGAAACCATGGAAGTCTGAGTCTCTGTTTTAGAGACGTCATCGGTACACTGCAGTTTCAAGGTCTAAATGCTCAGCCGTGTGCTCCTTTTTTCCCTCATGGTGTGTCTTCCAGCACAAAAAAACCCACATGAAAATGAACACATTTCTTTCAAATTGCCAAGTAATCCTTCAATAAGAAAGTCTGCTAAGTCATCGATGTTAGTGGCAGCCAATACAGGAGGCAGGATCTCTTTGCTGGGCACATTTTACTGTGGTTGGTGTTTTTGCACGCCTGCTACTTAAAAGTGCTGATCAGCCTGTTTGGTTTCACCTCTTCTGGTTGGCGTTGCATAAGCTCAGAAGTGCCTTTCAAGTTTTGCTAACTGAAACCAGCACCACGCTTGTGCTCCAACTTTGCCCATAAATTCATAGATTATTTCAGTTGCCTGTCGGTACTAAAAGTTACAGACTTTTATGTTGACAGTGTGCATGGACGCTTTATTTTGTAAGTAAAGTTTGGTGTCCACTTTCAGCTGTGCCTGTAGAGCTCTTTCCCATAATGTGACGTGATATGTATGTGAGTGTACACCGATCAGCCACGACATTATGACCACTGATAGGTGAAGTGAATAACATTGATCATATTGGTACTATGTGGTGTTCTGATGGAAAACCTTGGATTTTAACATCCGTGTTGATGAAACTTATTAGACACTCAAATAAACATTGTCCCACAGCAAGCACACTCCCTCATGCAAATGGCAATCCCAAATGGATGGCAGTATGCACAAGTGGGCTAATCCACATTTGGTCACATCCCCTTTATACAAGTCTGCAAGTATCTGACTTCATCTTTCATCCCATCTACTCGCAAACTCCTAACACACCATGCTAAGCGACAAGCTCTCTGAACCTGACCGATTTAATGGTAACACAGAGATCCATTTTACGCCATTAGTACAAAACAGAAAAATGTAGGTTGGCCCACTTGTGCATACTGCCATCCAAATGTCACTGGCCTACCCTCGCAGGAAAATGCACCCCATCACATGGAAACAACATCAACCAATCAGGAACATGTTGAGGAACAAGGTGGTTGTGTGACCTCCAGACTTCCTACAGCCCATTCTGATCAAGCATCAACAGGATGCAGTGGAACAAGTTTGATTGACAGAGGCCCCACTGCACAAGCCAGAGTACCCAAAGGATCCAGTGCCAACGTCCTGGTTCCAGACCCCATAGGACACCCTGAGAGGTCCTCTTGTCCATGCCCAATGATTCAGAGCATTTTTGAGCACATAAGGGGACCAACATAATATTACAGAGGTGGTCATAACGTTATGTCTGATTGGTGCATTTTAGTCCTGAAATGTTATAGTTTTTGACACTGTTTGACTGAAAATGAGTCAATTTCTTTAGTGTAATTTTATCAATTGGTTGCAGCCAAGATACATTTGCAGGTTATAAAGTGACCAGCAAGTTAAAGCTGTTGAAAAACTGTTCAGTTTTCCATTGTAAATACCACAATAACATATAGACATTACCATCTAGATAATAAATTTAGACTAAGCTTAAGTATCAGGCAGTAGTCCAAGAAAATGTGAAAAAAGGTTACAAAAATATTGAGAGCTTACATGGTATGCAGTGTATTTTTTTTAAAAAAATCCTAAAATCTATAAAATGTGACATGAAATGACTTTCCAGTGGCTGTGCATTTGCGAGCTGCCTGCTTATCAAAATCTCCAGATGGAAATACCTTATGTAGGATGTGACAACGAACAAAGTGCACAACATCGCTGTCTGTTTTCAGTATCACTATCATTGCATGTTTGCTGGCTGGAGGTTACATTCGCGAAGACTCCGCGCCGGATGATGAGGCAGAGGCTGGGAGATGGTGTGTGGCTGCATCAGCTCAGTGTCGAGGGGGTGGGAGAAGTTGTCGAGAATTCAGTCGCCTCCTCGTCCTTCCTCTGCTGCCGTCTCAGGAGTCTCCCGTAACCGTCTTTGGACTTATTTTGTTTTGCTTCGTGTCGTTCCTGTTTTCCTGTGGATTGCTGTCAAAATGTACTGTGGATGATTTATAATTTTGTTTGCTTCCGAGTTTACTTTATGAGATGGCACCATGATAAACATAGACCAAAGATCAGCAGTTATCAGCGCAGCTCAAAGTTGGATCCTATCTCTGTTATTATGGCTGCATCCACCTACATGTGAAGCTCAGCTGAATAGAAGTTCATGTGTGTTGGCTGCTGGAACACATTCTGGGAGATGTAGGAAAACAATATGAGAATATTAAAGAAGCTACAGACAGATTTAAAGATTTTAACTGCACATTTTTATAATTCAGTGTCAGGTCGTGGATAATTTGCTTTACTCTTGACCATTTTCCAAAGAATTACATGCACTTTAAATAATCTACAAAGACTTGGAACATAGAGAAGATAAAGACAGGTTGAGATTACAGTTTCCAAATAGCTAAACTAATATTTATTACAAATTTACTTTGAAAAATAGGCTGGTTACTCCACCTGAGCTGCCAAAAATATGCATGGATGTTATACCCCTGAAAAAAGCTAATGTCAACGACACCTGATTAAAGAAAAAGTAGCCCCTGCTTGTTTCTGCACTACCAGCAGGCTCAGCGTTTTCTTTGACTGATTACCTGCTGTGGCTCAGGGAGGTTTCATGTGTCTGCAAGTAGATTTTATTTCCTGCTTTCTGAAACAGATGGATGACATCTGGGTGGAAAGCAAATTAAACACTTATGGTTTGCTTTGGAAAAATGGAACCGCAGCTTTGAAAAATGTGCACAATGTTAAGCCGATCATCTAAAACATGTTAAAGCCCCGCTCAAATGGAAATCAGGTTCCTCGAATGTCCACTTGAGGGGGACTCTAAAAGTGAGTCAGTGCCCATAGAGCCCCATGGTAAAGTGTCAGACTTTACAACAGAAATGAACATTATTAAAGCAGAGTTAAAAAAAAAGTTTTGGTCTCTGTAGGTAATTTATCCATTTGTGACAGCTGTATGGTGGGTGAATTTTTATATAACAACCATTTTGATTGTAAGGACTAAAGTTATGCACAACTTAATAGGGGTGGGACAAAATGTAGATACAGCAATACATATATTGTCGTCCCTCCTCCTGCGATATGAGTATCGATACGCTAGTGCCAAATATCGATACTTTAATCAATAGAATAAGGCGCTCTAAACCCTGCCAGCTGCCATTTCCCCAGCGTCACTACTTAATGACTCCACACGGTGGTGTTTATCACATGAATGCAGGAGACTGGAGTGGAAAGGAATTGGCCGAAGAACAGTTTGTACAGGTATAATAGCAGACAGCAACGCTACGGTAAGAGACGTAAGAGACGCCCTTATCCACGTTTAAGTCCAAAGTGTGGACCCATTTGGGCTTTCGCAACATTGAGGGAACAAGCAAGCTGGACAACGACTATGCCATATGCAAGAACTGCCTTGCAAAAATAAAGTGCACAGGCAACACCACAAATGTACAAACCCACCTGCAACGCCACCATCCTGAGCTCCTCACGGAGAAAGCGGCTGATGCAGCTAACGTTTCAAGTCAGCCTGCAGCCGTTAACACAATGTTAAAGGCAAAGCTTCCTTTTTTGTCCCCGAGGGCTGCCAGCATTACAGAGTCCATCACTGGGTTAATTTGTAAGGACAGTGTGGTGGAAAATGAAGGGTTTGGAAAAATGCTACACACACTGGAACCAAGGTATGAATATATCAAAGTTATAGATATCGTGATGTATCCTTATGTGATTGTCTTGCAATATATCGAATATCGCAGTATCGCTGTATCGTGATAGTATCGGTATCATGAGCCATGTATCGCTTATCGTAACGTATCATGAGGTACCCTGTGATTCCCAACCCTACAATTAAAGGTAAATCCAAAGAAACAACCCTGTCCACTGGTGTTGTCAGACTTTCCAAATCATTATTCTTCAGAATTTGTTTCTGGTTATAACATGTACAACTGAATTACTCCAGTATAACAACTGGAAGGTGAGTGGAAGGTGAGCTGGTGTGTTTGAGCTGCAGAAGGGTGGGTGGAGTTAAAGGCAGGGGCTAATATTTACATTTATAGATCTAGACAGAATGAAGCTGCTTTCACCCTGTCTGTTCAAGGCAGGAATGCTGTGCCTTTTATTCTGCCTTGCTGTTCTGTATGTGAGCTACAGAGATGAAACTTGGAGCTTTGAGCCGACAGCAGCAGAGAGCTGAATGTATGTCTGCTTGAAAGGGAGACCCAGCACTCTAATTTAGTCAAACAAGAACTTCTAAATATGTAATTTTGTTGATCAGAGATGAGATTTTGGCTGTGTTTTAAAGAGCATTGTTGTAGAATTAGACTGGGTTGTCTATTCTGTGCATCGCAGCAAAAAAATCCGATAACGTGTTCACCACCGCCGAGAGCATATTGAAAAGTTGTTGTGTGCACTCACAGTCAGTTATGCCTCATCCACCCCCTTATAAAGAAAAAAAAATCCATCTAATACCAAGAGTGACTTTGCCAGATTGGCCAGAAGAACTTTTTACTAAAGTTTAGTTCAGCATGATGGAAAAAATTAAAACCACTCATCTAAATTTAAAACATTTAAGGCCCTGCATACACTTGGCAAGTAAGTAAGTGAAGCTGAGCTAGAACTGAACTTTATTCGTCATCCCACTCAGGATGGTTCCAGCTTATTCTGTGCTTTACTGGAAATCTTTTGTAAGCTACTTCCACTTGCAGACATCCCATATATCCATTAGCTTTACTCACTTCATCCATCCACATTGAAAACATGCAGATTCCATGTCAAATGCCCCCAACCAGCCAGCAGTTTTGAACCCTTCTTGCTGTGAGCATTGATGCAGAGCTTTCGGGCGTCATGTGGAGCCTTCAAACATGGTTGATCCCTTGGGGGCGCCACTGGGCTTCCCTGCAGCCTGAGGGGATGCTGCTCCGGAGGCGGACTAACTGCAAATCTGGACACCATGATGTTGTCCATCTGCACGAGGATGAGCCTCTCGCTGAGCAGCTGATCACTGTCAGTGATCTTTTTCGTCCTACACTGTTCTCCTAAAAATGTCAAACTCAGCCTCTTTGTTATCCTTTCTTTTCGTTTCCATCCTGGATAACTTCATCCTTACTTCCAGCGCTTAAAACTGTATTTTTATCTTGAGATGTGCACATATTAGCTGATACATGGTGTCTGATGAGTGACAGCTGTATGATATTATCTGAGCCTGTCAGATGTACATAATCAATGATGTACCAATGCCATTAAAATCTAAATAAAGCTGGATGCGGTTCAACATTCGTACCTACACCTGCTGTGTTTTCTCCGATCTGTTAAAAAATTCTTTTGTAAGTGTTTGAGTCACCCCATCGGTCCGTCATCACTCGCTCATCCAGCAAGTCAGTCAGTCCTTCTGTCCAGTGTTGCAGTCATGCTCGCATTTTCTTTCCAAATTTCTCAGCTCGTCTCCAAAAGGTGTAAAGCAGTCAGGTCATCTCGAGCAGTCAGTCAACATTTGCACAATGAGATGTGATGTTTTCGTTCCAGAATGCCCATTAACATCCAGCTGATATCTGGCTCTGTGACACTCTCTCCAGTTTTGACTGTGCAAGCTCATTCTCTGCTCTGCTGAGCCTGTCTTCCAGACACAATTTAGGGTTCTCCGAAACTCCTCTACAGCTCCCCGCAGACTCCCACCACTGCGCTCAGCACTCCTTTTCCTCCCACTCCTCCCCTCCCTCCCCCTTCAGACTAGTCTTGCCCTAACTGTCTCCTCATCTACTTCTAGTCAAATGCGTTCAGCAGCATCAGACTTTCTGGTCTTCCCCGCTGGGTTCCTGCTACTGCTGCCGCTGCTGCTGCCCTCAGGTGCAAGAAACACCTTGTCAGATATACAGTGTGCATCTCCTTCTGCTTATTACACTCCAGGCCCACTGAAGTTGAGATTTCCTTATCCATCTTTAATTTTCAGTCCCGGCTTTTCTCCTCGCTTTTCATCATTTTTTATCTTTTATCTCTCTCCTCTGTTTCTCCCTCTCTGTGTGTGTCTCTCTCTTTCTCTGAGGGAATTACATAAGTCTTACTGTGTGTGTGGGCAGCGTTGCATTTTATGTAAGGCGGACCTGGAAATGGCTAGCGAAACACTTGGGTCTTGCTCTGTATTTTTTTCTCTCTCTCTCTCTCTCTCTCACTCTCTCCTCCCTGCTTGTCTTATAGCCTTGTGTGGTTGTGTGAGTGTGGTTGGGTCATCGGACTGAGAATCTGCGTGGTATTTGGCTCCACATATACAATGAGGTGACTCTGCAAGCCCACTCAGAGTCACACACATACACTCACAGCTTCTTTCTTTTTTTTTTAAAAGCACACCTTGAAATGAGAGGTGTTTGACTTGTAATTTAAAGATGACGACGCTTGTTGACTTGTGATGCACATGTGAAGTGTGTCTGTTTTGAAGGAAAATGCATCTCTGACGGATGAAACGCTCTTCCTCTGCTTTTTTATTTTATTTTTTGACTGTTGCTAGGTTCCTGCTCGAGTCAGAACACCTATGCAGCTTTTAAAGATGGTGGGAGAATAGGCAATTTAGTCTTTTCTGAAACAATGGGATTTCAAAGTAAACAAAAGCAAGCTTTTCATTTCAAGCTGGACAACCTTGGATTCAGATTATTTGAATTTATTGCAGCAGACAGTTTGACGTGCAGGAAAAGCAGAGGTGTGTTCATGACGTCCAGTAACTGTCATGGTTTAAAGGACCCCTTGATAGGAGTTAGCATCCAAAAAAGGACACATTTCAAAAGAATGCTTTCATTAATTAACAACAAAAGTTCAAAGTTCAAAGACAATCAGACACCGTTCCAACCATAAGGAACTAGCAATCTGGCAGCATAATGCCCATGATCCAGTGGGAAACATCTGGAAAACCAAATTCTCTGGGTTTTGGGAAGAGTAGGGTTGCTAAGGTTGTTGCAAAATGTTGCCTAGTGTAAAAGAAAATTACACTGCTTATTTAGAGCCTAAAAAAAAAAAGTATAATTTTTTGCATCTTCATATGTAACCTGTGAGTCTAGATCTTTTTGAGAATGTGGGCCTTAAAGCATTCTTATTCTAGGATTTTACCCATGCTGTGTTAATAATAGTAATTAAATAATAAATGATTCTCAGTGGTACTGAAAATAGTCATTCAGTACAATATTCTGGTGTTTTATACCTTCCTATGTAATGTGGACTATGTTCATTGGTGGCAGAGTCAGAGCCACTTCCTGTTCAAGATGGCTTCTCTCTTTGTATTAAACTAACTGAGGCCTCCCTTGATGGAACCGAGTTAATGGGATTAGTTTCAGCTGTGCTTTTCACGCTATGGCAAGGCAAAATGTAACTATAGCCAGCTAGCATGAGCTAATGCTAACAGGAAACTTTAATGAGTGGACTGAAAACTCCAGATTTGTTTGATGTTTCCAGCTGACTCACTCGAAGCTGCAGCTAGATTCTTCCTGGTACCTTCAAACGGGGTTGTGTTTCCCCATGTTCACAGGAGGAGTCAACATGAAAGCCCCACTCTCGTGGTATTTACAGCCTCGTAAGTGGAAACTTTCTTAAAGCTCAGAGTTCACGAGTTGTGACGTGTTTTTAGAAGTAGGGAAGGCCTTAATTCTTCAATGAATTCTAAGTTAGTATATAGTAGTTTTAGTTGCACAGAGTTTTTCTTTGTAATGCTACAATGTTTCAGGAAAATGTTGATATTCCCAGTGACCTTTTGCATCATCTGTGTTATGCTACCAGCTAATTAGCTTGCTAACTGGTTAGCCTTGGTTGCTTGTAGAAGGCCTGAAAATAGCTCCTTTGTGTGTATTTCAGGATAATTATTGGAATATTGTATTATAAAAAAATGGTGAATAGGGTGAATGCTTATTACAGAATTAGATTATTGCTTTATTATGCTTTATTTGTAAGGATAAGAATGAGTTTAGCCAATGCTACGTAGCATAAGTTTAGCTGGAGTTTTAACTTCCCCAAACCAAACAGAGAGCAAAGCAAGCTTCTTATTGTTCTTTTCAGGCTCCCACATAGTTGACGTGTCAGTCCTGAACAGATATACAGGGTTTTTTTTCTTCTGTGAACTTACAAAATAATAGAAAAAATATGCCTCTTTGACAGAGGTGGAGTGCAAGTATGTTTACTGAAGTGTCCTGAAGTACAAATAAGTACTTTACTTCATTATTTCCATGGCGTGTTACTTTCTACTTCTACTTCACTGTTTTTTGAAGGAAAATATTGTACTTTCAGCTCGTTACATTTCTTTCAATTAGTTAGTGTGTATATATATGTGTATATATATAAAATTCAGAAATGGTATATTCTCAATAGTGAGTACTTTTACTTAAGTAACAGAGTATTTTTACACTCTGATATTACTTCTCTCACCTAAGTAAAGAATCTAAATAGGATCTAAATATTTCCTCCACTGCAGGTAGTAAAGTCAGTTTCCAGCTCTAACGTTTGCTGTAAACAACAACACAAAAGAAAAGCCTTCCAGTTTAATTCATTCCTTAGGTATTTGCCCTTGCATTTTTGGATTTGGAAAAGCTAAAGAAAAGAAGACACCATCCTTCAGATTCTCTCCTCTCACATGTGGAGAAAGCAAAGCCTGCCAGGCATGCCTTGTGCTGCTGATAAAACGTTCTTCGGGGGACGAGGTTTCGCGAACTATTGATTCTTCTCATTGAAAACTTCTTGCAGATTTTTTTTTTGGCTTGAGTCTTGCAGCTGTCAGCACAAACCTGTGATTATTACATAATACCGACCCCCTCATCTGATTGATATCTACTGTACTTGAACCTCTCCAGTGCTGTTTACCGCTTACTGTTAATGGTCACTACAGAGTACAGATTGGCGCACGGATAAAACAGTTTTCCCCAAGAGCAGGGGAGGGGTTATGTAACAGGTGACAGGAGGTGATGAAAATGTGAAAAATTCAAATGTGTTATTGAATGGAAACAATATTCATCATGCTTTTTCTAATACCACTGAGACAGGTTGCTGCATCTGAGCTCAGCTTATAAAGTAGGAAGCAAAAACCCCTGATTATTAATGTCATCATTTAATTATTTTCTGAGAAAAAAGTCACATGGAAAAAAAAGGCTTTCTAGAAATAAAACACCTCTGCAACCCGGAAAACCTGTCACCCTTTGGCAAAATGTGTGTGCAACTGTGTGTGCATGTTTGTGTGTGTGTGCCTACTGTATAAATCCCTTTGTGTGTGTGTGTTCGCGTGCCCGTGCAGCAACGCGCATCTCCAACTTGTGAGAGATAGGGTGTTTCACTGAGTGGGAATGCCTGGTAGGATGTGTAGGCCCAGGTTACCATGGCAACCATCTGCTGCTACGCTCGCAAGCGTTCGCCGGCAGCCCACACAGTGTGACATCCAGCAGCAAGCCAATCTGAGAGAGGGAGAGAGAAAGTAAATCTGTGATTGAATGCTAACATTAAAGAGCCATAAATAAGCAAAAAACGCACAGCACAAACTGAATTATTGTCATTTTACGTATAATAAAGGTGCACTTGTGCAGAAAGTGTCATAAAATAATGAAATATGTTGTTATGGTGACGACAAAAGGAGGGGAGGTGTACCGCATCCGAAGCACAGAACAGCACTTTGGCAGATCATGGAGTGAACAGAAGGATGTAAAGCTGCTTTAAATATTTGGGAACTTTGAACTGAAGTTTGGTGAAAATTAAGTTAGTTAAAGACACTTTTAGACAGCAAGTGAACATTGCTTCAATTTGGAATGGTTTAGAGGTATAGAAGCTGTCTGCAAATCACAGTATTGTTGCTTTAAATCTAGCCAGACACCGTTATAACATCTCATTTCATCTCCAGTGTCTTTAGGCGGCTTTCCACTGTGGGAACTCGGTACAGATGCAAGTTGTTGCGAACATTTAAAACAACCTTCAGACTTTCTGTTTCTATTGCTGTGTAGGATCCAAAAGCTTCGATTGTGCACCAAAACAAACCAGGAATAGTTACTGGGCATAACTCCAGTTCTGTGAGCACCAAGGAAACTGAATAATAGAGCTTTATGGTGGATTCTATGTTGCTGAGGGCAGAAATATGGTGCCCGATGGCTTCAGCCATGGCTCTGGGGGTAGAGGGGGTTATCCACTAATTGTAAGGCTAGCTTTTAAAACATAAGACCACATAAGCTGGTCATGAGGAAATGTATGTTTTTCATTTGCTAGCACAAACATTTATGAAGTCAAAAATATAAATGACCCCTTCCAGCTGGCAACACACACAAATAAATAGCAACAAGAGCAACAATAGCCAACAATGCTTAGAGAGAAAGTGCTTATTTTGGTCAATCAAAGAGTGAACAACGTCAGTCTGTCCAGCTTCAGTGTTTTCCATATGATTAATACCAGATTTTGTCAAATGGTACATCAAACATAAAGTCTCTCATCCAGTCTGCATATGTTGGAGCAGGAGAGTCTTTCAAAATGAACTAAAATCTACCACATCTGCTCAAATGAATCCTTTTAGGGAGAGTTCGGAAGATTTCAACACACAGCGATGAATGAAATGATTTTCCAAAATTTATGAGGAAAATTATGAAGACCAGAGCTTGAGTAAAGCTTGAGGACAACTGTTTAGTCAGAGTGAAACATTACACAGTAAAATACTAACAGCAGTGAATAAGATGTGAAACATGGTCACATTTTTTATGGAGATGGACGTCCGTGGAGGGATCCGAAGCTGTTTCCAGTGACAGCGAAGAAATTTCACTGTTTGAGATCACTTTTAATAAACAAAAACAAGCCCATCTGATGTTTTTCTATGACTGCTTGTGTCTTGCAGATGCAGGAGGTGGGCAGTTCCCAGCGAGGCTCCCAGCGGTCCTTCAGCGTCCTGGATCGTCTGCTGCTCACACATCCTGTGTGGCTGCAGCTGTCGCTCAACCAAGACTCGGCCCTCTACATCCTGCTCAGAGAACCTGTTGGGGTGAGGACCAATCAGTCATATTAATCTTATCATCTCATCAGGTTAAAGAATACATACATGGTCTACTGATGATCTAAACGGTTTGACAAGGAACACATTAACTATCCAATTATTGTTGCAGTTTCCTACGAAAAACCTTACATGTGTATCAGGTTAGATCATTCCCAGTTATACTTGCTGAGTCTATGAGTATGCAAGAGTCTGCTAGGGTTAGCATGATGTAAACTTCTGTGTAAAGTCCCCAAAAGTCCACATGGCCTCCTCAGTGCGAAACCAAATGCAGCCCAAAATTAATGTATATACTGATGTTCTGCACAGTGACTCCACTATAAGGGCAATACTGTGCATTCTCGCCAGAAGTGTGCAAGAGTGGGATACATAGATGCGACACAGCGTCTAAGTGGATTTCAAGGGGACTAGAAATGTCACCAAAAAAACCTAAATGTCACTGCTGTTCACAGTTTTCTACACAGCCTCTAATGGATTTGTAAAGATGACAAAATGTGCTTCATACAGACCCTAGCACACCAGTGCGAACTTAGTTACAACACTGTCAGCAAGGGAAGAAGTCTGTGTGATACATCCAGAGGTGGAGCCCTGGGGCATTATTCTGGCTTAGGCTAAATATTGGGAAGTAGCCAACCTTCATTTGCCTAAGATTCAAAAATACACCTACCCCCTTTTAAAGTTCACTACGTAACATGTTGTACCACATTTTGAAGTCAGTCACAAATAAAAGCATAATGTCAACTAAGAACAAGGTTGGTTTTTGGTTTTATAGGGACTACTGCTGGACACACATCTTAGATTTCTCTGTATTTGCTCCCCCAAGGGGAAACTTTGGCTTGTTGCATTTCCATGTAGGGAATTGATAGGATATTGGCTCAAGGGCACACATCTCTAAAGTTCAACCACGAAGGGATTCGAACCCTCAATCTTCTGATCCGAAGTCAGATGCCTTATCCATTAGGCCACGTGGTCCTACTTTCCCATTTTGGACTATTCATTTCCTTTAGGCGATTAATAAAGTATATTCTATTCTCTGTTCTCTATTCTAGACCAACTGGCTGATGATCTGTATTGAAGACAAATTTGAGAAAGGCTTTTGATTTGCAACTCTCTCAAAGGAAAATTCCTAAAAAGCTATTCAATTAAGTCATATTTGTCATGCATTTATCACTTTTTGTGTTAATAATAACCCTCACACACTTAACTCCATACTTACTTTCCTAAAGGTTGATTTAGGAAGTTGACAGTTGTCATTAAACTATAAGGAGACTGTAAGGAACCTTTTATCTAGCCATTATGTTTGGCTTTACTTTATTATTCACTCCATCTGTGTATTCTCCTGATGAAAATGAAATTAGAAATGAGAAAAAACATTTTAAAGATGACAATAACATTGCTGTACTATGTTTCTGTCTTGGTTGTTGGTGCTTACAGACTTTTCTAGTGCGCAAATGCAGCTCCAGCCAGAGGAAGGTGCTGTGTTTGAGGGTGACAGCAGACAGAAGTGCCTCCTCTGTTAAGGAGTGCTTTATCTGTGAGGAGGACTCCAGTGAGTATAAAAAAACCCCGTTAGATTAGGATCCACCTGCAGCTACAGCAATACATTCAGCATTTCTCTGCTCAGTGTTTGTAGCACAGTGCAGTCCATGCACTTAGTGGGTGAGGTGATGTGGGACACAGAGGATGGGTCCTCAAAATGACTCCCAGCTGCAGTATTTCCTGTTAAATTTAAACAAGTGTCTCGCTGCCTCCACAGCTGTCACTCAAACCCTCTCTCTCTTTTGTAACTAGCGTTTGCCTTGGAGAGCTCAGCACTCAGCTTCCCTGACTTATGTCGGCTGGTGGCCTTCTACTGCATCAGCAGGTAATATATGACGTATATTAACAGGTATGGAAAAAAAAACATGTGGGCACTCCTGTCCTTGACAGTTTTGTTTGGGGATTTTCATAGTTAGGACTCTGTATTCCAAATGGAGTAAGTCTCAATGCTGCAGAATAGTGCGGGAACAACTTTGTGGCAAGAGTTTGGGAATGGTGCCTTTATTAGTACAATGCACTCCACAGGATTATGTGGAGCCCTGACTTTGACTGCATTCAGAACCTTTTGGAATAACCGTGACACTAAATGCAAGTCTGGCCTTATTGCCCAACACCAGTGGCTGTGTAGCTGGGTAACAAAATCTGGATGAAAGCCTCAACCAGAGGAATGAGGGCCTAAAGCAGCAGATTAATAGCTTGCAGTTCACATAGGTGTCCGTATACTTTGGGCCATGCAGTGAATTAACCAGAAGCCTCTGGTCACACACACTGATCAGGCACAACATTCTGACCACTGACAGGTGAAGTGAATAACATTGATCATAATGGTACTATGTGGTGTTCTGATGGAAAACCTTGGACTTTAACATCCATGTTGATGAGACTTCGACACCCAAATAAATATTGTCCCACAACAAACACACTCCCTCATGCAAATTGAAATCCCAAATGTCACTGGCCTACCCCTCAGGAAGATGCACTCAACCACATGGAAACAACATCAACCAATCAGGAACATGTTGAGGAACATGACAATGGTCCAACATGTTGATTTGACCTCCAAACTTCCTACAGCCCATTCTGATCAAGCATCAACAGGATGCAGTGGAACAAGTTAGATTGACAGAGGCCCCACTGCACAAGCCAGAGCACCCAAAGGATCTAGTGCCAACGTCCTGGTTCCAGACCCCATAGGACACCCTGAGAGGTCCTCTTGTCCATGCCCAATAGCATTTTTGAGCACATAAGAGGGATCAACACAATATTAGGCAGGTGGTCATAATGTTATGCCTGATCGGTGTATATACCCTCAGGTTTAACAGTATTTTTTTTTCTCTGCAGGGATGTGTTACCTTTTCCTCTGCAGCTACCAGAAGCCATTGCTAAAGCCTCAACACACAGGCAGCTGGAGGCTATCTCACACATGGGACAAGGTCAGTTGTTGTTGGCTTCACACATTTAAAAAAACTTCACTTGCATTGCGTCTTCGTAGTATTTTCAGTAAAAACATATATTAAAAGCAGTAAGATGATGATATGATTAAATTTATGATATAAACAAGGCCAAATAAAATCATTTAAATACAACTAACCTCTAATAACAAAAAGCAAAACAATAAAAGTGAGTTTTAGGAAGAGGTTTAAAAGAGGATACTGGGTTTGATTGCCAGAGATCCTCAGGCAGGGAGTTCCACAGTTGATGTCCCCAAACAGCAAAGGCCTGGTCACCTTTGATGACCAGGTGAGAATTAGGAACCCTTAGAAAAGCACCGTCAGAGGATGTATTCACTTGTCTTTTAGCGTTACCAGCAGGTCAAAATTAGATTTAGCCTAATATTTTGGTTTATGATCTGCAAAACTGATCATATTCCCATCACCTATCTGTTCTTCTTAGAAAATGTTAGCATGCTAATCTTAGATGGTGAATATTATGCCTGCTTATCATCACCATATTAGCAGGTTGATGTCAGCATGTAGCTCAGAGTTGTGTCTTGATGCTACTTTCACATTGCCCATGAACCAAACATGAATGTTTTCCCATTTCCCCACAATGTAGAGAATAAAAAAGTATCAACATCTTACAAAATATTTTCAAAAATGTATACATTCATATATTTGTACATGTACAGTGATTTATCTCCAGTAAATGAGCTTTAAGGACTTAAAACATATTTTCAGCATAAAATCTGTGACAGAAAACCAAAGTTGTAAATGTGAGAGAATAAGCTAATAAGTGACTAAAGTGGTGGCTGCCAGCTTGCATCTATTTTAACACAGTGACATGTACTGTTGTAGAGCAGTAGGAGAGAGCGAGGTGTGACTTTATGGTGGCTAAAAATGATAACCAGACTCTTTCTCATCATGGTTCTGCAAAACCAGTCTGCTCTCGTCAGCTTGAAGCAAAAAAACATACAATATGTGTTGTTTCATTTAAATATTGCTCTTTTTTCACTTTAGTTCTCAAGCAAGTGAATTACATTAAGAGCAATAACTCACGATTCTTTATGTAGAATTTGAATGCATTATTTGCGGAGTTGGACAGTAAGGAGCTTCATGTTGTGCTCTTGTGGTATGGATTGGGTGAGTTGAAGACCATCATTTTTGAAGCCTTAAGATGAAAACTTTGAACTCTGCCCTTCCATCTGAATTTTCGACTAGACTTCTGGAGTCCGCCGAGTGCTTCGGACATCCAGAATGGACCAGTGGAGCCAGTTGCATCGACCAGCAGCAGCCAGGCCCAGACCCAGTGTTCTCTGCTGACTCGAGGCAAACAAGGCAAACTGTGCTTCATCAACCCGCTTTTCCTACAGCTGGAGGTCAGCAAGGTCAGTGGCTAAGGTAGTGTGGTTATATGAGCTGTCTCTGAGACCGCTGAAGGACTACCAAGTTGATCATTTTTCTGATAAGTTTACACTTTTTTTGATATCTTTCTGAAAAATAAACTACTCAAAGTGTAGTGCTGAATCCACTTTTAATTTTTTACAGCAGCAGCAACTCACAAACCACAGTGCCTCCAATAAACGGCACCGGTTCAAGCGCAGCATGCGACTCCGGCTCTCTGAGTCCTCCATGAATCTGTCCCTGGAAGGGGTTGGCTCCTACTCACCTCCTCCATCCCTGGAACAGTCTGGTGGCTCAGAAAGACTGCAAACCAACCCTCAGAGGAGAGTTCATGCCGGGGCAGGCATCCTGAGGAGAACCCCTGCTGTGTCTCCTGGGTCAGCAGAGGAAGACGACCTAATGTCTGTCTATGTGCCGCAAGTAATCCATGTTATTATCTTCATTTGCATTTCAAACTATGTTTATACTCATGAGGATATGTGAGCACACTGTTTTTTTCTGAGACTAACATCTTTCTGTCTTGGATCATGGTGCATTTTATTGTAATGTTTATTGTAATGCTCATGTAAAATAATTTTGTCTTCTCCTGTTCAAGACCCCTGCCAAGGCAGAGGAGCCTTCAGTGTCCCAGCAGGAGTTGGGTATCGAGGTGGCAGTTCTGGCCGGGGACCGTCGCTCAGCTCCGTCTTTGGCTGAGCTCGACAGCAGCAGCTCCTTCAGCAGTATGGACGAGGACAATGACTCAGATTCAGATCCAGAAAGTATGGTCCAAACCCAAATGCACACCTACAAGCGTCCGCCGCTCGTGCGCGGCCGTGGCCGTGGCGGGCTGCACCGTATGAGTGAGGCGTTTGTGTGTTTCTTTGCTCCGGACAAGAGGCTGACTCGACTGGTGGAGGAGCTGTCCAGAGACAGGCGCTCGATCTTCGGTGGCACAGTTCAGGACTTCATCCTGGAGCAGAGAGAAGTGCTCAAATCCCTGACCTCTACTTCGTCATCCTCCTCTTCCTCACCACGTGTGACCTCTGTGCAGCTTCTGCAGGGCCTTCGCATCTTTCTGTCCCAAGCAAAGTGCTGCCTGCTGGACAGTGGAGAGCTGGAGCCTCCCATTGAAACCCTGGTACCACAGAATGAGAAAGGTAAACAAACAGGAACCTGGTAAATGTGTCAATACCAATTTATTGGACACGTCAATGTAAACCACATTATGACAAAAGCATAGTTTGATCTTTGCCTTTTAATTTAATTTAAGCAGACTGGCGGAGGCTAATCTAGTTTGAAAGCAGAAACTGTTTTATCTGAGTGAAGTGTAATCATGAAGCGCAACAGAAAGAACATGCGCATCCAACTTTGATACACAAATGAAGGCAAATGATCATTTCTGATTGCATATAAAAAGTGGATGCAGCCATTGTGATATCACCCACTGGTTTGTGGACTCGAGTTATCCATCTTAGTTTGAAACCAGACATGGTGAGTGAGTCGTGAATCCGACTGAGAACTTGACACTATATACGGCAGCAGCTTGTCAATCACAAGTAAGCCATGCTTTAAAACATAACATGATTTATCATCTATTTTCCTCTACTTGGAACCATAATTGACAAAATGAAAGTCATGTTTTTTGAGAGAGACTTAAAACTAGCAGCTGAGTCCGTGCAGTCATTAGGAAAATGTTTAATGAAGAAAAAGATCAAATAAGGATTAGAACGGTTCTCTCATAGACTTTTATTCAGCCTGACTACTTTTTGCAACCAGAGGAGTCGCCCCCTGCTGGCCACTGGAAAGAATACAGGTTTAAGGCACTTCTGCATTAGCTTTACTTTTTAGACTTTTATTTCTAGCAATGGTGGAAGAAACACTCAGCTCTTACACCACAATGAGTAAAAAGTGCAATATTTGCTTCTGAATTGTAATGAGTTAGAAGTACAAAGTAGCATAAAATAGAAACAGTTAAGTAAAGTACAAGTAACTCAACTTGCACTACAGTACAGTACTTGAGTAAATGTACTGAGTTACTGGGCATCACTGATAAACAGTCGATGCTTCATGTTGAACTGCAGTTTTCTGATTCCACATTTCCTAATCTGCTAAAACACAAAATGAAAAGAAGGCAACATTATTATACGTGGTCTTTTGTCAAACATTAGGTCACTTTTTAGTTATTAATGTTTGGCATATTAGTTATACGGCATTTAAATCTCCTCTGCATACATTTCTTAGCTTTCTTATTTATCAGTCTGATTAATCAAGATAGCCCCCGCTAACTGAACTGTTCAGTCACTCACACTCTCAGATGTCTCTTAAAAAGTCTCATGGTTTAAAGTAAAAATAATTTTACTACATTTAAGGTGAGACAGTACAAGGAAAAGCATTTCTTAATGCACTGGTCAATTTTGAGAATTGGGACATTTTCCTTTCATAGCATGTATACTTACAGACTTCTTGGGGAAAAAATCATCCAAAATACTCCATTTAAGTGTTAATTTAATGACACTTTGGCTATTAGTGCCTGTAGATTTCAATAACGATACATTTCTTTAAAGGCTGCTTTTTTAAAAATGTTTATTTTCTCATATTCTCCACTTCAGTAGAACCAAACTTTATAGCTTTTTTCATCTATATTCTGAAGGTTTTTCCAGAGGGCTTTGTTCACGTATCTTTCTTAGCCTGATTTAAATGACCTTATATTAATAAGAGCATAGCAAGGATGCTTTTTCTGGGTGTTTACAGTAGTTTCTGAATAATGGAACGATAAAAGCGGATATCCAAAATCCCCTAGGTACAAACCTTTAAATCTAATATGACAATGAAACGGCTTCATCCACTGTTCAGATTTCCAATCTTAAAATTTGCAATACAAAGGAAACACACAGCCGAGTAAATTTTATGGTGATATCTATTTGTTAAAAACTGAACGCTCTTCACCTGTAGTGTCTGCACTTAATTTCTTTAGGTTTCACCAACAAAGGAGCTCAAAGTAAGCTCGTCTCACTGAGAGAATTATTCGCTGAGCTGAGCTGACTGTGCTGGAACACAGTCTGAGCTCAATATCTTCAACCTTGTGCATTTCTCATATACATGCAGGATGAGTTTATCACATCAAAAGGAGGGGACGGTGAGTGCAGCGAGGGACTGGAGGAGAGAGAGAGATGTGAAAAAAAAGCTGTACTATTAGAAAACAGTGATTCAATAGACACAGTGCCAGAGGACGCAGGTCTATGGAAACAGACAGCCTTTTCTGATAAATGGTGGGCTGCCCAGGCTCTAGTGAAAGGCACTGTCAACACAAAGTAGTTTGCGTGGGGGGTAGAGCCTCATTCACTGGAGCTCATATTGTCTCCGGTATTTAGAAAACAGCATTAGGAAAGCCCTGCCCGACGCGCCCGCACTCACATCCATCTCATTCAAAGTGTGATTATTGTAAAGACATCGCAGGGTGTTACTTTGGAAGGATTGTAGTCAGATCTTTTGACACAGTCCTGTGCGTAGGTTTTTCTTTTTTGGCCTGCTTTGTGTGTGGCTGAGTGTGCGCTCGCAGGTGTGTTTGTGTGTAGATGAGTGATGACGGATGGTTGCCTGGCTGTGCAGAGGCTTCAGGGAAGAGTGGTCGGCCGCTGCCTTCCGTCCTCTCTTCCTTCCTTCCTGCGCTGCGATTCTGATTTATCTCGCATTGCGTCGGTGGGAGGCATTTGCATTTTTTTTTCTCCCCCTCGTTTATCATAAAAAGATATCACAGTCCCACGCTCACTTGAAGAGCAGCACGATTCAGGGGAGGGTGGGAGGGAGAGATAGAAATAGGCAGGTTACTTTGAAAATGTAATCAGTTACAGATCTCTGAGTAAAAAAAGTCTGCTTTCTGAGGACTAGCCAGCCAGGCTGTAATCACATTACATGTAATCTGTTACTCTCCAGAGCTGATAAGACAGAGAGGGATGCTGGGATTGAGCAGAGAGGGAGGTAGAGAAACAGAGGGTGGAGGGTGTGAATGATTGATCACAAGTGGGAGTGATATAGTAAGGTAAATGAGGGGAGATGCTGGGGATTATACAGCAGGGAAACATGAAGGATGGAGAGGAGAGAGAGCACGATATTGATGATGAGTGGAAAACAGAGTACACCGGAGAATTGTTACCCACTTAGTCAGGACTGCCCACTGACTGCAGGAGAATCACAGAGTGTGTTTCCACGTGTGAGAGCACGCATGCATGTGTACTGTACATGTACACGAGTTTGTGTATTACAGTTGTCAGGCCAAAAAAAAGCTCTGTTTCTCCAGAATGCTAGCTTCTGGGGGACTAAGAAAACAGAATTACTCACTGCATGTGCAAGGGGGTTTAATGGAGGAGTTTGCCATTTGGAGAAATATGCATATTTGCTTTCCTTCCAAAAGTGACTTGAAGAGGCTGATTCTACTCTTATGACTCTGTGCTGAGTACAGAATCAGGAGACAGTTAGCCTCGCTATGCATGAAGACTGGAAGCAGGGGGGAAATAGCTAGCCTGACTCTGTCTGAGGCTCAAAAAACACACATTTTCAAGCATTTCTTAAGCTGGCCCATTCTGCAATGGACTCTCTGTAAAAATAGGGGAATCCTTCATGATGTCATCCATAGATTTCTATAACAGCAGTTTTGAAGCTTAGTGCAGCAGGGTGACCATCTTGGCGGTGCTAATGCAAAAATGAGCATAAAGATGAAGCGTGAGTGAAGCTGAAGCAGGCCATGCAAACGTCTCTGTTCCATGGACTGTCCAGTGATGGTAGCCACCTGTCACTTTAATCATGCATTACTTTGAACCTTAACACATTTTAAACAGGTGAGTTATATAAAATTCATCTCCAGCCGTCATGAATGGACAAATTATCTGTTATAACTAAGACCATTTTTTGTACCAGGCCGTGAACATGTTTGTTTCTGCTGTAAAGTTGGGTGTTTTAGTTTGGTGGCCTGTGAGGATTGACTCTCTTATGAAGGAAGCCTCAAGTGGCCAGTGGAGGAACTGCAGTTCTGTAGCAGCATTGGCTGAATTTTACAGAATTTTTTTGCTGATTCTCCCTTTTTCAGGTTATAATTGGTGTTTTCATGGATTTCAACATATTAAACTTCATTTAAAGGGCCCAGATAGTTTTTTTTCCTGTTTTGTGCATGTAAAGGTCTGCAAACTTACAAAGCCTAACATCCAGGCTAAAGATGACTATTCTGTTGCACAGAAAAGACTGGCCTCTTTATCTTACCTTGTCAAATTACATGTGCAAGTGCAAATGATGATGTCTTGTATAAATTAAGGTTCTAATGGACCTTAGTCTTAATAGAAATTTGAAAGCAGACAGTGACAGTGAACAACATGTGGGTGAGCTCATTTAAAAATCTAAACCAATGAGTGTTACTGTTAGAATTTTATATATCTTGATAGGGAACTTGGAGGAAAAAAGTAATAAATGTATTTATATATATATATTGATGATAATATACCTATTAAGACTATAAAATAACATAACAAAGTGAAAAGATAGTTTTTCATTATAGTGTGATTTAAACTGTGACATTTCTATTTGAAAGAATTAGTTTCTAGTGAGTAGTTATGACTTGTAATACTCCAAAATGCTTGTATTTATATACAATACATGTACATAAAATGTTGGTGCTATATTTATATATTTTGTGTTGCTCCAGTAAAAAAGGAATAAAATCACACTTGACTCCAGAACAAAAACTGACGTGCAGTAGTGAACTTCAGTGGGTGCTGCTCAGTGGAGGAAAGAATTAAAACTGAATAAAAGACAGCATTCAGTCACAATTACTTAAGAGTTTTCTAAAGTGGAAGCGCGTTTCCAGTTTCATTGTTGGCACACTATTAACTTGTCTGCAGCGATGAGTATACCTTTCTGGGCCTCTTGCCAGTGCCTCTAGATACGTAGACATGTTTTACTACCTGCAAATGATCAAAATACAAAATAAATACACAGAATATCCCAGAATTAGTTCATCTCTTGTGCATCAGTGTCAGAGTAGGTGTCAATTTCCCCGAACACTGACGCCATCCCTCTGTCTAGACCTGGCGCTGGAGCGGGCCATGTTCTCCTGTGTGCTCCGGCCTCTGAAGTCCCAACTTGAGAAAGCCCTGATCGCTTTGCACAGTCAGGACGGCTCCAGCCAAGGCCTCACCCAGAACATGCTCCGTCTGAAAGGGGACGCCGCCATGGAGCGTCTCGGCGTGAGGACGGGCGTCCCAGACAGCCGAGAGGTGGAGCGGGTGAAGCAGAAGCTGATCCTGATGCAGCGGACGCACTCGCCCATCGACAAGGTGCTGCTGCTGCTGCAAGTGTGCAAGTGTGTCCACAAGGCCATGGGGTCCTTACATGGTGAGATGCTGCACAGTCAGAATGAAGCCTTTAGAGCCGCATTTGAATTCTTTTTTGTTCTGGTGTGTATTTGGTTATCAAGGCAAGTTTGACCCTGAAGAAGAAGAAGATGATCAGCTGAACTGGAAATTTGCTCTAACATTCATAGAAATATTACTTTTGCTGCTTGAAATCTTTCCTGTAAAAAGAATCAAGGTCAACAATCTTTGCAAAGACGAGCGTTTTGTCAGTTTCGAAAGCTTCCAGTGCCATGAAACTGTGATGATAGTCTCTTCTTTAACTGTCCTTTTCTTGTGTTCTTCACAGGACAGGAAGTGAGCTGGGACGACTTCTTGCCGTCGTTGTCTTACGTGCTCGTGGAGTGTAACAGGCCTCACATCCTGATAGAGGTGGAGTACATGATGGAGCTGCTGGAGCCCTCCTGGCTCGGAGGAGAGGGTAAATGCTACTTGTTGAACCAAGAGCTGTGCTGTGGGTTTGTTTTGCCCAAATTTCCCAGAAGTGTGTTAATATGTTAAACTAGTAAACACATTGTTTTGCGTAACTGTGGAAAAGACGGGATGAGAAATCTGTTACAGTGCTGATAAATCCAGTAGTGTATTCGTAAAAGATGGGACAAGGTGAATCCCTTGACGATCAGCAGCTAAATGCACAGGTGTGGGCTCACCTGACCTGTCACATGACTTGCACAGCTTCAGTGCAGTGCAGCTTTAATAGCTAAGTTACCAACTGTTCTGCTGGTTACAAATCACTGACGCAATGCTTTATCAAACACTTGTCAAATTAGATTTTTACTTTTCATCCATTTACAGTGAATAATTTTATATCTTTTTTTGTTTCTACTTTCATGTCCATGTGCTAACTGATAAATCATATTTTCATTATGAGTGCAGCATGAACATGTGCGTTAAACACACAGCAAAAGACTGCCTGAGATACAGTGAATAAGACGTGCCATGCATTCACATCATTTGACTGTAAAGAAATAAGGAACTATTCAAACTTAAAAAGCTGGAATCAGTCTGTTTTTTTCTTTAAAAAATGACTCAAATGCTTAATCAGTGTAAAAAAAAAAAAGGTGTCATATCTTCCAGAGGAAACACAACCAGCCTCCTCTGCCTCCTCCATAAAAAACTACACAAACAGTTTAAAACAGGCTAAACTGCAAACAAAATTTTTTGCAGGTAGAAAGGGCGATTTAACTTTACTTTTAAATATATATTTTTATCAGTGTTGTGTGTATTTGGTTTGGTATTAATGTGTAGTTTGGTCAGTAAAAGCCTGTTTGGAATGAACTGTTTTTTTTCTTTAACCGTGGGCATAGGCTAGTAAATGTTTGTGGTTTACATTATGATTTTTCCTACTAAAACACATTTTCTGCCTCCAGGTGGTTACTACCTGACCAGTGTGTATGCCAGCCTGTGTCTGATCCAGAGCCTGGACAAGGACCAGCCGATCTCTGGCTGCCTGACGCCGGAGGCCCAGGAGGCGCTGAAGGAGTGGAGCTGCAGACGGAGCCGAGAGGCCCAGAGACAAAAAGAGAATCAGCAGAGCCAAGTAGGCACCAGCTGCTTTGATTGTAGCAGTACACCACAGAAACACTGCTAGCATTATGTGTGGGTTTGCTATGGAGTAATTTAGTCTATAGCGTATCGCAGAACTTGCCCTGTGTGAAATGCTGATTGATGTGTGGACAGTTGCTTATTATGCAGCGAGACAAGTCTATGTGAATGACGTATTTCATTTAAAGAAAGTAAATTAGTGTTGCAGATGGCTGAGGGTGGATAAAAGGCAGAAAAATCCTAAAACAAATAGTGTGGTGTAATATCTGCACTGGAGAATGGAGGTTTTTTTATTCTCCTTTACTGTTCATAAAGTGGATTCAGAACTTGATAGAATTGACATTTTTTTCTTTAAAGTACACTCAGAAACCCTTAAAACATATTTTTAGAAATCCTTTCTTAAAGATCAACAAGTGAAATATTCTGGCAGTTTCTCCCTTTCCTAATGACAGATCCTCCTCAGATTGAATTAGAAGCATCCAGAACTGCTTCAGGTCTCTGCCCAGCTGTTCTAAGGGATTTAAATCTAGCTTTGACTGGTCCATGAAAGCACAATCACAGACTTGTCCTGAAGGCACTCCAGTCTCTTCTTGGCTGGTTACTTTCAATCAGTGACAGTTAAACTGTTGTCCCAGTCTCAGGTAACTGCACTCTGTAGCAGGTTCTCTTTAAAGACCTTTATGTATCTGGCCACATTTATCTTCCCTCCAGTTCTTACCAATCTCCCTGTCCTTGCAGCTGAGAGGAGCTATGGGGTGATGATGCCACCGCCATGCTTCATTGTAGTTACGTTATTAGCAGGTGACAAGCAGCTCTTAAACTGGGGATGGGCCCCCCTGGAGAGAAAGAAGACACTGTAGAGAGGATGTGGATGACTGCAGGGGAGATAAGGAGTAAGATTAGGTGGAATGAATATGATTCATGTAGAGAAAATAAACTAAAAAGAGTCTGCTGATGCCACCATGCTGACATAGTAGCCTCAATGATGACTGATAGTGTGGCGGCTTGTTTTTTGGCATTTAAAGGGGAGCATTCCAGAAAAAGTCTAAGAACCACTGCCTTATCTGCAGGTTCTTCCATCTCTGCAGAGGACTTCAGAAGCTCTTCTGGAGTGAATGTTTGGTTCCTGGTGTCCTCCCTCACCAAGAACTTGTTCGGTTTTTCGGTTCTAAGAAGACTGTTAGTAGTTTCAGACATTTTTTTTTTCATTTTACAGTTGTTGAGGCCACTGTGCACTTTTCAACACTCAGAGTTTCAAAATAATTTTACACTTCATACTGAATGGGTGTGTGTACTTTGTGAATCCACTCTAGGATAATCTCAGACATGGTCAAGTAGTGCCCAATGTACAGACTCTAAGTTGTTGTGTGCTGGTTTTCTGCTGCTTTTCTATGCTATTGGGGAAAAGGACAAGTTCCAAAAGACAGAATAAACCGAATGAAATCCATCTACTTCATCTTGACAGAGAGACAGACAGCCATGCATGGTACATTCACACCTATGACCAATTTAGAACCCCCAGTCAGCCTACCATGCGTGTTTTTCACTGTAGGAAGAAAAACCCAGAGAAAACCCACACAGACACAAGGATGGCATGTAAACTCCAACAGAAAGGCTCAGCAGGTTAGAATCCCAGAAGCTTCTTGCTATTTGTACTCTAAATATGAAGCTACAGTCAGCATTTGGTCAGCTTGGCTTAGTTTGTAATTGTGAACTGTTAGAGAATAACAGGGCAGGTCAACAGAATGTCTTGCCTTCTAAAACATGACTTTTGCAGTGTAAATTTGGACAAGTCTGACCACAAACCTGTAGTTTTATCCAGCAGCTATTTAAAATTGTATCCGTAGTGTGGGGAATAAGTGATTCTAAGTCTTTACACAGCTTGCAAGGATTCTAAAAGTCTGCAGCTGACAACCTTCCTGAAATGATCTGTCCTGATATTGACGATTCAAGCTCCAGTTTATCTTTTACGTCAAGAATTTTGGAAGCACTAAGCCACTAGGAATCAACTACAAGCTCTTTCCACAATTCAAACTGTCACAAACCTG
This sequence comes from Dascyllus trimaculatus, assembly GCA_024666655.1. NCBI lineage: Eukaryota > Metazoa > Chordata > Actinopteri > Pomacentridae > Dascyllus > Dascyllus trimaculatus. The sequence goes on along the minus strand of CM045467.1, from coordinate 21,335,888 downwards.
TGTTATGTCTTTCGTATTGTGCAAAAGACAGATAAGCAAGGCGATAATCCAACCAAAGAGGTCAGACATTGCAGTGCATCACATTAATTATACTGATGGCTGAGCAACATCACAGTGTCCTACATCTGTGACACTGGCAGGTGGGGTAGAACAAGCAACAGTGACCCATATTTGATTCAAAGCTGATCTCAGGTGTTAACTGCCACAGTTGTCGCCCCTGCTGCTGCTGCTGCTCAGGAAGTTGAGGATAGTGCTTGATTGCTCTAGGGGTCAAAGAAAAAGGTAAAGGTTTTGAGGCAAACAGCGGGTCAGACACCTAAAGTGAGACAACACACCTGGATTTCCCTTCTTTGCATGCAAACATGTTTCAAATTCATTTGAGGGGATTAGTTTTTAGACATTTTTAGAGGTAATCCGCTGATCTGGGGCCGCCAGCTTACGACTGGGTATGCACTAATGCACACACACAAACACACACACAGACTTTTTATCTACACTCTCCTATTATCACCCTCCTGGCCCCAGATTGGTACAACGGTTCCACCAGATGCCATGGAAAAAAGGCATTGTCATCCACAACGTTTCTGTCTCGTCACGTGGTGCCTCTCCTGGCTTCAAATAGCCGATCTAACTCACCCGGCAGCCAGATTTTCCACTGACACAGGCGGGGATCAGTGAGCCAAGTGCTATGAAGAAGTGGGCGGTCAGATAACATGAAATTTATTGAGCTGCATCTACCCATCGAAGCAGGCAAACACAATATGCACACGGACAGCGAGGAGCTCAGTGACTCTGTAAGTTTGGATGATGGCAGACCTGTTGATTGTAATTGCTACTGTGTGTGTGTGTATGTGTGTTTTTTTTCTCTTTACTTTTTTATGTGGCCACTTGTGCTGTGTGTGTGTTTGGGGGGAGGTAGCTGTGTGTGCAGGTAGGACGGCTGGAGTGTGTGTGTGTTTGTGTGTGGCAGAGAAGAGGATTCTCTGTGGTTCCTCAAGGTTGGATGTTTGGTGAAAGGATTTTGTCCAGTATGTTTTCATTGTGTGTGTGCTTTACAGAGAGCTGTGAGGGCGTCTGTAGGTGGTTGAATCTGACATTATATAATGGCTTAAGTGTTTGAAAAGTGGCAATTGTTGAGACCGACTCGTTAGATTTGTGTTTGATCGCTTTTTGCTCTTTGGGAAATGTCAGAAAGTTTCTGTTTGGATTGAAGTGCAAGCGAGAGAAAACTTCAGCGGCAACACCAAAGTAGACTGAGCTTAATGGAGGATATCTGATGAGTTTGGACGCAGACTTGCTCTAATGGATTAATGCTGGGATTTTGTCAATGAAGCTGTAACATGCAACAGAGAAAAGAGCAATATCATGAAGACGATTTTCATGTAAAACTCTTGGACTCGCTGCCTGTGTGTGGGAAGAAGAAGCTTTGTTTTAGAGGCAATTTCTTTTATGAACATCAATTTGGCTCATTTATTGTAGCGGATTATCAGCCTGTGTGCTCTCACAGTTCTCACTCCTCCTCTGGCTCCATCTCTCTCTCCTCCCCCTCTTTTGCCCTCACTCCATAAGCCTCTTGACCTCTGTTTTGCATGAATACAGTATATATTCACTCTTTTTTTCTCTCTCTCCATCTCCTCCCCTCCCACCTCCCTCCCTCCCTCCTTGCAGAGGTGCGTTCGGATACTGTTCCAGGACGGGGAGCGGAGCGCTGTGCGGACGTTGCAGTGGAGAGCCGGGGAGACGAGCCAGGCCCTGGCACAGCTGTGTGCCTCCACCTTCGGAGTGTCCGACCCGCAGCAATACACCCTGTACTGGCGCAGCGGCGGCGAGATGAGGGCCCTGCCGCCTCAGGCCCAGCCCCAGGACCTGGCCAGCCACAGCGAGGGAGGCCCCTCGCTCTCCTACCTGAGGACCGACCACGACTTCAGCAAGATGCGGCGGCTCACCAGAGGTGGCGCCGTGGACCTGAGCGAGTCAGTGTGTGAGGAGTGAGTGGGAGGCAGGGAGGAAGGAGGGAGGAGGAGGAGGAGGAGATGGATGGTCGCTCTCGCTTTCTCTCTCTTTCTCTCTCTTGTTCTGTCTCTTTCTCTCCGGCGGTGTGTTGTGTCTCGTCGTGGGTCAGGACTTGTTGTGAAAAACTACAGCCCTTCTCCAGACTAGGAGCAGACCTTAATCGGTAAACTCTTCCTTAAACGGACCAACATGCAGAGCAGAGCAGAGCAGCACCAACATAGGGACTGTTGCCAAAAGTTGTACTATGTACCACTCAGTGTGGCTGCTAGTGTAAAGGAGTGTACTATTTGTGACATGGAAAATGTGTAATAAATGGAATTTGCTATTTGAAACATGAACCCAGAGTTATACCATGAAGGGATTACATCACTAAAACGTGAGGAGGCTCAAATCCAAAGACAAATTCTGTGAGACTACTGTTGCCTGGAAACAAAATCACTTCCTGAACGCACACGAGAAGGCAAATTGTCCACTGTGCTGATGTAACCCTTTCACAGTATAGTTCTGGGCAAAATCTAAAAGACACTTGGATGTTTTATTACTTCACTTCTATGTGTAAAAGTCTGCAGATCTTTGGATGGAACTATGCTGTTAAAGGAGGGGATGCGAGCCTTTCTGTGCCCCCTGGAATACAGTTTGTCAAAAAGGTGAGATGTGTTATAGCCAAGACCAAACCTCAATACCAAAGTGACATAAAAAAACAGACTAAGAGAGGCCATTTTGATAGACAACAGGTGTTTACTTAGAAAGAAATCAGGTTTTTCAAGCTTGAGGGAAGCTTTAAATCAGCTGTTTATTTTTAGAATCACCCACAGAGACAATTTTATTTTTACTTTTTGGAGAAAACAGCACAGCCTCTCCTCCTTGCTTTGCTATTTAATGGCTTTGGCAGGTGGAGTAATGGGCGAGTAGGAGGGAAGTGATAGAAAAGCATCGGCTCTCTGTTTTTAAAACCATGCGAGAAAGGAAAGAAAAAAAGCACTTCACGTTGACACGCCGAGACAACCTGCAACAGATTTACTTAATGACTTGCGAATGTATTAAAATCTTTTTTCCGTGTCAGAGTTTTAATCCTTTCAGAACTGCATTCATTCCACGTTTCGATTCACTGCTTTTGAGTTCTACTGTTTTCTCTTGGCCGAACTGTAAGATAACATTGTGTTCTGAGCGGACTGAGAGGACAGTCTGACCAGTAAACCAGGACCTCACGGTGACTGGTGGAATGTAAATGTACACGTCACCAGCTTCTGGTGCCTCCTGCTGCAAGTCATCACTATCAACTGACTGTTCAAACTCAGTGTCATTATCGATTATCATATTGTGTATTTAAAAACTAACCTTTAATTGTTCAATTTGTTGGGTAGATATCAAACCTAAGTATGGATTTTTGGACATATCTGGAGTTTTCGGCCGGCTGAGGAGGTTCATTTCGGGAACTACGACGTGTTTTGGACATTATTGCATGCTTTTTCATTTAACGTGAAGGTTCTGCGAATGTGGTGTGTGTGTGCGTGAAGCATGTGTTCATTGTGAGAGCTCACTATTTCTTTTCAGTGTAAAAACACATTACTGTATTTTTGTCAGGTAACTCAGTATCGCAATAAAAAATGCAATATCTATGTTGTTCCATCCGGTTTTGTACTTATGTGGGATCGATTATGAACGTCTTAAACAAATCCAACCACTTGATGGCAGCAAATGCCAACACCATCCTTCCAGTCACTCTCAGATTTGTTGTTTATTTCACAGGAGCGGTTTGGTTTCTTTTCTTGGCAATTTAAAGGATTTGATACTGACAACTTTATGAATTAACATGTTAATGACAGCACAACATTTGCATGAATGTTAAATTTTATTTAAAAGCATCTTTAAAAAATAATCTTTATATATGACTGACAAATGTTGACAGGTATTCGCTGAAAATAAGAAATAACAGTGTTTCAGTGAAATCTACTTTCACAGTAGGATGACAGAAATAACATCGACCTTACTGAGCAATATTTCACGTTTATTCTCAGGGGTTCCAGTATACTCTTACACAAGACAAATTGGCACAATATGGAGATAGACTCACTCCAGAAATTATTAAAGTAATATTTTCATCCAAATATTGTCATGTTTTTCATCCTAAAGCCTTATCAGCACTGAACAAAGCTAAATCAAGACTCAGTTTAAATAAAATTTTTAAAAATGTTTCAAACTGCAGATTCAGTGTCTAATCGAAATCTCAACATGTCTTCTCAGCAAATCGGCAAAATGACACAAAATAACAAAATAAACCACCTGTCCATTGTTAAAGATGTAACAGACATATGAATGAATTGAAACTGTGAATTTGTTAGATTTTTTAAGTATAATCATCACAAAATCCAAAAATCTAATCAACTAACTAATTTTTAATCCAAAAAAAGTTAAAACATAAAAGATGTTCAGTTTAAAATGAATGAAACTGATAAAAGCTGGAAAAAAAATCCCAGAAAAGAATATGTAGCCATCTGTTTAATACTTTTATTTTGAAAAAAAAAAACATTTTAGCACTAACAGGGATGGAAAAGAGTCAGTAAACTGACTTTCATCCAGCATGCGAGGCTAAAAGAGGTGAGGAGTTGATATCAAAGCTGAAAAAAAAAATCAGATGATCTTTTTTCATTTATCAGGAGTATTTATTTTATCTGATTCCACCTCCCAGTTTCTGCAGCACTCCCAGGCCTTTCTCCAGGTATTCCTCTCTGCTCAGCCAGAAGGAGTCCTTGTCTTTCATGATGTTCGCCAGCACAGCGCCGCCCAGGAACACCATGTGTTTACGTCTGGGGGGGTCCTCGATGCGGATCTTAAACTTCTGCACAGGTAAATAACAGAAAAGTGAGGGGAGGTCAATAAAATGAAGATTCCTACATTTAGGTGCTTTTTCTCTTTTGTGCTTTTTATTTTTCACAAAAAATGCTGCAGTAGGACAGTGACAGATAAAAATATCATCACAACATTTGAGTTAAAATACTTCTTGCAATACTAGAAAGAAATGTGTTTTAACATTGACTTTTATGGTTGTAAAATGGAAAAAAATCACAATATAATATAATATTAAACACTCAAATCTTTTAATTTCTCAAAGCTGTTTTTAAGTCGATAATTATTTAAAAACCAGCCCTTCAAGATCATTGCTCTTCATACAACAAAATCAAGTAATGCTCTGACCTTGACAGTTTATCTTTGACTCGCTAACAACAGGAACAGAACAACTACAAATACACTTAGTTTTAATCTTATAGTCATCGATTAGATCTCTTAAAACTCATCTCTGTGTATCAAAGTTACACATTTAAAAGTCCCTCCCCCTTATTTTTCTGCTTTTAGTACTTTAAATGTAACTCCACATAGCTGCTTTCTCTAGTATATGCACATGTATGAAGTCCCTGCGTCTTTTCCTGCAGCTGGAGCACACCAGCTCACCTACAACTCTGTTCAAACAAACTGTTCTACACTACGCAATGGCAAGTTGTAATACTGGAGTAATTTATCCACACATGTTCGATCCAGTAACTGATTTAGAAGAATAGTAATTCAAGGTAGACACGCTTAACCATGGCCTTCACTATGTATGTGTCTCATGATGGGATATGAAAAACACCTTAGCAACACGTTAACAAAGGGAATTACTTCATTTTCTACAGAGTGAGTGTTTACAGTGTCATGGTCGAAAGCTTCAGAACAAGTGAATGCATGGAGATTATTTTGCCAGCTGTTTTTTTTTATACAGGTGTTTGAACATCTGTGTATCTACGGCAACTAAGCAAAACAGAATCTTCTACAAAAGGCCAAATGAGACAGTGAAAAGCTCCCAGACAAGCATGTTAGTAGACTCTGAGCTGAGACCGTCAAGTTGAGTTGTTACAAGAAGACCTACTCAATCAATGCCACGTAACAACTGTTAAATTAATGGAATGAGTATTATGTGACATTAATAGTGTTTGACGTTTATGCAAAGGTATTACAGAGCCCTTTTATAACACCTTATTCAACACCCTGGTGCTGCTCTCATACAAAATGCAGACTCCTTGTTGCTCTTCTCCAGTGAATTAAGATTATTATAGATGATACTAAAGTTCTTACAGATAGTTTCTGAGTGTCTCCGTCGAGCACCCTCTCCAGGTAGAGCTGCTTGATCTCCCTTTCCAGTCTGGATGGAAGGCCGGGGTACATGGTGGAGCCTCCCGACAGAACGATGTGCTTGTAGAAGTCGGCCCTGCACAGGAAAACAGACAGACTGTCTATTTTCTATTGGATTTAAGTTGTACAGTTAAGAGAGCAGGGAGGAGGCTCAGACCTGAGGTCAATGTCTGCAGCCTGGATGGTGTTGAACAGCAGCTCGGCCACTCCTGCTCCCTCTATGTTGATGAGGTGAGGCTGGAAAAGAGCTTCAGGGGCCCCGAATCGCTCTCCACCCACGTTCACCTGCCGGCCATCAGGGAGCTGCACCATGGACAAGAAGCAGTTCAGTTTTAATCAGAGCATTTTCGCATTGTAATTGCAACAAAGTGTATGAGCACATGACCTGAGTAAACACACGAGGGCAGTGGAGGTCAGCACTCTACATATCCCCAGGTAGATGTTTGAGGTCGCAGTGTGACTAAATGAACAACATGCTGTATATTCATAGTATTTTGTCTGATTTTTCTCTATTTTCTGCTTTTCAGTAGAGTGAAATGAAAGTAGGCTGTTGCTCCTCATCGTACCATGTAAGACTCCACCAGGTAGGTGGTTTCTGTGGCCAGGCGCTGCTCTTGTTCGATGTTGTATCCCACATAGCAGAGCTTCTCCTTCAGCATCCGAACAGTCTCAAAGTCAGCCGTGTGGTTGAAGGCGTAGCCGCGGAGCAGCAGGAGCTAACAGAAAGATCAAGAGTAATTTGTTATTACAGAACTTTAAAAAAAAACAACACTATTTTTGTTTGAATGTAGAGTTTTATCGGCAGATGTAGTTTTACAGTGACTTATATTTTCCCAGTTCTTCTCCGATATTGAGACTCTATATCCCAAACGCTGAGCTCACCTTGATGAGGTATCTCGTGATGTCACGTCCTGCGATGTCCAGCCTTCGTGTGAGATGAGGCAAAGAATAACCCTCATAAACTGGACAGATGTGAGTGACACCATCTCCGGAGTCGACCACCACACCGGTAAGCAAACCTGTAAAAAAAAAATAACCCTGATTAGCATTTTCACTATTCACTGAGGAAAAAACAGCTGCTGAATTAACATAATAAAGTACACTGGTTGCACATAATAAGTTGTGTTCACATTGCCTTATTTAGATTTGTTAGACAAACATATAATATATACATATATTATCTATACACTGCTTAATCCTCTGTAGGGTCATGGGGGGGACTTGGGCAAAGACATGGGACACCCTGGACAGGTCGCCAGTCTGTCGCAGGGTTACACTTATAGACAGACAACCAAGCACACTCTCATTCACACCTACGGACAATTTAGAAGAATCAATTAACCTCAGCATGTTTTTGGACTGTAGGAGGAAGCCGGAGTACTCAGTGAAAACCCACGCATGCACAAGGAGAACATGCAAACTCCACGCAGAAAGGTCCCAGGCGTCCTAACCGGCACGCGAACCGGGGATCTTCTAGCTGAGAGGCGACGCTGCTAACCACCGAGCCACCATGCATCCCGTTGACAACTTTTATATATTTTCTTATGCCAAGTATTTTACCTTCTGTTAATTTAACATTAGTTGGATTAGTTGGATGTTGAAGGGAATTTAAAATGTTTAAAATGTTATGTTCATTTAAGATTTTTCTTTAATATTTAGTATGCAAAATAAATGCAGTACATACAGCAATGTTTTGATAATTAATAAAATGACAAATTCAGTGTTAGACTACACTCAAAGATTTGTACAGCTTTGAAAAAAAATAAATATAAGGGAATATTGTACATCCCTTTACTTCATTTACACTTTACAACATTAATACTGTAAATGTATAAAGGCAGCAAAAGCATGTTTCTTCAGCCAAATAACTGTGTTTTCTCACTCATACACAGTTGAAACACTGGATTTCTAATACGCATTGCTAACCTGTTTGAAATGCATCTCTGTTAAGATGTAATACTACAATACAGCACCTTTTAAACACTCTCTCAGATTCTCTTAATGGAGTGAGTCTGTTCATTCATCCTTAGAGATCAGACAGGTCATTGCGTTTCAGCCTTAGGATTGAGTCCACTGAATATTAATTTTTATGTAACAGCAGCAGCTTGTTTTAATGCAGCCTTCCTACCTTGAGCGTACAGAGTGAGCACAGCCTGAATGGCCACGTAGATGCCGTGGAACTGGTACTTCTCAAACATGACCTCTGCAATCTTCTCACGGTTCTTGGTGGGGTTCATTGGTGGCTCAGTCAGCAGGATCTCAAAGAAGACAAATGAATACAAACAGCTCAGCTCAGAACGGCTCAGAAATATTTCATATTCTTTCTCTTTGGGGCATTTATTACACTGGTTATAGAAAAAGATCATTAACAAATATCATGTGTTAATTCATCTTGTGTTTTAAACAGACTCCTGCCCTCACTGTCGAAGCTGCAGAAGTCAGAGACAACAACATGAACCAATCAGGAACATGTTAATGTTACCCACATTTAGCTGTTTTGTAATAATGACATGAAATGGATCTTTGTGGGGCCGCCGTATAGCTCACTGAGTTAAGGCGTTACCACATGGGCGCAGGTCGCCAGCAGCCAGTCGTGAGCTGGACTCTGGCTCACGACCCTTTGCTGCATGTCTCTCTCCTCTCTATCCCCTTTCACCCTGTCTATCAATAAAAAGCTTCAAAAATGTCCCCCAGAAAAATTAATTTAAAAAAAAGAAATGCATCTTTGTGTTACCATTAAACCTGTCAGGTTCAGAATGAATGTAGTTTAGTTTGTGGGCCTGACAGAATGAAGGATGAAGCCAGACACTTGCAGATTTGTATAAAGGTGATGTGACCATTTGTCAGCCCATTTGTCCATACTGCCATCCAATTATAATTGTTATTACATAGACTGTTTTCTAGCTATCTGAATGTTATTATGCATTTAGAATGATGTTTTGGGATTTGTACTTTTCTACAGTCTGTGAGGAATGTGATTGGCTGTGGAGTTACAGCCAGTTGCTGTCTAAGGTGGCTTCTCTTTGTAATAAACCATTTATCTGATGAAGAACAAGCACCAACACATGGAGAAGAAAAATATTTTTGCAAATTAGGCAGTGTACGAGAGTGTGTTTGAAACTGTTAGACATACTCATAACTCTCCTACACACCTGTCATATAAAATAGTTTGTCTTAGTTTATGTTATATTGTAATATGGAACTCCTTAATGTCACTGAGCTTCCTTTCTAAGGTTGTATTTGTGTGTTTCATGCAAACTTTGGTACCAAGGGCAAAGAAAATGTTCTACCTTGCATTCTGACGGGTTGACGTTGAGGCGGTCGGGGCCGAAGGTGTGGTCCCACAGGTGGAGCATGTCGTCCCAGGAGCGCACCATGCCATTCTCCATGGGGTAGGACACCTCCAGCATGGAGCGACACTCGCTGGCCTCGTCCCCAACCATCAGGTCCTGGTGGAAGAGATCAGGAGGTTTTCAGGCTTGGTGACGTCAGACTTTGAGCAATGACATGAGATCAGATTGTATGAATTTATCTTTGTATAAATAGAGATTACTACTGGACATGGGTGTTTTTCTTATGGTATAGGGGAGTCTACTATGTGGTTGACCTGACAACAGGTTTTTTTTTGGTGTTTTTGTTTGGATGGCAAGATACTGATGAAATAATTAATCATAAAAAGCATCACAGGTCAAAATTTGATACTTAGTGTGAAGGAAATTCATGTATTTTTCTTCCCACTGAAACATGTGCACTTTATATAGAGAATGGAAATTAAGATTAAGGTTAAATCTAACACAAACTGATATTCATGGATCTCTCTTACCTAACCTACTTGCGTTATCTGTTTTACATGGCAGTGTTTTTCCCCTTCCTGCTCCACAATCTGCCTTTGTGGAATCCTACAGGGATTAGGAGGCTAACAGCTCTGAATGATCGGCACAATCTCTGGGTTACATGACTGTATATCTTAACTGCGTCTTAGGAAGCCAACAGGTGTGAAGCTCTAAGACACTTTAATGCTTACTGCAAGAGGCGGAAGGAGCAGGTGTTTAATTAACTCAGCAGGTCTTATAGTATGTGTCCAGACCTTTTGGATAATTACGTCCCTTGCTTTGAATTGAAGGCAACTACATATACATTTTGTTATAAGAGCTTATATGAAAATTGGTGGCTCTGTTTTAACCCTTTATCCCTTTAAAAACATTTTTATCACTCTCTTGTTGCTGCTTTTATCTCTGTTTATTTCTGCCAGACTGACTTCAGCTTCCAGGTTCAGTTTTACCTGATGTTGTTCTCACCTTTATCTCGATGTTGCCCACTTTGGTGGTTGATCGGATGATCGGTCGGCCCACCATCGCAGGGAAGATGTGATCAGGGAAGTTGGATCCAGCAAAGCCACACTTGACAAACTGGACAGGGATGTGAAAATGAAACACATGAAGATGTTTGTGTGTGTTTGTGTGAACACAGTTTGCGTTTTTGCATGAAACTGACAGTTGGTTGTATATCTGATGAACAAGGCTGAACATAAATTATACTCCTGCACTAAGCCTTTTATATGGAGAAGTTCCAATCAAAAATCAGGTCCGTTCATTGCGATCTAGGCTTAATCTGGACCCTGTAAACTGACCTAGAGTGTATTACTATGATGCATTTGCCAGATTGTCTCTTATTTAACAGACAGTGCAATTGCAGTTTCATCACACTTTAAACTGAATGTAGAATAATACCTCGCTATAGTATTACACAGCCTTTAAATGTAATGCAGTTCACCACAGACTGTGCTTTCTGCCTGTCATGACTACACCTCCTACCATACTGCCTCAACATGTCTTTGTGACCATAGACGCATTCCTTAGCCTGGAGGGATGCAATACATTCCTAGCGGAGGCAAAAATCAGGCCAGCTGCTGACAGACTATGCCTTTCACTGAGTTTCTTTCTCAGAAATCCATATTTAAATGCTACAGTACAATATTAACCAGCCACCTCTGAGATTTTAGCACCTCGAATCTCTCTTCCTGCTTTTCATCCAATGTGTGCTCAGTTCAAAGCATCACAACCATTTATGGCGGTGCGTGCAAACTAAAGGCAGGAGTGACAAGTCCAGACAGATGTGGAATCAGCCTGCATAATGCACACAGGCTCACACCCTGGACCGCTTCAGATGTTTTTGCCATGAAATGATCCAAATGTCAACATGTCATTTTTAGAGCATTTAAGCTCAAAATAAAATATCTGTCAGAGATGTAATATACCTGGTGAAGGTTTGCATCAAAATCTCATGAAATAATATGCAGCTTATGTAAACAGAAGAATACATTTCAAATTAAGGCAAGTAGAGAAGAAAACAAAGGACACTAACTGGTTCTGGTAATCAGTTACTATAGCAAACAGCATTAACGAGCTACTGTCTGGAGCAATATTGACATTGTGGACTATGTGACTTACCCCTGTGCCATTGTCACAGACCACCACTTTCCTCCCCTCGCTGTCCATGCTTAAACAACACTTAGAAACAGCTCAAAACACTCCCGCCTGTCCGCACAAGAGTCCGACTAACAGAAAACCAATTCGAGATGATTACATGTGAATTTAGCAGTGACTCCAACTGACAGGTAAGCACAAATCTTCGTGTTCCTCCTTCAAATGTGGGTGGGACTACTAAAAGTGAAGACGCCCTTTTTCCTGTAGCCTGGGAGGAGTGAGAGCCGTTCTACAGTTTTTCATGAGCCAAACAGGTAGTGTTCTTACAAGGGAGGTATGTGAAGGTGAGATTACTCCCCACTGCACATTTTACAGCCTAATCATCTTTAAATGTATCTATTCGGCCCACTTCTGAGGAGACAGCTCTCTGCTTATGATCACTACTTTCTGCAGGTAAAGTTTCAAGAATTGTGATTTTGTTCTTGAAATGTAATAGTGGAAGTTATAATATTGAATAGGTTACACTATTAGTGTTTTGTGTCTTTATAAAAAGCTAAATTTTTAAGTTTAAGTAAAGCTTAATTAACTTAACACTCTGTATCTCAAATGGCATTGGCTCACTCTAAATCAAATGAATCATTTGAAAGAACAGAACCTCACCAAGTAACAATATTGTGTAAAATAGCTAATTATAAACTTTATGAGAAAATAGTTTTTTATTATTATAAAGGTTTTTGACTCTATAATTTGAGTGATTTGTGCCCCTCACCTGGGCTGGTCAGGGCAGACAGCCAGCCTCCCTTGGCCTGGTTCTGCAGGAGGTCTCTCTGTGTTTCAAGGTAGCTGTTTCCAAATAAAATATAACAATTAAATACATTAAATGCTGTAAAGAAAAATGTCAAGTATGTGAGTAAATTGATAAGTAAATTAGTCATGTAAAATCACATCTTAAACAACACTACATGGACAATGTTTAGTCTTGTAAGGGTACTTATCCTAATCCTTTTTACTGGAAGGCACTGGTTGTGTTGTTGTGTTTTCTTGACTTGACTCAGCTTGTTTTTGTTGCATGTTTACTATGTTACTTATTTGTTAAATCAGTTTTTTAATTTGACATTTGTTTTGTTGAAAGCTATTTAATTTTGTTTTCAAAAGGTGCCATACAAATAAAGTTATTATTACTATTAATACTATTAGTTATAAAGAACACCAAATGTAACTGTGTATAATGTTTTTCATTGGATTATCTAGTATTTAAATTTATTCAAATCAATTCAACGTTTCCATATTTATAACTGCAGTTCACAAGTCAACCAATCAGAGGGCTGGAAAGTACAGCACGATTTTAGGAAATGCTGGAGTCCTTTCGACCTCTTCAACGGGATATTTATTTTAGTTCAAGCTGCATAGAAGACTGGAGTTGTCTTTTAGATGTTGGTAAGTATTGTAAAAAAAAAAACCTGTGGCGTTTCTCAAAGTTTGACTTGTTATCTTAAGAAAAGCTACATGCTAGTTCTGTAACTGCTTTAAAGGTGTTAGCTAAATATGGAAACTAAACAGCTAGCTGGTTAGCTATTTGTTTTTGATAGTGACATTTGACGCTAAATAGCCAAATACGTATTATGGAGAACAGAAAAAGTCAAAAGGAGAGAGAATATTGAACTTAAATCTATAACGAGGTCAAAATAACAACTCCAACTGAATGCAAGTGTAGCCCAGTGTCTGATAAATGTGTTAGAGTTTGCTAATATATTAGCTTTATTCAACGGGCTACTATGGACGGTGAACTATATATCTGTAGACACGAAGCTAATGCTAAATAACAGATATCCTGCCAACACAGGTGTTACCAATTATATAATTACATGCTGCTTTGCAATTAGAGCTGGAACTGAGCTATTGTTAATGTTAATAGTGTAACCTGTGTTTTTCCTGCTGTGACAAAATGTCTCTAAATATTAGTTATTTGGAAGCAATAATGAAACTCGCAGGACAGTGACAAAAACATTAGGGAGCCACTGACATAATATGTAGCTTTGACCAAATTTTTTGAGTATTGTCGTGACATGTGCAATAAACATCCACAAAATAAAGAAACTCCAGGTTATAAATTTCGGTGTCTGGTAGTAGGAGGTAGGTCATCATTGTCTGTAATTACAGAACCTGGTAACTTTGGCAGTCACAGCTTACTACTTAGTTTAAAGCCATTTTTTCAAATTTCAAACTTTCAAATTTCAAATTTATTTAGTGAATTCATGCGAGCAGTCTGAGTAGCAGAACTTACAATAAAAAACAAACAAACAACACATTCACATACTAAACACATTTGTCAATAAAATGATTAAAAGTCAGCCTTTCATGTCCTGATTATACAGCCTGACTGCTGTTGGCTGAAAAGATTGTCCAAGTCTTTTAGTACGATACTTGCAAAAGCTCTCTTTTGCACCTTCTCCAGCTGTGCAGCCTGGCTTTTGTTGCACCCCACTAAGAGGACATTCCCACACTCTAAACATGGTCTCACCAGTGTGGTGTAGATGGTCAATAGGTCCTGTTGTGGTAGGCCGTGTCTTACCAAGACAGTCAGGAAATGAAGGTGCTTGGAAGCTTTTCTCACCATTTGATCGATGTGTGAGTCTCCACTGAGGTCCGAGTCTAGGTGGAAGTCCAGATATTTAGTCGTTGTAACAACTGGGACTTCCTTTTCCCCCAGGACCAAAGGAGCAGGCTGAGGCAGATTTTTTGCAAAGCAGATTCAGAGTTTTACAGATTTGTCTCCACTGAGCTGCAATGGAGAGCATGCTGTTTTCTTTAGCCCATTTATCCAGCTGTTCGGCTTCCAGGGCCATTGTTTTGTTTTGTTTTTAGTGAGAACATTGTACAAAAAATGTTCAGAGCTATATCAAGGCTACTGATACTTACCATTAACATAACATGATACAATATAATTAGATGAGGCAACAAAGGCATGTAGCCGGATGTAAAATGTGGTGATCTCCCAATTTTTACCTTGCAAATGCAAATTTCCTACGAAATTCTTTTGACTTTGAGAAAGGGCAGAAATGTTAAGTGAAAACTTTCTTTGTGCTGCATGTAGAATACAAGAAATTATATACAATTAATCTCAAACCTAAACATGTGAAATTATTTTAATGATCATGAGATAAAAATCATGTTATATAGCCAGTGTAGCTTCATATTGGTAAGATATGAAACATTTATGAATCTGTGTTTCTGAGAAAATGGCACAATGGAGTTTTCTTCCCTATGATGAAAGAACAAATATACATAAATACCATGTCCTCTCTATCTGACAGTTTTTGTCTGTGTCATTTTTTGTTTCTTCAATTGATTTATGAGAACACAGTGTTAAAAGAAAGCATTTTATATGGCTACTGAATATGTCCAAATACGATACACTGCGTTGATACTGTTGGAAACCTATAAATACAGAGTCAGCACAAGTTTGGATAAAAATAGGTTCATTTATTTACATAAAGCATTTACAAAATACACATTTTCATTGAAATGCAGAAATGTGTCATGAGAAATGATGATTGTAAGAAAGACAGCAAACAGTAGGCCTTTGAGTGTCTCGTAGACACAAGGACAATCATATCTGACTAGGTCTCACTGTTCTCAAATGTAATAGGCACACTGAGTTAAGACCGATGACATTCTTTCTGATTCATCTGTTCTGTGTCAGCTCCTGCGGGAATTCATCATCAGAGCAGCTCAGGAGCATTCACAACAGCTCAGCAGACTTCGGTAACCACAAGAGAAGTGAACAGGTAAAACAGCTAACAACAAAATAGTTTGTATTTTAAGCAGCACGTGTGTATTGTTAATTTAATAGATGTTCACATACAGTCTGAGCTTATTACTTATTGCATTGAAAAAGAGTGATGCCCTTTGTTCCATTTTAAGGCAGTGAAATGTGTTAATTTGGTTTGTCACTATATTGACGTGCACATTATGCCCTGATTACACTGAATAACAAGGCTGAGGTAATAATTCACAGTGTTTGCTTAAAGAGATGTGTTACTAGTGCCTTGATCAAAGTGGGCACAAGTAAACTAGAAGACCCACCACTGCTGGGCATACATTTGTGGTGTGTAGGAATAAAACTTTGCAATAATTTCTCAATACTGATAACAATAGCATTGGATGAAGCATAACTTTGCATAGACGTGATTAAAAAAAATGAGCGATTGAACAACATTCTGTGTTTAATTTAAGATGCTTTGTAAGCTGGATGAGCCAATTAAAGCAATTAAAGATTGCTGTAAAAAAGTTTAATCAAATAATTAATGTGCATGTCAACATTTTGATATACAAAACAGCCCACTCAAGGCATTGATCATTGTGTCCTCACAGTAACCAGACAGATGCATGAAGCTTCCATACAAACTATTAAAAAATGACCTAAAAACTTAAAATATTAACTTTCACAATATCTAAACACCATTGGCATTCTTTCTATAGAGACCTTTCCTGAGAGTTGAAAATACAGTGTTTGATCTAGAAGTAGCTGTGGAGCTGTTTACTCTTCTACAGAGCTGAGTCACGATCAGCACCAAACTAATACATGTAACAGTCAAGGTCATGTGCCATGGTGCTTCTTTAAGTGCATATCTTTCCTTTACATTGTCCACTCACAGCCACAGGTGGCCTCGTCCTTGCCCTCTTCCCACTGAGAACACCTCAGCCACGCTCACAGTTCAAGTGTCTTTAAAATATGTCTGAGTGTGATGACAGACACTGCAGGGAACAGAGTGTCTGCCCATGAAAAGAGTCCTCAACAGACTCAAGACTCGAATTCGCTGTCACTGCTGACAGAGATCTCTGGAGTGGATGCTCCTGTTCCTCTGCGCTCTGGTTCTGTGCTGCAGTCGCTGGCCTCCGGGCTGCCCAGGTGGCGAGGGGAGTTAGGCAGCAGGTGGGGGTGATGGTGGCGCTCCTGAAGTGAGCTGTCAGGTGAGCTTTCAGAGGGCAGCAGGGAAGAGTCCTGCTGCAGTCTGGGTGGAGAGAGAAAGGAGAGAGATAAGAGTGACATCCCACACTGGAAAACTGCTCCTTAGACAGACACTATCTCTTTAGCTTTTCAGGTTTAGTGAACAGAGCCAAAATAGTTTAAGTATGCTCATATTAAATACAGCAAAGCGTGACACATATTGGCATTTTTTCTCATGACTGCCTCAGATTAGTAGTTTGTCTTTAAACAGATAAGGTCTGCTTATTAGAAAATGTTTGTAATATGGAGATTGACTCTAACTTGAGCAATGAGGATACTTTTGAGTCTTTTTGATCACACAGTGTTTATCCTCTGTTCTCTTTGTTAGTCATCAACAGTATGAAACAATGCAATTTTTTGACATACCTGTTTTTTGCTGAAGCGGCGCGGTCTCTCTGGCGACGGTTCTTGAACCAGTTACCGACTTGCGTGGGCGTGAGTCCCGTGGCCTGGGCCAAGTGGCGTTTTCTGGACGGGTTGGGGTAGGGATCCTGGAGATACCACTCTCTCAGCAAACTGCGAGTTCTTTCCTGGAGAAGAATTAGAATTACATAGAAAATTGAGATTTAGGTGACCCTTAGTACAAGTGTCTCATGTGGCAGCTGATATCTTCCGGTTTAATGGTGATTATGCTTAGTATAATTGTATTAGACTGGATTTATAAATAGATGAACATAATCTACATCAGAAGTGTACATAACAATGTATATCCACTAAATTGGATCATGTTAAGGGGCTTAATGGGCTGCTGGTCAGAGGCCTTTTGAGGTTTGGAACTCAAGATTATCTTATGAACAATACTTGACCCTGCCACAAGAGGGTGATCACACATACAAACACGCATCCAGGAGGTAACGTGAATGCTCTGATGCTTTCCAACGTTGGGAATCCTGTAAGCAGCTCTTTTTACACTAGTGGTGGCTGATTTCCCTCTAGTAAAATCTGACACATGAGTGATGTGGTGTTATTGAATTTTTCAGAATTTATCAGATTGCCTCCAAAATATCTGCTCAAAATCTTATGACAATAAAAGCTATATTTTTTTCTCCACAGCAATGCTCATTTTTTTCTGCACATCAGGGCATTGCATTATTAATTTGTGACAAGAAGAATAGTTTCAGAAGAAGACTTGCTGTAACTGATGGAATCATACAGTGCATTTGCCATACATTTGTGCAAGTTATGAATTAAAAGTAGTACTCTTATACATGGAATACGTTGGCTACACTGAATATAGGATGATAAATGCAGTTAAAGTTACAATTTTAACACTGACAAAAGCATGTTAGACAAAAAAATATATGCTAAATTTTAAATATGACACGATTTGACAAATATAGCAAATATGAGTCATGAAAAGCAGTGATAAAATGCAAGTTTTGGAAAGTTTAAATCAGATTATCAGTGTTTGACGTTGTTTAACTGTATTTTAACACACAGATACCCTTCTTAGAGAAGCATACCCTGCTCTGGCTTCTGTGATCTTGCAGCAGGACAGTGAGTAAAGTCTTTAGAAGACTTGACGGCAGACGGCAGAAGGATAACCATGGCTCTGACCATTATCATCTTAAGAGCTCAAAGAGCAGGCTGCTGGGGACAGCAGTCAGGTTAAAAAGCACCTTGACAAGAGGGCAACTGATGGCCAAGTACCAATGTTAAGATGCAAGTAGAGTGCATGCTATAATGTGATGTCACTTTTCCATCAGTGCCAGATTTGAGTTTCAGTATTTTACGCAGAGGAGATAACGTGGGTTGAACCGGAGTCCCATCAGCCATGTGGGTCAAATTATAACAGTAAAAGTTATATTCCTACCAGGGTGTTTACCTTGAAGCAGTGCGTCTTCTGCTCGCCGTCCCAGATGGTGCGGGGCAGTGGGAACTTCTTGCGGATCCGGTACTTCTCCACGGGGCCTAGCGGCCGCCCCCGTAGCCTCTCCGCCTCTCGGTAGTGCGCGTCCAGCCACAGGTCCTGGAGCTTGGCGTGCGACTCGCGCGTAAACCGGTGGCTCTGGAGAATCTGGTAAAGAGCCTCAAAATTTCCTCCGTGGAAGGCGACCAGCGCTCTCGCTCGCATTACGGACTCGTGTCGGTTCAGCGCTTCTCCGGCGGAGCCAGGGACAGCGGCTGGCAGGGACCAGAGGAACCGGCCAAGGCGCTCGATGTCCCCGGTTTCCTCCAGGTTCTCGCACACCCGGGCGACTTGGTCCGGTGTGAACATTGGCAGTGGGAACATCTCGCCCTGTTGCTTCACAGTAGCTTAGCGAAGAAGTTGGGAAATGTTCACAAGCCGCATGAAGTGGTGTATCCGTGCGTAAAGTTCCGTGCGTCAGCTGCCTTTTCAGAGATGCTTCAAGTTTATTGACAGTTGCAGCTCCAGTGTGCCGCCTCTCTTATGTAACTGAGTCTTTCCTGGTTGCCAGTTTGGGCAAATGTTTCAGAGAAGCCGGTGTGCAAAGGCGGTAGCGGCTCCTGGTTTAGAGGAGTAGCCTACAGACAAATAAAGAAAGAGGACAAGGAGTCAACCTGTATTTATAGCTAGGTACAATTAGCATCTCTGTGGTTGTTTTGAGAAGGATTATACATCCCGACCATTAGCCTCTTAGTGGGGGGTAGTGTGTACAGAGGTGCCTGACTGATCAGCTTGTTAGGCTTAGCCTAAGGATACATTGACTGCCAGGATGACTGCAGTGAGCAAACAAGTGAGGATAGGTTATTTAATAGGTCGGATCTGGTGGAGATGGAGTCCTTCCTGAAGAGCAGATGATGGGAGGGAGCAAATGTGGACAGAAAGGCTGTGCTGCGGAAAATAGCTTACAGTCTCAGACTCTGTTTACTGTTATACCTTTTAAGCTTTAACCTGTCACAAATGTGGAGAACTGCACCAGAAATTCGATTTTTTTTGCACTTTACTTGCATTTTCTAGTTTCCCTGCCATGCTCATGTATGGCACAATTACATCTTGGTACCAGCACACATGAAAATCTGGATCTGATGTGCCATAACCTTTGCCCAAGAGGACATGTTGGGATACAAAGCTGCAGATCCCCCACCAGCTAATACCCATGTAATTAAAACAGACATGGTTGCACATAGGCTATCCTCTGTGACCTCGTGTCAGGCCAAGACATAATGAAAACACCCCTGGACATCGATGTGCGGCAGAGCAACTCCAGGACACGGAATTAATGAGCTGCTGCTCTGTTCAATCCTTCTGATCTCAGTAGCTCATTAATCAGTCTAAAGACAATTTTCTTATTAATCAGGTTAAGGATCCTGTAAGCATCTGTCAGCTATAATGCAAACATGCTACACTTAATTTGCACAAAGTAGCCTTGAGGAAAAATATGTGGCATTTTTACCAAGCATCAGTGGACTAGAACCTGAATAATGAGGTTATGTTAAATCTAGAGTATTATTTTAAGTTTACAATAAATACCTCTGATACATAGATTAGTCCCTAGCGTGTCCCTAGCTTTGCATAAAGGTTGCAGTCAGGTGAAGGATCATCTGGTTTAAAATCAGGTGAAGGGTCTTGTAATCCTATCTACAAATTTGTCTAGAATACAGATATGAGCCTGCCAGACACAATGAGCACATTAAGTCCTAACGTGACTGTGCTTTGATATGATCGATAGACTACATTTAGTTGTCGGGTCTCCTTTTATATTCTTGTGTTGTTGAGATTTATATTAATCCCTAAATAATAAGTACTCTCCCAAACAAACAACTAAAAACAAGTATCTCGTGAAATTAAATGAAAATGGACAGTTGATTGCGTATGAATTTGCTAAATTTAAAATGTTATGTGTAAAGAGGAATTTAATATAGTGTGTAATCCTAAGACTTTCTTGACAAAACAGTTGTACTTTTTATTTAACGTCAGAAGCACTAAAAAATACTTTTTTCAGGATTTTTCAGTTATACAGCAGAATTTTGAAAATGATTATTGTTGGAAAGTATTTTATTAACACTCTATGGTGGCATTTTAGAATTTTTACAAATGAATATTTGCAATTAAGAATATGTTTTTTTTTTAATATAATTTCATCTAGCTGAAAAGAAACATTTTTAAAGTTGTATGCTTTCACTTGCATTTCCCAAGATGAGTTGCTTTAAGTTTTTATTGATTTATGTATCACTTTTATGAATTAAATTAGTAATTGTAGTCTGTAGAATACCAGCAAAATTGAATTCAGTCTTTATTTATATGTGTTTATTTGTATTTATTTATATAGGGCAAATTCACAATTTATTTCAGGGCACTTCACATTGTAAGGTCTAAACCATAAAATATTGTATTACCATAATATTAATATGAAAAAGAGAAACACAGTATATTCTTATATTTAAATAACCTGTAACTAGAAAATATTTAATGGATAAATTGCCTAAAACATTTATTTCATTATTCAGAGTTGACATGCATTTTCTGTCAGATAGCCAGTTGAATAATCCTTTCAGCACCTGCCATGGAGGAAGTTTTCCAGATCTGTTCAGTAGAGTTTAGGGCATAGAAAGCGTATACAATTACTTTGTAAGCAGTAGGCAATCATTTAATATGTGTTAGATCCTAAATCTAGATTAAAATACCAGGTGGGATTGGTGGTCTAAAGGAAATGAGGGGTGGCTTTCTGAATGTGTGTGTGTCAGTCACACTTTTGGGCACAGAAGGGGAGAAATGAGCTCAGTGAAGATGATGCTCACAATAATCTAACCCGTCCAAGTTTCAGACACTTCGCGCCACTCACCGCCAACACACACATGCACACACACACATACACATACACTTACCTTCATTACAAGAAATCCCTCTACCCAATCTGTTTAACACTTTGAGAGCAGACTGAACCAAAATCTGCTTAAGTACCCCCAAGCCGTTAGAACAGGATGAATTATAAGATGGTGACTGGGTGAACAGACGATGTATGTGTTTGTAGAGAGGGGGTGTGGAAGTGTCAGAACCAAAATGAAGGTCTATATCACAGAAAAGCAACTATCAGTTTTCATTTTTATTACAAGTGAGCACTAAATGTTTAATTTAATGTCATTTACAAATGTATTTGAAAAGTTTATTTGCAAATGCAAATGAATGTAAATATTAAATAATTTTTTCCACGTGCGGTTTAAGCTGTTAACCATAGTTCTGTGACATTTATATGAGAAGTTATTAAGTTTTAGAGGTTTGTAAAATGAGGCAGAAAAAGCTACTGCAGAAAAGGGTTTAGGTATTACAACAGAAGACAATTATTTTCGATGACATCCCTCTTCCCTCCTACACACACATATCCATACGCACTTTAGTGATCAAATGTTTAACCTCAACTCCATTTTTTTGTTTACATGTATCACATATTGGCCATATTTTTCTAACCTCTGATGATACTCAGTGCTATCCCAAAAATATATTTGTATCTACATCTCTTTAAAATAGAGATAGACACTCCATTAACCACAAAAACACTGAATAGTTTTCAGTGTTTCTCATAACTCCTGCCAAAGATGAGCCATGATCAGCGCTGCTATATGTTTTCCAAGGTCACCTTCACCCCACTCCATGCCCATTAATCCGAACACAGTTGAACTGGAAAATTGGAATTGCTTGTAGATTTTTAACTGTTTGTCTCTCTTTTGCTGTGCCAAAAGGTGGTGGATTACCTAAAGGACAACAGACCTGGAGGCCAAAATGAGTTGGTGCCTTTTCCCCAGATGCTGAATGACCCAAACTGCTGGTTCGTTATAAGGTCAGTGACTGACAGGTAAAAGGTGAAAGGTAAAAGGGATGATGGCTTGTTAGATATATCTAGTCTTCATCTAGTCTTCAATACCCGCTTCAGGGGATCCAGTATACACATATATACATACATATATATATATATATATATATATATGTATATATATATATATATATATATATACATGTATATGTATATGCATAGAGAGAGAGAAAGTAATGTCTATGCTATTTTAAAAACAGGTCTTTTGTGTGTAGCACCATAAATCTGTTGCTGCACTGATTGCACTTGTATTTGGTCATTGTATTTGTAATTCGAAAGCATACTGGAGAGTATGTTGTTGTTGGCAGTATAATTTAATGTGCATACACACACATGCTGCGCACACACACATTGCCTGTCTCATTGGCTGGACAGGCTATATATGGTGGAACCCCACTTGGCATAATTAATCAGTGGCTTAAGCAGGAGTCTCCTGATTAAAAAAAATGACCTGTTGATTTTGCCAACAGGCAATGCAGGGGGCCTGCATCTGTGTGTGTGTGTGGAATGGGGCCTATTACCATGCTGTATAAATCCACACCAAGCACAATTAACAAGCAACTGGGAGGAGAAGTAATTAGTATTATCTGCTTATCACCGTCAACCTCTATTGTAAGGAAAAGGGGTTAAAAACACACAATGACACACACACATTCACATGTATACACACACACACACACACACACACACACACACACACACACACTAAACTAATTCCCTCCAGGCAAATGTGTAAGGGCTAATTACAAGCTCATTTACAACTCAATAGCAGTATCCTCTCAGACAGGTCTATCCCCTGCGTCTTCCCCTCCCCTTGTCCCTAAAATACTGTATGTTAGCTTTATCTCTCAGCCTATGCCAGGAGCACTCGGCAAACAAACAACAAAAATGACTTCCTCGTCTATCGCAGTGGGGTGTGAAGAGGAGAGAGAGGAAGATCTCTTGATTCAATAGATACAGGTGATATAACATAAATGTGGACGGCACATACAAAATTTAATTTAATCTTTAAAACCTAAGTAGAGGTTTAAGAGGTGAGATCTCCATCTGCTTTGCAGGATATGTTTTAATATATATAAAGTAGTACAAATTAAGGAAGAAGACAAAAATCATACCGATATTATTAAAGACTGTGTGACCCTATGGGAGCCCAAATGACGACAAAAAAACCAAACTTGTGTGTAAAATCTGCAATTTCAAATTTTGGTTTGCACCATTTTTTCCTGCTGTGACATGATGCTTTTAAACCATTACTGTGCTCATAAAGAAGCAAAGAAAATCAGCAAATCCTTATAACTGAATGCCAAGCAATAAAAATCTTCAGGAAAAAATACTAAATCAATTGAGAAAATAGCTGATTACAGTCTATTAGGTTTTATTTCATTAACAAATTGATTCTTCAACTATTAATTATAATTATAATGTCCTGATTTAAGCAAGTGCACATAATTTGCATATTTACTGTGAGAGCACTGATTTCTTCTTTAAAGCTTACGGGAAGTATCAGGTACCCAGAGGGCGGTTACTTTACACTTCAAGCTGTCTGGAGATTATTTGTGTAATGACATGTCCTTTCCAGGTATCGTTAACCAGTGGATTGGGTTGTTGTTCCCTCCAGTACAATGAACCACCTCCAGACAGTATCATGTTTGCTGTTTGAGGGATCAGCTTACCACAAGCTCACCGTTAGCTGGCAAAGTCTAATTTAAGCCTTTAAAAAATAGCCCAGCAAATCACTGCTCACATCGAATTGTTTGTGTTCTTATTTACCAATGTGTTTGTGGAGCTTCGAAATACTGAGAAATACTGGGGGATACAGGTGATGTAACAGGCTGAGCAAAAATGACCCGATTTTCACGCTGAAAAATACTTGAGACCCCGACGAGGGAAATTATAGAAATGTGTAGGCCCTGTTTTTTTTAGATTTTTTTAACACTTTGGTCTAAATGACTTTATAATTTTCAGTTTCTCAATCTGTGCTTTTTATATGTGTTAAATGCTTGTATTTTTAACATAATTTAGAGCCAAGATCAAGCCGGTAATATATTTTTCAGACCACTGAATAACTAATTATAACATTTTTGTTAAGGGATGGTGCTGTAGATTTACCGGAATATTTCTTACTAGGAGCATTATATTTACATTTTCAAGCTTTGACTTGAGCAAAATGTTGTATTTTTTTTTTTAGTTAAAATGCATAACTGCAGCAGCTTGTACATAAAGCAGTTACATTCTACTACAAGCAACATATAGTTAAAATGTTACTTAAACAATGCCTAATTCTATTTTTATTTTTTAAGTGTCTGTCTTGCTTTGTGACAGAAATGTCGTCTTCCTCTGCGTCCCTACATCATCATATGTAACAGGTGTTACTGTAGCTGTTTAGGAATCCCGGGGGATTTAAGGTGGGACTTATTCTTACCTAATACTATAATACTCATTAATTCCTGCTTTGGTGATTTACCTCCCCTGATCCTGATCAGCCCGGCCCATCCCATCCTCATTCTCTGTGCTGCTGACGCTTTCAGGGCCATGACAGAAAGTCTGCTCAGCTGTCAGGCGGGAAGAAGCCTTGGGAGGACAATTTGTCTTAAAGTAGGGTATTGTGAGGAAAGGCGGGAACAGGATTGTGAGAAATGGGTGACTGCTTGGACATGTCACAGTGAACTGCCATGTGCAGGATGGGGTGATTTTCCACTGAAGTCTTGTACAACAAAAGCTTGGATGGATCGGGGCTGAACTCTTGTAACCTCCGTCAGCTAAAGTTCGGGTTCAGACTTTACTCTTTCCAACATTAGGACATAGTTCCTACTAGTTTGCTATTATGTGGCTGAACCTGCACTTCTATGCCATTGTAAATGTGGTCAATAGAACTTAGTAAAGATATCACCTGCCACATAAGACTGCAATTGTGCCATCTCAGGTAAAATGTAAATATGGACCATTTGTTAAATTATTTTTATTATTATTAATATGTGTGTGTTTTTATATGAGGAACTTAGGCATATTTGACAGTGAGAGTCACTAAAAAGAGATATTCATGGTTTAATATGTAGTATAATTTTGCTGCAATTACTTGGTATGTCTGTGCGCCTGGAGAAACAAAAGATGCATTTCCAGAAGTGAATCCAGACTTTGTACCCTCCACTATGGACACAGGACACATGTGGGCAAAAACAAAGGATTGGTTTATATAACACAAGTGTTTAAAGGACAAAACATCAAGTCTTTTGAACAACTTAGAAAGGAGTTCAGTCTACCTACGCAAGACTTTTATAAATTTGTACAATTAAGGAGTTATCCTTGGAACCATAAGGGATGGGATAACATTTGCAGAGGATCCTCTGACATAGATGAAGTATTTATGTCATTTGCATCAAAAAGATACAAAGAAAAGTGTCATTTCAAAGTTGTATAAAGCATTACAACATGAATCCGAAGATAACATGAGGGTTAAAGAAAAATGGGAACTAGAAGCAAACATTATAACAAGAGATGAACAATGGCAGGAATCATTCAAAGAGGGACATAAATTAACAGACAGTCCAGTATGGAGGGAGTTTGACTGCAACGTCAAAATGCGATACTTAAACACGCTATCCATCACCTCAAGATACAGCAGTACTTCTGGGTTGTGCTGGAGGCGATGTGGACTAGTGGGGGATTTTACACTCATTTTTTGGGACTGCCCAAAAGTTGTGGATTTTTGGAAAAGTGTACAAACAGAAATAAGCCAGATTTTGGGCATCAGTCTAATCTTGGACCCTTCACTCTTTGTTTTAGGTATAGCTCCTGATACCAACATGGATAGAAACTTGATTTCCTTGCTTAGGATTTTGCTATTAATAGCAAAGAAAACAGTAACAGCATCCTGGCTTAAGCCACAGCCTCTCAACATAACTCAGTGGAGACAGAAATTAAGAAATGTTTTCATCAAGGAAAAAATCACAGCACGATTACGGCTGAAAACAATTAGATTTGATGTAAAATAGGCCCCAGTTATACGGGCAATACTTGGACTCAGTCACCTCTTCATATTTTTATTTTTAATTTTAGTTATTTTTTTATTTTACTTTAAAAGCACTTGTTTATTGTGTGGCAAATTGCAAATATGTTCGCAGAAGTCGTTTTTTTTAATCAGGGAAAAAGGACTGAAAAATGGTGTGAAGGTTGCCATATGGGTGGTTATAGGCATGTATGTAAGTCTGTGTCTATCTACAGTAGGCATGAAAGAAAGGGTGTGTGTATACATGTATGGATATGGATGTATAGTGGTTTGGTTAAATGACATGCTATGATTTCATGAGAAAGTGGACAGGTGTAAAAAAAAAAAAAGCATCTCCTGAAGTTGTATGTTTTATCTGTGTATTCATGTATTCCATGGCTCACATTACAACAAGTAAAAATAAACCAAATAAAATATGTCAGCATTGATTTAAATTCACTGTATTTTTATGTTATCCATGACTGCATGTAGTTATATATCTGCAATAATGAGAAACGCTACAATAAGACTCTGATTATTTGGTCCAGAGGGCACATTGACCTCTAAATACTGCACTGAACACTTTAGAATGAAAACATGTACTATTACACCTAGGGGCATTTAAGTTACACCGTTTTATGACAAACAGCATTTTTGAAAGCTGTCAGGTCAGTGCCCGTTGGTGACCTTTTAGTGAGTTGGGGGTAGTTTGACGAAACACTTACTCATACACTGATCACTTTGTGCAACATTTTCTATGGGCTCATGTGTGAAAACACTGGTGATGGTCATATAGAGTGAGCCCTCTGTTTATTGTGAGAGCTGTCAACATGTGTCACGCCTGAGCTGCTCTAACGCATTTGAGAATCATCTTTGACATGAGCCAAAACATGAGGACATTGTGGTCAGACAGCAGATACTTGAATGCACATTGATGGTGCTTTTGAAAACAGTTGTGGTTATAGTGCCTCTGTTGTTGTTATTTTTTGCTTGTTATTTCACACAGTTCAAGTTTTGCCAGCCTTCTTTAGCTCATCCTCACCCTTGGCTTATCTTGCTAAAAGCAGTGTTGATGCAGAAGCTCAAAAACTGAAATGATACAATCTGTATCTAGTTTTGTCAATGTCTGTTCACATTGTTTTCTGCCTGTCTAATAATGGTGTTCTGTAGATGTGGGTAAAGCATTAGTGAATATTTTACAGCTACATTGGGCACTTATAACAGTATTGCATGGAATTTTTAGTTAGCAAATGTTCATTAAATATGTGCAAACATTGGGTTCTTTGTCCTCACCAGTGTGGCTAATTGTTGACGTCTTATTTCAGGACTGTGGAAGTAGCATCTACAGCAGGAACTGCAACACTGAATAACATCTGCTCTCAATTTCAGGTAATAGTAAACCTCTAGTTAACAGAATTTAATCTTCTTACTGCTCGATTGAAACTCTATTTTGTGTAATGTCCATGTGAATAGTGCAAGGCAAAGCAGAAAATTGGGAAAAAACAAAGAAATATTGAAGGATAGAGCAGGGGAATGACATGCATTGCATCACTTTCATATCTCCTAACCACTCAGCTATTGACTGAACAGCTGGGTATTTGTTGGCATTTGTTTCTTTGTCTTGCCATCTTAAAGCTAGCACCAAAAATGCAGCACTTGTTAACCACAATATGAAATTTAAATCTCAAATCTCCAAAAAAATGATAAGCTGCTATCAATATTATACTTAATCTTAACATTAGCATCACATACTAGTCTACTTTAAGTGCTGTTGTTAATATTTAGTAAACTATTTTATTTGCTGTCATCATGGCACCAGCTCAACAGGATTCTTGCTGCACCTGCAAAACACATAACACAAACTCCAACACAATGACTGTAAGAAAGCTCGCAAAAATTAGTGAAAACAAGTACAGTCACCCTCACTAATGGCTTATATTGATTTTGATTAAAGTCATGTTGTGTGATCCTTTGATACAAGGGCTGACAGCTCAACTAAAGTTTAATCTGTCATATAAATCCTACTTAATCTCCTGTCTCACAACTGCTATATTAAGTATATTAACTGCTGTAACTGCCCTGCTAGGTTTGTCGATATCAACAATATTGCTTAAATTAATTTAATCTGTAGTGTTGCACTTCATACAAATTTTGCAGCTGTACAGATGGAATAGAAAGGCTGTGTATACCTTTCTATTGCAGAAGTGAGGCATAATAATATCACTCAGATTCTTGAGGTAATCTTTGAGACACTGTTGGCATACATCCACTTTGTGGGTAATTGTATCATAGCTTCCATCATCTGTTACTGAACTATTGTGATAAATGAGCCTTGCATAGTAAATCGATCGAAGAAGAATTAACAAACCGTGGCAATGGCAGCCTGTGTGTGTGTGTGTTTGTGTGTGTGTGTGGCTGGTCGAGACCATATGTTTGTGGTTTGTGTGAGTACCGTCTGTATTATTTCAACTTACATTGTTTAAATGAGATACAGACGCACAGATGTAAGCATGACAACTTGTGTGTGTGTGTTTATGTATTTGTCTTTCTTATGATATTATTATTATGATATTTCTGTTTTTTGTTTATATTGGTATGTCAATTACATGTTTTCCCGCTGGGTTAATGCAACAGCAGGGGTGGGAGGGTGAGAGGGTGGGAGGCTGAGAGGCGTTAGCTTGGTGAGAAGGATTACCTATATCTGTTAGGACTCCTTTTCTTTCCCCCGGGCAGTGTCACGTCTCATTACTTCTGTCCTCCAGCTTGGATAGTCTGGCTTTAGCGGGATACATTTAAAATGTGGGCAGCCTGAGTGTCCAAGAATACCTGGTTAAGAGGCAGACTGATATGTGTGACCTTTACCTGAGAGGCTTTTTTTCAGTAAGCAGACAGGTAAACTTCTCCCAAAGCTGGCATTGATGGCAGCTAAGCCTTCACCTGTTTAAATGAAACGGAGGCCTGCATCTCAGAGAGAGACATGAATTAGCATGTGGTTCCAATCAGTTGTTGCGATTGCCTTATGAAGAAAGATCGTTGGTGTTTCTTGTTGAGAGAACTGCATTTAAATAACATTCAACATCAAATGAATCATAAAGAGAGGGGGAGAGGTAATAAAGGAAGAAAGCCATAAAAATAGCAGGGGTTTTTCACTGATTGATGCCGATGTTTAGAGAACAGGATGGCCAGTTGACGAGATGTAATGCAAATAAAATAAAGCATTTCAATAATAGAGTAATTTAATTATAATAACAAATGAGATATAAGAATGCTGTTATTGTTTATGTCCCTTTGCTTAAGTAGATCTGGATTCTGCCTGCAGTTCCCTTTTTAAATAAAAAAAAAATTAAAATGTGAACAGGTACTCAAAAACAACATAATAATGAAAAATAAAGTTTTAATGGACTTTACAGCAGCATTTATAATCAGTTTGCATCACCTCGTACTACTGATCTGATAAACATACTGATGTCTGATGTTGTGGCTTACACCATAGAAAATGACCCATTAGCTGTGGTAGCTAGTTGGGCAACAGTAGTTTTTGCAGACCAACCCAACATAGCCTGTTAGTCATTCTGCTGCTAATCAATGGATGCCTGATTAATTAGATGACCAATTAATCAGTCTGTCACCAGATGAGAGCATAATGATAATATTAGAGCTGGAACAATTAGTGATCTTCGTCAATTTGTAAGTGAAACTGCCAAACATTGTCTGGTTCCAGCTTGTGAGAACTGGCTGCTTTTCTGTTTTAGAACATGTGTAAATTCTTGGTTGAAAAAAACAAGACCATTTAAAGGCTTTTTAAACCTCTTCATGACATGTTTAGATCAAACTTTGTTAATCTGTTTATGAAATAATAGCCAGAATAATTTACTATTAAAGTGTTTGTTGCCTGTAGTCCTTGACTGGGACTTCAGCCCACAAGCTTTAGAAAAAATTGGAGCTACAATTGTCACACTTCAAAAGTGATTTTATTTGATAAATATATATAATAATGGATACTGTAACTTATTATTTAAGTTATTTATCATGAAAAACCACCATGTTCTTTGTTTACAGCTTCTTGCATGTGCCTATTTGCAGCTTTCATCTATTTTCTATAATTATGAAGTTTGGCATTGTAATATCTTTGAGTGGACAGTTACTCAACTTGATTTGGGGCTTTATTCACAGTGTCCTGGCATATATTGATTCATGTATGGATGGGTTTGCATCACCTTATCAGTAGAGTTTTGGGTGCTTTAGAAGAAATTCTGCTTTTGAACTTATTTAAAATATGCCCTGCACCCACTGACTTTATTTTTTTTTAGGTTACAGAAATGCTTTAAGTCTCATACAGCTCTAGAAACTGTAATGTATGTAATGTTTTCTGATAATAGTTAAACAATTTGTTCAGTGCATGCAAAGATCTTTTCAACCATTTCTTTGAGCTAGTTGACTTAATCACTTGTAAATCCTTCCAGTCAAGTGGCTCATTTGAAATTGCTGATGTTAAGCTGAGTGACATAAACATCTTCTCTAGTGTTTTTCTCTTCAAACTGCTGTTAAACATGCTACAGTGAACAAACTACCACTTCATTTGTGTCCACATTTCATTTTGTGAATTCCTTTCATCAGTATGGGTCATCGACTCCGCCTGTTCTCACCCATTCACTGACCCATACTGAAGAGGCTGTTTGTGTACAAGGCATGTTTGTTGACCCCTTGCTCTCCATTGCCCTCACTGTTACCCTCCCCACCCTTGGAGGAACCCCTCCACCCCCTACCGCCTGCTCATCTTTCCCTCCAGCTGGTTCTCTCCACTGTCCAGAAGCTGTGGAGCTCTCCTGGCCTTAGTAGGATGGCTAATCTAGATGGCGGGAGGCCTCCCTCCTGCTAGCGTACACAAGAGAGGGCAACCCTAATTGCTTATGTCATAAAGCTCTCTGACCCAGATAAGCCTTCACGCCCCAAAGCTGTTGAGATAAACCCCACTTTACCTCACCAAACCTGCATCTCCTGATCCACTACCCCCTCCTAACATTTCTGCACCTTCTGCCACATTATTAACACCCTGCGCAGGGGGAGAACACAATTACGAAACTTGATCTCTTTGTAATAAAAAAGAACAAAAAAATCTTATATCGACCACCACCGAGCAAAAACCTCTTTCTGTCGCTTTGACGAGAGAAAAGGATAACAACAATCCTTTTTTAAATCCGTGAACACGCTTTCTCAAAGATCGACTATTGATAAGGACTTGCTATGAAGTGTGAGTAATAACAGTTTTTTGTAGAGAAAGTTGTCACAACTCCGGACTTGATAAGGTAGATGATGATTAGGTGTGCACAATGAAAGCTGATCTGAAGCCAAAGCTTGGAGTTGCGTGCTACCAGCTCTCGTGTGCCTGGCTCATTATTGAGCCCGGTAATGCAGGCTTAGCCACAAAATGTCACAGCGCCTCGGATAGTTGTCAAGTGCCGAATGTCACACGTGCTCCACTTTACCAACAGATGGCCGGCTCACCGATCCACACTTGGGCAAAGTTAGAGCCACACAAACAGATTTTAAATTGATGTTTCGTTTTCCATGTCAACTTTCTAAAAATGACTTTTCTCATACAGAAATACCTAATGAGATATAATGAAAAACATTGCTCCTCAGGAGTCTTATTTGGCTTCTCTTGGGGTGTAGAGGTTTGGTTGTCATTACAACAGTCATTTTGTCAATATCAGAAGCCTCCCTGAGATTTCCATAAGGTCCACTTTAATACAGATCTTAATTACTAGTAGGAGCTTTTAATTGGATGCTGGCCCAGCTCACCTTGTAATCACCCATCACATGCTACTGGTGCAGGGATGCCTTTAAACTCCCACCTTAAGCCATGTTACACCACAGGTTAATGTCAACTGTGTCAAGTGTTTGATGAACCACATTACTACACAACAAACACACCAATCTTTAAATTTACTGTAACTTCATACACTATTTAAGCTCAAAAAGCTAAATCTGCTCTTTTGTCTTTGTTAGAAACATAATATGTAGCAAAACAATGCTGTAGTTCTTGCCTTGTCCTGCCTTCAGCTTCTTAACTCCTGTTTAAGTGATACTTGTAGAAACACTGTTGACAATACTTGTCATTACAAATCCCTCTGGTGTAGTTAATTGGTTGAATTTGAAAGTGCTCAAAGAGCTTCCTGATGTCTGTGGATATTGTTCAGTATCGGTAACAACTAGCTGTATCTTGCATAACAGTTCAAACTAGAATGAACCACAGATATGGGTCAAATAAAAGTCGTCCACAAGGTTTATTAGAAATTCCATCAAGACAAATCAGGCATTATATTTTGTGAACACAGAAGACAAAATAAATACGAAAAAATAATGCAATTTCAAATGATGAAAAGACATGAGAAATAAAGCACTGCACTGTACTGTTAAAACTGATCCCACTCCAAAAAAACCAAATAAGTGTTTGATAGTGTTTCAAAAACCAAAATGTTTCATATCTAACACGTTTGTGCTACAGTTTTCTTGCTCAGGGTCATTAAAAAAATCCAGTTAAAACATTTTCACAATAAATATATCATAAACACTACAAGTGAAGAAGGAAAAAATATTTAAATCTCTCCAAAATCAACAATTACATGGCAAATTAACACTTTAAAGTAACCAAACAACATCTTTCGTTTATGCAGTATGTATGCATGTTCACTAAAAAGACAGGAGAAGAGCGGTAGTCAAGGTTTAATACTGTATGTATGCACCATAGAGTTACAGAATAAAGTCTAAGATCAAACTTAGCGATTTGTTTACTAGTGGTGTTCAGAGAAGCATTTCCACAGCAGTCCATTTGATAACACAGGTTGCTTTTTGTTGGCGGTTTACGCTTTGATTATGCAGTATATTTATCTCTCTACCCACTAACCATGCTACATTTCTGCTTGTAGCTGCCTGTCCCATCATACACTCTACTTCAAGAGGTGACTGATGGTGTCAGAGCCTTAGTGTTATAATACAGTAGTTTTACACAGTGTTGGAAAAAAGCTAGTGTCGTACCTCGTCTCTGTATACAGTGCTTTGTTGATTTCATGAGGTGAATATTTTCAGTCTGACAGTTTGCAGCAACAACAAGCACTCACAGAGTACTGAAGACTTCTGAAATGTGCCGACCGCTGTGGTGCATTGTAAATTCACATCTGTCTGACCATCAACAAACACTGAGGTTGTGTAATCTTTGCTTTCTGCTGCTCTCAGTACATGCTTAAATAAATACGCTGTCACTGTGCATCAACACTCAAGTGACTGCTGCCATCTGGTGGTCAGAGCATGTTACTGACATACTAAAATTTAGAGT
Source organism: Dascyllus trimaculatus (assembly GCA_024666655.1). Lineage (NCBI taxonomy): Eukaryota > Metazoa > Chordata > Actinopteri > Pomacentridae > Dascyllus > Dascyllus trimaculatus. The sequence continues at coordinate 21,302,176 of CM045467.1, read as the reverse complement.
GACTGAAGTTTTGTTTCATACTTTATTCTTCATTAGACTGAAAAATTACTAGTTTGTAAAACACTTGGTCTGTAGATATCCTAAAAATTAGACTCGGTTACCATTTTGTCTCCATTTATCATCTTCATTATTATTTGTATTCAACAGCTGACAAAAATGTCTGTAACCAGATCCAATATTTTTATAAACCCTACCAGAGTTTTAAGTCAGACGCAGTTTTTTTGTCACAGCATTTACACATATCTGTAAACCACTTAACCTGTGTACTCTGAAGAAAAAAATCCAAAACCAAGGGATATGAATTCAGATCATTTGGCTTCATGATACCCCAACTTTGTATTACCCAATCACAATGTTATTAGTTCTTCATCTGTGTAGCTGCAGAACATGTTTTCAACCAAACTATGTCATTTTAAATCTTATGTACGTAAAGATTTAACATCGCTGCTCTGTTTTTGGGAGAACACATAGCAATCTGCTGTATAAAATGAGAAGCACAGATTTTGAACACCATACCCACATTATCTTTTCACTCATGCTTCTCTACAAACACATATGTGATGCGCCTTAGCTCTCTGAATTATCTGAACAAATACCCACTGCTTATGTAAGTAAATAATTAGCTAGCCAGCTGCTCTACATTAAACAGCTTAAAAATATACTTGGGTCCATTTAGATGCTGGTGTGGTTCTCACTTCTCATTCGCACACTGTTGGCTCATGACTTATAAGCTACAATGCAAATTTGTTTCATTTTTCCCTGCAGGGGATAGCCTGCCATCTGCTGTCAAATACCAACATCTCCTTGTTGGAGAACAAATGGAACATTTCTGCTGTTCTCCCAAATACTCTTTTCCTCTTTCCTGTTAATAATACAAATCTGTTAACTAATTTGATATCATGTATGACTGCAAATGTGATTTCAGTTGTGATTTAAGGAACAAGGCAACTTTTTTGACCAGCTGTCACGATATATGAAACCTTTAATTTCATTTTTATTTCTCTGATATGTTGAGACTCTCTTGCAATCATATTTTTGTGTCTTTCTCAGCATTTGGCCTAGTTTAAAGTTACTTTAAGATAGGCCAGAATGCCTCATTTGCTTGAATATTAACTTAAAACAAATGCAGTCTAGATTCTTAATGTGCATTTGAATCCAAACGCAGTACCCTCCTGATTTCCCAGCCACTGTTTCATTCTTGAATGATCATTTCTCCCTTTTAGTCCCAACTAGCATGATGCGCTCAGGAAAGCCCAGGGAATATTTCCCTGCTGCTCATTTTCACAGGGAATTGAAATGCACCCAAGAGTTGGATTAGCTTAAACTCCTACTGTGCCATCATCACAAGAAATCACAGAAAAACTAGGACATTTATGTGCTGACTTTGAAAGTTGGGCAAGGAGAGTTTGACTGGAAGCCAAATTGGGTTACAGTGAAAAAACGTTCATCATTTCAGCTTAACACTGACTTCACTGAAGACCGATACAGAGCCCTCATCCTATCTTCAGCATCGTCTGTTAGAGGATGGGTATTTGGTTTTTAGGCCCTCTTTGAAGCTGCGAAACAGAACTCGGTTGCGTTTGTTCTCCTCGTCTTTCCTAGCGTGGAACTCCCCCTGGATCTTGAAGCCCCGGTGTACCAAGAAGGCAGTGCTCAGCACAGAGAACCTGTATCCGGCCACATGGAGCTCACAGGCCTGGAGGGAGACAGAACAACAGGATGAGAAGGCAGGCATGAAAGTGGGAAGTGATGAGAATGAACAGAGAGGCGGTGAGAGGAGAGAATGACAGAAGAGACAGCTTGTGCAGAAGGCAGATGAGGTGAGAATAAAGGTGACAGAGGGGGAAAGAGGAAGAAGAGATGAAATGTAGGAAGTAGGGCATGAGAAAGGAGCTGTAAGGAATAGGAAGAGGTGTCAGGAAGAGGCCATGTGGAGCGATGAAATTGACCTCAGTGTGGAGCTGTTGTCACAGAGAAATGGTGAAGTGTATGCAGTGAAGGGGAGAAGGGAGATCACAGCTAAAGACAGTTAATGTAGAGTGAATTATTTGCTTAATTAATCAGCAGATGGAAACAAATGTGTGTTGGATAACTAAAGGTGCATTTTACTGATTTAGTATTGGACATATATAAAGTCTGGGATTCTAATGACTGATCCTGATTGTTCCTCCACAGTAAAGCTTGAGCTCCAAACGACTGGAACCAATAATACACCTTAGTAGTTAGTTCACTTTTTAAAAAATTAAAATGAAAATTGGCAGCAAAGGTGCTAGATTCCACATTAAAAAGGGTAGAAAGCTATAATGTTCAAAAACAGCAAAAGGTTTTTTTTTAATTAATATTTGCAAATATTTGTAAAATAATTATATTTAGCTGATTTAAATACAGTACAACAGTGTGGTTGCACAGTCACACATTGAGAAAGAACAATTTACAGTTGTTGTTTTTACAGTGAACATGAACTTTAATACTTCTGTGATTTTACTAGTGTGTTTTACAAAGTGAATAGTGAACTGAAGTTTCACTTTAAAAAAATTCAGTCTGTTCAGACTAGGGAAAAACTATGACAGCCATTTTCATTATTTTCTAACATTTTCTAGATCAAACAATCACCTAATCCATAAAATATCTCTCAGATTGATCAGAATTGGTAGTTGCAGTCCATAATGATAGAGAAGACACAAAAGTTCCAGTAAGAGCTGTATTGAAAAGTAAATGGTGAATGAACTTGAGACTTCTGTCAGCCTCCATCAGCAAATAGATCCAACAATGTACTGTATTAGGACAGTGCTGCCATATGTGGAGTACCATGTTCTCCCAAAAACACAAAAAAGTACTGAAACTGACTAAACTCAGAGTCAAACTTAGGAATTTAAAGGATGAGGTTGGCAATACTTTGCATTTCTTTTGTTGTCAACTTTTGTAATAGTTGATTTTGAGGGGTTTGAGCGCAATATCTTTACATTTCAAATCACCACCAAACAACTTGAACTAATGGCAGCATTACTTTACTGCTATAAAGCAGCATAAATTCTTCTCCAATTTTCATTTTATGTTAAAGATGTATAATTATCCAGGATGAGGTTATGATGGAGATTTGGGACTTAGTTGGTTTGCATTTCTGGCTTCAGCTGGCATGAACATGGTGCTGACAGTGTGTTCATCATGTTCTTCCTTTGTATGTCTTCATCCTCCTACAATCTAGCGATCAGGTGTGGTTTTATAGAGATCTTAATCACATTATGGTTTTATCAGCAAGAAAGTGGATATTGATCATTTTTTAAAATCAGACTAATGTCAAGAATAGACTTTTGCAATCAAATGTTCAAATTGTACCAACCTGGCTGATACGATTGAAGCCATATTGCTTGAAGTTCTCATCGTAGAGTGGCACGGTGTGGGGCCCGATGTAGAAAGGCTCCCAGGGGTCCATCCAGGTGAGCGTGTAGGCAACTTCCAGGTTGACCGGCCCTCTAACATGGCTGTTAACCCACTGTGAGTAGTTGGTGGGGGCTTGACAGCGAGGACACAGCTCCTCATAAAACGGCCGGACTTCTCCTACCTGGTAGAGCTGAACCAACTCTGTCTTGGTGCCAGGCATCTTCCTGGCATGGCGGATCTCAAAAGCTGGCAGGACGAACACCTCGTCACTTGCTGGCTCACGCCTCAGGATCATGGTCTGGAACTGCTGGTGCAGGTCAGCGCTTGGCATCATGTCGATGTCAATGACCAGGATGTAGGAGGACTCGGTCCCACCTCTGGCAATATTACGGAGAAGGTTGTTGGGGTAGGAGATGTTTCCACTGATGGCATAGTTCTTGTATTTATCCCTGTGGGTCTCCAGTCTGGAGAACACCGAGGCACAGTCCTCAAGCCCTGCAAAGTGCTCTCTGTCCTGTTCAGGGAAACTGGCTGTCTCTCCTGAGAGACACACCAAGTGGAAGTCCACCAGGGCTTGGATCTGAGGGCAGAAGAAGCTGAGTGCATAGACCAGAGCTGTGGCAAACTTAACATCTTGCCCATGTGCAAATATGGCCACAGAGAGAGGGTTCTGCCACCTTTCCAGGAGAGATTCTAGGTGATGCAGGTTGTTGATGGTAGTGTGTGTAGCCAAAGCCAGGATGTTGGAGCTGGGGTCGGAGCCCGGCTTCTGATTTGTGGTGAAGTCACTTTTGATCAAGTTCTTGTACACCCGGTACTGACCACTGTTGTCGAAGATCCCACCAGTAGACAGAGAGTACCTCAGGCGCTCCTTCCTCGAGTTCTTCTCTGGGTGCGCATTTTTCTTGGCCCCGGAGCCTCCAAAGAGCTCAGAGTACCGGTATCGCTGCTGTTTACCGTGGAACTTGGACAGGAAGGACAGGTATATGAGCTGCAGGAGCGCCACTATCAGCAGAGCACTCAGCACCACTTTGAAGGCGGAACATTTCTTGGAGAGATGCATTCCAGAGAAGCTGCAAGCACCCCGATCACTGTACACAAAGCAGGTCCAATCACCGGAGCTGGCTGCCTCTTGAAGGCTGCTATTTCTGTCCAGGACTCCCAGCTAACGCTACCTACATTGCTACCACGATGCTAACCCTACAGCCTACCGGGCTGGAAATGACAAATACTTGATAGCATATTTTGCTGATTAGTTGCTGCGCTGACCTAGATATTAATAAGACTTACGACAGCACGAAAAAAGCGACGAAACGTTTTCAGCTTCTGTGATCTCCATCAAAACACAACACAGTTGTTACCAGTCTGCGCTGCTGCTGCGACAGCGGCGCATGTAGATGTGTAATAACCGTAATGTCGGGAGGAAAGGCGCGCTGAATTTGGTGCTGAATCCCTGCTCGCTGCTGTTGTTAGCTGAATTGGTACTAATGAACATGATCGGAGTAAGTGGGCATGTTACCGCTGCGTTAGTGTATGGCAGAACGAATACATTATCAATATAATACCAAATAGTCATGTGTGGGATTTTTTTTTTCTATAAAAACCTGTCTGCATTCCGATGTGACTCATTCAGACGAGGTGGCCGAGTGGTTAAGGCGATGGACTGCTAATCCATTGTGCTCTGCACGCGTGGGTTCGAATCCCATCCTCGTCGAAAAATGTTTTCATGTTTTTAATCTAATATAACACGTTTACCTCATTTGTGTCTTTTGCAGAAATAACTTAGTCGTTTACATGTTGAATTTTATTTACTAATCTTACTGGGTGAATACACTGGACAAACATAAACTCATCATGCAAATGGTCTTCTGACTTAAGTTGAAAGCTTAAAATCAGATTTCTGTTCTTATAGTTGTATAGAAAGTAAAAGGTTCTAATTTAGCCACTTGTCATGAAAAGTCTTTGAGCTGTTCAACTGGTGACAGATTCTTGACCACTGAGTTTATCCGCCCCTTGTGAAACATGGCTTTAGAGGAGCATGACTGGTACACAGCCACTCCTTTGGCCAGTGACTATAAAAGTCATCTTAAAGTGAAAAGTTATTCAAATTTTAGGGCTGTAACTAGGCACCTGAACGTGCACAACTCCACTATTTGTCTTCTAAGAAACTTTCCCCTAAATCTTGATTCTGTCCCCCAAAATGTTTATCATCTTGCCAAACCTTTGCAGGAAGAGTGTGACAACGTTCCACAAGACAGCAACTACAACCTCATTAAATTTATGCATTGCAGATGTTGACTTCTTATTGACTTATGCATTGCAGATGCTGACTCAGTGACCTGATTCTCAATCTGCTGGTCATTATTTCCAACATAGCGTTGTTGTTTTATGACATACATGCACTGTTGCAGAGATGCCATGTGTTGGAACAAGAAATACATATTCACTTACAGTAAAAATAATGCATTGAATTTAATAATAAATCACATGCTGCAATTATTTTTTTCGTTCAGTATAAATTATATACGATGTCTACAGGTTAGAGGCTATAGCGGTATTAAATTGTCTATCAGATGTCATTATCCAATCATCTAACTGTTGACAGACAAATCTGGGAGAGAGAGAGGGGTAGGGTGCAGTCAACCCCAATATGATATACACTACCTTGCATTACACTTTTGCTAAGCAAAAATGAAATTTCTCACACACATGCACAAAATAGTCCATAAATGGGATTCCCGAAGAAGTTGCAAAGGTGGTGTTTCGAACAGTAGATAAATCTTTAACACCCTCTCCAGTTACTAGTATTTTTCACCTTGTTAACGTGTTTTTCATACGCTACAAGACACATCATGAGTGAAGCAGGTGGAAGCTTTTCCACGTTGAAACTGCAGTGAACTCATGACCATTTAAAAAACACAAATTCAGACTTTCAGGATTTCATATGTAACAAGGAACCAGTCATGTCAAGTTGCAGAATTTGGCATCTAGTTTCATTCTTTTTCAGATTATTTTTTGAGCATGTATGAGTGAATTATAACTTGTCATGGTGTAATGTGATAATGTTGAAGCATTGGTGGTGAGCTGGTGTGCTTGAGCTCCAGGAAGTGGTAAAGTGTGCTTGCAGAGAGGCAGAGACTCCATAGTTGAAAAATAAGCAACAGTGCAGTAACATTTAGGTCATTTGAAGGCATGAAATGGTTGTTTTCATGGGAAAAAAAATTCTAAAAATGTAACTTCAATACACAGAGAAACATTTTTAGGGGTTTAATCAAGGACTGGATAATTTAAGGCTGTTTGCCAAAAGGTTTGTAAGTATTTAAGACACTACACAACAAAGCACAAGTGTGACATTTTTATTTTCATGACCATTAACAAAAACATTTTTGTCCTTACAACACATAAACCGCTTGAACAGTGCATCGGGTCCTAGGAGGCATTTCCTCAGTTAACTCCAGGCTCTGGTGTGTTCCACAGATCAAAAGAAATATGATAAGTTTTATTGTGTTTTCAGTGACAGGGCTTTATTATTAAGGTGTGGGGGTAACATTCACTACTCACATCACAGTTTGCAGTAACCACTTAAACACAAAATGACATCACATCGTCCTCACATTCAAAAACTGAATTCAGAGTGCAAATGCAAATGAGTAGCCTCTTTCTGCATGACTAGTGTGAACATAATTTTGTGAGTGGTGAATGAACTGTCAGAGTGGGAGGCTGAATAAAACGGACACATTTGTTTTATCTATAGAGATGTGTTTACAGTATAATCACATGTTCGTGTTTAAGACATGTTTAGTCAAAATGCCTTCCAGGACCTGTTCTGTCACAGCAAGGACGACTTTTTGATCAAGTACAGCCTACTCTAGGGCCCTGTGAAAACAATTCCCCCCGTTTTTAAGTTGTTAGTCCAAAATCTGAAGTTTACAAAATCCTGATGTATGTTTTCTTAAAAATGACTTAATTTTTCTCTATTAACTGGGTTTATTCGTGTGTCTTGTTCTTTGACTTTGAATTTTCTACCCAACACTTTGGCAGTTGTATCTTAAACTATCTTCTGCAATCTATGACAGAGAAATATTTACCTGCTCATATGTAAGTGAGAGTAAGATTCAAACAAGTGTACAAGAGTTTTAAAGTAACTACTGAATGCCACAGTATTTCAGCAATAAAAAAAAGACAAACAACCTTAATTCTGATACACACTTGCATTCACACAGAGCATACATAAGCAGAGTTCTGTGTTTGCTGATTGAATTGGCTGAAAGTTACCGGGTGCAATACGTTTAGCAAAAATTTCAGTAATATTCAAATCCAAAGTTACCGTGCACAGATTTTTCACCTAGATTTTGAGACTCAACTATGCTTTCAGTACTGCAGAAATCAAAGGGCCCTACTGTCACCGTCCATCCTTACAAACTATGACACTAAAACACCAGCTCCACTTTTGGACCCGCCTCCCTCGCTGTCCCTGGAGGACGCTGCTGACTGGCCCTGCGCCTCCGATTCACCTTCTCCTACCAGCCGGATGTTGTAGCGTTCCCTGTACTCTGTGAGTTCCCGTCCTTTCGTCTGCATCTGTGTGTTGATGGACTCGATTATTTTGGAGATCTGTGAAGACAGAAAAAAGAAAGAAAATTAGATAAAACTGTAGATTTGTGCCTCAATTCGTCTTCTGACAAAAGCCTCCATTTTTCTATTTTACATTAATACGAGTCTTATGGAGGTGCTTGTTCTCACTAAACCAAGGCAGTTCATATTTATTGTTTTATGTTTACAGGTTTGCAAGTGTGGTTTTATAAGTAATGCCAGTTTAATTGTTTTTCTTTTGTCATCCATCACCTGTTCTTTGTTGTTTTCCAATGCTGGTAGAACTTCTTTTACCGTCCTCTCCACCAACACACCACCTACAAGACGAAAGCATTTCCTCGAAGGATCCACTTCCTTCAGGGTGTCAATTACTAGGCTGAATGGAAAAAAGCAATGTTAGAAACTAAAACATATTCATTTTAAACATCTCAAAAATCCAATATTGAATATCCAAAGGGAAAAAACAGTACACAGAGCTTAATGACAAAGTTGACTAATCTCAATTTTTCCAATTTGTTTCAGCAACGTCAAAAAGCATGCTAGCAGTTTACCCTAGTGGTGTTCATTGGAGCATTCACTCTGCTCATCAGTCATAAATTTGACATTATAAACTTTCAGAATTTAAACTTATGTCAGATTAATGTAGACGCAGCAAACTCAGATATAAAGTATGGTGGCTAAGTCAGCAAAATATCCGTTTACCGTTACAGGAAAAGTCATTGTTAATCAAATCTGAAATGCGCAGAGTAGATTAAAGGCTTTAGAAGGGGGAAAAACAGCCACCAACCTGTGCTCGTTGATGTCCATCTCCAACTCCGCAGCTTTAGAAGCCATACTACGCTGTTCCTGTCGCATTCTCTGAAACGTTGCCACCACCTGTGAAACACAAAAACACTCAGATCAGTACAGAAACACAAACTCAGTATTAGTTTTACTCTGTAATGTATTTGTAGGTAACATGGTAGAGACATGTAGACCTGGGTGATTAAACAATAGCAATATGTAGCAGCAATACACACTTGGTCAACAGCATTAGATACACACTGCTATGAAAACACATAACAAAAACACATAGTTCAGTTGCATGAACAGACTATAAGCGTGACCCCTCCTTGGCTCCTAACAGTTTATTATATATATGTTATACACACTTTTTTGTTTATTTAATGTGTATCAAGTTGAGATTATTCCTTCATCCTTATTTCTGTTTATTTATGTGTGTAAACAAAATAAAGTTATTAGTATCAAAGTTAAACATTTTATTGGACACTTTTTTTTTTTTGCCATACCAACCAGAAGTACCAACATTTAGTTGTAGCCACACTGTATAACCACTTTCAGCAGAAAAAAAGTTTATTGATTAATCTATAAAATAACAAATCACACTGGAAATTAAAATACTGTTTGGTTGTAACCTCCTTTTAGTGTATTATGATTAGAACAGTTCTGTATTTCTGCACAAGTAGCATTCTGATTGCAGGACTTTGGTGACAGATAATTGCATAGTGAATCTAATGCTTTAACTTATAGGGGGGAAAAAATCTAAAATGTTAAAGACTTTTTAGTGTCTCCACGTTTGTTAAGTGGGGTTGGGTGGTTCTTAGTGTTAAAAATAGCTTCTCTCACTGTCAGGCAGCTAATTTAAGTGGGTAGACCCATATCCCAAACCACACCATCCCTTTACAGGCGTGGGCACATTTAAATGCGACTCAACACCATCCAGCTATTAGCCAGAAGAACAGACCTGCGACCCATTCTTTATAAATTCTCATTATATCTGAGGTTTCACTTTGGCTGATTCTGCTGTTCCGTTTAGTGGTGAGAAAGCAGAATGATGGCCGGGTGATGGCGATGGGGAAGCTAACGTTAGCTTTGGCTAGCTGGGAGTCAGACTGACGGCTTTAGCTTCACCTGACACCGCTGAACAGCGACAACAACGAGTTTACCGACCAAAGCAGGCCGAGGTGGAGGTGCAGGTACCTGTTCCGCTGACGGGCCAGACTGTTTTCCACCGGCGCTGTTGCTGGACTTGCTACCCGTGCTGCTACTGTTGGCTGCCATCTTGGAAGGGTGTTGCTGAGAAGGACCCCAGGCGAGACGTGTAGAGCTGGTTCATGTGATCGCCTGTGTGCAAATGCAGCCCAGTGTAGAGAAAAGAAAAGAAAAGAAAAAAAGCTATAAATACACACGCGCGCGCACGTACGCACACCACAAAATACTTAAAGGTGTTTTCATTGTAAACATGACATTTTCACAAGGAACAAATCAAAAAGGTGTCAAATCTGTTTCCTAAATGGCCACTTCCTTTCTCTGCTGTATTCATCATAAAAACAAACATGCTTAAAATGGGTTTAGTTTTCATATTGTTGGTTAGAAAAACTAACAAAAAACTTCTTGGACATTTTCCTTTCTGCAATGGCTTGAAAAATATTTCCTTTTCACTCTTTTTGTCACTCTCTATCCAATTTCTCTTTCAAACTCAGTCGTTTGCAATTTCAGCAGCTTCATTTCCCCCTATTCCTGATCAACTTAGCACCCAGAAAGAATATGTAATGACCATTGTAGTGGCAGCCCATTTGTGAAGAGGAGCATAAAATCTCATTGAGCACCTCCCAGTAACACCTGGAGAAGAAGTTATATATTGAAAGATCACCTTGAGGTGGTAATTTAATAAATGTTCTTTGTAGCATTAATACTAGTGTGTGGCCCCTATTTTTGGGAATGCTGATTTATATATTGCTTTCTATGATCCTGTCAAAATTGTATATCTATAAAAGAGCAACTTGCATTTTTACAAACACAAAAAATGTCATGCAACAATATATACAAACCATCCTATCAACCCTAAACCTTTTAAGGCTCTTGATATATCCAGTCCTCTAAGCTGCTAAAATGTTTTTGCAAAATGCACCTTGCTAAGAACACGAATACAAATACAGTCCAGTAGGTGGAGGTGGTGTACTTTGTCCTGGTTTCTAGCCACTGATTCCCAGCACAGAAGAAGAATAAAGCCTGTGTTCCTGTTGTGAAGAGCTGAGCTAAACACTGAACCAATCGTTAATTTGATACTAACATGGACTAAACAGAGAGGGTAACCTTGTCTGGGACCAATGTTCACCGTCAGGTGCATTTTGGGATCATCTGCAAAACATTTGGCTTTTCTCCCAGCTTTGAGACACAAGATCAAGCTGCAAAACAGGTATGTTTATCACTGTAACAAAAGAATGTGTTGTTTTACAGGTAATAGCTAGTTGTACATGTGAATTTATTCTAAAAATCAAAAAGTGTATTGTGCTAATTAAATGACGCTTGGTACAGAGACCTTTTCATGTCATTGCCAACACTTGGTACAGCGACATTAAATAAAATACAGACAGATTTATGTATTTTATGTCAGATAGCACATTTAAATTCAGTTATTTAAATGTCTAAGTCTTAGAAAGATCTCCATGAGTGCAAAGTTGTACAATATTATCCAATAAGTAAACAGCAGAGTAACTAGTGCAGTTAATAATCAACCATAGTTAACCTGATATGATATGTTTCCTTGTTCTGCAGCTTATGTGCACTGGATTTAATAACGGCGTCCTACTCTCTCTTCTCACAGGATGTCCAGCTCTTCTCATCCGCTGGCTGCAGTCTGTCAGCTGACAGCTACTCCGGACAAAGAGGCCAACTTTTCTGTCTGTAAGCAGTTGGTGGAGGAAGCCAAGGAGCGAGGTGCCACCATGGTCTTCCTGCCAGAGGGCTTTGACTACATTGGATCCAGCAGAGAGGAGACGCTGTCGCTGTCAGAGAGCCTGTCAGGAGACACAATCTCAAGATACACTCAGCTGGCCAGGTGGACAAACGAGTTTCTGTGTCATTTCTATGGAATATTTTTGAAATGTTGCAAAAGTAGTATATGTCCAACACCAATAGTGAAACCCAGTTAAAGATAAACATTTTGAGAGTAACCATCTTGTTCATAGAAGGTACATTTTATATGTTTGCTGTATTGCTAAATTTAATTTGTCTCTATGAAAGATGTAATGTTAAGCAACTGCGTTTTGCCAAATTGGCTGAAAAGTTTGTTCAGTCCTGCAAGATATTCTGCAGTAGGTTGTTGGTAGGAGGCAGGACAAATTAGAAAGTTCTAAATGATTTCACAAACCTTGGTGCAGTCCAAGCAAACTTGTAGATGAAACAAACAAAAAGCAAAGTTTTCTGAAGGCAAGATAATCCATATTTTATCTAGTTTAGAATTTCTGCGTGTATTTCAACCTTCCTTTCTTCCAGTACATTGAACTTGTGGCTGTCTCTTGGAGGATTTCATGAACGAGGACATGACTGGGAGACCGACCGACGGATCTTCAATAGTCACATCATAATTAATGATAAAGGTACTGCCCACTGAATTAAAAGATCTGACCAAAATTTTCTGCTTATTAAAGACTTTGTAAGACTGAAAAGTTTAATTTTTCACTTGGTACTCACATTACTCAGTTTTCACACTGACACACTGTTATTATACCCCCAGGTGACATCATTTCAGTCTACAGGAAGTCCCACTTGTTTGATGTGGAACTGCCGGAAAAAGGCGTATCACTCAAAGAAAGTGCCTTCACCATCCCCGGGCCTTCCCTTGTGTCCCCAGTCCATACTCCGATAGGCAAGGTGTCATTTCATAGCATAATAGACCAAGATATTTGTTACCTGTGTTGAGATGCGTGTTGGTTTATTTGGGATAGCTGACGAACAACTTCTCTCTTTTTAGTTGATTTAATCTGAATATTGGAGTCGCAAAAGCTTGTACAAGGTTCTTCACTGTATGGCATGACCCACGCAGAAAAGACAATGATAGAAATGTGATTACAATTTTATAGTAAAGATGGAAAGGGAGGTTGCTTAAGGCATCCACCCTTCTTGAAACAGCCCATTTGATTTGTCTACATCTCTGGAATCTTCTCCTGGCCAATCACCAAACGACGCACCTGTGGAAGGAAGCTGTCCCCCCACCCTATGTGTTTCTTAATCCCTGTGATGTCATGTAAGGGTGACTCTTAGAAGATAGCTCTGGCACCTTAAGTCCTAGTTGTAGTTATCTGTTCCAGAGCTATCAGGTACACCGTGACCTAAGAGAATGAGTTCCCAGAGATTTGGTGCTCATGTTTTGGGTGCGAGCAGGTTGGTATCCAAACTAGGAACAAACAAACATTCAGTGCTTAAAACAAATGTGAATGCGGAGGCTGCTTGGTGTTCTAGTCAAAGTCAGTGTCCCCTGAGAGTATATGGCGCCCCAAGTATGTGGTTAAGAGAATTCCAATGTTTTCAGTGTGCAAGTTACCAAAAGTTCACTACATGCAAAATGAAGAGAGATCTAACTAGTGTTGAAAGATGGTTAAATATAAGTGATGACAGGTTTACACATTTCGTTAATCAGTGTGTTCAGCATAATATCATTAAATGCTAAACTCAGGAATAAAGCACAGAGGTATATCGATTTCAGTACTAAGATATAGAGGTATAGAATTTCAATCACAGTGTCAGATTATATGTTTCATTCACAGTATCTGATTAATATTGAGGTTAAAAGTAATTTACCCTAACACCTGTAATGTATTGAAGTAGTCAAAAACACCAGAGGATTGCACTTACACTGACTCTTCATAGACAAATACAGATGTATTTGTCTATGAAGAGGACATTTCCAGTCATGTTTCTGATCCTCTATGGGTATCGATAAAGTAGCTTCACTGTAAGGTTTGTCAATGTCCTCTGTGTTCCTACTGACCCTTTTATTGTTAATACAGGTCGGTTTGGGTATCTGCTACGATCTAAGATTTCCTGAGTTATCACTCGCTCTGCAATGGGATGGAGCCGAGATCCTGACATACCCATCAGCCTTCACTGTAGCAACAGGAGCTGCTCACTGGGAGGTGGGATGAGTCATTGTCGACCACTTGATTACCATAAAATATGAACTTGAATTTCCATGGAAATGCACCTAAAATGCATTTATTCTCAGGTGTTACTCCGTGCACGGGCAATCGAGACCCAGTGCTTCGTCCTGGCAGCGGCACAGGTCGGCCCACACCACGAGAAGCGCTCGTCATATGGCCACGCCCTAGCGGTGGACCCCTGGGGAGAAGTCCTGGGTGACTGTGGAGGGGAGAAGCCTGGCATGGTGCTAGTGGAGGTCGATCTGGAGAAAGTTAGCAGAACCAGGAGGAACATGCCAGTCCAACAGCACCGCAGACACTCTGCTTTCTACCACAGTCTGGCTCAAACCTGAGCATGATGAAGTGAAAAACACATTGGCTGGGAGGAATACAGTGTGACACAAACTGAACAAGATGTTGTCTTTATTTTATATCTTACAGAGGAGCCAAGCTGAATGAGGTAGTGAATTAATGAAGGTGGATTAAGGCAAAATGCCAGAAAATAGTCTCGAAATAACAAAGACTCCTGGCTGAGATAATGAAAACATTAGTTTACTGTGAGCAATGAAGCATGCCTTCTGGTCAATTAATAATCAATAAAGACTGGAAAAGTTCCAACATGAAACAGTTGTTCTGCTCCTAAAGAGATAAAAGTACAACGGTGGGTTGCTGCCTGTGATGGTAGCTGACGGAAAAAACCTCAGCTGTAGCCTATTTTTTAAATTTTGAGTCATCCTGCCATAGCTGTAGGAGATAATTTAATTTCCACAGCCTTTTATCGATTCATCAGTCAAGGAAATGAGCTCAGAGCTCCAGCTCAAGTCGTCCCAAAAGAGCCTGTAAATGATCTTACCTACACTGATCAATAGATGGTACTATTGGGCAGTTAGAATGAAGGAAACTGGAGGAAATGACAAAGGCTTGCAGTAAATCATTTTGCTGTGGTTGTATTACTAATAATAAATCAACATGTCATATTAAAGGGTTGTGAAAAAATGTACCTGTATGATTACTTCTATTAGATTACATTGTACCATGCAGAAAGATTGTAAGATAAACTCATAAATCTAATAATGCAGCGTTTGGCTTCTCTTCACTTTCTTCCTGTGATTTCATGTGGGTTTCATGGGCTTGTGTTGCTCTGTCTTTCAACATAAAATACACCAAAGGTATTCTTTTGGATTGAAGTCAGGCAACATACTTGGCCAGGTCACAGTTTTCACCTTTTTGTGCTGAAGAGCAAGCAAAGTTTTTTTTTTATTTGGATGCCGTCCATAGAGGTTCATGTTACACAAAGTCCTCGGGACTGTCTGAGCTGTTACAGAAACCCCGATTTCCTCTGATAAGATCTCTGTCAAGTCTGCAGCATTTGCCCATCTGTTTTTCAGAGCTAGATTGTGCAAGAAGTGCATTGTTTGTGGCGTCATTTCAAGAGGACGACTGCTGTACCTCGAATTATGGGTACTATAGCTCAGTCTGTTCCTCCTGATTACTGCTGCAACTGTATTTCCACTGATTCTTTTAGCTGATCACCAATCCCCCTGTATCCCTTTCTGTCTTTTTCCACATCCTCTGGTAATTCTTTTCCATGTGGAGCCATGATACAGATATCCAGAGACATAACTGAGAAAGTTCCAGTGTTCACAGCCCACTTTATAACCATGTATATGCAGTTAGGCTAATAGAAAATCCCAAGTGTTGTCTGTTTTGTTTCAGTCATCAAGAGGTTAGTTTTTATCTTATCTCTTCATAGTAAAGCAGTATTGCACAGTGGTATAGTCACTTCTGTTGTACGCTTTATTCCCAGTATTGCCATTTACACAAACTGTTGCAGAATCGTTAGAAGCACTGTTGTTTAAGCTTTTTAGGTAAAATAACCAAACGTTGAAAACCAACTGGAGACCAAAAGTAAAAATACAAACCATTTAATCACAAATTAGTTTCAAATCATGTTTCATTTTCTTTTCAGTCATCTAGTTTATGCTTTGGATTTCATTAGTCACCCCTTGAATAATCATGGCTGCTATTCCCTTTTTTAAAAAATGGTTTTGCTGTATTAACTTTACTTTTTTGTGGTGAAATAGCGTGACTGCTTCTTTATGGTGAAAGACGCCAGCTGAGGTGGTTTGTGCATCGGATTAGGATGCTTCCTGTGGGCGCCTTCCTTTGGAGGTTTTCTAGGCACATCCAACTGGGAGGAGACCCTGATGTAGACCCAGAACTGGCTGGAGGGATTACATATCTTACCTGGCCTGGGAATCCCCTGGAATCCCCCAGGACCTCCACATCCTGACCTGACAACCTGAAAAAATAGATCAGTGGATGAAGTCATGCATAGGTTGGCACCTGGGTATATTTCAGAACTTCTCTGCTACGACTCTACCTCTGTGCCTCTTAGATCCTCAGAGCAACTGCTGTTCACTGTTCCACAATCGAGTTTAGTGGGTAAGGGAGATCGTGTTCCTCTGACACTGAGATTTTAAAGAAACACCTCAAGACGTACATGTTTTGGTTGTTTTTAGTGGTCTCAAAATTTTGGTATTTCACTTATAGATGGAACAAAAAAATGTAATTGTTTATTAAATTCTAGTCATTCTTTTTTATATTTAGTATTTGCTGTACTAAAATATGGCATTGCTACAGCACATTGGATGTCATGAAACCACCAAGTATGGACTGTATTGAAAAGATAATTGGCAGATTGAGAGTCAGTAAGGAGTCACACATCTGAAACGCATTGAGTTAATGAGGTTGTTGCTGCTGTTTGTTGATTGTTGCCCAACTCTCCCTGAAGGGCTTGGGGAAGTTGGTGGACATTTTGGGGGACAGGATCATGTTGTTAGGTACGTACATCGTATCTAAAATGATTTCTTAGACATTGGTGGAGTTGTGAGCGTTCAAATGTCAGGCTACGACCCTAACGCCCAACAGTCCCTTCTTGTGTTTTCTGTCGCCATCTGTGGCAGTGATTCATACAAATAAAGCTGCACTCTGTGACTTTTACAGCCGCTGGTCGAAGGAGTGTCTGGTCTCACCATCTGATCATTGTTCTCTCAAACCACACCTGATGAGCGTGTGGATTAACTCAGTGGCTGAGAAATTGTCACAAGTTGAATGGAACAAAAACTTTTTTTGTGCACAACTAAATTTAAAGTTATCCTGGTCTTTAATGTTTACTGATTTTACACATTTCATCCTCTTTTGTGTCTTTCTTTTGCACATATTTTTGTTGGGCCTGTCTTATAACAGCACATGTGCAGCACTGTGGTTAACTCGGGTTGTTTTCAAATGTGCTATATATATAAACTTGATTTGGTTTTATGACATTGCAGTGTGTAAAAGCTGCAACCAGTGTTTTTCAGGATTTGTGTGCATCCCAATTGATCTTTTTAACCAACTGTTTCAGAACAATACAGTACAGTCCAGTGATGCTTCTGGTAATTTTTTAGGTTGTGACTCCATTGTGTTTTCTCCCTCAGCAGTCTGATTGCAGTGAGAGGATGAATAATTGATCAGCTGTTTCTCTTTCCAGGCTGTTTTACTATCTGGGACTGTGGGTGGGAGCTGCTGCTGCTGCTGCTGCTGCTGGTGGTAGGATGGTACAGGAAGTGAACGTCACTGACACAGGAATAGGACTGAAAAAAGAAAACACCATCATGATGAGGAGAATGTCAAATCCCGCCGTGTAGGAAACCGAATCGCAGCTTCAACTCGGGGAAAACGATGAATTGTTGTGTCCGAGCTGGAATCGAGGCATCAGGAAGGTACGTTGCTCCGTTTGTGTGTCGCGGCTGCTGATGTGGAGCTTAGCTAAGTGTGTGTGAATGGAGATTTCTCCATCCGAGGCCATCCATCCTTCCTTCCTCACATCCGTCCTTCCATCCTTCCTCCTGTCGCTATCAAATGTTGTGAACTCAGGTTGATTCTTCTTGCAGCCGAACAGGTGCTAGCTAGTTTGCTAGCTTGGCCGTGGAGGCTAACCTGGACTCTGCTCTGGGTGTGAGTGTTTGTGTGAACTGAGTGGAAAATTCACGGTTAGCTTGTGTCTGAGTGGATTTAGTGGATCGTTTAGTGGACTCAGGCCCTCGGCTGCAGCTGGGGGAAAGTGAAGCTGCACGGTCCGGACTGCTGCATGTTCCAGTCCCTGTTGCTGTGGCTTTTTTCCGGACATTTTCACCATATAATGCAGATGTAACGTGAATGCACCGCTCTCTGCTCAGCGTGTGGCTGCTAGAAAGGACTCACTGTTAGCCTTTACTGCCATGCTGGCTGTGTCATGGTTGGTTTTCAGCTTTAGCACTCAGAAAACATCAGTCTTGTGCTTGTAGTCCTTGGTTAGAAACCCCTTGGTTGAATTAGATGCTTAAAACGAGGCTTTTTTCTCATTTTTCACTCATTTTCCAACCTATAGCTGCATTTGTAGTATGTAAATCACTGTGGAAGACACCAACTGGCAAAGCACTGAGTTTAAAAAGTTTGCCTGTGGAATACACTGTCACTTATGTGGTGTTTTTTAAATCAGGGCTTTCTTGTGTAAAATAGCACTGCATTTAAGTTAGTCGGATAGATTTTTTTTATTGATTGAGTCTTGAATTCTGGCTATAAAGGACTTAAAGTGGTTCTACATGATCAGGAAGTCCATTGACGTTTACTGTAGATCTGGCATGATTAGTTGAGGAATGAATGATAATTGATTAATAAATTTAGTCCTTTTTCAAGCATAAATGCCAAAAATTCACAAATGACAGCCTTTTGAAAGTGAATATTTGCTGGTTTATGATATTAAACTGCTTTTTGTGCCAACTTGGGCACTTTTCTCCATTTTAATCACTTATCAGTCAATAGTGAAAACAAGTGTCCATTGCAGTCCTGATATTTTGTAATACTGGAACTTTTTAAAACAATTTTAACTACACACATATAATTAGCTACCTGTCTTTTTTTTGGTGAATTATCAATGCCAGTCTATTTATCATCATGTGTCCACTGACATTAACTACATAAACTATATGAGGTGCTTTCTCCAGCTGAATCGTGTCACCGCATTTCTGATTCCTCAGCTTCTGATCTCTTGTTTTGTCCCCGAATATTCAATTTGCCACCACATTTTATAATGACATTACAATGTTGGCATTATAAAGCTGAAATGGGTACTCTGCTCAATTAAACAATTATCAGTCAATTGCTAATGCATTTTCTTTGCATCATAATGAAATCTGAGACAACACAGGACAGCACAATAACGCTTCTAGTGATTCATAGGTAGTGACTCCGTTGTCTTTTTCTCCATGAAGAATCTCTTGATTACATTTCTGATTTAAACTTGGCTGTTTGGTGTATAAAATGTCCATAAATTGTTGAATCTTGAAGTGATATTATCAAGTTGCTTGTTTGGCTTTAGCAACACCCAGGAGATTCAGTTCTTAATGATAGCAAAACACAGAAAGGACGTAAATGTGCACCTTTGCTAAGCTGGAATGAGCATGCAGTTGATGTATTTGGTTTCTGAAAGGCTTGACTTGATTACCAATTTCCAGATTTCTTTTAAATGTCAAACACATTGTGATGATGGAAATCATGTTTGGACTGGACATATGTTACGTGTGTTTCGTTTCATTTCCCACCGCTCACTTCGTTTAAAAGATGTCCTTAACATTAACAGTAGTCTTCAATGTTAAAGATAAACTGAAGTTAATTATTTCCTGCTCTTCTCATGTCCTTCTGTGTTCCGATATTCTGTGATTTATGATTAGCAAAACAGTCTGTCACAGCAGAATCACAGTCTGTGGCTGTTTTTCCTTTTCCCACCTGTCGGTTCCAGACAGGTCAGACCAAAGGCACTGCAACTCCTTATTTGATTTGCTTTCCCTGTTGGGTTAATCAGCACTCCTGATTGTGTTATGTCTGTCTGAAGGGCTTGCCTCCTTTCCATTAAGCATGGCTTTTGAGTTTCATTCACAACAGACAGTCATGACATCTCGTTTAATTGTGTCTTCCTCCTCTCATGTCACAAATAATGCAGTCTGTAAGATCACCAACAGTTTTCTTGCTACGCTATTGTTCATCTGTAAGTAGAAGGTCAGATTACACAAGCCAAGGAAGATAACTGTAGAAAGTTGCTAAATCATTGTCTTGGCTTTCACTTCCTTGTACATCCAAGCAACAAAAACGACATCTGCTTTGAGGTGAAATCTGCTTTTACTGACTGATCAATAGTATCAAATGACAGAAGACTGAGACACTTACGTGAAATTACACCATCACAATGGATATTCCAGATTTCACAAATTCCCTGCCTGCCAAGTGAGATAATATTCTCAGACTGGCATGGGCTGTGTGAATTTGACAGCTGATAAACCCACTAAGGTAGCTGACACACAAGAACTGGTTGTATTTATTTTACTTTACCTGTAGGTCAGATAGAACATATATGATTACATTTTTAGAATCGATTTGTAAGTAAGAATTTCCTGTGTTTCTTCAGTTGGGCCAGGACAGAAACTCCCCTTGAGAAAGCAGCACTTATTGACTGATAATCTAATTTGAATGACTGGTGCTTTATATGATGAGCATGGCAATTCTCCCTCCCTCACAGACTTGTCAGACTCATGTGAACATACAGCACATAAATGCATGTATGCATCTAAAGCTGGAGCTCAGAGCATTTCACATGTAATATATTTTTTTAAAATTAATTAATGAATCATGTAGTTATTGTTATTTTGCCAATTTGACAAGTTGGGTTTATGTACGGAGCCTGATCAGCAGCCCGAAAATTCTTTTTATAATAATAAAACAGGAACAAGCAAACTAATCTTCACATTTATGAAACTGTAACTGGAATGTGCTGTATTTTTTATTTAACATTGTCAGTTTTCCGTCAGTAGTAGAGCCTGACTGTGGCTGATACTGATATTAATCTTTGAGGTTTTCTGAAGTCCGAGAACATTTTGTTCTTTTACATTTAAAAAAAAGCCTTTCAGAGTTCTCTAGGTTAAACTTAAAAAAAACCCTTCATTATACGCCTGCAGAGTGCCTTTTAGTATGTACTCATTGCTTTTCATACTATAACCAGCGCATGTATTATTCTGGTGTCAGTTCATCATAACCATAATGGCATATGCACCACCTTCCCCTCAACACAACAAGAAATGAGGAGACATTTTAATCTTTATGCAGTTTTCACCATAATACTAACTTTACTGAAGTATTATTTAAATAGAAGTAATGGAAATATTCACATTTCTGGCCTATGGTTATTAGTTATATCTACTGAAATAGATAATTACCACTCTGTGTACCTGACAATTGTGAAGAGACTTTCTTGTTGTATTCATGATGTTGACATGTTTTCCTTTATCAACTGTATGTATTAACTAACAGCTCAAACTGACATCGCTGTTTGACTTCTCAGCTTCAGCAGTCAGTGTCAGTGACACAGTCGGTGCATGTGGCTCCTGACTGGCTGCATGTTGTTGAAGTGCAGTTAAGTGTGATGAGTGAAAGCTCCATGCTGTGTTGGATCTGCTTTACATTGGATGTTTTGCTACATTGCAATCCATATATCGACTGGCTGCTGTGTTTTGAAGGATATGTATGTCAAGGTATCGGTCCTATCTATGGAGGAGGTGTGAGCCTGTCGGTTAGAGGGAGGGCAAAACGCTGAGTCACGTCTCGGCAACAGTCGCCTGGGCAACACCTCCATAGTGACCAGCTGGAGGAAGATAAAGACCCTCGCTGCTCAACTAGTTGTATAACATCAGCAGAACCTGCAACATTTTGTTCTACCGCTGCTGTTATCGAGCCTCACATACGCTCATCCTCCACCTTAGTTACCCACATTCTCCAACGGCGAGAGGAAATCTGATGCTTTGGGTCATAGCTCCTCAATTATCAACACAATCCAGCTTGTTTGGCATAATTACTGTTTTGATTTCTGCTGCAAAGAACGAGGGGAAACGTGAACAAGTATACTGCAAACTGTCGTAATTATAGCTATCAAGTTTCACCAGCAGAGAGGAATAGAAGAAAAAATGACAACTCTAATTAAAGCTGTCCACAGCAGCACAGTTGGTTTGATATTAGATCCATCTGACTGAAAAGATAAATACACATCTTTAACATGCTTTTTAGTTTTTCTCTCTGATTTGTAAGCATCCCTAATGTGCTGAAGTGTGTGTTTCTTTTAAATGTCAGAATTACCACAAAAGCTTAGTTTGAATCCAAACAAAATAGTTAAAGGAAGTGAAGAGAGTTCAGTTAAATGGGATCATTCTTCATTTAACAAGAGGTCAAAAAGCACCTAGAAGATCTCTGCCTCAGGGTTGGCTCTGCAAACAAGCTGAATTGAATTTCCTGGCCACACTGATTTGATATAGCTCAAAGGGAAGTCCTGTCTAGTGAATCAGTGTGACTGTCGGCTCAGGGAAAGTTTCTCTTTCCTCTTTGCCTCACATTGTAGAGGGTGGATTACTGCTCCACAGTTTCACTGTTGGCGTTTGCAGAAGGCTTTGGTTCGGCACAGCTTGGGCTGTGGTGTATTATCACTGTCATAACAAGTGTCAGCGTTTATTTGGTAGAGATGAGTGATTTTTGCTACAACACATCATGTGAAGGGAAAGGGTCGACACAGTTTGAAGCCATTTTTAAAACGGAATGCTCAATAATTTGGCCTTCATTAGCTCAAATTTGAAGTAGTTTAGAACCAGCATTGCAATTACATACACTGTGCTAGCACAAATGTTGAAACGCTAACATAAAAGATCTGCATATAAATGCTGGTTTGTGCTATATGTTAGTGACAAACTGTGAAATTAGATGATATAATGGCTGTTGAGATGATTGGTGTTGGCCTCAAAAATGCAGCAAGTAAGTCTAAAAGTTTATTTGTATTTTTATATTGGAAAAAAAAACCTTTTAATTGTAGAATTCAGTTTTAACAGTTTAAAAAAACACATTTTCAATTATATTCATACATTTTTGTCAATCATTGGAGGCATGACAGGATAGATCCCCGTTTGTTATTAACTAAACCTTAAAAACATGTTGGTACCACCAACCATGACTCTGAAGCCTCCAGTGGTGTAACATACAGAGGTTGCAAGTGGTTTAAGTTAACAGATATCCTGAGAGACAGTGACTATGGTGCCTACAACATAGTGGCAGCAATCTTGATTTGAGATGGCGAGAAGCCTCTGGTGCATGTCATGCCCCTCCTCTTTCCTCTTGTTTCCAGTCTGCCTCTATGTGGTTGTACCCAATAAAGACAAAATGCCAGTAAATGATTTTATTAAAAGTGAGAAAAGGAAAAGGGTTTAATTCTATGAAACTGTGCTCTGATATGCAAGAGCAAGAGAAAACTGGTTGCACTTATTTAGATTTTTCTTCCAAAGCTGAAGAGTTTTCTAGCCCGACTCAACTGTATAAAGCAAAACAACTGGAGGGAAACTGATGGTTGTGGTCAAGATTTTTCCATCTCTTTGAGAATATAGCTAGATTTAACAAGCTACAAGGAGTTAAATGAGAACAATAGCATGAAAAAACAGTGCTGAGAAAATTAACTGCTTTCTTTTGCTGCAACAAAGAAATGAACTGCACAGTCAGGGCTGACTAAGCATGTTGCACTTCCTGCCATACCTCCATCACACCTGCTGCTTCATCATGTTTGTGGCTGAAAATGTTTGACAGTTTTAGTCCAGAGACATCAGTTTTCTGCCTGTATGAGTCGGTTTGTTATACACGTTAAAATCAATCCTTAGATTGAAAGTGCAATGCAGTTTTGTTCACTGGATGAATTGATGATTTGTTTGGGGAAGCACATTTTACACTTTTAGAGAAGTCCACTTGCTAAATCAATTAAGCTGACTCCTACTTTTCCTTTTCTTCACTTTCTGTCAGTGTGGCCTTTTCTGAATGTCACTTTTAAAGGTCCCCAGCACACTGCAGGGAGGAAAATTCAAGATAAAATAAAAAATAAAAAAGCATGAAGCGACCTGATAGCTGATTTGTTAGTGTGTGAATGCTGTCAACAGTGAGCCTCAGTATTGATTCATTGATGGACCAGACTTTTACTGCATGTCATTCCACTGCTGTGTTTCCCCACATTTCCTTTATGTCTCTGCCAAAAAATAACCTTAAGGATACTAGGGTAGTGCAGAGAATCAAATTTCTTTAGGACAGATATGGAGGATGTTGAGAAAACTCTGCTCAGGTCTCCTTTTACAAAAATATTAGACAAATGTGGAGTTGCCTGTCATCCTCTAAGGGATTAATGGAGATCAGTGAGGCTACAGCAACACATTAAAAGTCGTTCTACTGAACTCCCTGTCTCTCTTTTTCATTATTACTTTGTGACTCATCATGTCTTGAGGCTGATGCTCCTATAAATATCTCCGGGTTATCTTTAATTTTCAGCCGTCATTGGACTGTCATTGTGCGTTGCCTTGTGAGGATCGTTTTAGGTCACGTCTGTCACGCTGTTGGTCACGTTTGTGGCCTCAGATTGTGGTGTAGTTTCCTGGTTGCTCCACAGGGAGGCGTGGTTTGAGAGCAGGTGATGTGGTGTGTGTTGATGCTGCTCTGCTCTGTTCACGGTGCTGCAGGAATATTATCATAATCATCCTCTCATTGTAGAGCGGATGTCCATGTGTCATTTTAATCCCTCACTCTATAAATACATCTCTGGACTTTGCAGCCAACTGAAACGATTTTGGTTTGTGATGTAATCCTTGCCAAATATCTTGATTTTAGAATAAAAAGTATTGTCTGAAGGGAAAAACAAATTTAGAAACAAAAATGGGGAAAAGGTTGAAAAGCTCATTCTTATCTATTTGTAGTGTTGCCAAGAGAGGGTCAAATAAACTGCGGTCACTCAGCAGCAGATTAATTTACCCTGTTAGGTCAATGGGTTTATATTAACCCACCAAACCCCAAGCAGTTTCTTGCTATTTTTTCTTGCTCCTGTCACATTTTTACTCACTGTAGGCTCATTTTTCACAGCAATATAAAGTGCTGCACGTCTATGAAAAGAACACAGCGATGGCCAGAAGTAGAGAGGAGTCCAAAATGTCATGTGTGCTGTACAACAAACATATAGTTCCATAAATAATGAAAAAAGAAAAACGAAAGTTGAATGTCCTTGACTGTTTATTTTACAAAAAATGACAAAAACTGTTATTAACATGTGCATTTTTTTTCTAAGTACCCTGAGGTCTTATCAATCCTGGGAAAAAATGTGGTGCTACTAAATATTTAATTACTTAAGATGCTGTTTTTCTATCTGGGTGGTGTATACACAGCCTGCAGTTCAGCCCAGTTCACCATCCGTACTACAGTTAAAGGCTGAATGTGATTTACCTCTGCTCCTTGCTCCTCTGGTCATGTACTGAAGTGTTTCTTTTCAATCATTCTGCCTCTTTGCTTCACAAGTTTGCTCTGGCTGACCATCATCATGCATCTTTTTCTATCCGCCAGTCACTGACAGTCCTCATTCATCTTACAGCCTATTGGATGTACCTCTTATCCTTCATCTTTTGTTTCACTTCATCCTTCATTTCCAAGCACCTTCAGCAGCTACGGTATTTTTGTGAAACACTGTGCCTTACCTTTCAAGGTCAGCTGTAGCCTGTAAGTGTAGTGGTCTGTAGCGCTCAATAAATCCAAAGAACACTTGCACATGAAAAGAAATTGAAAGCAGCGGATGAAATTAAAATATGTAGGGCTTCTATTACACCAAAGGCACGATTTATCAAAGCCTCTCTCTTTGTGTGGACTATCACACCTTGGGAGACCTATGAGAGGCTCCATCATAAAATAATGTGGTAGACAGAGCATGCTTGTGGTTTCATCATGCAGCTGAACTTTTGTGTATGTGTCTTCATGTTGGTTTGATTCTAATACATTAAAGTGAAACTGTCAAACATTCTATCACACAATTTTCTTATTGTTAATGATGACGTGTCTATCACCATTATCTATCACTGTTGTTTCATTGCCCAGGCAACTGTTATACTATAATATATTGAATACTAAATTCAGAGAGTTAATTGAGTTTCTGGGTTTGGAAAAAAAACTCCTCATGTGAAAGAGATAAAGTAAAAGGTAAAATTCTGTGTCATATATAGGAACACTCTCTCAAGTCTTTGGGGTTACTTCCTGCTTACTTTTGCTATTTCCATTTCCCAGTGGATTTACAGGCTACTTAACCCTATAAAGGAAAATGAACATACATGGATAAAATAAAAGAATGTCACCGTGTCTGGCTGTAGCTTGTGTTTGTCCTTTTTCTTGTGTGTGCTAAAGTGTAAGCTGATCTGAGAACTATTACCTGGTTGTGTCAGTTGTCTGTTTAACTGATGACAAAGTTAAGGTTTGCTGGACTATATATATGTATGTGTGTTTGTGTGTGTGTGTCTGACTTATTGTGTGCTTTCCTGTATTTGCTGTTTACCCATAAGTCAGTATGCACATTGACAACCCTACTTGCTCATCTGTGTAGCTGATAGACTCACCTCACCCTGTAGACTCTGTAATCTAGCCTCCTCACAACATAGTATGTATATCTCCACCACTCCCCTTCCTCCCTCCCTCCCTCCTTATCATCCAGGGTACCGGCGCGTTGCTAAATGGAGTCGGAGCAGCTGTACCACAGAGGCTACTGCAGGAACAGCTACAACAGCATCGCCAGCGCAAGCAGCGACGAGGAGCTGCTGGATGGAGCCGGCGTCATCATGGACTTCCACACCACCGAGGACGACAACCTGCTGGATGGGGATGCTGCCTCCCCAGGTAGGGAGTTTGGGAAACCTCCAAATTCTTCCCCCCCAGCAGTTTGAATTGTCTGGACGTCTTGAGCTTCCCCCTTCATGTCCCAGGCTTGATGACCCTCAAACTTCAACCTTTCCTTGAACTCTCAGTGAGCTTCCCATCGTGCCCCGTCCTTTCTGTTACAACCTCTTCAAATCCAGTATGGAGTTTATCTTCTGGCTCACTGTTGGCCAAACAAAGCAGAGAAATGCTACTCCATTTGTGAGTCACCTCACTGCTGAAGCCGACAAGTGTGTGTCTGCTCGTGTGTGCTGCTGTCTTGTGCCTCCTCATCTCGATCCACAACTATCAGCTGCTCAACATGTTGTCTTGTTACTCTGTGGAGAAGCTTTCTGCCCCGCCATCCATGCAGGATCACATTCATGCTCCAGTTTTCACAGAATCTCACAAATGCTTATGACAATGTTAACTGACGTTTAAGAGAAAAGGAATCATTTATGAGAGAGCCAAAGTCACTTCCTTAATCAGCTCATAAGAATATCTAAATATGCAGCCACATCTTAGATACTTCATTCAGTCTGCAGCACTGGGTCAGGTAACCCTTTGAAACTTGTGACAACAAGTTAAAGGTGTGTGTTTATGACAAAATAAACTCAATTCAAGGTTATGTTCTAGCTTTTTCAGCATTTTTATCTACATTTTACTGTTTTAAAATGTAATGATATCGGGTTCAAGAACTAAATAGGATGACTTTATAAGCCCAAAAGAACTGCAAAATGAATTTGGAGGAACATAGTGAGTTATAATGGCAACAAAAACTAAAGCTGACATATTTTGATTTAGAAATTTCTTTTATTCATGAATTGAGATGCATTAACAAATAGATTTTTACCAAATTCCCTATCTTCGGCAATATAGCTGTATATTTCTTGTTTTATATAGTTATTAAATTTTAATATATAATTTGATGTAAGGAAAATTTCATCGTTTCCTCTTTGTATTGTCTAAACATCATTAATTAGTTGCTTTGGAACCATTTGTAAGATTCTTTAAGGACCCTAGTGTTTTGGGGTTTTTTTGTTATTTCAGTTTCTTCTCGGACAATCATTTTATCTTGCACATCTTACATGTCTTACAGTAATTGATGTTTTGTTCCTAGCTATGACTTTGCTTGGTTTTGTAGTTTTGCCGCTCCATCTTGCTGTTTATTTTGCTATCCTGTTTATGTCGATGGTCTTGACCTGATCACCTCTTTAATGTTCTGTCTTCCTGTTTCCTGTGGTCTGCTCTGTGGCGTCATTAACACTTATGTGCGTGCTTTGGCCTTGGTCTTTGTTTTTCCTTCATTCTGCGTCTTGGCGTATGTGGATTTTCCTGTCAAGTAGCTGTGAAACATAGGTGATAGTGAAAATACAGACACATGGCAGAGCCTCTGTTGTTTTTTTTTTTTTGCTATGAGAAATTGCTGGCTAAAAATGGAAGCGCTTAGGTAGGGTGTTGTGTAAAAGTGAGCCACTGCAAGTTTATTACAAGAGCACGTTGGAGTGGCAAATTTGTCTGAGGTTAGATGATAAGTTACAGTCAATACCTCATTCATAATTTTACTGCTGGAAGCGATCTCTGTCTGCTTCCGTTTGTCAGGCTGCCAGGTCACGTAATTCTAGTCATACTTATCATTTTCAGCACAGACTGCAGTCACCTGTTTCTCATTCATTCAGTGCCTCAGTGGCATGCTAACTGATATTTCTGTCCCATCAACATCCGATCCGCTACATCCTGTTGGCTCTTCCTTGTCTGAGTAAATATGCCGATTCCCCTCGTTTCCCCCCTTTTTTAGTGTTGACTTGCAGCTGATCAAACAAAAAATGCACATGCTGGTGATTGTGTCAAAGGTGTCGCCTGAGCTCGGCTCTTCAGATGAGAACGGCTTGCACTTAATTAGAATGCCTCTACACTGGAATTTTGCTGCTCTTTAAGTGAAGAAAGAGAACTAAAGTAGGAAAATAAGTGTGTTTATGCAAGGGATACATGCACTACATTCAATTCAAACTCTGTTTATAAGTGTCCTAGGAGAAAGGTTGTTTTCTCTCTGTTTAAACTGGATAATTAGGATCAACTGCTTTCATTTGATTAAGTTCTTGGATTGCAGATGGGGACAAGACAGAGTACATAATAGAAATATGAATACGAATTTGTTTGACAGGCTGTAGTGAAACTGAAATGGACAGGCTAATTGAAGAGAACATACCTTTTCCTGAAAATTATTTGACCATTATACTGGTCTTCTTCCTTTCTTGTAGTACAACTGTACAGTCTGTAATTCTTTGGACATGTTTAATAGCAGAGCCTGTGTTTCTAGTACTTTTCCCTCTGATGCTGACCCAATTTATGGATTTAAATCCTTCTACGGCATTTATACCTACTCTGAAGGGTCACTACTAACTGCTACAATATAGATGGACACTAAAAGTTTGAAATAAAATACAGTAAAAATGACAGTTTGCTCATACTGAGTTACCCCTACAGTGTGTACTGTCGTAAAGCATAGTGGTGATACAACAACTTTTAAGTCTAGACTCAGCCTATTCATTATTGAAGAGCAGGCTGTGCTCATTCTGTTCAGCAGGATGCACACATGAATGACTTGTGCTGTAACTGTAAAGGTCCCACGCACAGTGCAGCTTGCAGAAGTGGGATTGTATAGAACAGCACAGTCCAGCTAGCTCAGCTGTCATGCTTATTACACGATGAGTAAAAACAGGTTTGGGTGAATGAATAAATGAAGTGACAGGACCTTAATGTTCATAGCAGCAGAAGGGCAAAAGCCTACCTAAAAGTTTGTCCACTGCTTTTTCAGCTGTCCATAAGTCTGTTTTAAGCTCAGTGCTAACATTGTTGGCATACTGGTGTTCAGCAGCTTTCAGCTCAAAGTGTTATTAACTCTCTGAACACTAAGCCATTTCTAGACGTTTTTTGCTCCTGTCACCTTTTTACTTACTCTGGCCTCATTGTCATGCAACATGAAGTCTTGCACTTCTATGAAAACAGCACAACCAGTGTCCTTTATGCCATATAACAAAGATATATTGGCACAAATCATAAAAAAGATTCTTCATTTACTTTTTAAAAAAATTGAAAAAACCTCATCAATATGTAAAACCCTAGGAAGTACTAGAAACAATAGTGACTGTACACAACATAGATCTCTTGCTATTTACATTTTTAATTTGTTTCCATGCTTTTCTCCTTTTTGTTTTGTGTAAACATAACCGGCAGTTCAGTCGAGAAGTCCCAAGTTCTCTCATGTGCCTCACGCAGCTCAGTCAGTAATGGCTACACGGTTGTGCTGAGGACCACAGATGAGGTATTTTTAAATTAGACATGTAGAAAAACATGGATTTAATTAAATGTAACACAATTTCAGACAAAAAGCTGCGTCACAGATGAATAGTTTAAAGACTGTTGGAAAGTTTAAAATACGAAGGCTCTAGCCGTTTTTGCAGTTTCTGGCTCTGATCAATGAGGCCATCTTGGTGATTTTGTAAAAAGCCTGCCTTTCAGTCCTGCCTGTGGAATTTGAGGTTCAGATGGTTAATACCAGCAGACAGGGATTTAACATGCTGATATGCATATTTACTGGGTGTTAACAAATTGTAAACATGTTGTTTAGTATTTGCTTTTGTGCTATAACTTAACCAAAACTGGATGACTGTGACATTTGGGAGTTTTAAATGACAATATATCAGCCCTTAGTACTTCTATTATTTTGTTACATAAACAATGAAACGATCTTCCTCCACAGCTGTTTGCACCCTTTTTGTATTGATTAATATGCCAATACTTTGTTGGTTATGGTGGTCTGTAAAATGCAAGAAAATCATATGCATCAGGACAATTTAAAGTGCTTGTTTTATTGTTTGTCTGATCAACAGTCTTTAAAGTCTTGTGTTTTTAAAGAATCATGATTAAGATGCATACTCTGTCAAACATTTTACAATATTTGGCATTTTCGTGTTGGGTATTTTTGTCACTTATTTGTTAGTGTATACACAGAGGATGACATATTTGCAAAAGGGTAACACTGGCCTGGATCACTGAGGTCATTACAAGTTCTGCTTTTATGTTTGTTGGTGTTTTGTCTTTGCTGCATCACTTTGTCTGAAGAGCTTGTAGAGGTTGTGTTTATGTACAGTATGTGCATTTATGTAGGAGGGATTGGCTTACGTTTCAGTGTCTCCAGTCTCCACTTGGTGATTAGCCTCTTATTCTTTCACTCTGAAACTGGACCTTTGAGCAGTTAACTACAAAGGGTGAGAGCACAGAGTAACCCTAAACTTTCACCACTGATATTGTCACTGCTGCTACAAACAGAGAGCGAGCTGAGGAAAGTACTGTGAAAACCAGAGAAAAAGAAATCTGCAGTGATGAACTCTGCCTTCCTTTTTGATGTCTTGGACCATCCACCTACCTGTCCTGTCAGTCTAGGTTTGTGTGCGGTAGAAGTGCAACAACATTCCCATGAACCAGTTTGGCTGCCAGCCTGTGTGAGCGAGTGTTTCAGGAAATCTCCGGATGAATGTGTTTCCTTGAAGTTGGTGTGCTGCCTGTCTCTGCCTCCGTGTGCTATTTTTGCGTAGCAGTGAGGGGTGGGTTCATAGAAAACCTTGTAAAGCCCTCCTCTGAGCTAAGACTGCAATGTGACCAAGGGGCTGGCTCATTCTCATGGAGTCTCACGGAGTTCTGCAGTGAAACTTTTTGTTGGATTAGCAGAAGTACAGGAGATACTTATGGCGCTGTTTTGAGAAACTTCGGTCCTTGAACTGAAACAGAGTTTGTGAAATCTTGAGAGATTTTTACTGTTCTAAACTTCCTGTTGTGGTTTTGCCTGGTTTGACGTGCTCACTGGAACTTCTAGAGGAGGGAGGTAACAAACTATGGCTGCTATCACCTGTGCAACTACTTAGCAACGGGAGCCCTGCCAAACGGTAAGCTTACATGGAGGTCTGACGTTTAAAGGGTTTTTTTTATGGTATTGTAATAAAAAAACTATGGCATATGAAATCTGAACAAGCCTGGGAACTGGTGAGGAAGGACCTGACCTGACTGAGCTATTGTGTTTCTTATCATAACACACAATTATATCACGTTTACAAAACACCTTTGATATACAGTGACTGTGATCCCTGTTGGATTTTGCTTGTGAAATCAGCTGCAGTTAATATGGTGCCACTGAGACTGAGGATTTTAAAGCTTAAAACAAGGGTTGTGTCAGACAGAAAACAGAGGCGTGTGTGATTTTGGATGATCGCACATTTGTTGTGAGACATCTACATAGTATCCTAAGCGTTTCTGTTTTAGGTTGTCCCTGTGATTCTGACATGGGAGGTGACTTGGACTTGTATTCTGTTCGCTCTGTTTTTCATTCATTCCCCCAAAAAACATTTCGTTTTACTCTCTTTTTGTGCTAAAGGCAAGACAGCAGTGTATTAAAAAGACAAGCAAAATGAGACGGCATACTGGCAAATAACTAGCCTGGTTATTTGTCACTTCATGTTTCTGTTGTCACAAAGCTTTCTTTCTTTTATTTATGAATAGACTCAGAGATTTCAAGTGAATTTGGTCGAGTATTGCTGTACAAAGTCTTGTACTTTTTGGGTTGTATGCAGAGATTGGACTTTTCCTGTCCCATAACATTTCTAATATATCAAGTTAAGGTTTCTGGCAGTACTTTATCAATCCTGTGCTTGTAATCTTAGCATCAGTTTTAAAATCTGTGTAGCTGTTTGCATTCAGACAAACTTGGAGTCCTTTTTACGTTATATGAGATAACATTATTCTAGAACTTTAGCAGTAAGTCAGCAGAAAAAAAGTAAGCCAGTGACCTGCTGTGATTGAACCAATGTAGTTTTAGAATTGCATGAACAAACTACAAGCAGTGTTCCAAATAATCGTCAAGCAAATTTGAAGTGAACCTATGAATTGCTAGAAAAAATGTAAAAAAAAATAGTTGTGAATTAGGCTGGCTACCATTAACTGTGTAGTCAGAAAGAGTTGGTATAGATGACTGCAATAAACCAATCCAGTTGTTTGCCAGCAGCTAGGAATACATGGGAAAAAAACTTTGCCCACCTTACGAGAGAAAAATGAATTCTTTTAAATCAATGAAGTTGTAGTTATTCTTTCAAGTCATCATGTCAGCTGGCGTTGACCTTGTTTTATGTTGTCCAGAGGTGATGATTGCAGAAGTTAAATGTTTGTTAAATCAGAAAAAGAATCCAGGAAACGTGTTTCCATCTCCTATGAACAGCATGAAGTCTGTTTCAAACAAATCAAAAAGCACTTCAAACTTGTTTTGCAAAATTTGGTACTTTTTCTCGAATTTTGCCATTTCCATTCAACTTTTCTAATGCAATACTTCAAAATGCATATAAATCGGCATATTTGGATTTGCCACATTAGTCCTAAAACTGATCTGGTGCCCCCTATTTGCACCCTACAATTTTTTTGTGTGTTGATTAATCTGCTAATACTTTGTTGGTTATGATGGCCTGTAAAATGCACAACATGCAGGACAATTTAAAGCTTGTTTTATTGTTTTGTCTGATCAGCAGTCTTAAACCAAAAGATATTTAGCTAGCAATTATATAGGTCAAAGAAAGTTAGGAAATCTTCACATTTACGAGGGGTCATATCTGTAAATTTTGGACATTTTTGCTTGGAAAAATTAATTGATCACCAATAATTGATAAAATTAGTTGCCAAATCATGATTACATTCTTTGATATTGTGGCACACTTTTCAACCAACTTCTTAGTCTGTCACTGGACACTAAACAATTCAAACTTCTGTTCTCTTTATTTTGACTCCCCTGCAGTGTTTAAAATGGAACATTCCATTTTAGAGCTCACCACTGCCAAACATACATACATACAGAGAGACGGACACCCCTGTGACCCGTCACTATGGTCTGTTCCTTACAGGCAGGGCTCACTGATCTCCCCTAGCAACCGAGGCAGGCAGGGCTGACCAGCCTGGTGTGATCGTCTTTCCTTCTGTGTGTGTGTGTGTGTGTGTGTGTGTGTGTGTGTGTGTGTGTGTGTGATGACATCATCAGCTCTAACAGTCAGCTGCTGCAGTAGAGAGCGAGCGAGGAACAACAGAGAGGGGAGGGAGAGAGAGAGAGAGAGGACTGTGCACATACACACACACACTTTCCGCTCAAGCACACACACACTCCCTCCCTCACACAGCTCCACTTGTCTTCCTCTGGTAAACATGGCAGCGGCAGCAGCGAATGAAGCACGCAGCAAGCAGAGCGTAGTGAAGCCTAGCACAGCTTAGCCTAGCCTCGTTTAAACTGTCAACATGGAGGAGGAGGACGCAGCGGCCGACCCCTATTTGCCCTACGACGGGGGAGGGGACACCATCCCCCTGCAGGAGATCCCTAGAAGAGGTACGCCACGTCCCCTCTTCTCTTTCTCCCCCCCATTTCCATCTGATTCCCTGCTTTCCTCATGCTGCTGTGATGACAGAGGCCGACCTCCTTCTTCTTGTACAGTGAGTGCATGTAACCATATGGCAGGCAGACACAGTGCAGGTTAAGCAAATGCAGCCTGCTCTGCTGCTGGTGAGGCATGGAAACCAGAGAGCCAGTGGGGATTAGAAGCTGCCATCGTAACGACAACAGCTATCTGACCAGGTCGTTTCACCGTTCACCTGTCCGTTGATGATTAACCGGCGGTGTGTGCACGTCAAGCAGAGATAATGAGATAAAGAAAGGGTTGATTTAGTGTGAAGGCTTCAGCTGGGGCCTGTGAGCAGCGGTGACTAAAGAGAACATCATGGGCATCCATTTTATTTCCCCTCAGAAAGACACACAAGCTCCTGGTTCCACACACACACGTACATATATATATATATATATATATATATATATATATATATATATATGTATATACACTGTCTTTATTTCAGAAGTATTTCACAACCTTCCTGCAGTGTGAGGACACCTGTTGGTGAGATTCAGGATGCCATCTCACATCACATATAATAGGCTTCTCCGGGTCATGTTGCTAACAGATTATTGCTTGCTATTTTATGACAAATGTAAGCTCTTACACTGTATCCATGTTTGTTGTTCCCGTGTCGCCTTTAGGGAATTTTCCTCTCAGCTGTGTGAGCGTGTCTCTTGGTTTCTCCAGGCCTTGTTAGATTTTTACAGTGAGCGAACACAGACAAAAGTCCCCTAGTGAGTTTAGGACACATCCACTGCTGCCTACATTCACTTTACACAAAGGCTTCAGTCTGCAGATGTCTTTACTTTGAGCATTTTTATACCTCTTTCCTTGCGGACACCCAGTTTCATAGTCTTCAGTCCTTTTGGTAGACTCACCCATGTATTTTCTGTCATAGTCATACGCAGTCAGGAACTAGGATGACTTTGTTGTCCAATTCTCCCATTTTAACAGCAGATCAAACTACACATGTGGTGTGTGTACTGCTAAAAATATAGTGATCCAGATCCAGTTACGATCTTTCACCTTGTCTCAACTCTCCAAAACCAATATGTCATGTTGTGTAAAGGGTGGTTTTGAGTCCTGAGCCTTTTTGCACTTTGATCTGTTTATCCCTTAGCCTTTTGTGTGACTGCAGGGATTCCACCAGTCTGGTCAGTATTCTGGCCTTGGTCAACAGCAGGGCTCTTAAGGCTATAATGATGTTGTCAGTGTCAGTTTATGGAGCTGATCACATGATGGCTGAGCCAACCCTGCTGACCCAGAGTATCCTACCCAGCTGCCTTTATGTCTGTGCTAATATGGACATTTCTCAAATCAAACTATTTCTTCTGTTTAGGTCTCTCATCAACACACAAATGGTGTTTTAAGTCTTTCAAATGGATATTTTTTTAAAACTCTGCTTCATGTGTACCTGTATGGACATGTAAAATGGACAGTTTATGAAACAGTGAAGTCACAGCTTGATTCGCACGTGCCCAATGGCAGATTTTACCGGCTTCTTTACGTCTGGTCAACAACATCAGTTATACACTTACGACTTAACTTGGCATTGTTCGACACTGCTCAGTGTTACTTGGTCTCTACAGCATTGATGTTTTAGAGCTCACAGGCGCGATGAAATGACAGTCATCTGTGGTATTTGATGTATCATTGATGTAGAGTGGCCCGGCATGCCTGTCAGAGTGTTTGTAGTCATTTTTGCATTCTTGAAATGCAAAATAATGGTTGTGTTTACAGAATTTCCATCTCCCTGGTATGATTTCCTCAACAGCAGTAGAAGAGCCTTTAAAAAAGGAATGCAGGGGTGGTGGTTATATTGATGTAAACAAGGAACACAGTTGAAAGCCGTTGGAATCACCGGGATTTTTGAATTGTTTACCCGTAAAATGTTGTCTGATCTTTATCCGCATCAACAATTAAGGACTAGACAAAAACAGTACGGTATGTATAAAATGTTAACACACAAACAGTCGTACTTTTCATATATTTATTGAACACATTGTATAATCCTCACTCCTCATTCAGCAGCAAAAGCCCTTACCTGAGCTCATCATTCCCTCAGTAATTGCAAGACATCCAGACCTTGAGGAGCCGCAGATCACGATGCTCCCTGCACCACATGTCACAGCTGGGATGATTTTTTGCATTTAGTGTTTTTCTCCCAAACATGATGCTATGTGTCTTTGCCCAAAAGTTCATATTTTTTCATGTCTGTCCAAAGCATTGCTCTACAGGTTTGGTGGAATACCAGTTGGTTTTTTGCAAACTGTAGACATGGTGCTATGTTTTCTTTGTGGTTTCTTTTATGTTGTCCTTCTACTAACACCAGTTTTAGTCAATATTTTTTTATATACTAATACAAATGAACATGTTGAACATTTGAATATATCCAAGTTGTATAGAGTCCTGCACATGTTTTTACTGTTACCTTAGACTCTTTCATCTCTATCAGGATGGCATGCCATCCTACTGGCTGATCTTTGCAGGACACCCGCAGTCTTGTATGTCCTCCATTTTTTTTGACTCTTTGTCTTGTTGAGGAGTGATGAACACTAACACAGTCGTTAGAAATGTAGCCTTTTCCAGCATCATGCATCTTAATAATGCTTCTTCTAAGGTCCTGTAAAAGTTGTAATCGACCAGTGTCTCCTAAAAAGACCAGGTTTTGTGAGTAACCAGACTTTCTATATTTTGTGTTTAATTGTGACTTAGATGAAGATCACACCACATTTTTTAGATAATTAATGCAGAAATCATAGTAATTTCAAAGAGTTGTCAAACATTTTCTTGCAATTTTATGTACACACACAAGACACAGTTAGCTGATAGTCTTTTCAGATTTAAAAAAAAAAACAAAAAACATAGTTATACCAAAGGGCTGCATCAAACACAGTTAATTTAGAGAAGTGTTTTACTGACAGTCAGCCAGCCAGTGTGAGCACTGACGTGGCTTTCTGCCCTGATGCAGCTAAACAGAATTGCAGTGTCACTGTACTGATGCTCAGGGGAGTGAAACCGAAGCCTTATTTTCATGCGTGTCTCTTTTTGCGTTCCTGCTGCACAGCTGAGGCATGATGCTGGTGACGGGTGTGGTTTTTGTTTTCTGTTTTGTCACCATCGCATGGCTCAAGACTTCTGATTTGACTGAGGGGGTGCCTCATAGTGCAGCATCATCACGAGAGGCTTGTGTGCTTTATCTCATCGGTCACATCCACAGTTTTCTTATGAGAAGCTGAAAGTCCTTCCTTCTAAATAAGCACATTCATTCTGCAGTGTAGTGCTGCGGTCTTATCTCTGTCCACTGTTGTTTTTAATAGACTGACACTATTGGATTGATGTGCATTTTAGTCTTCAAGGTGCCCACTTATTGGAACTACAAAATTGCTGTTACTGCCTGTCATTAAGCACTCAGTTTGCAGTGCTGAGATTTTTGTACCATATTGTTTCGTTATTGGATGTTTTGTGGTCAGCATTTCTGCTATTGCTGACTGCATAGTGGTATCAATCTTTTCTGCTTAATATTCTGCTTTTCAGTCAGGTCTCATCCACTTTTCTAAAGAGTTAGACCACAAATCATCACATTTTTCCCACATAGGACAATAAAGCCACTGATTCTCTGATATTTGGTCTTTTTAGTCTTCAATTAATGGACAACACGGATAATTATCCAAAAAAAATGGTCAGATTGAGCTTTGTTTAGGCAAGTTGCAGTGTAATTTAACTACAGAAACATTCTCAATCAGTAGTATCTTTATTTGGTATTGTGGAGAGTTAGAAAGGCTTGTAGTATCTGTAACAGGTTGTTTAGTCCCTTGAGAGTAAAACATATGATGCATTTTCACTGACAGCAAATATGCTCTAATTGCTGCTGTAGTAGTAAATGTTTTACGCCCTGTCCTGGTCCCTTGACCTTGAGCGTCCGGCGTTCGACATGAAACTTGGTCAACAGGTAGGCACACAGCTGTTATTCAAGGTGGACACATTTCCAAGAGCTCTGCAAATGAAACTATGCTGCACTCCCATTCTTTGGAGTTTAAACTTCCGAGCTGACAGTGTTTGATTTCCCAAGGATATGAGGATTAACTTTGCATACTTTTGTATTGAGAAATGCCTAATGTCAGCTAAAATGCAAATATAGTGCTGTGTCAGCAGTGGTTGCTATAGCAATGGGATGTTCTCCTAAAACCAACCTCAGAGTATCAAAATAAGAAACATTGTTCAATTTATCCTCAATGAACTACAATCCAAAGGAACCCCGAGATATATTGTAGACATATTGCACATTGCGAGAGGATTGTAGGTCTTTGGTATTCTGAGTCACTCGCTCTGCTGTGCTTACTATCCAAGTATAAAACTTGATGAGTCAAAATGACTCTGAAATCAAAATAGAGAATGATATTCTCCACAGCTCCTGTACTTCTGCTGACTCCACTACAGTTACAATAGTAGCAGTCACACTCACTCTCTCTTTACCGGACAGGAGATGTATCAGTTGACCATTTTGTCCCTGCTGCTTTCTGAAATTCCCACCAAAGGGTTTTGACATATCACTTCTTTCCCACATCCCATCAAACATCAAAGCGAGTGATATGAGCTAATGAGCAGCTCTTTCAAAGGCTCCATCATGGCCTACATTCAAGTCTTTGAGAAACAGGCTTTATCCTGGACTTATGTCTTAGTTACTGGCGTGGATTTTGGCTTTACTCTAAAATGAGATACACTGCATGTGATTTGATGCAGTGCACCTTCTGATTTGCTGCGTAACTTGTTGTATGGCAGTAAGGTGGGGACGGTGTGGCAGTTGTAGAGTTGTAATCCACGGGAAAGCCTTCAGATGTGTCGATGCCATTTTATCATCTGTGTAGTGGCCCTGGTCAGAACCACCTAAGAGCTTTTATGTTTAAGGCAGGTCCTGGAGGTTTAACAGCTATGAACGAACCTTTGTTTGAAAGTCATGACCCTCCCCCAGCTGCAGTTGTGCACAGGAGATTAAAGACGTAGGGGAAAATATGCATAGTGGACTGGAATGTGTATGTTTGATGTTTGGAAGGCTGCAAGGTTTTCTAGTCGGGTGTTAACCCAGCTATATCTTTCAACTGGCATTATTGTCGCCCACATTTCTGCATTCACTCTTTCATCTTTGTCTGTTTGAGCACCACAAAATGAAAAGATGTTGAAATAATTTTGTTGCGTTTTGTTCCAGATTGAAATGTTATGCTGCTTGGCATCAACATTTTGACGGTTTCTAACCATCTGAATCTCAAGCACATTCTGGGTTCCTTTAGCTGCTGTTATATTTTTGCTCACTGTGGGTTCATTTTTAGTAAGATATAAAGTCCTGCTCTTCTTTGGGAACAACACAGCTATGGCTAGAAGCAAAGACAACTTTAAAATCTGTCCCCTGCAGTATGACGCAGTTACAATTTCCGAAGCAAATTAATAAACAAAATTTGAGTTTCTATGAATTTTTATTTTACAAAAAAGGCAGGAAAAAAACAGGAATCAACACATATAACATTTTGTCAAGTGCCCATAGGTGTGACCAATACTGGAAACAACATGGTGGCTCTACATGCTATAGATACTTAACTACTTAATTTTTAAATGTGTTTTTAGACTTGTCTGCTCTCTGTAAACACAGTTAATCTGAAAAATCTCTGAATTTTTGTCCAGTGACTGTTAATTGCAGCCCAGTTATTCATGGCTTCACCGTTGCTGTTAGAGGTGCAGAATTTGTTCTTTTTTTACTTAATCTGGTTTCTGCAAATGGTTTATTTTTGTCGATTTTTTTTTAAAAGACTGATGAAACATCAAAATTTTAAGCTCAGATCTGGTTATTTTCCCAAAACGGTTTGCATGTTTAGACCTAACACTAACCCAGCGGCGTATTTTCGGGTTCACAGGATTAAAACCAACCCTTTCTCTGAAGGTTCTGAAAGTTTAATAGATCTGGCAACGTTCTTGAACTATCGGTTGTTAAGGGTCAATCAAACCTTTGGTAACATTACTTCACTGGCAACAGTGTCTTATCACAGGATGCTGTAAAATTCAGCAGCAACATGCCTGACTGATGTGTGATACACCTCACTAAATGAATGAATGATCATGGCAGGGGAAGTGGACATAAACTGGAACAAACTAACTGTAACAGTTGCATTAGGTTGCTAAGTTTATCTTCCAGATTTTTGTTTTTGGTTAACGGAAATCCATCTATCCGTCCATTATTTACACACTGCTTAATCCTCTATAGGGTTTCGGGGGGGCTGGAGCCTATCCCTGCCGACTCAGGGCGAAGGCAGGTGACACCCAGGACAGGTCGCCAGTCTGTTAACGGAGTTGAAAATGAAAAAAAGTTTGGGGCAAAAAATTAAACAAAAAAAGATTGTGAAAATCTGTTGCCATCACAGATTTAAATGATTAAACTGTCATCAGACACACACAGGAATTACACCCATGTTCAAATGAATTCATCTGATATTGTCAAATCTGCATAGACGGGAGAAACAGGTTGCACTTGTTGCACTTCATGTCTATCATTAGATTAATTGTCCATACTTTTGTTTGTGTTCTTCTAAAGCTCCAGAAGTTGTTCTTTGTCATTTCTTGTCACAGTTACACACAATGCTGCCTTTGTTTTGCAGAGGAATATTTGTGTCTTCAGAAGTAGGAGGCTTGGACTCAGCCTTACTGACAGTTTCAAATGTCAGGATGGGTTTACCCAAATTTATCAAGCAGGCTTTGTGCCAGATTAAATATGGTGCACTGTGTTGTGAGCTTCATAGAATGGGCCCTCTTATTTATTAAATATTATCCCTGACATACTGCATTTTGAGGACAACGAGGAAGGATTTTTAAGTATCCCACTGGTCGTATCATTGCCGTTACTTTATAGCGAAGGAAATTTCTCATCATTCCACGTTAGCAGCCAAAGCGAAATGGCAGCCATGTAAATCTTGTGATGTTTTCTGGATAAGATGTACAGAGAATCGGCCCCTCAGCTGCTTCCCTTCACTCTGTTAGTGTGTTTGTGTGTAGATGTGAGTATGTTCTGCTGTTCTTATATTGAGTCTGTGCATGCAGCCAGAACAGATCAGACCTAAGCAGTGACGTTCAGCATCTCATGTCAGTGTTGTGTGCAAAGTCACTGGACTGAATTGTAGTATTCAATTCAGTCTGCTGCCCTTTCTTGTTTTGTATCAAAACAACAATGTTTGCTTTATTTTGTTTCTGTTGTCTATTATTAATTTGTACTGATATGTGCTGTGACTAATTCTAGTCATGTTAAATTCATTCCCTACTCACTGCACGTGGTTATTTGGCCTGTAAGCAGTCACATTGTTGTGCTGCCTTTAGGCCGAAACAGCAGACCAGCGTTGATGAGACTGGCAGAATCCAAGTAAAGTTTTTACCGTTAACGTGAGGGGATTTCAGGGCTTCAAGAAAAACCACAAATTTATAGATCTAATTAAAATGTCATTTACTTGAAATTTTGGATGGAACAAGCTTGGTTTGAACAAAAAGAGCTCTTCGCTGAAGATGCAGATTCACTTTTTCAAAGCTTGGATGTTTAAAATATGAAATCAGCAGACAGAAGTTCTTTTATATGTTACAGTTTGAACGTGGCATCCATCCAAACATAGTCATCTGCATCTCAGACCATCAGAAAGAATCTGAGAAATGAACAAGAGCTGCTCTGTTGAGGTTTCCATGAGCATCTTACATCACCCCAAATTCTCTGTTTTGTTTTTTTTTGTATAAAATGGTAAGAAAAGATTTCCTCTATTCATCCAAATATTTCAGCAGTGGAAGTAAACTTCCAGTCCGTTATTGCTCCAGATGAAGTGATGGACTGCAGTGTAGTCGTGTTTGCGGCAGTCTTATTAAATGTCAGTGGTGGCTGTGAGGTGATCTCTGCAGTGATTCTGATGGGCTGGATAATCGAGGAGGTGTAACTGTAATATGCAGCCCGCTGCAGGCAGCACTGTGATGGAGCTCTTGTCTTTTCAGGATTGTTTGAAAGAATTGGATGCAGCAAATGTACTGCATGGCAAGACATTCTTCCTTGTTGTAACACTCATTTTATTTTATTGCCAAAATATTTATCTGAAATTTGTCTTGTGTCCCGACATCTACATTGTTCCGCCATTGTTAACCAAAAACACCCAAACACTACAGATGTATATAAAATTAGACATTATGAATGATTTAGGAGCAGTGTGATCCAGTTTTTCACCCTTTTTCACTTGTACACTGAGGCCTACTTAGAACTGTAACTCTGATTTACTAGTTTGACAGACTAGAGAACAAACGAGCTCTTTAATCCATTCATTCTAGCCTGTGGACTCTAACTGTCCTTTTTTTGATGGAAAAAGCTGATCCTGTACAAATTCTAAGCAAGTAAGCATTGTATTAGCAGACTCTTCATCTTCTTGAATCTAAGATCTCAGTAAAAGCTACTGCGCTACACAACATATATAAAAAAACAATTCAAGCTCATTTGTTAGGATCTTTTTATACATTTAAAGTGAAATCTTAAATCGGCTGATATTAACCACCAATGTTGCCCTAACACGGATGTATTGATATAAGCATATATGCTGCCTGATGTGCAGCAGTTTAGTCATTTTATTTATTTATTTATTTACAGATAAAAATACTTTGATGAAATGATGTCATCACATAGTTTGTACAGCAGAATAGCTCCAATTCCACTAGTTTTAATACTTTCAGTGAGGAAGCACAACTGAACAGACAGGGCTGGAAAACCAAGTGGTTACTTCATGTTAAGTTACTAACTAGTTTGTGAAAAACAAGATTGATATCAGTTTTTCACTCCCAAGAAACTGGTATCAGCCCCAAAAATGCACTATTGATCTTTGTTGTTGTTGATCTGTGTAAGAAGCAGAATTTCAATACTCCTTTAATGTAGGAAAATTGGACTGTGAATTTTGACGGTTATGATCAATTTCTCTCTTGTCCTTTCTCTTCAGGGTCTAACTACGCCATGTCTAACGGAGGCGGGGTCGCCAGTAGCACCACCCACCTGTTGGACTTCCTAGAGGAGCCCATCCCTGGTGTGGGGACCTATGACGACTTCCACACCATCGACTGGGTTCGCGAGAAGTGCAAGGATCGCGAAAGACACCGGAAGGTGAGGACATAGAGGGTGGTCAGAAGTTTTAAAATAAGCTGGCATTGTAGTGCAATGTGTGTTTAAACCAAATGTAAACGAATAAGTGGTTATTTCCACTAACAGCTTCCATGAAGTGACAGAAGTAAAGAGGATGCACTAGGAGTTCAAACCCTGATAACTTTCAAACCTTTACACATCTCGCCTGTGGTTGCATAAATGACAGAGTCAGATAGAGCCCCCTCCCAGAGTTTGCTGTCAGACAGGGTTTCACATGCTGCTAGGGGATGAAACAAGTAGTTTGTGTTAAGTGTTCTGAAGCCTTAAGTAAGCAAAATGTTGACAGATTTATTTTGTATCAAGCTATTCCAACTAATCCTCAGCACTTAACAGATATCCTTGTGATTTGGCTTTTTCCCAGCTCACAGGGCTTTGATAGTAGCTAGTGTCAGCGAAAAACTCCTCAGCTGCACAGGAAGTCTTGTAATACACATTTCCTGCTGCAGCAACATGTTTGCTTGGATCGCACAAAAGAAGAACTGGTTAGGTCGGATCAGCACTTTTTGGCTTAATAGCTCAACAAAGAAGGAAAATATATAAAAAACAAAACTGCACAAGCAGAAACTCTATGAAAAAGGATATCAGATATCAAAGCCACTCTTAGCTTTGTTTTTTCACTGACAATTTTTGTAACTGTTTTAAATTTTTGAGCCAACTACCTTTTCCTGAATACATTTCCAATGATCACTGCCTAGAGGTTTTCATCTCAGCTTTCATATCCTTTTCACAGCCTTCATTTTCTCTTGGAGACTTAGACCAAAGTCACGGATCGACTTGCAGGAATCTAAATGTGCAGCTCCAATACGAATGGACACACAATAGCCTGTTGCCTACGTCCCTCTTTTTCAACCTCTCTCTGTCAACACTTTAATCCAAATATTGACACAGTTCTACAGCACACTTTCCAAATTGTTTTATTGCAGAATTCCTGGAAACTTCAAATTTGAATGTTGTTTGCATACCTGGTTTTTATAACCTAACCTGGACTTACTTGCCATGCAGTAAATGGGGCGATCAACTGTTTTATTGAAGCAGATGTGTAAACAGTGCCACTAGAATAGATTACTAAATTCTTATCAGTCTGTAGTCATAAACTTTTGACCTGTGTGCGTTGCTGCCAGTATTAGGTTGTGTAATAAAACTAGTTATTCATGCATATAATTCAGCTTTTTTTGCTACATGTGTTTTCTGTGTACGTGCAGATCAACAGTAAGAAAAAGGAGTCGGCATGGGAGTTCACCAAGAGCCTGTACGATGCCTGGTCTGGCTGGCTGGTGGTGACGCTCACTGGCTTGGCGTCAGGTAACACACATGCACACGTGTTGCTCTGAAGCACAGACACACACAGCTGTTATCTGCTCTGCTGGTGACTCTCACATGCTTTGCCTCAGGCGGCTTAGGCTCAATCTTTCTCTTGTTCTGTCTGTCTTTGGCGCTCATTTACCAGCTGCTCATGAGCACACTGTCTCTTTTGCAGGACCTCACCAGACAGAGTTCAGGACAAAAGGACAAAATCCCACCAAATATGTGGGGATAGTTAATGTTTTTATGACTGCTAAAAGAGAAAATCAACTAGGCTTTGTATGAA
This sequence comes from Dascyllus trimaculatus, assembly GCA_024666655.1. NCBI lineage: Eukaryota > Metazoa > Chordata > Actinopteri > Pomacentridae > Dascyllus > Dascyllus trimaculatus. Next base: position 21,257,221 of record CM045467.1, on the reverse strand, counting down.
ACTGTAAGCACCAGCGTGACAAAGTAAAGCTGTTATAAAATGGCTTTTGTGTAGGCTGCAAGGGGAAAGAAGTTGTCATAATATATAAGTTGGTTTATTGTGTTTGCCTAAAAAGATGGTCTGGGGTATGAATTGACATCATTTAGTCTAAATGAGCCTGTAATCTGATCTGGAACATGTCAGCCCCATAGGTGATTTCAGTAGTTTCAGATCATCATTGACGTTTCATTTTCTTGTAATATTGTTCTTGAAGAGTGTCGGCTATCTGATGTAGAGTTTTGGTACTGGGTAAAATTTGTGTAGTGATTTGGTTAGAAAACCTTCCACTAGTACTTTTGGAGCATGTTTTTTCAATCTTATCTCTCTTCAGCTGTCAGAATTAGCACTGAAGTTTAGGAGGATGTGGATGGAAGAGGGAGTTATAAAGCCTCTGTGTATCAGCTGAAACACGTACTTCTCAGGTTTCCTTTTGCACTTTTGTATTTTTTTTGGTCACAGAGGCTCTTATAAAGACTGGTAGCATAATTAGCAAGCAAACTGCCAACAAACACCTTTCTCTTTTCTCTCCTTCCCTCCCTGCCTTCACCTCTTGCCCCTTTTTTCCTTCCTGGTTCCCTCCTCCTGTCAGGTGCTTTGGCTGGCCTGATTGACATTGCTGCTGATTGGATGAACGACTTGAAGGAAGGCGTGTGTCTGAGCGCCATGTGGTTCAACCACGAGCAGTGCTGCTGGACCTCCAATGAAACCACCTTCGCTGAGAGGGACAAGTGTCCTCAGTGGAAGAGCTGGGCTGAGCTAATACTGGGGCAGGCCGAGGTAGACTAACACAGGCACAGAAGTATCCTTTCCCAAAATGTGCAGTTTCTAGACCACACTACATTGGATTCATGGGAATAATTTTGGTCACATGAGGCCTAGAATTGCTTTAGTACAAAAAAAGTAGGCACAACCCCTAAGCAGTCTGGGTTTCTAACACTGTAATAAGTCCTATTTGTCGAAATGTATTGTGAAGGTCTAACAATCAAAAGTAATCTATTTGTTTTAGTTTAAGTTCACCCACCTTAAACATCCAGTGATTGATGGTTGACCCTTTGAAACAGTGACTATCAAAATGTTTCTTGTGAACTCAGTGCAGCTACAGTGACAAAGAGAGAAGGGAGCAGCTTGTTCTAGTAGAGAAAGATGTGGATGGAGGAAAAAACGCAAGTTTGCAAAGCTTATTTAAATCCCCAGCACACACACATACCCACCCACAGAAAGGTGCTGTCAGGCGTTTACACAACATATTGATGTGATTTCTGGTGCCAGTGACTTTTCAGATTTTGACTCTAAAACTTTTCTTTCTCTCTTTTTTCTTCTCCTCTCTGCAGGGCCCCGGCTCATACATCATGAACTACTTCATGTACATCTACTGGGCTCTGTCCTTTGCCTTCCTGGCTGTCTGTCTGGTCAAGGTGTTTGCACCATACGCTTGCGGCTCAGGGATCCCTGAGGTGAGGAAAATGTCACTTTTGTGAATCCCTTTTTCAGAAGCACAGCTGAAACTGTCTTGCTGCTGCTGTCACAGTGTGTTCTGAAACCTCTCTCTGAGGATACATTCACGTTCTTGTAGGAAACCCTTGAACTACTGACTTGAAAATTGTCTTTTAAGCAGCAGCATTTCAAACAGTGTCGTGCTTTTGTTGTCACACTAATCAGTTGCTAACAGGGCATTTCTTCATGTGTCTCAGTGTCTTTCTCTCTCTGATTGTGTTGGATTTCTGCTAGCTATTTATTTCTGGTTTTCTCATCTCTGATCAATTTGCTGCAGATGTCACAAACTCAAGGGCAGCACATGAAATAAAATGTGTATAAATCTCTTCAGCCACCTATAACTCTCAGTGAAGGTGGTCTGGTTGGTTATGTGCGCTTCCTGAGAACCACACACTGCGTCTTTGTGCTTGTGGCTCTGCCTTTAATGTGTTGAAGTGCCATAAAATTGTTAATTCAGTGGGCAGTAGAGATATGTGAAAGGCTTGACTGCGCTGTGAAAAAGCTATTTTGAGGTGAGCGCACTGAGCTTTAAAAAAAAGTCAGTTTAGTTGCCATGGGAACACAAAAGCGAGAAGGTAAGGTAAAGCCTGTATTAATTGGTGACTTGAAGTTTGTTGGCAACAACATAATAGGATCAGGAGGCAGAGATGCAGCTAAAGCAACACCTCAGTAAATTTCGATAAAAGAAGATAAGGAGCAAGAATCCCAGACTTTAGTTATCTGAGTTTAGTTAATTGGACATGTTGAGAAAAGGGAACCATTCTGCATCATGATGACTGAGTAATTGTGGGCATTTGACTGGCTGAGGATCTTTGTGTTCCGTTTCAATCACATCCTCACTTCATTTCCTTTTCGGTCAACTCTCTTCTATGCGCCTTTTGATAAAAGTATAAAACTGCCCCAAAACACTTTAAATTAATTTTGATTGTTGCATCCATAAAGGACAGAAAATGTGAAGCAGAAAAAAAAAAAATCCACAGTATTGCTGTAAGAGCTGTGAGACTTTATTGACCGAAAACTTATTGGTGACTCCTTTGATAATTCTTCTGTTTATTTAAGAAACAAAGATGCTACATTCTCTCATTCCTGCTTATCCATTGTGAGGTTGTGCTGCTATTTCTCTGTTTATAATGTACATTCATTAGTTAGGTGTTTTCAAGCGTTATTCAGAACAAACTTATTGAAGATTTTGAGGATCTTAATAAAAGTGATGGTTTTTATTTAACCTGAACTAGTACCGACTTTGAATACAGAATTCAATAGAACATTAGAAACAACGCACACATTTCTTTCGTGGTTATCCTTAGTAAAAATCCAGTCTGTACTTGTAGCTCAGTTTCAGTTAAATTTCTTTCTGTTTCGACCAGATCAAGACCATCCTGAGTGGGTTTATCATCCGGGGATATCTGGGCAAGTGGACCCTGATGATCAAGACCATCACTCTGGTTCTGGCTGTGGCGTCTGGCCTCAGCCTGGGGAAAGAGGGTCCCCTGGTCCACGTGGCCTGCTGCTGTGGGAACATCTTCTCCTACCTCTTCCCAAAGTACAGCAAGAACGAGGCCAAGAAACGAGAGGTGAGAGGCAAGAAATATAAGCCACGGCAACAGAAAACGCCTTTTCTACTTATCCCTGTTTATTTTTATAATTATTATGTGTGACTGTGTTTTAGAGGCAGCTTAGTTGTTTGTGACTGCATGTAGGAACCCATCACATCAGCTGAAGAGTGTTGCCTTCTTTTTTGCCCCCTCAGGTTCTTTCTGCTGCGTCGGCTGCTGGGGTGTCTGTTGCTTTTGGAGCGCCAATCGGAGGAGTTCTCTTCAGCTTGGAGGAGGTACATCCGCACATCAGCAAATTACTCTGCAGCATGATTTTATTGCTCACTAATCACAACATAATGCTTAATGAAAATGGCAGGATAATTAATGAAACATTCCAGCCGTAGCTAATCCTGTAACCTCTCCTCTCCCTCCTCTAGGTGAGCTACTACTTCCCTCTGAAGACACTGTGGCGCTCCTTCTTCGCTGCCCTGGTGGCCGCCTTCGTCCTGCGCTCCATTAACCCCTTCGGTAACAGTCGCCTGGTGCTGTTCTACGTGGAGTACCACACGCCGTGGTACCTGTTTGAGCTCATCCCTTTCATCCTCCTGGGAGTGTTTGGGGGCCTGTGGGGCGCCTTCTTCATCCGAGCCAACATCGCCTGGTGCCGGCGGCGCAAGTCGACACGCTTCGGCAAGTACCTTGACCTCACCAATCAGGAATTAAAATGAAATATGTCAACCCAGTCCAAATGTCAGCAGATGTGGGAATAAAAACCACCTTCTTCTTCTAGCCTGATAAGGAGGCACAAACAGACTTTCTCAGTTTGAAATACAAGTTGAATAACAGTTCGTCTATGATATAACTGCACTGTACTTGAAATATTTGCTAAAAATATACAGATAGATTACATGAACCTGTTCAGTTTGCACACATGATAAAAATTGTGTGACCTAATCTCAGAGAAATGTTGAGATATTTAACCTGTTACGGTCATACCAAATTCCTACTACAATATTTGAATTAAAAAAACACATCTTTACTACCGTACATCTCTACTACTTTTCACATTGCATCCCTACTTACAGACTTTCTGTAAGACCCACTGGCTCTTGTGTGTAAAATTACAGCTTGAGTTCTTTTTCATTATGTAAATATGTAACTGTATTTACATTGAACATTACATTGTACAGTTTGAGGCACAGCATGCTAAAAGCCTCTCATAAACCCACATAATTTCTCTCTTCAGGTAAGTACCCGGTGTTGGAGGTGATCTTGGTGGCAGCCATCACAGCAGTGGTTGCCTTCCCGAACCCTTACACCCGCCAGAACACCAGCGAGCTGATAAAGGAACTCTTCACCGACTGCGGCCCACTGGAGTCCTCCCAGCTCTGTCAGTACCGCAGCCAGATGAATGGCAGCAAAGCCTTCACCGATAACCCCAACCGGCCGGCGGGGCCCGGCGTCTACTCCGCCATGTGGCAGCTCTGCCTGGCGCTCATCTTTAAAATCATCATGACTATATTCACGTTTGGACTCAAGGTGATGCCTGGAGGGTTTTTACTAATGGGGCAGTTGTTTTACCCTACATGTCCTTATCAGCACTAAAATCTGTGGCTGTTTCTCATCCTCAGGTGCCGTCGGGCTTGTTTATCCCCAGCATGGCTATCGGGGCAATCGCAGGGCGAATTGTTGGCATCGCCGTCGAGCAGCTCGCCTATTATCACCACGACTGGTTCCTGTTCAAAGAGTGGTGCGAGGTGGGAGCAGACTGCATCACTCCGGGGCTCTACGCCATGGTGGGGGCCGCAGCTTGTCTGGGTGAGTCAACAAATTATATAGTGATGGTGTATGAATAGAAGTGATTGTTGGCTGGTCAGCATCACCCCCACTTTATTATTTTTAAAGCTATCAGTGCCAAAGCCTGGGTGACAGGATGATATATGCTGTAAGATATTTTACTTCTTGAATGTCTGATTGTATTAGAACATTTTGGGCTGCTACTCCTACAGAAATATCGATTTGACAGGATTTTAGCTGTACTATTGTCTTGTGTTTGCAGGTATTTTATTTCAGTAAACAAAAAAACATAAATACCTCCAAATTATTAGCTCAGAGTGGTTTCTCAATTAGTTGTAATTTTTTCTTTTACATAAGGCGTGAAAAGATGTTTAGACAATTTAGCATCTTGCTATTGTCACTTGATTAAAAGAAAACTGACAAATTATTTATATTGTGTAGCCATTCTTATGATAATTAGTAGGAAAGGCATGCTTGTGTAATGAATAGTAGTTTTTAAGCAACAAACTGCACTGCAGTGATAAACATAAGTGAAAATAAGAAATAAGACTGTTTAAAGGCTAATGCCTTATTAAGAGACATTGATTTTTACTTTGACTCACCAATACATACTCTTCTTTTTTTCCATAAAGTTGCCCTTGTGCAGTTGCACTTAATGATGTTTTATGTCTTTTAAATAAAAAAGTAAAATGTCTGTAGTTGATGTCCTTGTTTCTTTGTCTATACGTGTGTTAATGTGTATTATTTTTTTGTTATCCTCCCTCTGTAGGTGGTGTGACTCGTATGACCGTCTCCTTAGTCGTCATTGTGTTCGAGCTGACTGGTGGGTTGGAGTACATTGTCCCCCTCATGGCTGCTGTCATGACCAGCAAATGGGTGGGTGACGCATTTGGCCGAGAGGGAATCTATGAGGCCCACATCCGCCTGAACGGGTACCCCTTCCTGGACGCCAAGGAGGAATTCACACACACCACACTGGCCAGAGAGGTGATGAGACCTCGGCGCAGCGATCCACCGTTGGCGGTGCTGACGCAGGACGACCTGACGGTGGAAGAGCTGCAGGGTGTCATCAATGAAACTAGTTATAATGGTTTCCCCGTCATAGTTTCCAAGGAGTCCCAGAGGCTGGTGGGCTTTGCTCTGCGCAGGGACATCACTATTGCTATTGGTAAGACTGTAGAGTGTAAGGATGGTTCTGCATAGGGAATCACCAAAATCACTTAACTGGGACAGAAGTTATTATATGTTCATGCAGGGCACTAAACCCCTATATGCTTCTGTGTGTATGGAGGGGAAAAACATGATGTCTCTTAGGATTAACGCTTCTGCCAAATTAATCTAGATTAATGTAAAGGTACATCATTTTGAGTAATTCTCTCTTTTTTGTGTGTCTGTCAATAGAAAATGCTCGCCGTAAGCAGGAGGGCATCATGTTAAACTCCCGGGTGTACTTCACCCAGCATGCACCCACCCTGCCTGCCGACAGCCCCCGACCACTTAAGCTGCGCTCCATCCTAGACATGAGCCCCTTCACCGTCACCGACCACACCCCCATGGAGATCGTGGTGGACATTTTCAGAAAGCTGGGGCTGCGCCAGTGCCTGGTCACTCATAATGGGTAAGTAGGAACTGAAAGACGGTTTGTCCCAGGAGGAAGGTTGTGCTGTAAGAACCCAGGGTGAATCCTTCTCACATCCTTGTTTCTGGTGTTGTTATGATTGCTTAACCCATCTGAGGTTGACCAGCATCGCACAAACACATGTACACACTGTCTGGTGTTGCATGGGCTCGAGGATCCCTGGATTTACCCTGTATAATCTGCATGGCCTGGCCTAATCGCTGTGCTGCACTTCCTTTATCCTTCCACTGAGCAATAACAGACAGTCTCTTCAGCAGAAGAGCTACTGATATAAACTAACCACAACTACATAACAGGTGTCATGTTGGGAGAAGATAATCCACAAAATCAGTTCATGTGGAATCTGAATCTGTGAAAGGAAGGTTGAAGGTTTTACCTCTGTGAAGAAGCTGTTTCTCAGATGATGAAGAGGTGATTTTTAACAGTGTCAGGGCTGTCCTTTACAATTAGTGGAACTAAATTACCTGTGTCTTGCTATCTATTTCGGTACACACTCAGGAGTTCCAGTTCTAATTTTGGCTTTGCAGAGAGCCGCCTGCTGGTGTGACGTAGAAATTACAAGACATTGTGCTTGATAGGTGATAAACTCCTCATTTTACAGATCTGTTCTCTCTGTGTGCTGTGACGACTGTTAGAGAGGAACTGAGCAGCAGTGTTTGTTTTCATTTATTTGCATCTTTGTGGTTAAGTTTTATTTATGTTCTAAATAATAAAGCTGTGGATATACAGTATTTTTCTTGCTGTCAACAAATCTTATAAAAAACAAACTTCTCTCCCGTGTTTGTGGCTCTCAGCTCTGAGCCCTTTTGCTGTTTGAAAACAGGTTACAAATATCTACTTTTTTTTTTAAAGAGAGCCAAATAATACCCTAACATGTAGTTTTAATCAAATGTAACCATAAACAAGAGTAAATAAGACATTTGTAGGGGTTTTCAGCAGCAAATAATTTTAGTTGTGATTATTATGGCAGCAGGATGATTTATGTGGAACCAACTTATGATAAACTTCAGTATGCATGTCTCTCAATATGAAGGGCCTTGGTATATTGTACTTGTTTAATTATTTCTAGACTGTAATAGAGCTCTGTAGTATCGAGCATTGAGTTTGTTTGTTACAAGTTGATGTATTTATGGTGGTTTTGGTCTTTTCATGAGATTTGTTGACAGATAGAAAGATACAGTCTATTACCAGACACAAGAGTTGATTAAGTACGTACCTCCATCATAACACATGTGAAATTAATTTATAACATCAAACTTTATTGCATTTGATTGTTTTTTGTGTTTTCAGTTGTTTAATTTTGAGTTGTAATTCTAAGTTGAGTTACCTGTTAATATTTTACGTTACACCCTGTTATGTATGTTTTGTACAGAGCCCCCAAAAGGTCACAACGAGAAGGTTTTTGAGGGGCCATTTTTGCATTTCCTTGCAATATGCTTCACATTCTTTCTGATCCCTACGAACAGTTGGTACATGGGTCCAATCCGGTTATAACTTACTGTTAGTTTAGGAAAACACTCTACAGTCACTATAGAAAGGTGAGATATTATATGTGATGCACATATTGCTCATTATTAGTCTTAAAAGGTGAAGCTGTGGCTGGACATATGGTTATTGCTGCTATGATTCAGTCTGTGAGGTTACAAATATGTCTAGCTGTTATTTGAACCTGTGGTGCTTGAGTACAGAGTGCAGCTGAGGAGCACAGCAGCTTTAATACAAACCCCAGTCAGCAAAAACATCACGACACACATTAGCACAACTGCTGACATGTAATCTGTGTTACAACCATTAAAAATGAATGTGTCACAGAACTAATCCTGACAACAAAAGCATGGCCATGACTGCAGCCATGGCAGCTGTGTCATCCAAAGACTGCAGCCGGTCGGTCTCAGCTAGTGGTCAGTGGTCAAGTTTTCTTTCTGAATGTGGTGGTGCAGACAGCTGAAGGTGCACTGACTCTCTAAAGTCACAGCCAGTGGTGGACTACTGTAACACATGATACAGTATCAGAGTACAGCTCAGCTCTTATTCATAGGTCAGAGGAAATGCAAAACTTATTGCGAGGTAACACAAAAGTGGTGCTTGAAAATGTTCCCACCGTGACCTTTCGAGGGCTCTGTACTTTTGTGCTGCTGCTGTCTGTTCTCTCTCTGTCTCTCCTCTGTTTGTTTATTTGTTGTTGTTGTGTTGGGCAGCCTACCGAGTAACGGGTGTGTGTTTCAGGATTGTGTTGGGCATCATCACAAAGAAGAATATATTAGAGCATCTGGAGGAGCTCAAGCAGCACACGGAGCCCCTGGTGACTAGCCCCGCCCCCTTTACACACGTGACCTCTCCCCCACTGTCGCACCTGTCTCTTAGGCTCCGCCTCCTCGGAGGAATGCATGAAATGTGGTGTGAAAAACTTGACAGTTCCCGGCTAAACATTACGCCCTCCCTTCTCCTCTTTCTTGCTTCACACACTCTGTTGTTTGTGGGCTGGTTTGTTGTGGATTCCCCTCTAATGGAGAGTGTAGACGTTCTCTGACCTCCACCTTCATCGCTGGTAGCAGTTTTGGAGTCACCATGTAGAAAAGATTTTGGCGTTTTGTGGGTCCTGTAAAGTTGGACCTTAATGGGAACTGTCACCCACATCACTCTAGAGCCCCTTTCAGACATGTGCTTCATCACTTACTAATAGTAATAACTTTACTTATGTACAACACCACCAGATAAAATAAGAAAATGCCACATCTAAGTAAAGGAAAAAGCAAGTCAAATGAAAGAAAAGTAGAGGATAAAACCATAAACACAAGGCTAAAAATGATAATAATAGTAATAATAGTAAATAAGTAAAGTAGATACATAAACAAGTAAATAAAGAGAAAAAGAGAACAAAATGAACAATGAAATAAATAAAGTTAAAAACCAATTAGATGATAACAAATAATACTGGTGAAAAAAAATAAATAGAAAAGGTACTTTATTCAAACTGTTTATCCTTACTGGCAGTTTTAACAAGTTTGATTAAACCGTCTTTGGTAGGACGTTGTAAACATAAAGGCTACAGCCACAGGAAACTAAACAGTTTAAATTACTGCCTTGTTTTGCATAGTAGGAGCACCATAATAAGGTTGTATTTTGCATCTCTTGTATACAAAATTCATCTATGTTGTGGTCAAAAACAACCTTAAATGCAAATGATAAAATTATCACCACTGCTGAGGCTGCAAGCAAACAGATCCGTCAGCAAATGAGTGAAAAAACGAGAAAGTGGACATTTGGTTGAGATTTTTTAGTTTCAAATAATTTTCCAGGTCAGTGTTTAAATAAAATCAATTTAATGAACCATTAAACACGTTGATGTAGCCAGATGTAGACTTCAAATGCAAAGACCACCTGGGAGGTCCATGACAAGCATCAGACCACAAGCGTCCACGAATATGGTTAAAGCACAAACATCAAATGAACCTAAAACGTTGATATATCACATGTGAGTGATCAGGATTTAAATAAGCACTGTTTTATAGGCTGTTTATAGGCTATTAGAGGCTGTTCACAGGCTGCTGGATGCTTTATTCCATCTGATAACACGGATGATTGAATCTATTCAGAAATCTGGGCTGATAAGATTAGAGAGAATCTGAAGTGAATGTCCCTTCTGCTAATGATGGTCATTAATTAAGCTTTGCAGATTAATTAAATCCATTAGTCAGAGTGAACTGAACATTTTCCTTCCTTAATGTGATTGTTGTTCAACACGCCGCTGTTCTCAGTGTCACAGCTTCCTCCAAAGAAATAATCTACGAGCACTGCAGCAGGCTGGGTCTGAACAGGCGTTACAGAGGTTTACTACTGCCTCAAATGAGTTGTATTATGAACTTTTCAAATAATGTTTTTTAATTCATAGTTCTGAGACTTTGTCTGCAAGAAGCTTTGCATTAGGAACTTATCTTTGTAAATGATGTGGAAATGATTTGTGTAATTTGTAGTTACACGTGTTCGCAGCCAAAAACGGCAACAAACTGTTGCCTTAACATCAGTTAATCAATCTATAAAACTCTATCGTACAGCACTTTTTGTTTACTTTAGTGCTGTACAAAGTGCTTAATATAATACAGTTTAAATATGACCAGTTAAACTATTTTTATTGTAGTGCATGTCAAAAGTAAAAATAGTGAAAAGGTAATAAAATGACCTTTAAAATCATACAAAAAGAAAATAAAACTTAATAAAATAGGTGAAAGGTAATGACAAATAAAATCCATGAGAGGAAATAGAAAATTTTAAAATAGAATAATTAAATTTAATGAATATAATGAGGTAAATGATTCAATAATTACTGTTTGGCAGCAAATTATATTTTTCAGGATTTCCAAGATTTTGTTATCATAGTGCAACTCCAAAAATGTTTCAATCATAGACTTGGAAATTCCTTTCAAACATAGTTTCAAAACCTTTTTTTCTATAATCTGCATCAAAAACATTGGTTCAACAGTCACATGATGAATCCAGTGATGCTGCAGCCTCCATGTCTGAAAATGGCTCCGTAGTTTCCCAGAGAGCAGCTTTGCATCTCATCCCATTAGACTGCACATGTCCCTCCTGTAGCTCTGCTTAGTGCTGATCAGCTGCTTCATGCTAGCACCTTAACAAGATGTTCATCACGCCACTTTTTCTGACACTTTAAATCATCACCGCTACGCAGCTTTAATGTACTTTTAGCAGTGTTCTGATTATATTTTATATAATCACCCAGAGACAGAACATCCTCAGCATGTCTGTAGTCATGTAACCATACCTGTTGTGTGTCTCCCATCTTCCTCTCACAACAGTTCAGTTCATTTCAACTACAGATTTCTGCCTTCATTAATGACTGCTTTTCCTCTTTTTGTTTTGTTGTTTTTGAACCCTCCCTCTCGACTCCGTTTGCCCTGGGTCTCCACAGATTGACGACATCTGATCCGTCGCCTTTACAACCACTTGGCGAGTAGTTAGCCGCCTTGGGAAAGCGGACCACCTTTGTTTTAATACTTTTAGAGGGTGGTATTTGTTATTAGAAGGGAGGGAGACGATCTACAGTGATGCGATTCATTCCCATATTCCCCTCATTCTGTAGTGGTAGTACGCGTGGTGAAGTGTCGTTGTTGTGTTGATTGGTGCTAGTGGTGCTGTAGTTCAGCTAGTTAGCGTGTGGTGATAACATGAGACCTTGATGAAGTCATTACTAATTCTGTGCTTTAACCTGCCAATGTTTCCTCTAAGCCAGCAAGTGTCCTGCCTTCTTCACAGGAGAATAAACAGAGTAATGCTCTTAATAAAAGGAAAAAAACTGCCTTACATGGAGTCAAACGCCACAACGAACACCAAGGTTCACACAGATTTATGTTCCACAGAAACCTTAGGTGCTTTAAATCAGAGATGTGTTCGTTGCAGTGAGAGCAACACATTTAACTTCATGCTTTATCACTAAGTTAATACTGTTTATTGCATTAATACACACACAGATAACTTAAAATACTCAATAAGCAACCTCAAACAAACAATAAAAATACAGAAATAAATAGACAATCAGCATCAGTGATCCATAAACATGCAAGAAAACAGTTATTTTATTTAAAACCTCAGAGAACATGCCGAGGAGCAGCCTTTACTTTTAGAAGCATACATAGGGAATGTAGATACATTGAAATAGCAATAAAAGATGCACACATGGCTGAATCAGACAGGAGAACCAAATGCTCAAAAGGATTTAACACATAGTTGAACAGTAAGAGTAAGAACAGTTAAAAACTTAGAAAATATTTACAGCAAACAGTGACAGGTCCATTTAATAAGGGCAGCAGTTCAACCTCGGAGTTATCTCACTTTTGTAAAAATGACATCAACAGATCTTCCTAACTCTGCAAATGTTTGATACCTTCACATCTGTAAGTTGGTACAATAAATATTAACCTAAAATAAAGAGAGAGAGAGAAAATTTTAATTATTCAAACAGTTACTGCAACGAAATGCCTTGAAATAGTTTAATACACTAGAATAGAATAAAATGAGCAAACAACAAATATGTAGATTATGTTTAAGTGACTGTGACTGGCAGGTTATTTGTTGTCGGGTCGTAGTTTTCTTTATTTGTGTGCATAAGTGGCCCAGAATGGACCATGTCAAATCTTTAAAAGATGTTTCCAACATGGAGGTTAATGTCTGACAAATGTTTAACCCTCCAAAAAGTTGTAACTAGCTGCAGATGCTAAGAATTGTAAAAATTAAGATCAACAGTGTTTGATTTTATTATTAATAGAAGGTTCACGTACACTCCAGCATCAGATGAGAGAAAGGGCAACAGTCTAGGAAAGCAAAGTCATAAGTCACTGATCTAACAACACTGCTTCTCTCCACTGACTCCCTTTATACCTGCTGCCTGGTGGTCATTTAGATAAATGTAGGAAATCTTGAGCTGCAGTTGATGTTGGCCTCAGTGGAGTCAAAATGAAGATAAATGTTTCTATAAATGTTTCAGGTTGGTAGCCTTTTACTGACTTGCAGTGAGTTTTTCTGTTCTTCACGTCTTGCCTTAAATGATTACAAACCAGGGTTAACTTTACAGTATAAATTGAGCCTTGTCCCCTTTATACAGTTTGACGTTTTTTTATTATAAATGTATCTTAAATGTAATTCTAGGAGCCGTTTAAAGGAAATTTAAAAAGCCTTAAATTTAGCTGTACGTTCACTGATTTCACTCTGTGGCTTGAGCCTCTAGTTTACTCCATTACCTGGATTACAAACCTGAACGAGGACTGGACACTGCTGGTTCTACAGGGAACATTGTGTTCACCCTCGTCACCTGATACGCTCTGATCTGTACCTGGTGTCCCAAGTGTCTGCTCAGAAAAAGAACCAGTCAGGTCAGTGGATCTCTGCAGCTCTTGGGGGAACCCAGGCCTGATCTGTGCGACGTATCACCAGTGATTCATGCCTGCTGTGGCTGTAGCTCTAATCCCCCCACAGGGCATCTCAACTCCTCTCACTCAGACCTGGGTTCAAATGTTGGCTTCAGCTCCTTGTGAGTGTGTTTCATTTGCCTTCTAGGGTTTAAGTGCAGCTGAAATTTCAATCAACAACATGTGAATTCCCCCTTGTTCACCTCAAACAAAAGAAGGTTTTGGACCCAGCTCTGCACAGTTTGAGCTCTGGACAGCTTCCTCTCACTGCTATCACCTGGTCTGGCTGCTTCTCCTCACCTGATCTCAGACTACAGTCATGGCTGAATTCAAGAGCTCTTTGTGGTCATTTCTAATGTTTAAATAGCTCCTAGATCAAAGTCATTAAGAATCTCAGCTGGGGCTCTTGAATCAGCAGGATTATCTTGACTGACAGAATAATTAGCAGTGTGTCACTAAGTTAACGTCCTTTGTAGTAAACACAGAAGAGGAGAGTGAGGCAGCTTTGTCCCAGGAGTCACACATTCATATGCTCAGATTCCTATGGAAATATTGATATCAGTGTCATATGACAGTAGCAGTTCCAGTTTGTTGCAACTTTCCTGCCTGGAATAAAAACAAAAACGCCAAGTTAAATGCTGAGATCTGCAGCACGCAGCATGGGGCGTGGGTTTAAATGTAGAATCATCTTCTAAAACCTCTTGTAATGTTGTTTTTGACAACCGAAATCCACCTTAGATGATCTGATCTGGTGATAAATGGGTACTTTAACACCCTGGGATTTGCCTCTCAGGCTACGTCTACACTAGAACATTTTGTTTTTGAAACGGAAACAATCATTTTTACATCGTTTCAAAAATATTCTTTGTGAATGCTAGCAACCCAGAAAACCATGATCCCGTGACCACTCATGTATGCTTATAGCAGGGTGATGGTTTGCTTTGCTTAGAATCCTACAGATGATGATTGCTAAAAGTAAGAACAGAGATTTCCATAACAGAACAAGAGCTGCAAGAGTAAACAAGGTCATAGATGCCTGTAATTCATTATCTATGTTGAATTAACCGCTGGCACTCGAGGCTCATGTCTCTGTTTTCATCTGGAAGAGGTCATATGATAAGAGCGTGACAATCAGGGAAAGAGCATGGTGACGGTTCAGTCAGAAAGCATGCGTCATTGTTTTTAAAAGCCTCAGGACATCAGTTAAATATAAAGCCAGTAAAGCACAAAGCTGTTTGGTGTAAATATGCAAAAACAGCATCATTTGTCATGAAGAGCAGAGTATCAATGAAGAAAACGACCATAATGGAGAACATTGCAACCAAAGGTATCATTAGCTGGTGATGTTACTGTGTCTTCAGGTCTCAGCAATTACTTTGGTGTTAGAAGGCATTAATAGTCAATAGAAATGATGGGGAAAAACACAAAAGTAAGAGTTGTAATTAACTAGAAATATACTTAAAAGGGGTTTTTGCCATGTCTAAAGAGGTGCTGTTAGTGCTCGTCCTGGAAGACACTTAATTTGAAATCGTATTTGTTAAAGATTTAATGTTGGTTCTGGCTGTTGTGTGATCAGCTGCACAATGAAACCAGAAGGTAAAACAGGGCTGCAACAAACAGTGCTTTTCATTGTTGGTTAATCTGTTAATTTTCTTAATTAATTACTTGTTCGGTCTATAAAATGTCAGAAAGTGGTTTTAAAAAAAGTTTCCCAAAGCCCAGGCTGATGTTGTAAGTTGTCATGTTTTGACCACTTCCACACTGAGAAGTAAAGAAACTAGAAACAATACAAACTGAAGAAGCTGGATGTAGAGAATGTTGAGTTTTCCCCCCTTAAAAACAAACAACAAATATTTGACAGTCTAATAGTTGACAGCTAATTTCTTAATCAGTGAACAGTTGCAGCTCTGAGACAAAAGCCGGAGCTTAAAAAGAAAAAGTGAAAAACAAACAGGGAGGAAATGGCTCCATCTGACTCCTGTCACAGAGGCGTCTCCTCTTCCTGCTTCTCAGAGGATCTAACTTCTCTCCTCCTCCTGTTCACGGCCTCCTGTCTCCCTTGTAGGATCCAGCTCCTCCTTTCTCTCACCGGCTTTTAGGATCGATAACCGGTCGGGGGTAGTATCTGAAACGACACCCTGCTCTGAAGCGGGTATCTGGGTGCTGTTTCTGACCTGCTTTCACCTCCTTTTCCTCCGGTTACTCACCTTCTCCTCCTCCTCTCCTCCTGCTGACTTTTGCCTCCTCAGGGACTCGTGTTTTTGTTGGCCGCGTCCAGATATTGATTTGCGTGTTTAATCATTGAACCAGCATTAAATCAAATTAAATCATTTGTCTGATTGAAGGCTTTCCTCGCCACCTGAACAAAACCCGCCAACAAAAACACACTGTTGTTTTTCTCTCCTTCACTCCAGCTGTGAACCACCAGCACCTCCTTCTCATGTTGTTCTAAATCTCTCCTTCTGTCCTCGCCCTCCTCTCCTTTGTCTCCACCTGCAGGCGGCTTCTTGGTATTATCACAAAAAAAGACATCCTTCGTCACATGGCTCAAATGGCAAACCAAGATCCAGAGTCCATCATGTTCAACTGATCCGCTCCTTCCAGGACGGCTGGGGGGGAGGAGGGGGAGACGACAGCGATGAAGAGGAGGAGGAAGTGTGTCTCTTGAATGGCTCCAATCTCTGACATTCGGCCCCCGTTTTTTTTTTTTTATTTTAGTTTTCAGCTTTGTAGACCCTGAACCGACTGACTGTGGCCCCCAGAGACTTACCGGCCACGCAAGGGAAAAGACGATGATAAAAAGACTTAGTTATTATCAGTCTGGCTGCTGAGGACACAATGAGGTCACGGGTTAAAGGCACACACATGAGGAAATGCACTTTTTACACACACACACACACACACACACACACACGTGCAAAATCAAACAAAAAAAAAAAACACACTTTTGCACTTGCAGACACCTCAAACATGCATGCTGTCTCTCCACACACACAAACCCACAAGACTCCCTAACCTGTAAAGTTACACCCATTTGCACTCTTCATGTGCCTCACCCTTGTCCTGTCTCCGCCGAGGTCGTGGTGGACGTCGCCTGGCCAGGGTCAAAGGTCGGAATGAACCGCCGAAGAGGGACGCGATGAGGGACCTTAAGACCTCCAGGCTCCGATTGAAATAAAGGAAAAAAAGAACTCGCTTCCTTCCCCTCGCACACACCTGACCTGTCCGTCCTCCAGAGAAATACATTGTTTACCTGTGAATCAAGTGTGTGAGATTATGTGTGTGTGTGCGAGTGTGTGCGCCACTACATTCCAGCCGGGTTACCATGGGAACTGAGAGGACGTGCACCTGCTCCTCGCCCCCCGAAAACACGGCAGTCTCTCGTGATTGCGTCATGGCACACGACTGCTCCCCTGCGTTAGGTCTAATAGAGATGGCTTTAATGTGTGTGTGTGTGTGTGTGTGGAGAGAGAGAGAGAGAGAGAGGGCGGTCTAGGGACACAGATGGTACTGTATTTCAAGAACAAAAATGTTCCTTTTCAGAAGGAAAAAAGAGGAAATGGAAGACCTTTGTGTGTGAGTGTGTGTTTTCATTTCTGAGCCAGCTTGTGAGGGTGTGTGTGTGTGTGTGTGTGTGTGTGCGTGTGTGAGAAGACAGGTCGAGTGTGTACGTAAAGGAGAAAAAAAAAAGGAAAAAGTGTCCAGGTTGAGTTCTACTGTGATAAAAATAAATTTAAACGTCCTTTTTCTTCTCAAACTGTTCCTTTTGCTGCAACCTTTGTAAACTCTAACCAGCTTGAAGTCAAACAGAACTGGAAGTCAGTCTTTGCAGTGATTGATTGAAGTTGCAGTGACGGTGTAAGACGATGCTACGAGGTGACGTCTTGCTTCTTTTTTCTTCCTCAGTAATCCACGTCTTCAGGAAATAACATACTAAGAGCTACAGGTACCTCAGACATCCTCCCTCAGTTTATCAAACCGAGCTTCGTCCCTCTGAGCCCCCACAGGTATTGTTCGACACTCCAACCTGATTTACACAACAGAGCCTCGGTTTCACACCTGTGCTCACTAAAAAGGGACATTTGATCTATTTGGCACTCTGTCCTCCACACTTTGATTGAATCCTATTTCCTGCCAATTTGTCATATTCACTTTAACCTGCACTGTGTACCAGATAGTTGAGATTTAGACCTTTTAAATCTAGTTAAATAACACCTAACATGCTTTAAAATGGAAAAATACAAGAAATCAAAACCAATTCAACAGTTAAACAACTTGTATTTTTATTATTCATGATTCATTTTCAGTAATGGTGAAAAACAAACAATTTTGATGAAGTAATCCCCTCTGAAAACAGTCCAAACATTCAAATCATAACAGATAAGACATTAAAGCTGTAAATCCTCCTATTTTAGAGCTTAAAAAACAGCAAATGTTTAAGATACAACCCACCGATCCTTTTTTAGCTTCAAGCAGGTGAAACATCTTCTCCTTGAATGTTGGTAGATTTAATGTGAGTCTTGAATGCAAAGCAGCAACAGGTAAAAACAGTGAAGTTATCAACTGAATTGGAGAAAAAATACTGTAAATGACGACAAGACAAAGTTTTGCCATCTACAGTTCTAGCTTTAGAATGTGAAAAGATCATTTTTTCGACTTTCAAGGTAAAGAGTGAATAAAATTTGCATTAAACAACTGTTTTTTTTTAGCTTCTCTGTGACCCTTAAAGCTACAACTGTATCTGTAAATCCAAACATCTGGCTGCATCTGCCCTCTGCTTTTGCTTCCAGCAGGTTTTGCTCGTGCTCCTCTGATCTCGCCACACCTGCCAAGTGCCTGGCAAAAGGTTTTTAGGCTTTTCACACTCATCTTCTCTGCTAACGTTTCCCCTTTTAACCACCAAACATCAGAGTCGAGTGGACGTGATGAAGGGAAATGAAGCGATGGTGATGTTGAACAGTAGCACCTTACCTGTAGAGTGTGTGTCTGTGTGTGTGAGTGCGTGAGGAAGGTGGGCGTACGTCTTTGCGTTGCAGTGACTGTCCCGCTGTGGTTCGACAGGGAGCAGAGCATCGTCTTTGTTAACCAGTGGTGTTGCCTAACATTGTATTTCATACTGATCTCGATGTTTTTTCCTTTTTTTTATTTTTTATTTATGGGTAGTGTCGATAGAGTTGTGCATTATTATTATGAAGAATTTTATGTATGATTACATTGATTGTTTGATTGTACATTTAAAACAAAATATGTAAAGATTAAATTTTGTTTTAAATTAAAAGGAAAAAAAGATTCAAGTTGCACAAACGGCTCTTGGTGCATATTTTGGATTCGTCCCTCACAGAAACTCTGTTACTAACTGAATCTGTCTGCAGGTTTTAATAAGACTAAAGACGACACATAACCTGGTGTTTGTCAGCTGTTGAAGTTGACTTATTCTGAAGCTAACCTGAAGCCATAACGGACAAGAAGCCCTGAATAGTCCTCCAAGCTGAATGAGGTCAAGAGCTCCGGAACAAGCAATAGTAAGTGAACCTCGAGTGGAGTATTTTTGTCAACCCTGTGGACAAAATAACTCCATTATTTATTAATCAGTT
Source organism: Dascyllus trimaculatus (assembly GCA_024666655.1). Lineage (NCBI taxonomy): Eukaryota > Metazoa > Chordata > Actinopteri > Pomacentridae > Dascyllus > Dascyllus trimaculatus. The sequence goes on along the minus strand of CM045467.1, from coordinate 21,238,197 downwards.
TGAGGAATACTCACCCTCTGTTCCAGACAATGAGATAAACTAGTCAGATGAAACAGTCAGCAGGAAGTTTGACTCAAGAATGTGCAAAACCCTCATCTCAATCAGGAAATTGGGTGGTGCAACACTCCCACTGCGGCCACTGTGGGTCCCTGAGCCCCTTAGCCCCTGACTGCTCCCCAGCCCACTGCTCCTAACTAGGATGGGTCAAAATGCAGGGAGGAATATCCCCAAGGGGTATTAATAAAGGGTAAAATTGTTATTGTTAATTGAAATACACCGATCAGCCCCAACATCTTGACCACTGACAGGTGAAGTGAATAACATTGATCATATTGGTACTATGTGCTGTTCTGATGGAAAACCTTGGATTTTAACATCCCTGTTGATCAGACTTAGACACCCAAATAAACATTGTCCCACAACAAACACACTCCCTCATGCAAATGGAAATCCCAAATGGCCTACCCATCAGGAAAATGCACCCCACCACATGGCAACAACATCAGCCAATCATGAACATGTTGAGGAACATGACAATGGCCCAACATGTTGATTTGACCTCCAAACTTCCTACACCCCATTCTGATCAAGCATCAACAGGATGCAGTGGAACAAGTTTGATTGACAGAGGCCCCACTGCACAAGCCAGAGTACCCAAAGGATCCAGTGCCAACGTCCTGGTTCCAGACCCCATAGGACACCCTGAGAGGTCCTCTGGTCCATCTCCAATGGTTCAGAGCATTTTTGAGTACATAAGGGGACCAACACAATAGTAGTCAGGTGGTCATGATGTTGTGCCTGATGGGTGTATTTGACTACTAACTAGACACTTCTAGATGTTTTCTGCTGCAAACACAGTTTAGAATTTAAATAAGCCATAAAAACCAGAAAACTACTTTATTTTTTTCTGAAGTGCTAATCTACCAGGTTTATCCTGGAAGATCAGAGAGCAGTTCTGTGGCTCTGCAGGGAGCTCTCCAAGCAAGATCTTGAAGTATGTTCAATGGATTGAATTAATTTTTCTTAAAATTCCCTGAAAGATGTTTTAACTTCCTAAATATTTGCTCTAACCTGCTGATTCTGTTTAGTCATTAGTCTCAAACTCAAAGTTATGTCATTTACTATCATACATGGCAAAAATATTTACATATTAGAGCTAAACCAGCACGTTTGCTTGAAAAATTAGCGCAACAATTAATTATTATTATATGAAGAATTCAATTGGCTGATATTTGTTTCAATATGTGTGTTCAGTTAAATGAGGTATATCCTCAGGGATCGTTAAATCCTGCTGATATAATACCAGAAAACTGCAGCTTATTTCACTCCTACTGGTTTTCTTTTTCAATTTTAGATGTAACAATGATGAAATGGGAATTCATTTACATTTCAAGGTGTTAAAAAGATATTAAAGTTTAAAATTTAACTTTAATATCCTGTCTGAAGTCTGCAAAGAGTTTAGCTATAAAAGAAACGGTAGTTCTCCTACCTCAGCTTTGATTAATGCAAAATGAGTGGAAAAAACCCTTAAATGGAGACTCGATTCTGCAGAAGTCCAGCCAACAAGTGCTTCCCATTCAATTCTAAATTTATGTTGAAGGTGTTCTTGACTTATCTATTAATTTGCTGTGAAAAATCTTGTTTCATCAGGAAATGCTTCACATGAGAAAGTACAGTTTCCATTTTATTGGATATTTGATTGTTTGCTCAACAAATATGAGACATTTGCTGTGAGCTTCACTGCAGGCCTCCTGTGTTGTTAGATGTCTTGGTTAGATAGTCCTGCTCTAAGCTTCAGACTTAAAAAAGTTCAACAATGCAGGCAGGGATTGAAGCCTGAAGTTTAGACTTACGATTTTGTTCCAGCACAGAAGTGGGACTGGATTGGGACCACTTCCTCAAACACAGAGCAGCTTTTGTAAATAGCCTCCAGTCTGAGAGTAGCTCCGAGACGTGACGGGGGCTGAAAGAGTCAGAGCTCCATGTCTCTTCATATCCTGTTACACATCTATCATTCATGGCTCTGTCAGTCGTCTACATTGTTCACATGCTGGGCTCAGAGAGATTGAAGCCTGTATTATGAAGCAAGTTCAACAGACCCATTAAATCTCTTTGTTATCTGGCTTTATTAAACCTAACAACCACCAAACAGTAACAAAGCTGGTTATCAACTCATTTAGTCATCCCAGGATTTCCAAATCTAGCTGTGAGTGTGTTCACATTGATGTCCAAACCCTAACATAGACCAGTCTAGGGCTGCCCTTTTCTTATTAGAAGCATAACCTACAATCCCAAATCAATATTAGGAGTTTAAGAATATAATACAGACTAAAGTAACACTGCTGCTTCTCCTCACTAAGGAGCAAGTGGATCTGACTATAATTACAACTGTGCATTCCATTAAATCTGTTGCTTAGCTGGAAGACAAGTTTACTCTTGTTCTTTTAGCTGCTGCCCTGGTGGTGTTAAATTTACTGGAAGCAACTGATGATCAAATACAAATATGTAATTCAAACTGCTAAGTAGACTTAGAGCAAATCCTGTAAGGTCAACAAGTACAAGGCTTTAGTACACTGAGTTCAGTCTCTGCATCAGGATTATATTGTTTGGGCGGGGGAAGCCTGCTGGAAAATAAAACCGATTAGAAATTGTTTGCAGACATCAGGAGGAAAAAAACTACAGCAAGCATCACTGTTCTGCTGAGAATCTATTCCTATTACATCTGTACTTGTCAGGGAAAAAAGTTCTCACATCCATTTAAAAGCCAAAAGGGTCATAAATCGTCGCTTCTCAAACGTTTTTAAAAAGAAGAAACGATGCCCTATATGGTCACTGAAAAGCAGTATTATTGGCTTTAACCGTCAGTGAACAAAGTGAAAATAGTGGTGTTTTCCCAAATGGTAATAATCCCAGCTGCTTAATTTGAACTGTAATCGACCAATCAGTAAAGAAGAAGGGCAGATGACATCAAATTCATGATCCAAAACAAAAATATAGGCACAAAAAGCAGAGTACAAACTGTCAGGGGATCCTCTGCAAATGGTGATCAGTGTTTTTATACACGATCTGTTATTTCGAACTTTCAAGCAGGTTAGGTATGCAGGTAACTGATGCTGAGTAGTGAACCCCCTCACCAACCCCAAATCCTGCTTCGTAGTTCAGGCCTCTGCTCTGCATTTCAAAAACACAGACAGGATCCATTTAAAAATCACTGATCTTAAGGGTTTTACTGGCTGAGTTCTTTAAGTGTCTGGTAACCTGACCTTAAATTCAGGGTGTATGGAGCAGGGGGTAACTTGTGTACTTGTTGTACACAGCTTCTTAGTTCATAAGTTTATTCTGTAGCTGTGATTTGAATGCAACAAGATGTTCCTGTTTACCTGCACGTCCACAGGAAAACGTCTTAGGACACAGAGTCTTTGTCTATTTCACTCTGTTCTTCCGCTGACCTCTTCGTTCTCCACTCAGCAGATTAAATTTCCTCTGTCACCTTTGTGTCACATCAGAAAACACGATCTTGTAACCATGACTACTGCCGCCATGACAAAGAGAGTCTGGCTTTCATTATTAAGAGTCCTTATGTGAATGCTACTGAAGCTTCCCTCATTTTGAATATCAGACCTTGAATGGTTTTAAAATCGATGCAGTGAAAAATGACAGTATAGGACCAATATTCATCAGTACGTCTTGTTAGTCCTTTTAGTTCTCATTCGACACTTTACTAAATGTTTGATATCGTCCGTACTACTAGAAAGGGATGGATAAAAATAGACAGTTATGTTAGTTATGGTTTTGATACAACTATAGTATTAGTATAAAGTTTACATTATGTGTGTCCTTTCATTAAATCTCTATAACTGAGTAAAAAGTTCCTAAATTCCCCCACAACAAACTCAAATGAAGGATCATATTCAGTCATGTCTGTTTCCCACTGCTAAAAACCAAGAAAGTATCACATCTCATTTTTAGCACAGCACTTCCATTTTATTCCACTACAAAAAAGAGGCATCTCAAGAGCACCAGTAAAAGCAGAACAGCGTCCAGTTCATCCCCGTCACACACTGAACTGTTAGCCAAGCAAAGGAAGAAACAAAAGGAGTCCTTTTAGTCCCAGAGAAAGATGTCAAACCTCTCAACCGTCTACTTACACATGCAGCAGAAGTGCGACTGTACTGTAAAGCTTCTGCGGAAGCAAGACGATGCTGAGAGATCAGGTGAAGAGTTAAATTAAAACTTAAAACAGCAAATGACGCAGCAAAAGAAGCTGCTCCTCTCTATGAGGAAGGAGACAAAATACTTTTTTTCTAATCTGCCTAAACTAGCTGAGAAACAAAATCACACCACAAATGGGTAGTAATATAATAATACTCTTAAAAGTATTTCAAAGGAAACGAGGATACAAACTCCACCCAGAGGTGTTTCCAATTAGGAAATATACTGACAGGTTCACCTGGCTTGCCCTCTTGTTTTTCTTGTTTTTTTTTTTTAGAAGTGCAGAAGGCCGTACAATCATGAAAATGTGACCCAACTCTCCCATGGTTTCTTTTCAGTCCAGCATGCATCTTCAGGTGAGCAGAACATTGTAGGACAACAGCAGACCGGCTGTAACAGTAGCTGGATGTGAGTGAATTCTTGAGCGAATGGAGGAAGCTTGCTTTCATGGTTTGAAAAAAACCACATGAAGAGCAGCTTGAGGCAGATTTCTGGAGTCAGTCATAAAAACCCTAGCACTGTAAGAAACTAACTGAAAAATCATCCTCCCCCCAAGAGTGAAGTACCCCAATTCTTTAACACAGGACATGTTCCTTTACAATTCTCTGCTTTTTACATTAATAATATTGGTTCCTCCTCCTGTGTACATTCAAGCATGAAAATCCAGAGTGAAAAAATGCTGAAGTTTCTAAAAACCTTTTGATTTGTTCTCAGAAGATCAGCCTACAAAGGTTTAAAGAGATTGTTATGTTCCGAAAAGATAAATAAAAATGTGATTGTTCCTGTCCGAAATGTGAAACTAAAAGTGACCTTTTCTTATTTTCAAGTGGAAATGCATAGCAGGAAAACGTATCCGTTTCGTCACACATGGCTCTCATAGAACACCTGGCAGGGAGGGGTCTTAGCTGCCGTTGGCTCTGCAGCAGCCTGTTTGACGTTCTGCTCTTCCTCCACCTCCAGCTGCTCCTCCTGAGGAAGAGGAGTGAGCGGTGGGGGTGAGGAAGGGGGAGGAGAGATGTCTGTGGCCTCTGGCTGGGGTGGAGCCTCTATGCTGCAGTAACCACCGATGGCGAGCGGCGGGTGGACCGACACCTGGATGGCGATGTGCTGCGGCTGCTCATGAACCGAGGAGTTGTCCGAGTCGGCGGCGGGCGACTCGCTGCGCTCCCTCTCCCTCCCTCGCTCCCTCTCTCTCTCCCTCTCCTGCAGGATGGTGAAGACATCTCTCGACCCGATGGAGGGAACCCTGCAGGCTCCCTCGCGCCGCCCCTCCGGAGCTTGTCTGACAAAGGTATGCCTCATCTCCTCCACCCCCACCACCTCCAGGATCTCCTCCATGAAGGTGCGGCAGTTCATGATGAGTGGTGGCAGCGGGATGCTCCGAGCCAGCTCCTCGATGTACCGCGCAAACTCCATGGTCTTGAACTGCGTCACCTTGGCCAGCTCCAGAGTCTTGGCCGAGGTGATGATGGGGATCCTCTTGGCGATCTCAAAGGCCTTCTGCAGCTTCTCGGCGCCCTCGGTGCGGAAGAATTCATTGATGGCTTTCTCCGTCTTCTTCAGGTGGCTGCTCATCATGCAGAGACGTGTGACGTTCAGGGCCATGATGATGGTGAAGGTAACCAGACACACCACCATGTAGTACACGCCCATGTCACCGTTGGTGAAGACCACCCGCAGAGTCACCGTGCAGTTGGAGCTGCCGTGTGCGTTGGACGCCATGCAGGTGTACTTTCCACGGTCCGCAAACTCAATGCTGGTGATATTGAGAACGCCATTGTCCAGCAGCCACCACTTCCCACCTACAGAAACACAGAAACTCATGAGCATGGAAACATCCAAGCATCATCAAACAACCAGCCAAAGCACTAACGGAAAGCCTCTGCTTACAACCTGGGCTTTTCTGTGCTGCTCTTCTGATCCTATCCAGTCTGGAAAACTTGGAATTTGTTAAAAACCTAAATGATTAACTGCTGCTGTATTTGCCATTTCAGTTTTGTTTTTTTTTTTGCAACATTTCAACAATTACACTTAATACAGTGTTATCTTTACGAAGGGACCAAATGAAAATGAAACCTAGGATAAAGAGAATTGTATTTTTTACTACAGTTGATAACCACCTATTGTTTGGCTGTAAAAAACGCTATGTGCAGTTCATTAGTTTTAATGTGGCAAAAACATTCTGACCTGCTTTTAAAATCATGACTAATACCAGACTCTACATAACCAACTGAATATGCAGTTTGCCGACTAAGTGACCGACTCTGAAGTGGGTTTAAACCCTGAAAATCCTCTTAATGCATCCGTTTCCCTGCAGTAACTTCACAGTAAACACTCCTCTGCAGTGTTTCTGCAGCTGACGTTTGCTGCTTTCTAAGAGGAACATGTTTTCTCAAATTTGCTGATGTTGTGCTGTTCTCAATCTTTAGAGAACACACTCTTTTTGCCTCATGTTTACAAAAACAACTGCCTTTCCGTGTGGCCTGTTAGCATACAGAAAGTCTTTAAACAGCAGCATAATCTGTGATTTCATGTCTGTTCTAATCTCTGCTGCATGTGCCATGTTAGCATAAGATGTGTTCTTGATATCAGATGAATCAGTTGATGGTTTTTAAAGAGAACATGAAACGTGTTTTTCATCCTTGTCTGTGTGTGCAGTCCAGAGAGCAGGAGCAACCCTATTATTCCTGCCATGTTGTCAATATTTAAACAGAAGGCAGCATCTCATCTTGAAACACAGCTCTGTGTGCTGAGGTTTCTGTCACTAATCAGAGCAAGAACTATCCATTTACAATGCAGAGTGGAGCAAGCTTAACAAGCACAAAAACATGTTTACAGGGCCGGTTTAAAAAAATCCCCATGTTGCAATTAATTCTACACATTTGATTTGTAAGACTAGAGTCAAAAAATCAACCACAATACAAAAACACAGTTTTTCCTCATTTGGTGGCTAATGGGGCCAGCTGTAGATAGCTTGACTCCAACCTTATAACTAACACCTACATCATCAGACTGGCTGAAGGCAGACATTGTAGCTACAGGCATTGACAAGTAACTGGCAACACCAGTCAGATGACACCAGTACAGAGTAAGCCTATAATGACAGCCGTATTGGAGTGAATCCAATGTGTTTTATGGTAGAACAGGTTCAAATGTGCTGTTAAGAGCATTTGCACATCGGTAATATGCAGTCTGGCTATCATATGCTTACACTGATTGTTTGCTTTGGTTCTTGATCATCTTAACAAGGTGATAAGAAGGCTGTTTGAACTGATAAACTCATGCTGTGACAGCCGTTGTGCACTTTAAAGGAGTAGCTCCACATTTGCTTTCTGGTAGATCAATACTACTCTGACGTTAAATATAAAACCCCAACCAGTAACCAGCTAGCTTGGCCAAGGACAAAGACTGGAAACAGTGAAACAGCTAGCTTGGATCTGTCTCATGCTCACAAAAACCATTTCAGCATCTTGACAGCACACTAATTAACACATTCTCTGCTATCTTGTTTCTTTAATCCCATCTAGTTGTGACATCTTGGAGTCTCCACTGGGTGCCTGATAACTCTTCAGAGCTAAGAAATACACAGACATTTTGTCCCTGATTCCAGTCTTTGCAATGGGACTGGACAGTTCATCAATTCCTAATTAAAATAGACATTTTTAACAATGCAATTCGTAAATCACAAAAGTTGCAACTTAGGATGTACATTATGCAGCACGTCTGACTTGGGGTTTATAAAAGGTTTTACAATGTCATGCAGTCTTCCTTGTGTGACAAGTTACAGTTTTAACTGTATCTTAGGTGGCCATGCTCCATTAGATGCTTTTAAATCAACTACAAAGTCAATACTGAACCAAATCAAATCACAATACCACAGAATAGAAAAGTCATGATTAGATATCTTCTCCAAGTCGTTGGGCTATAATTTACACGGAGCTAGGCTAACCTATTACTGGATGGAGATCAACTTTTCCCTGTAGACCTTAGCATGTTAATATTCTTCTCATCTAACTTTTTCTAAGAAAAGGATTAAGCTTGTGTTTGAAATTGTCAAACTAATCTCTTATCAGATAAAGTTCTGCAGCCAATTTCAGAGTAGCTGTGAGGAATTTTCAATTATTTTTTTCTGCTCAGAGCAAGAGGAAAACTACATTTTAAAACCCAACAACAGCAATGTGTCTTTTACAGGAAATGTCAAGTTCACTGACATCTGCCTGTTAAGATTTTCCACCTTTGGTAGATGATTTGTTGGATGAATCCCAGGGCCACATTTATCCACTAGCAGCAAAGCTTTAGTGAATTCTGTTGCAACTCCTCCTCAACTACCCGCTGTCTCTACTGTGTGGGAGTACAAATGGAAAGAAATCACAGAAGGCATCTCTAAATCTGTAGTATGAAGTCTACAGACCAGAAAAAACACTACTGCCGCCTTCTACTCTGCAATCACGATCAATTTCCCACTCTGGTATCCTCAGGAGAAGATGAATGGGCAGTCAGGAAATGTAGCCTGGCCGACAAACAGCGTCCCACCCATCCGCCTTTTCATGCTAGAGCTAGTTTTCTAACTTTACCTCCACCAGCGGATCATATGATGCGACTGATGTGGTTGCCAATACTACAAAAGCATGTTTGTAGGAAAAAACAACACACAAATGAGTAACAAGGTGACCTGCAGGTTAGCAGCACTTCTCTGTGAATAACCTATGGTTATTACTAAGTGAACCACTGCCTGCAGTGGGGAAAGTCTGTTCCCAAATTGTATTCCTTACTGCGACCCAGGGGAGAAGCTCACAGTTCTGGGTTTGTGGGTCATAATAACAATGCTGCTTCCCTTCTCTCTAATGGCAGGTTTCAACAAGTCAGCTCAGGAGAAGCCACAAACAACAAACGGCTCTTTACTCTACATTCCCTATGAGCTGGATCAGCTCACAGGCAAAGACCTTCAATTCAACAAGAGAGTATTCACTGCTGCCAGACAAAATGTGCAAATGATTTAGGCAAATATCCCTCTAGAACATGAGGCCTTCTTACCTGTGTGTTCAGAAGGCCGATTCCACTTTGATTAAAGATTCAAAGACAAATCTGCAGCTTATCAGAATTAAAATCAACACACGGTCCTCACTTCCCTAACTTGTCTTTTCACTGTCCATTCTTTGAGTTTTAACTGTCATAACTGTTCAATACTTAATTATCTATAAAACATTCTTCATGACATACTAGAGGCTCAGCATCTTAATGCTCACTCATCTGTTTTCTTGTGATAATCCTAATTATTACAACCATACCGTCACCACACAGCAGGAAGCTTCTCAGAATCGAACTTTGAAAAGGTGTCGTCATGAATTTCCAAGATCTAATGACTGCCTGTATAACACTAATCAAGGTTCATCTCCATTTTAAGAGCCTTGAGGTGACTGAACCAGAAGGTGAGCGGACTGTCGCTTGGTTTTTTAAACTGAGGCCCAAACAACTCAAACATTTACTTTTTGTCCAAACAGAGTGATTAAATTTAACACTTACTGTAATTGGTGTTCTAAGTAGCTAAAGGGAAACACAAGAGCAGCACATGATGTGGATTAAAACATCTGTGGCTATTGTTTTCTACTTAAGCCTGCACACTGGTTGTGTCTGTAAGTGCATCAGGATACACCTATTTCCCCAGTGTCAAAGCCTGATTTTTTTTTTCACGTTTCCTCCTTGGTCCAAAACAATGCATATACATAGGCCTTTCCCGTATTTCAGCAATCACTCCTATTTGTTGCACTTCTACACTGTGAATCCTACATTTGGAGCCTGAGGGGTTCATTTCTGACTAAACACAAATTGCAGACTCTGTCTATGGCACCTGGATATATCACTGAGCCTTGGCCACGAGGGCTGCACAATAAGGAGTGGTTGTTTTAGCATTTCCCCTCCACTGAAACTAATATAAAAATGCTGATGTGATTTTTGCTGCACTCTGCACCTAACAAGCACTTTCCCTTATGTCTGCAGAACATGATTAGTGGGCTCTCAGTAGCACCACAGTGCTTCATTTATAATGGTACGCTGTTACACATTTTACCTTTATCAAAACATTGCACTTCCTGTCGTTTGGATATTGCAGTTTGGATAGTAATTTGATTAATTGTTCAGTCCTGCTAACCACTTTCTTGCAGTGAGTTTACACACACCGTTGTATTTTTGTCATACCTTTAACAGTGGATAAGATGGATGGGTTGCTGTTTTTATATAGTGTACCCACATCCTAAAACTGCCTCACAGCTACCCGATGTTATTGATCCACACTAAGCTGGCTGAGTGGATTTTTTTTTATTTTTGGACCTTGGGGCTCTATAACAAAAAAGTGATTCACAGTAAATGTGTTGCAGTGCAGAGTTTCGTTATAGCACCCTTTAGAGAGAAAGTGCAGCATTTCACACACCAAATGCCACATCTTAATGAGTGGGCCTATTGTTTGGACTGTCTGCTACATTTAAGGATTTTTGTAGGTGGTTTGCCACCTCTGCTCCAAAATTTCCTGAGGGGAAACCCTGTAGTGGCATTGTAGGTTTTCAAGTACTGACTAATGTGCTCAGATTAAAAGAATTTAACCTAAATGTTTGTGAACTCTTATACGCCTTCTCTCATTCACAGTACAAAACAAACCTGACCACCTCTGCATTTGCTGCTAATGAAATTATAATGGAGTGATGGGTGGCTGCTGGTGACAAAGAGAACAGGAAACCAGGTTTAAAGTAACAGTACAAAGTGCCTCACCACTCGTCTCCGTGTCCAGACGGTCTCCATGGGAGTTGAACCACTGAACGCTGGGGAACGGCTCTCCTGTGACATTGCAATCAATCAGTGCGCAGCTCCCCTCCCGGGCAATTATCTGGTTCACTTTTGTGAATGCAACTGGGACAAATCCGCCGTCTGTCATGTTGCCGTTTTCCGTACGGTTTCCATCTGTGTCCACTGATAACGCCCCAGCGGTGTGAGAGGCGATAAAGGACACTAGGACCAGAAAAACGTATCCACTGGCCCAGTGCATTTTCTCTGACTATCGGTGCGTCACCCACGGTGGAAGAGACTCTGTCATTCCTCCTGGGTCTCCATCCTGCAGACTGGCTATCTCTTGATAGTGGAAGGCAATTTGGTATTCAGCTCTGCAGCATGAAACATCTCACTGAAACAAGACAGTGATTGGCATGTATTAATGAGGGACAGTGCAGGACAAAACAACATGTGTATGATCAGGGCTTGATGCTCAGCAGCTGCAACAAACTGATAAGAAGGCAGAACTGCAACTAATGGTTACTGTCATTATTCACTGGCTGGTAAAATATAAAAATACAATAAAAAATGCAATTTCCCAGAGTCCAAGGTGAAAACTTCAATTATTTAGCTTTGTTCAAGCAAGCAGCAGTCTCAAATCCAAAGATGCTGAATACATTTACATGTACAACTAACCTGCAAGAAGCTGTCTGTCAATGTGATGGCCTATTTAATAAAATATTGTGTGAAAGAGCCAGAAATCTCAAGGCTGCTTATTCATATGTCCTTGCTTTTGTATTCTAATAAATCAAATACTGGATTTTTGGACGGTGCCATTGTTGCAAAATGAAAGCAACTGCTGTTTCTCATTTCCTTAAAATCTTGTTAGGCTGTATGAGACTACCAATCATACAAACAGCTTTTATACGAAGAAACATCACTCCAATCTTTCTTTGCCCTTAAACCACCCTCACAAATGGCAATGGTTTTACTAAGACACTGATCATACCACACCACTGTTTTCATTTAAGTTCACGTGATAAATGATTTGGATTTTGCTAGTCTGAGGCTTCATGAACACATAATCTGGCTAATATTCACAGCTAAAGGCAGTTACATCATAGAACAAAAACTAAAACATACAGCCACCGATCTGGAGCTTACAGAAACGTTCAAGTGCATCATTTTAACGTTAATTTTCCATCTGTAGCTTTCTTCTTCGTTGAACCAGCACCTACTGGCTTGACTACTATGAAAACAAAGCCACACTGCCACATAACGGAGCTGTGTGTGGGCTCCGTCTATTTCCCCGTTTATACTTAGCTGCCAGACATACAACCCCTAAACATTCCAAGATAAGATACGTCATTTAAGTTAGCTAGCAACACTATAGAGAGTTAAATGAACATATTGGCCGTATTTGAACGAGCTATGAATATTTGAAAATGGGTCCTTTAGCATACATGCTAGCAGACATAAAATAAAAACAAGGGCGTGGGATGCGGCTATGTGCTGGAAGGTGGTTAATACATCGGGGGACCCTTCCAGAACTACACCACAAAAAAGCTGCTTACAGCAGACTGAAAGGCGGCTTTTTCGGTATATTCACCGACTGACAGTGTGCAGCAACATTTAGGGATAAACATTACTGAAAAATAGTCGGAATTATTCACACACAGATCGCAAAAAGCTGTGAATTTGCACCGACAAATGCCGCAAAAGCCCAACGGTCCAGACCAACGAACGACCAATTCAGCGTCGACGAAAACGAAGCTACAAGCAGCACATTCCCCGCTAATAAAACACAGTTTTCATACTCACATCATGGTCTGTCGCTGCTCAAGCTTGAATGTTTGGTAGGGAACACCGCAGTCGATGCTTGGTCGTTTGCTAGTTCTCCTCCGGCATCTCCATCCTCCTCCTACCGCTGCATGTCTGCTCTGAGCCGAATACTAGTTTCCTGAGCTTCAGGACTCACTGGGAGGCGACGTTGCCGAGTGGGGTTGCTCGGGTTGCATTGCCCAACACAAATTAGACATAAATTGCTATCAGAATATTGCTTTCCAACATTATAAAATTGTGTTGTTGTTTTTAACAAAAGTCTGACTATTGTTACAGGTTTCTAAATAACGTCGTTTAAAGCTGCATTAATTGACTTTTTGGTCACGTGACCGCAGCAAAACCGCATGTAAACAATTATTATTGCCATAATGTTGACAAACCAATATTGACACATCCAATAAATACAAAGCTACAGTCATTTACAGCCATTTTCATCTCACACTTCCTCATTTGGTTCACGAATGATACAAAAGCAGATTTAAATTTTGGATTAAGCGTTTAAAATGTGCCTATAACATAATAAAACTGGGTAATCCATTATTTCAGTCGTAATATTTTCTACTCCTCACATACAGACAGGTGAAAAATTAAAGTAAAAATCTCCATAGATTCAATTAAATTTTATTTTATAACCACACAACCAAAAAACAACCTTTAACAGGGGGTAGGGACAGAACCTCAGGGAAGGCAGCCGTTTGCCTCCACTGGTTAGGGTGAGAGTGGGGATGGGGTGGAGAGAGATAGTGGGAAGGGGTTGAAATGGGGATAGCAAAATGAGTAAATAAATATATGAGTAGTGCATGTTTCCACAAGGGGCCTTTGCTTTCCTATACTGTGTTATTTATGTTGATTCATCCTTCCTCACCCATCTGTATTTCTGCTGCATGTTCATGCAGCCTTGAGACTCCCACGAGGACATGAGTAAGGTCTGGACAGCTTCCCGGTGCAAGAGTGAAAACTTTGCTCACATAAAGCGCAAGGGCATTTCATTTTGTGGTGCACTAAGTAGGCTGATCGGTGTGTGTGTGTGCACGCATTAAGGCATGGTGTATACTTACAGGTAAATGGACTGAGGTCAAAACCCATTGAAGTTAAAAGGTTGGACTATAATAAAAGACACTGAAGTGGACTGTAGTGCTGCTGCACTGCAGACAAAACAAAAAAGCAGCTTCCCATTGAAGCCATAAGGAAATGTGCGTTGCAACAAAGATTCCTGGAAGAAGATAAAGCCCGAAAAGCAAAAGCACCTCCAAATATAAAGCCGGTCAGGGTCATTTGTGCTGCTGATTTGTTTGCCACAGTTGATAACTAACAACCTTGAGGCCACAGTAAAAGTCTGAAATCGACATCATGCAGCAAGGCCTCAGCAGAAAGTCAATGGCTGAGTCAATATTGTTCCATCTATATGGACATTTAAGTGGATGTGTGTGTGTGTGTTAGTATGTGTGGGCAGTACATTTATTATTTCAAAATAAAACATTAAATGATTTGAAAGGGAATAATTTAGACTTACGAATGCTGAATTTATCCATTTTGTGAGAATTTCTTCATATTTTAGAGGGAAAGGCTTTTACTTCACTGTCAAACCGCTGCAGTAATTAGTTATTTTTGCACCACCCAAAAATACAGTAAATGTATAAATTATGATGCATCGGTCAAGTTTTAACAACCCAATAAGTTACTGTAAACCAAAATACTGCTTCTATATTCACAAATCTATAATTTAACACACAAGAGGCAATATTTAACTGGTGATAATTTACATTTACTCACTTTAGGGGTAGGGAATTTTAAAGGAGTATACTTACATGGTTTTGCAGCCTTTTCTGGATGATTTCATTACTTCCTCCTCATCGCTGCTGTAAGAGCTGTAAGTGTTGTGACAGCCTTATTTCTAAGCCACCTCTCTGATCCCGTTATCTCTTAGTGATGATTGTTTCAGCTGTACACAAACACCTCTGAGAACCCGGTCACACCACTCACAAAGTGCTACATGTTTACGCAGCGGGGAGAAAGTCTGCACAAAGGGAAAGAAAACAGCTTCCACCGACAGATGGACCCTGCTGTTGTCAGCAGGTGCTGTTATGGGATAACTTACCATGCAGACTTTAAAATAAGACGAAGATGCTGCAGCTCAGTTACTCACAACAGCTTTTGATGATGTGTTTTTCTAAGATGACTGGAAGGTGAAGAGAACATCAGCTAAATGATCGGCTCAATCATTAGTCAGACTGTCAAGTTTACAGTAAATGTCGAGTTGAAATGTCTTGACTTGATGTGGTTTTAAATTGTAGGCTGTAAAAAGCAGAGCTGTAGTCTCCAGGCTGATTGATCTGTGTCATCCGACCAAAGTTTCAGTGGTTGAACAATCACTGGTGTTACTGTCATAAGGAGAAAAGCATGACATCAACAGCCTTCCAGGGTTACTCTTTTATTTTGGCGGCTGGAGGAACAAACTACCTGTGAACAACCCAGAGCTTTCATAACTTAATAGAGATTCCTAGATCTCACTTATTTACGGTCTACTGAATGGGATCAAGCTGTCATTGTGGCTGCATTTTGTTAAAATGGATGAAAAAAAAGACCCAAGTGTAAAGTTAACAGGTACAGACTGTATATAACCAACTGATGTAGCCTCATGGTTTGATAAGTGAAGCAAAAGCTGCATCTTAAACCTACATTCTGTCAAACAGCCAGCAGGGGGCGACTCCTCCTGGTTACAAGAAGAAGTCAGATTGTATAGAAATCTAGGAGAAAATGAGCCGACTTCTCACTTGATGTGTTACTATGGTAAATATTTTATTCATGAAGTTATGGTCTCAATCACTACTTTCAAGACTTTGTGTATACAGCAGGTTGTTTAATTTGTAAATTATAGTCCCATTTTGATTAAAATAGACAATAAGGCAGGGTATTTTTCAGGGCGAGGCTACCTTGTGATTGACAGGCTGCTACTGTATCACTGGGAGTTGTGTCCTCGAGTTCTGAACATGTCCTGAGTTCGATGACCAAATTCCAAACACGAAGCACCAACTGTAATTTTAAGTTCTGATTTCCATCTTTTGTTCTGGCAAAGTGCAAAAAAAAATACAGACTCAAAAGACAAAATACAGAGATAGAAAGTTACTATTTACTTCTTTCCACAGACAAGATGAGGACATCTTTACAGTTAAGTGCAATATTTTATAGCATAGTAGCAGCATAATTATGATTATTTTTAACTTTGTTCCAGAGGCTTTCTGAAGTCATGTTGAAGGGACATGCAGCCAAATGGACAGGGTTGACCATCAAGACTCTGTTTCAACTTAGAAGCAGGACTGATTGACACATTTTTTTTTGCTCTTGCCTTTGGGTTTATTGACAAATTTCACGATTGTCCCGTCGCAATTATTCAGAGTCCAAAGTGAAAATTTTAAAATGCTTGTTTTGTCCAACCAATGATACCAACCTTTAAACAGTAGAACTCCATCAAAATTCATTGGTGAGGCTGGAACTATTCTGGCATCACAAAAGATGATTATCAAAATGGATGACAGTTATTCCAGAATCTAAACTGAGAATCAGTGAGTGGGATTAAAATCTAAATTGTTACAAACACAACTGGTTTATTCTCTTGATGAAGGTTTAGATACAGCCAGGAGTAACAACATAAAACTTAAACTTCACAAAAGCCTCCAATGATAACAGCAGCATCAGCCAGGGAAAGAAATCTCTCATCACAAAGCATCTTTGATGAGCAAAGAGAGTCTCCTGAAAGCCTGTTCAAAGAATTGGAAGAGATTAAAATCAGTTATGCGGTGCGTGTGTGTGAGCATACATGTGTGTACATGTGTGTGTGTGCACATGTGTGTGTGTACCTCGTCAATCTGTTCGGGTGAGGAGAGAGAAAAGGCCGCCCTGACGTAGGGGCAGGGGTCACTGCTGTTGATCATGAACACACATCCAGGAACCAGCAGCACCTTCAATGTACACAAACACATACATGCCAACAATAACTTCATGGCTTCTGCCCTTTCTTCCAGTTTTTACACAACTGATCTTTTCATGTGTCCAAGGTCAGACACAGAATAAAAAAGTTCATTAATCCTCTTCATGAGAACAGAACCAGTCTTTGTTTCAAGCAGTGGCTATTTGCGTTACATAAGCACCAGCTGTACTGTGTCTGGAGCTAATGGAAAGCCAGACACTTCATCAGATCATTCAACAACAGCAGCTGGTCAAATCTAGTTCTATTTGTTATTTTTACATAAAGTACAAATCGCTGCTTTTACACTTTTGGTATAGGTTCATCAAATGAGATTTAACATGTTAATACAGGGATGGAGACGGGCCTCCTGTTTCCCTGTTCCCAGTATGTATGCTATGCTATGCTAAGCTAACTGGCTTCTGGCTGTAGCTTCATATTTAACCAGCAACTATGAGACTAATTCTTTTGGGGGAAAACTGAACTAAAGTATTTAATAAAAATGTCAAACTGTTCCTTGACCATCTTTCAGAAATGTTGCTACTTAGAATCCCTGAGTCACCTAGAGAGGACAAAAACCAGCTTTACACTCAGTCTGAACTGTGACTGGGCGACTGACAGAGGGGAAGGAGAGGTGAGGGACGAGCAGTGGACTGTTACTTTTACCCCGACATTTTTTCCTATTACAAGGTTCGATCAAAACATTCTGTGAAAGCACTTCTAAAAAGTTAAAGCTACTTCTGGTTTAAATCTGGCTACTATCCCATTCAAAACAGTCTTGTGGTGCAGCAGAACACTGCTCCCAGTGCTCCTGCCACATCTGGAACACTCTCTAAGTCCCCATCTGACCACTTGGAGGTGCACATTTGGGATTTCACCATGGACTTCAAACTTGTACAAGTTATCAAATTCTGTGTCAAACTGACCCAACCTTATTGTCGACGATTATCACTGATGACAAGAGCTTGGTCTTCAGCTACAGCCCAGAGACCAAACAGCAGTCTTCAAGAACATATGTGTAAATTCATCTCCCAGGGTCAGACTATCACAGCTGAGTCCCACTATAATGTCCTTACGCATATGAGGGTGAACATTTAGCACCTGAGCCGTTGTCTGTGTCTTGTCAGCGCAAGAGTTTTTGGCTGCACCAGTACAATCTTCATTTCCCACCCACCCTACTCGCCGCATTTCATCTCATTGTGATTCTTCCTACCTCCCTCTACTTTGTTTTAACACAGTGAAGGAGATCCACTGTGTTCGACATGTTTACAGAGCAGGACTTCCAGGGAGAGTTCCAAGCACTGCAGGAGCACTGGGAGCGGTGCATCGCTGCATGAGGTGGTTTTCCTGTTTATGTTACTATTAGTTTGATTGTTCTTGGGAAGTGAGTACGGCACTAGGAATATCCTCCAGAAGAAGGCTGTCTGACAACTTTGCATGCTAATCTCCATATTTAAACTATACCCTGTCTGAATCCTCTCTACCATGACCAGTCTTTTCACTCCACCCTCAGCTGTGGCTTTTCAGATTAGCTATAAACTCTGTTTTGGTTGTGGTCTGAAGGATTTTTAAACGGCCCCTAAAGGCATTTGCTACAGCTCTGAAACACGGTGTAGATAAAGCATGGTCCCAGATTCTATTTGTGAATTCACTTCAGTTTTAAGTCTTCATTAGTCCTCCTGTGTCAGCACCAACAACACACAGGAGAGTCTTTATTATCTGCCGTTTGAAGGCTTTAAATATTCAGGATTCAGAGGAGACTGTGCAGAGACCTTGGAAAAGCCTGATTGTACCCACTCTTATTTATACATGGCTAATCAGCTCTCCGTGAGCAGGGATTTACAGACATTCAGTGTGTGTGTCTGTTTGTGGAGGAGGGAAAACACTCACAAAGCGCACAATGGCTGCTTTACATGCACCATCCTACACTCTATTCACACACAAACCCTACTTCGGCCCTGATGCAAAACATGTCCTCTCAAACAGACACAACAAGAGAGATTCTTCTGGACGACCTGCTTCTAAGACATTGGACTGCAGCAAGTGTGTGCTAACCTGAAGTGAGGAGAGTTGAATCATGAAAGAGGACAACATGTGGACGTTAACTGTGGTGTGTGTTTGTGCGTTCTGACCTCTTTCTCCAGCGCTTTCTCCATGATGAGCTGCTGGGTGTCGGCGATGCCCCTCAGCTTTATCCACAGGAACATGCCTGCTGACGGGGAGTGCCACTCTGCTACATCTACACATAAACACACATATTATGAAATAAGAAAATAAAGCTTGGGTGTGTGCTTTCTGACTCATAAGAGGATTTCTCTTCTGTGGTTTCTTTAAAGGTTTCAGTTGTTGACTAAATGTGGACTCCACATGCAGTCCGTTCAGTAGATTACACAGGTTTAAAGTTTAGCTGCTGCAAAAACTCTGGCAGGAGCCACCAAATCTGACAGCTGATGAAGAAGATGACATGAAAGTGTTCAAAAACACACCAAATTTACTAAAGAGAGAGCGACATCAGAATTCTGAGTGCTTAAATTAGAGCTGCTATGATCAGTGACTTTTATGCAGTTTCACAATTGTCATTTTCAGAGGTGCAAAGTGATGATAAGTAATTGTCCTCAATCCAAATTTACTGCTCACTCTTACATTTTTTTTTTGTTCTGAAACCAAAACTTAATATGCAATACAGTGTTTATGGTCTTGAATCATGGTTCCATCTTGCATGTCATAATGTCAGTTCAGATCCAGCTTTACACGGGGCTTTGCACTATTCATTTTCTCACAGATTGAATATATTCAAACTTCCCTGCTGAGTTTTTAAGAATGTTCTACTTACATTCAGTGTTTGTCACTGAAACACACTGTGAACATCCATGAGAACTGATGAACTTGCTGAATGCATTTCTTTCTGCAGACTCTATTTGCAAAGCTAATTTTTTAGCACACTTCATAAACCTACAATATTTACATCCATGTTTGCTTGTTGTCACTCTTCTCCATCTTTCCCAGCTTGTTGCTACTTGTATTGGTTAATCTGGCAGCAGAAGTATGTGTTGCATCATCCGGGTCCTTTTACACACACATGAAATTCAAAACAGAGAACCACTCATCTAAACATTGCTTGATAGCACTACTAGTGTTCATAAACACCACACAAACCTTTTAGTGTGAAACGAATGGATTGTACTCCTAGCTGTGGTGGCTACCATCCACCTTAGGTCTTGGTTTATCAGTGTCAGTAATAGTAGGCTATAACATGATGAAGTGTTTTTCTACTTCCACAAACCTTTGAGCCACTTGTTGGCAGAGCTGATCATTGCATCACGTTGTTTCCTGTAGAACTCAATCACCCTGCAAGGAGCAAAGAAATCGGTTTCATTCATGGCTGCAGGGGTTTTTGTTTTATTTTCTGTGGGCATCACAACTGGATCCAGATCTGCTCGTAACCCGTCAAACCAGTCCTGCAAGAAGTGGCGTACCGGTCTATGTGCTGGAGGAAACCCTCTTGTCCCCAGCTGTGCAGCAACTGAGACACCATGAGCTGAAAGGAAGCAGGAGAGTCTGGTTATATAATCACTCCGTACTGAGAGGAAGCAAATCATTTTTCTGTAAAACGACTCCACAGCATATATCTACCTTATTATCACTATTAATACAATATGCGCTTACATCAGAGCATTTGCATATTTCTTTTAGCCCGTTTGTGTTTCTAATTTGCAATCATATGAAAGACAATGAGCAGGTTGCACAAGCCTGCATGAATTTTAAATGTTTCTTGAAGTTACTGCCAACATTTTAGCCCCAGCTTAGGCAAAAATGCAGAGGTGAGGATTTAATCAGAGGAGGATGGCAGCAGATCCTGTTTTGATCCTAATTAATCCTCCACTTCTTCCTTAATAAAACCTCCTCTGCAGCTGCTGCTAATCCTGAGGCACCACTCAGTCGTACTTATCTTTAGCTGTAGCTTATCACGACTCGGTTTGTGTCTGTGTCGGTGCAAATCAGGCATTCCTGAGTGGTGGGAACAGAGGCAGGCAGGGTATGCAAGTCTGTGGTGACTCCGCTCACAAATATTCTCCACAGCTGGCACGCCGTGTACTGACGCAGCATAACTGAGCCGCCACACCCTGAGGTTTGCATGGAGCTGTACTGTCAACAGCACGTTTAAATGGTTCTATGGTTCCTTTTAGCACATTTTACGATGAATATCAAACAATGGAATGCAAGAAACTGGAGGATGAAACTGGAGGTTGTGATGGTGCGAGCTTAAGAGTTTCATCCACCTGTGTGAAGGTGCTGGTGTGCATTGTGGAGGCCTGGATGTGCAGCACCACCCTGTCCACCAGCGGCTTGGGACCAGTGACGAAGCCGATCCTCAGCCTAAAACAAACACAGACACGGCAGAGTAGTCAGAGACAGAAACACGCCGGTGCAGCTGTGCATAAAACTTGAGGTGAAATATTAACTTTAATCTTCAACCTTATGAGACTGGGCCTGTTAAACAGAAACATGTTGTTCTGATGTTGCTGGCTGTTAAGGTAGCTGCAGCCCTAGCACACACTGTTCATACAATTAGTTAAATATGAGGAAACAAAATGTGTCCGTATGTGTTAAAACTACAAAGTTACAACCACTTTACAAGTAGCTTCTAGCAGCTTATGGTTAAAAAAGTACTAGAAGATTCAGTAAATACAGCACACTTGGTCCTGGAGGATGTTAATGTTCTTTCCTCCAAAAAAAACAACAAAAAAAATCTGCATACACAAACATCCGCTCAGTTCTGCAGGGAGCTGGACAAGCTGTACACAATTAAACCCAAGGCTGGACTGAAAAAAAAAACACAGAGCACACCCTGTTCACGTGTCAGGTCCAGACTTGTTGGGGCACATCAATAAAATCCCAACTGGTAACAGACATGCAAAGATTCAGACGCTCACCCTGAAGACAGGATCTTAGAGAAAGAGTCTGTCCTGATGATCCTCCCATCAACATCCATGGAGAGAAACGTAGGAGCCCACGGCTGCCACAAAAACAACCATGACATTAATTAATGTTTAACCAAGATCAGTCATAAAGAAACAACAAAGGGGGCAGCTGAGACATTTTATCATTTAAAACAACAAAAAGTAACTTTCACAGACAAACAGAGGGGATGAGTGAACTCTGTACCTTTTCAAACTGCAGGAAATAGTACGGGTCGTCCTCGACGATGAGCATGTCGTACTGCCTGGCCAGCTATTAAAAAGACAGGAGGTTGTAATGGAAAATGACAAGGGGGAATCCGCAGGGAAATCAGCTTCACAACAAGCTCTAATTAAAAGAGTCAGCGCTTCACTGGCTGCTTTGCAGAAATCTGACTGAAGAGAGTTTCAGAGTGAATCATCAAATCTGCAGAGAGTGCATGTATTTATCTAAGAAGTTAAACACTTCTGTGTGTCCTTGCTTTGTCACACAAAAGAAGACGAACCTCATACACTTCCTTTTTCCTCTCAGCCGTCATGGAGGCACCGGTGGGGTTTCCTCCATTGGGGATGGTGTAGAGGATCTTGGGAGCGGTGCTGCCGGGCTTGTGGACCTCTGACGGGTCCCACCGAGACAAAACCTCCTTCAGGGCTGCAGGTATCATGCCATGCTGATCGCTGGGAACGTTTATCAAGTTGCAGCCGAGTGGCTGAAGCTGCAGAGGAGAAGAGAAAGTTGGACAGTCACAGCAGCTTGAGTAAATATAGGTTTGGGTTTTATAAAAAGAAGTGCTCTCACTGATGCGAGTGTCCCTGAATATGTGGGTGCATCCAGGAGAACGTTGTCTCCAGGGTTGACCAGCATCTCAAACACCTGAAACCCAAAGACCAGTGATCAGAAGACTCAAACAAGGAGCCATGATAATCAAGACAACATATTTAATCACAATTCATCACGTAAAGGAACAGAAGTCAATTTATTTAGTTTGCTTTACTGCATAACTCGACTTTGTTCAGTGATATAAATAAATTAAAAATAAGAACAAATCCATCCACAGAATTCAAATCAACTAGACGGATAAGAGAAACTACACCAACATGTGTATTTCTGTAAAAAAAAGAATTGTTTTTCTATCTGATAACCTCTGGTCTGGTTAGATAAACAGCCTGAGAGATAAGCAGCGCTGCAGCTGGTGTCTGTACCTTACAAAGGCCCTCCTGGCTCCCCGTCGTCACACACATGTCCATCTGACCCTTCTCGGGGCTGTAGCTGGCGTTTGGAGGGTTGTGGAGGTTTTTCTGCAGGTTCTTCATCCACGTCAGCAGCTCAGGGATCCTACACAGGGATGAGTTCACTCATCAGTCACTCTGTCGTGTTTTTATATAAAGAGGGAACAGTGGTGACAGAAGTTTATCACTTTAAAGATGTGCAACAAACACTCAGTTTATGAAAGTTTTGGTATCAGAAACTGGGGGAAATGATCCTGAATAGTGATTGAGAAGGAAATCCTGTGTACCAAAGAGTCAGTCTGACTCCATCAATGGGCTTGATGATGAGAACAAAATGCAGAATTAGGATGACAAGGACATTGTTCACTTCTATCATTGCATCTGACATCTTCTTGATCGAGCTTCTAATCAGGAAAACCCTCTGCTTTTTAACACATTCCTTCTTCTGATTTTTCTTGACATAGGTCCCTTGACCTGCTTCTACCTGCTCACAAGAACTTCCATCACAGTGAAGCGAGCACTGCACACATAGTTTGATTAGAAGGTGAAATTCAACGTAGCGCAGTAAAAACACGCAACAGCCCCAAAACAGACGAGCTACAAACTCTACTTTATACAAAGGACCAAGGTGTAGGTGAATGACCCTCTCCACACTCATCCTCACTGTATAAACTCTTATCTAGTACCAGATGTTTGGATGCACCTACAAGGCTTTTTCTCTAGTTTTACCATTTACTAGAACAATACTAAAGACATCTAAATGATCAAATACCACACCACCACTCTTTGATGACAGCTGCTCTTTTCCTTGTTAACACTTTCCTGTTCGCTGCAGAATTCTGTATGTGGCATTTTAATGTCCCCAGTATTGTTTTAAAAATAGTAGAAACCAAAAAAAGGAATTAATGAGTAGATGTTTTGACTGCCACAGTACAATGATTCCTTAAATGAAAATTAAACAAAACAGATAAAAATCATTTCCCCTGTCTGACATGAAGATTAAGTTTAAATTTGTTTAAGTCTTTAATGTTCAGACTTTCCAACGATTTCCCTTTAATTGCAGCTGCTGAAGATCATATTAGTCCCACTTCCCCTCACAGGACATTCACTCCCTGCCATTCAGAACTAACTCTGTATTTATAACTTCTTCCAAATCCTTGTGCAGCCCCAGTCTCTGCTCATGTTGTGGAAGATGCCCTGAAGGAGCGACCGATTGTACCAGATACAGACTCCTGTGTCGATCTCTCACCCACTAGAGGCGGAGTACTGCAGGGCTCTCTTCATCATCGCCTCATCAAAGGTGACCGTTTGTCCGTTCTTCACCTGGATGGATGCAGATTGGAAGGGGAAGGTGTCGGGGTTGGGAGCTCCTCCGGCCAAAGAAATCATGGACGGAGGCGACCGCTGGTGGAGCTCAGCTTCATTCAGGAGCAGATAGAGAAGACACTGACGTTTGAGTTAAAATACTAAGACTACTGCACAGAAAATATACTACAGCTTATGATTCATTTCTTGTCTACAAGCCCTCTGAAAGTATTCATAAATGGAAATACTTTAGAGCCTGACTGATACTGTATTCCTGAGGCCTGCCTTGATACATTTAAGAATAATAGCAGTTTTTTTAAACAGCCTAACAAGATAAAAAGGATGAATAAAATGTGTCCCAAACAGGACAATTCAAAGTTGAAAAAACAAACTTTGATAACCTCAAACATATTGTTAAAATTTCAATGGTGCGACTTCTGGCTACTCAGTGTTTTACAATTTTGACCATATACAAAAGTATAAACTGTGTTTTTGCTGCATTTCAATGTTTGTATCTGTGTGTGGCCAAATGTGACATGGAGCTATAGTCCTGTTTGAACCAGGACATCCCCTCTGAACTGCAACTGCAGGGTCCAGTTTTGTGTCAAGTGACTCAATAAGTTTACTATTTTTACAGAAAATCTGGGAATAGACAGATTTAGAAACCCACTCTGATGAAAATCAAGTTTTTTTTTCCCATTGTTAACATGTCTCGATGGTGTGGTTTTTATGTGCTGGAAGACCTAACATGAGCGAAATAAGCAGTCAGGGCCACGGCAGAGCATGTCCACCTTGAAACTGCAGGGTGCTGATGACAGTTTCATAAACACAGATTCAGACTTCTGGGGTTTCAGACTTAACACAACTAAGAAACCTGAGGCAAGGATTTCATAGCTCCGCGCATTCTAGAGGAACCAACAGTGTAAAGTTACATCTAAGACATTTTAAGGCAGGAAGCAATTGTTGACTTTGGAAAAAAATTAATGTAACAGTTAGGCATGTAATAAAGATGAGGTTTTAGGGATGCAAATCATTGACCAGAGAGGGATTTTAAAGCTGTTCCCCCGTGTTGCATGTGTAAATATTAAAACTAAAGATTAACACATTTGGTCAGGAAGAGTGCAAAACTCAAAGACCTTCAGTTTATTATCACATAAGACAAAAGAAAAACAGCAAATCCCCTCAGATGAGAAGCTGAAAGTGGAGATTGTTCGACATTTTCTCTTGAAAATAACTTAAACAATGGATATTTAATCAAAGCAGCTGCTGTAATCTTCTGCTGATTAATCATTTACATTGTAGTTTAATTACAACTACTAAAGTCAGGAAGCCTTGCAGCTGAGAAACTTCATTAACTGCATGGACACTGGGAGGAATGGGGCAAAACAGCTAATTCTGCCACAGGATACTGTAGCTGGCTTATGCGACTTTATAACTTTTCTGTCCATAAAAGACACTTAAATAACATCAGTCATTCTGCACAATAAAATGTGATTATAATCAGATGAAACCTATGTTAATATGTAACTTTGCTCAGCTTGTCGTGTGAAGAAATACTCACTCAGCATCCTGATGGCAGAGGGTGTTCGTGCTGCGCTCACAGCGGTCAGAAATCTGGCGTAATTCATGACTCCTGCCAAATTATAACGTCACAAATATTAGTTTCCCCTTCAGTAAAGACACTGGGATTATTCATTCCACTTGCTGCTAATAAGACATCTGCTCTGTGTTTGTAAGTTACACTGCATTTTGCATTAGTGACAAAAACCATAAGTAAAAAGTATGTTCGTAAATTAAGTGAAGGCAACAGGACAGAATATTATTTGACATTTTCTGCATGTTTGCGCTAAGTCTTCAAGGTTTAGCATAGTCACACAATCATTACTGTGTGTCAAACAGCCAGTACTGCAAAGTTAGATTAAAGAAAAACAACACTATGGAGGGTTTTAGTGAGTTGACGCAAACACAAGCAGGGACACACGAACTGTGGGACTCTACATGCAACGGCTCGACATAAATGACACTAATAACTATCATAAACTCAGCGGTAGTTACGTTATTGACTCGACCACGCTCAGCTGTGTAACTGACCTTTCGTATGTGGCTCAACCATCCCGGGGGCTGCTGGTTAATGTAGTTCCTGATAAGCGGAGACGTGCATTGGTTAGTGGCAGAGTTCGTTATCTCAACTACATTACCCTAGCTGTCAAATAAGAACACAATTAACGCTTCCGAAACAACTTTGTGTGTACGAAATAACTTCCGTTTGGAGTTTTGACACTCTGTTAGTTCAGTCCGTATCACGAAAGTAGTTTGTAGTAAAGTACACGGTTATTGTTACTTGCCGCTGTGAAGTGTTGCGCGTCTTGTTTTTTTCTCCGCTAGGAAGCAGTGGACATTTTAAATCGACAAAAACCGGAAATGACCGGAAACGACGAAGAAGAGGAACTTCCGTGTTATTAGCTTAGCTTAGCAAGTCGTGTCAACCTCGGCTGCCTGTGAAGCTTAATTTTAGTCAGTTGTTATCTAAATATTGTCGTTTTACCGGCTGCGTTGTAACTTTTTCACGCATACTGGTAACTCAAGTTTTCCCTTTTCTGTTTTTACAGTGGTCTCTCTTACCTCAGCTGTAGGCATTAGAAATGCATGCTAGCAAATGTGGCTAAACAAGATAACCTCCACTTAAGTTAAAGCGTCGTACAGTTAAACACTTTACTGTTAATGTAATAACATTTGTATACGTAAAAAATATATAATAATAATGCAATAGCAACGACCTTATAATACTCTCTTTTTCAGGAGCAGAGGCAGCTCAGAGTTACCGGGTTATTTTAATTCAATAAAACTTGCGAGATTTCTGCTGCTATGTAGAGCTGCACACTGGCTGACCTCTCTTTTGTAGTGGCATTTCTCTCGATTCAATGGGGAAAAGGAAAGACATGATTCACCCCAGGTTTCTCGGTGAGTATACAATATTGCTGACATTTAATTGTACATTTGAAGCTACTGTTGTGGTGGTGGTGGTGTTTTTTGTGCTGACGTGCCCTCACAGTTTCTTGTTTGTTATGCACACCTTATCCAGTATTTAGTTTAATTATTACTGACTTATTGACTGACTAACTTTCTAGTTTCATTAGCCCTCTTTGACAATAAACCAATTATCTTTGGGTTTTGGTCAAAATAAATCTTTTAAGGACATTTGGTGTTTTGCAAGACACTGATTTTCAACTTTTTAAGGACCAAACAACTAATCGATTAGTCATGATTACACATTTAGCAAAATAACCCTTTTGCTCACAAAGCAGTCTTATTTTAATAGTTCTTATTTGTATATCTTCCTCTCCTCTGCAGGTGAAGGTGGCTCTAGCCTGCACAGCGTTCACAAACGAAAACACAAAAAACACAAGAAGCACAAGAGGAAGCACCACAGCTTTGCTGAGGCTCCGGAGCCAGAGCCTGTTGTAGTTCCTCGGCCTCCATCACAGCTGCGGCTCAAGATCAAGCTCGGAGGACAGACGCTGGGCACCAAGAGGTGAGCCGTTTGTTCCACGTTTAATATCAGTGATCAGTTTAACCAATACACACCAGTCACCCAGTGATCCGTTCTGTGTACCAGTGTTCCCACCTTCACTGTCCATCCTGGTGTGGCTCGTCCTCCATCCCCACTGATGATCATTGATAACGATGCTGATGACGATGATGAAGATGATGACGATGATGATGATGACGACGATGAGCCTTCTGTGCCTCTAGAGCAGTATCGGGCCTGGCTGGGTAAGTTAAGAATATGCCTGGTACAGATATACTGGATGTAATTTTAAGAATCTAATATAAGAGCACTCCTAGGAAAATTTATTATTTTAAAAATCTGTAAAACATTATTTAAAAATGAAACAATTAGTCTAGTAATTAGTATGTCAACATGTAATTAATTGGAAACTGCTTTGGCAGATGACCAAATATTCTTTTATTCCACCATATCATTCACCAAATCAGTACTGAAGATTAGCAGCTTTTTTTTATCATATGTGATTCTTTGAGCCAAACAAGCAAGTTAACGATCTCACGTGGATAGAGAAATTACAGAATGAATTTTCACTATTTTCTGATGTTACTTTCTGTTATCTTGTTCGCCTCGTAACAGATGAGGACAGCAACCTGGCTACATCCCCCATGCCAGACATGGACTCAGACTCCATGCTGGGCGGGCCGGTAGATGAGGAGGAGAGGTGGCTGGATGCTCTGGAGAAGGGGGAGCTCGATGACAACGGAGAACTAAAGAAGGAGATTGACGAGTCTCTGCTTACTGCCAGACAGGTGAGGAAGAGAGACGGTGTAGCAAGTTGGACGCAAAATGCTTTGGAGGAAAAAACATGATAAATTCAATACAACAAACAGAGAAGACATCTCGAAAAGTGTATGCATTAAATATTTTTTACATGAGTCAATATGTGCAGACCGATGTGACCCGGGCATTATATTTCATAGAAAAAGAATGTCACTGTAATGGTCAGACATTGCTAAATGTAGTTTTCAACATGTGTGATTTTTCTGTTTATGGTCCCCTTCAGAAAGCTCTGCTACACAAGCAGCAGAGTCAGCCTCTCCTGGAGCTCCCCATGGGCTACAAGGAGAAAGAGATGACTGCAGAGATGATGCAGAAGCGGGAGGAGCGTGCCCGAAAGCGACGCCTGCAGGCCGCCAAAAAGGCTGAAGAGAACAAAAACCAGACGATAGAGAGACTGACTAAAACCAGCAAGGCCAAGATCAAAAGCATGAGAGAGAAGAAGTCCAAGCAGAGTCAGTGTCCAATGGTTCGGTACAGCGACTCTGTGCTTGGAGTGGCCATCTCCTTCCCCACAGGGGTCCCTGCTCCGGCCCCGACTCCTCCCTGTCCTCCACCTCCGGCCCCGGCGAGCTGTGGTGTGAGTGGATGCACCAACCTGAAGAAATACTCCTGCTCAAAGACTGGAGTTCCTCTCTGCAGCTTCGAGTGTTACAAGAGGAACCTGCTGCTTGTGCAGGGTGCAGCTTGAACCTCTCAAACACACTACACTGGGATGTGATGATGGCGTGAACATGTGGTCATAAAATTTGAATTTACATTACTTGGACACTCATGGCTACACAAATGCAGTGGATATATTTTGAACTGTGCACAGAAATCCATGATTCCATGTGCAGTGACTTTTGTTTCATCAACATGTCTATTTTGTTTGTAGCTGTGTTGTACTAATCATGATACTTATCAATTCAATTATGTACAAGGTAGAAATGATCAAAACATGTGAACCAGTACATTAAACATTATTCAGTATTTATAATTTCCAGAGCAGCTTGTTGTTGAAAATGATTAAATAATACTTATTTTTCAGGTTTGTAGACTGTAGAACTGTTTTCACTATTTTGAATATGTCATTTTGTTAATAATGTGAGAAAGACTGACAAAATTCATCAACAGCCATTAAATTTATCCTGAAACAAAAGACAAACTGAATTACATTTTAAATAAGAATATTCCTTTATGTAACAAATTACTCCATTTCCATACAAAACTGTACAAAATTTAAATTAAGTAACAATGAATGCTTTTGCTTCACTGCATACAATGTGTGAAAAATATCAATACAACCGTTTTTGTTTTTTCAGCATAGAGATGTATGCAGCAGCATCATTTTTATCGGTCCAGCTTAGTGAACTTCATGGCAGCTGCTCTCACCGGAAGGTCAGGTCTGCTCTAATTAGATTTGTCTGAGGTATTCACTGACTGAGTGGCATTTAATGTGCACAAATACACATATAAAGAGTCTTACTCACGTTTCTGATGAGCAGCAAGGCACAAAAACATCCAGGTTTAAAGCTGAGGTCAGCAGTGAGCCGGCTGTTAGCTTTCTCACCGCTGAGAGCCTCAATAACACTCTGCTGTTATCTGCAGAACATCATGTGGGAAACTGAGGCCTGTGTATGTGAGAACAAAAGGCTCTGTGCAGCTCTGTGTTGGATTATCCCTCAGAAAATGGGCAGCTAGCATCAAATCCCTACATCTGCTCTGAGATGCTTCCGTCGAGCATCACAGTTTGAGCTATTTTCCTGAGAATGTGACTGAGGCTTTATTAGTTGAAGAAATCTCCTGTTCATCGCTGCCACTGAGCTGATGAGAGGATGATGCATCATAAAGCCAAACCAAATGAGAGTCTAAAGGCCATTTCGACTGGAACCTCTGCCACTGAATCATGGAAGCATACATAGAACTCCTGAGGAACGGGCTCCAGCAACATCCGCCTGAAAGTCAAAGAAAATGAGGTTCGAATGTGAGAACAGGAGAATGACAGAATAAACTGAGGAGTTTTTTGTACAAATTGACAAAACAACTTAGTTAATTCATTACACAACTGTTGCATGATTCCTTCAAATCCCTATTTAACCTCATCTCCTCATTTCTACTCAGACTTCCTTCTCCAAGCACAGATACCAGTCAACAAAAAGAGTTCTCCTTCCCTTCTTGTTTCGGTGAACACATTCTGCAATGCTTCCTATTCATTTTAGTCATAAACAGCACGCTGAGAGGAAAACAGAATTGCTACTCTCTTTCTCTAAGAGGAAACACAGATGTTGTGGCTGGAAATTTGTCCTGTCCTCTAGTATTATTCTTGACTAAAGTTATATTCTGTGTGTGCTGCAAAAAGATCATTCTAGGTTTGTGCAGAAAGTTTCTGAACCCACAAAAGCTTCTACTGCTGCCGAACTACAGTTTACAGTAACTGACAGTTTACCTGAACATTTTGAAACGTTTCAAGTTTGTGGACAAAAATTACAAGTCATCAAAGTGGAATTTGACGTACCCTATGACCCAGTAAGTCATGGTGGGAGCTGGTTTCCTCTGGTCGGTCCAGTTCTCAGGTTTACACTGAAACAGAACGCCGTGTTCCTTGACTGGACCAAGACCCCAACCACCGCTCTGAGGCCTGTCTGCTGCACGGCGGCCCTGTAGGAAAGAAAATCAATCACCGGATTCTCTCTTCACATTAATGTACTGAAGGCTGTCTTTTTCCACAGATGGTGACATAGAATAGCAAAATCCTGCACAGAGACAGATAAGGAGAAATAAAATCGCAGCAGATGTGGATTTACAGCTTATTGCTGTTGCTGCTTGAGGCGTTTCCACCTTACAGGCTTTATGATGTATACAGTATTTGTGGAATGTGAGAGGTGGAATCCTCCTCGCTGAACTGTCATACACATGATGAGATTGGACTCAGTTTGAGATCCATCTAGTTTCTGCTAGCTTTGACCATGACTGACTGTGTGGACCCCTCAGATGTATATATTAGTTTATTTCCAAGTCATATATCATATCTGGCCCATCTCACACAGGATTTAAAAGACAATACCACTTTAAAAAGGATTAATCCTATGGTAATACATGTACAAAAACAAAAAAAGTACAACAAAAGTTACAGCTTTAGAGATTCTTCTACACTCTTTGAAATGACATTTTTGTGTGACAGGTTAGAAATAGTGTGGAAGACAGAAAACACTATCTAAAGTCTAAAATGAACAGGACCATGTACTACCATTTAGCAAGTTAAAAATAACTGTGGATTCTGTTCTCCTTTTGGTTAATTAAGGAGAAACATGTCAGTAGCTAAATCTGGGGTTAATGTTACAAGTGTACCTAACTTACTTAAATATTAGGGTTAAAAAAAATTTAATTTAAAGAGAAATATGAGTCCAGACCCCCAACAAATTTATCTTGTATATCAACATGTTAAGATCAGGAAAATCTATGATGTGTCCATGTTGGTACTGGTATAAACTGTTTCCCAGGGACCCTGAAGTAAATGACTGTTAACCTTAGAGTCTGCTCTCCCACCTCAGATTTCTGCAGGCTGCATTTTATTTTTTGCCCCTCATCTCATCAACATATTCTAATTATCACCCAGCCCACACTGGATTTGTGAGAGGATTACCAATACAGATATTTGAGCGATCAAATTTAAAACTTGCAGCTGTCATTTGGAATGTATGGAGCCTCTGATTTGATGGCAAACAACACAATTTACTGACGTATTCCATTTTCTGGTCCTAACTTGATTTAGTCTGAAGTCTTGGTCTGACCTTAGGTGGCTTTGGCTTTATTATCACCTCTACCAACACTGATTCCTATGATAGGTGTGGACTTTGTAATTAGATTCGGTCTAATGTTGTGACCGTATCAGTTTGAAACTGTGTAAGTTGTCTCACCCTGGCGGGCAGACTCTGCTGGAAGGCGGCACGTATTGACAGGCAGCAGTGGTGGAAGTTGCGTATGAGCTGTGGGTGAATGGAGCCGCTGAGCTGAGCCACTTCTCTGTGAGTCGGAGCGATGAAGATTCCCTGCACAGTTTCCATCAGGACGTAGTGGAACAAGGTGTTCTCTGCACCTGACGTTAGTCTGTGACAAACACAAACGCTGACTGTCAGGCAGGTTAACCAACATAAATTCTATTTGTGACTGGAATGAATAAATTAATAAATACAGAAAAGAGACAGATTGTTCCTCATCACTTACTTCATGGTGTTGTACATCTCTTCTGTCTCCCTCTCAGTCAGGGTCTTCTTCAGGGTTCCCAAGTAGAAAGGATTTGGGTGCCTCATCCTGGAGGCCTGATGTCAAAGAATGTAACAAGCACACTAGTAAAAGGTATGTATACAACATCAAAACACCATATACAGAAGCCAAAAAAAGCTTTTATGCAAACTTTAGGTTTACAATCTATTTAATAAAGAAAATAAAATCATCATCAAACAAGCAACCTACCAAGGTTTTTTTTTTTAATTTCAAGCAATATATTTTGAATTTCTTTATGTCCACCTGTTTCATGGAGTACAACTAGAACCAGCTTTATCCTCCTATGCAGGTAGTTTTTAACTCTTTGTTTGGAAGGTAAGTTTAAAATCTTTTTTATCATTCAGTGGACACATTTTTTTATCCTAATGGTTAAAAGAGTCTTTGAGGATTATGGAAAGCATTTAGTATACAATAACAATGTTGTGGGCGTACAATGAGTCTGAAGATGCATCAAAATACACACAGATATAGACGTCTGGATTATTTTGTAACTGTCTTTTTAGTGAAATGCCCATCTCATCCTGTAAAACAAATACATTTACACCTGACTCCTTGGCCCTCAGCGATTTCCACATCCACCGCTAAGTTTAACTGACATTTGCTACATGATTTGTTACCTAACAAGCAAAAAAACAGCCAAACAGAACCAAACCAAAACTCCCTGAAAATAAAACTGCACCTGTACCTTGAAGAGGCCTCCACTGCCTCCACTCCCATCAGACCCTCCAGACCCCATCGAGTCCCGTCGCCCCCCAAGCTTCCTCCCTGAGTCCGGGGTGGAGTGCGGACTGAGGCCTGGAGCCGCTGATGAACCGGATCCTGACCCAGCATCCATCTGCCCCTCGCTCCCGCTGTCCGACAGACTCCTTTGTGGGCTGGACCTCCGGGACTTCTCCCCGAACAGACTGCGACCTCTGGACCCTGATGAGGAGCCTTTGACGGCCCCGGCCAGCTTGCTGAGGACGGAGGAGGAAGAAGTGAGGCTGTCGAGGCGGTCGCGGGCCGTGGCTGCTGGGAGGAACCAGTCAGCACAGGACAGGCAGGGAGCGGGTGGAGCATTGAGGCGCTCTTCAATACCTGCCTCCAACACCTCCAACTGCAGCAGGGTGGCTTTCACCTGAGGTCGGAAAAAACTGACCTTTAGTTCATACTGTAGTGATCAACAGATTTGGGTCTTTTGGCTGTAAAGTAATCAAACTACAGAACAAATGAAACAGACATGTCTGCACTATATCAGTTGAAGCCCACCTGATCCACATAAACACAATCCGGTCCTGGAGAGCTCACAGCTGGTGAAGCACAGCCGCCTGCTTCCAACAGTACACACTGCATGAAGTGCCTCTAAAGGTGGAGAGACAAAGAAATAACAGGAAAACACAGAGAATATTACTTCAGGTATACAGATGCATTACTATGAATACATATTAGGAGTTGACATGCACAAGGACGAGGACAAGGACAGTGTACAGACGAGAGCAAGAGGCAGAATGATAAGAACTGGTGAGAAACACTCAGCTCATGGACATGACAGCAGAGACAGATGGATGACAGACTGAAAGTTAAAGAACATCTGGCCAACTAGAGGACAGACATGATAGTCATGTTGTCTATCATCTGAAACACAGACTTTAAAATTAAAATTAAACATGAATAAATAAGACATCAACCAAGACTTGTAAACCAGATATATGGACTAACAAAAGGGTGTAACCTACATCACTGCAGATTGCACTGGCATAAAACAAATCTACTATTCCATTTAAAGCCACTGAAACAGCTAAAATGTCATTTCTCTGAGCATGATGCATACATCGGTGCAAGTTTGCTACTTTTATTGCTGTTCATAAGATGTAAGAAACCATGAGAATGATCTTTTCACAGACATTATAACAAGTTTGTGTCATTTTGAATTCATACTTCATCACAATAAGTAGGGGCTCTTTCTGAACGCTGCGATCTAGAAATGATGACATTGATCCTGTTGTTACAGTGTAATGTTCTGCTGGGAAACCTTGGCTCCTGGCATTCATGTGCATTAGGCATTTGCAGAACAAGCCTGATCTGCAAACCACAGGGCTGCCAACATCTTGGTGTCAGAACACCACAAGACACCACTAGAGGTCCTTTACCCATGGGCTGATGGGTCACAGCTGTTTTGGCAGAACAACGATGCCTGTGCAAAATTAGGCAGGTGGCTTTAGTGTTGTGGTTGATCAGTGTATTTAACTTGAAACAGCAGGACGCAAAAAAGAGTCTGAAAGCCAGACGAATACTGGTCCCTCACGTCAAACCAAGACTACTGTTTAAGGCAACTGAACCAAAGTTAAATAGCTGGTGTGTTATATTGTTAGAAGAGACTATTTTATCGCTTACACAGCAAACTCTGAATTCTAATTTGACATTTCCTCTGACGTGAGCGGTTACAGTTCAGACTATATCCTTAAGTATTTTTGCTATTTGGCTTTCAAATAACAGTTTCACAACAAATGACACCGTCAGGCTAATCAAACCATATACGAGAATTCAAATCTCAGTTTAATTAAACAAACTTAAATGTCTTTTGTCAAGAAAAGGGATGAATACTGCCCAAAACCATAATTATAACTCCCTGTGGATGTGCCCAAAGACAACTGAGGACACCACAGAGACGTAGTTGTGGTCATTATACCTCCATAACTCCGTTCCATACATGCAGCAGGTTGCATCTACAGATTCCAGGTTAAACACTACAGCCCTTGTAGAGCAGGAGACTGGGGGAGATTACATCCCTAGCTGACCCTCATGTAGTCACAAATGGATAAAGTATGACACTGACCTAGAGGAAATACCAACATTTTTTACATGAATTATAAACCAATCACCAGTCAGTGATTTGCCTCCTTACCAGCCCCACTATGAGGAGGAAGTGGCGTCCTTGCGGCTGGCTGTAGCCCGGCGTGCTGCTGCTGCCTCCATTAGCTCTCTGCTGGGGAAACACCTCCCTCCAGATGACCAGCTGACCCACACGCTGCTCTGAGGCCAGCGGCAGCAGGCAGTAGTGTTGGCAGTACAGACACACATCCAGCAGGTCCTCCTTTGGCAGATGGTTGGCAATCAGGTAGGACTGTGAAGGGAGATGGTAGATTATTCAGTGAAATTAGTAAAAAAGATTAACAGCTTGGACCTTAAAAGAACAGTCTAGTGCTCACTGTCGCCCTTCTCTCTTTTCCGCTTAGTTAATATTTTATCCAAGCAATTAGGTTGATGATTTGTCAGCGAGCCATAAAACAGCCTCATCCTGTTATCTTGAGTGAAAGGTTATCTTGCGCATACTGTCACTGTTATCTGGCCCTTTTGTTGTTGACATTCAAGGATAGCCGTCTAGACAGAATACGATAGGGCTGCTGGCACTGAAGCATGTGTGTGTTTGTTTTGAATATGACACCTACCTTGTAGAACAAACAGGAGCCAAGAATTACATACAGGCGCCTCAGGCCAAAAAAGTCCTCGGACTGGAAAAAAATGAAAAGAAGACAAATATAAAAACACAAGAATGCAAAGAAAGGTGTGGAGGAGGCAGACATAGCAGCAGATGAAAGAGGAAGGTACTGATGTTATTTAAGGCTTGACCAGAAGGAAAAAACTGTATAAAGCCTTCAGTGTGGAATTAAAAAAAACGCAATATCTCTGCTTCTGCTTCATCAATTTTGATACCTTATCTATTAAAATAAGTCCATTATGAGGCTGGGAGTGTCATAGGAGTGCAAAGGTAAATCAGTGAAGCTTTTTAATAAAGCTCTGCATACTGACTGTTTCAAAACTCAAGGGGTAAGGACATCTACTTCACTTCACTTCTTCCAGCATCAATAATCCATCTGAAATAAGTCAACGCTGCACGTATAAATGACAAACCACATCCCATTAGCTTCTCATTAAAAATACACACAGTGCACACACACACGCGTGGACATGAGCACGCCTCTAAAAATAGGCTGACCTTCTCCTCTTCCTTGATGAGGACAGAAGACAAACGGTATCTCAGCTAACATGTACATGAGCTCATCTGAGGAGCGGCAAGACAAGAGCCACTGATGTGACTCTTAAGCCCACTTAAGTATCACTTGTTTGGATCTTACTATAAAGACATGATGGTAGTAAAACAGAGCTGAAGTCTAACAGCTGTGAAGAGAACAAGTAGCGAAAATTATATGTGCTTTACGTTTGCAGGGTGGCAAGTATAAAGTTGTAAAACCCAGTGTTTTGTTTGTTTACGGTAGAAAACAATTCATTGATATCATGTCTCTCACCATTTCTCCAAAGTCAGAAGACTCGAAATCAGAAAGAACAGTGTCCACCTCCATCTGTGGGTAAAAGGACACCAAAATAAATGGAATGAAACTGAAGGTGCTGTCGGTTAAATTTTGAATGCACTGTTTCTTGGACTGTAATGTTCTTCACTCCTGCAAACATCCATTATCATCAGGAAGATCATTAAAATTTCATCTAAATGCAACCCAGCTGGTGTTGGTGTTACACTGTCAGTTCTATCAAACACAAGAGGGCACCAGAGGTGCACTAACACCAAGTTGGACTGTAGTTGGACTGTACTTGTTTCTGTCCAAACACACCTTGATTTCTGGAGGCAGTGTGAGCCATCGGACCGCCGGCAGCCCGTCAAGGAAAAGGGTCCCTGAGACGTCGGCTGGCGGGGCCGAGGAGCCTTCCCTCAGACGTGATGGCTGGATGAGCTGCTGGAAGAACAGGCAGAAGAAATGGTCCAACCTGGGAGTGTGGTCCACCTTACAGAACGCACTGCGGAGGACAGAGAAGCTGCCAGATCAGGGTCATGATGTAGTAACGGATGGAACCACCAGAGAATGATTACCAGTGAGGCTGATAAAGTAATACAATGATGACTTTGTGTGATACCAGCTGTGAATCAGGTTTTGCTTCAGCAATAAAACACATTACGTTGATTTCAAGATATTATGTGTAAGACTGACCAACCTGTCTAAGGAGCCGTACATCACTTTTAGAGTCCGCACTACATCTCCCACCACCGTCTGCAGATACAGCAGAGGAACCCTGGAGGGAAATGGAAAGAGTCAAATACAGACCTTCACCTTCAGTAAATCCACTCCTTATCAAATACTTCATAGTCAGGAGCCATGTGGAAAAAAAACATGTTGAACTACTGCTTATTCTAATTCTAGGTGTTCCTCTAGAATTAACCCATAACTCTTAAGCATAAAATGACATTTCTCAACCGAGGTGATGATTGATTGTGCTGACCTTGTTGCTAAAAATGAATAGGTGGCTAATATGACTCATCTCAAGAACCATTTTACAGCCACGTGCTTCTTAAAGAGGTATTCAACTTGCCAAGAAAGGACAAAGAAAAGCACATGGTAAAGTAAAATCGAGGAAAGCGGATGGTCCTTTGGAATTGTTTTTACAGATCACGCTCTTAAATCTTTCTTCTGCTCCGAAAATAATTCATTTATACAGCACAGGTCAGAGGCTCGGAGAATTTATTACTGCGCCAGAGTCAGTGCCCTGATGTTTAAAAACGATATCCAGAAAATCAGCTGTCAGATTTTTACACCTGCCATATGGAATCAACTCTAAACAGTGGGTTGGGTGTGTGTCTGTATTTGATCTCTTGATCTCTGAAATGTGCTGGAGCGATCTCATAGTATGATAATCTGTGTGTGTATGTGTTTGATGCTGCCTCCCTCTACCTCTCAGCAGGAAGACCAATGACCAGCAGGTTGTTGCTTTCCTTCCAGTAGCCAACGTGTACCAGATGTTTCCCGAGCAGGAGAGACGAACTGAGGGAGAACGAAAGAGTGGAAAAAGACACGGGAGACAGTGAAATGAGTTCTTCAATGCAAAGTCAAAGGACAACCTGAACATAAAAACAGAAGGGTGGATTTAGCATGAATAAAACTTAACTATTAGATCTATAACATCTAATAAAGGGACAAAATGCTAAAATCTTCCTCTGAGATTCCAAAATATTCCACCTTAAACAGGAGCGACAACAAAAACAAGCTGGGAACTTACTTTTACTGGTTTCATCATCACCATCACATTAATTCTGACACCTTGTATTTTTTTTGTAAAGCGCCATTGTGAAGAAAAACTCAGTTTGCTTTAGTGATGCATCTTTTTCTCTTTCTGTGATCTCAAAAAACTTGATTTTGAAGAAGATGCTGTTTTTTTCTTCCAAAGGCACAAAAGCAGTGGATGGGAAAACACACACACATCCTCTTCATTAAGCAAACAGTGCTGTATCTAACAAAGTCAAGAAGTTTCAGAAAATGTGTTCTTAATTTTGATAAATGCTGGCAGTAGGAGTATCACTGGTATAGTACAAACACTAGAAGGTCTATTACAGTCATTATACCACAGAAAAGCAGCATCATTAAAACCAGAAACGCTGTTAGAAATCCTAAAATGCTGATTTTAGAGTCAAAGAATTTTTACAGACACCCCAGAAAGCGCTAAAACAACAAAACTAGCAAGCACTTCGATGATTGGTTAATTAATTTCTAAAGTAATATTTTAAGCAAGAATGTGTTGGTTCGAGCTTTTTAAATGCAAGGTTGTGCAGATGATCTTTGTTTTCTTAGACAGCAAATTGAAGAACTTGTGTTTTGGATTATTGGTCAGTCAAAGTGAGGCAATTAACAGATGGTGCTTTAAGTTAAAAGACTTTGTAGGGCTGCCCTATAGCTTACTGAGTTAAGGCTTAACCACGTGGGCACAGGTCGCCAGCAGTGGTCGTGTGTTCAAGTCCAGCTCATGACCCTTTGCTGCATGTCTCTCTTTCCTCTATACCCCCTTTCACCCTGTCTCTCACTCGCTATCAATAAAATGGAAACAATAGCCCCCAGAAAATATTTAAAAGACATTGTAATGACAGTGACAGACAAGAAACATCAGCCCCAATACACCATATATGTTCAATATTTAGGAAGACTTGGATCTTGTTGGTCAAACAGTGATACTGCATTTCAGCCTCTTTCACAGTTGCGCGTTTGTGATTAAAAATGCTATTCTAATGGTTCTATTATGTCTTCTTCATCCCGTTTTCCTACCTGATGATCTGCCCCCCTGTGACATTCTCCAGCATATCACACAGAGTGATGAAGATTCCCCTCACTCCTTTCAGCTGGCTGGATGCCTCAGACACCGGATACTGGTACAAGATCTCCTCCTGCAGAAACACACAATGAAGTTCCGTGTCATGGAAACTACACGCACAGCACAGACGAAAATCTCTGGTTAGCCTATCAACAGAAAAATGCTGCCTAAAAATGTGAAATATCTATTCTTGGATGCTACAGTTACCAAAATGGATGAATCCTCTAAATTACAGACAGAGTGGATGAGCCACTGGATGCTCAACAATGACAGTTTGGTTTGCTGTCTAACCAATCCTTCACTTTGCAATAAACAAAATAAATGTCACTTTAAAGATGGATGCTACTAAAATATTTTAATGTTTGACTTTCCAGCGGTGGGGAAAGCAGATTCAGGAAACCTAGCAATTCAATGAAAGGTCAGAGAAACCCTCGTCTGCGCTTGGGGAAATGGCTGCTCACACTTCATTTTCAGCCAGTTTCACAGAGTTTTATCAGAATTACATTGGTGTTTAAACCCTGCTGGAGCACAGATTCTTGTTTCTGCAGTTGGAGCAAACGTTGCAGAAAAAACACAGCACAAACTACAAAGCAGAGGAGAGAGTGCTCTGGGCGGTTTCAGAGTATTGTTTGTGATATTGGTATTCCTCGCTGCATGCTGGTAAACTTTGAAGGATAGAGAGCGGATAAGAGCCCAGCCACTCACAGGATCAGCAGACGGAGTGGTGGGTGAGGGGATGAAAACACTGAATGAACGGCCCCTTATAGCCCTGGCAACCAGAACAAAGACACAAACAACTGCCTATGGAAGATATTCACCTCGGGGCCAAATCCAAGTCTGCTTAAGTGTGTGAGTGCTGCAGAAGAACAACCACCACAGTAGGACACTTCACTTCAGCTACGTCTTGTCAGGCTAAAAAAAAGGCTCACATCACCAAATCATCACACAGCTAAAACTCAAAAATACCACCGCTGAACCTCTCCAATTTCTGCTACCCTGCAATCAAAGGACTAAAAAATCAAAGTCAGAGTTTAGCGGGTTCTTGCACAGCACTGTCATTTAGAAAATCAACCGCTAGCTGATGTGGCTCCAGACAACCCATACTCTCTATCTCCAGTGCTGCTTCGGTCAAGATTTTAAAAAAAAAAGAGAGAAAAAAGTCAGGCCTGCAGATACACAAAAAGGAACTGCAGAACAGTGAGGTGCAACCATAAAGAAAACATCAACCTGCCAACAGTCGTCCACAGGGAAAATGGGATTACAGTGTA
Organism: Dascyllus trimaculatus; assembly: GCA_024666655.1. NCBI lineage: Eukaryota > Metazoa > Chordata > Actinopteri > Pomacentridae > Dascyllus > Dascyllus trimaculatus. Next base: position 21,196,920 of record CM045467.1, on the reverse strand, counting down.
GGAGGTGTCGGTCAGCAAATAAGTGCAGTTTGCTTTTTTACAGCAAGTAAAGACTTAAAGGGATTAACATGTCACTACAAGCAGGCTGAATGTGAAATATAACACTGGCCCGCACATGGATCTAATTAAAAAAGGAAATATGGTGTTTTTTTGATACACTGAGCGGTGGAGTCGCTCACTGCTGCTACACTTCAGTCAAAATGACGTGTGTGAATTCACCCTCGACAGAATGTTCACAGCATTAAAATGATGGATCATTTATTGACGGGGGCTGCGCTCGGAGCAGAGCACCTCGGCTTCTCTCGTTTCGCTCCCCTGTCTTTCTGTTTTTTTGTTAGCAGCAGCCGCAGGCGTTGGAGGCCGTCCAGAGCAGTAGTACTCTGAAGCGTCTGACTCACATCAGAGAGATTTACAGAAAGATTCCACTCCTAGACCTGGGATTTCCTACACAACGAAGGTCATTTTTAACACTCAATTATCAGGATGCACTTTGTAAGAATGCAGATAATGAAATCAGCCTGTTTAGTGTTTAAATGGACTTTTACAGTGGTTGCACAGAGTCATGGGCGCTTTTGACCACAAAATGATGATCAGATTTCCTCCCAGACTCAGTTACTTTCCAGAGGGATGGAAAAACATGTGGTCATCCAGGGTTTGGATATCCACTACAGCCTTTCTGTCACTTTTATTTACTTGAAATTTAGCAGCATTATATAATTTCTGTTTGTCTGCTGACACCACCCACTGCTCACAGAGGGTGGCTTTCTCTTTTCATTTCTCTATACTGTATGTTGCTCTTTAAGAAGAGGCTGTTTCCACCGGAGGACCTCCAGGATCCTTTTTAGAAGCTCAGAAACTTTAATTGCATTTCCACTTAAGGACCCGGAGTCTAAATCTAGTTCTCTGGCCGTAGTTCCTGCCCCTCAAGACATCCCTGGTCTAGTGACAGTATTTTTCCATGGCCATGGACCAATTGTGTTGGAGTTTGTAGAACCACATGTCGCTGACTGGTCAAATACCCATGCTTTTTGATACACTGTCTTCTCCTGAGAGAGGTCAAGACAGCAATGTGTAACAAAAAGAGGTACATAATTTAAATTTACAGCTATACATTAATACAGAAATACATATTCCCTAGTTTCACAGCACTGCACCTCCAATCTCCTGTGCATTATATTCTGATGGTATTACAGGTAGATGATGGTTATCCATCACTTGTAAGGTCGCCAGTATTGTTGTATATAAAACTATGTCCAAACAACCCCCACTGGAAAATTTTTAGTTCATGTGATAGTCTCTGGAATTGGGTCCTGGAATTTTTGCTGAAAAGGGGCGAGATGCTGTTTGAATTAAAGTTTACACTTCATTCTTTTCCAGGGCTACAGTTACAGGACCAACTGGTCAATCAATCTGACCAAACTGTTTAAAAAAATGCTGGTAACACTTTTATAAGGAGAAAAGCTCTACATCAGTATCCTTCAAGGATTCATTAATTTTTGTTGGACTACTTATAAAAAAATGTGGCGCTTTGAAAACACAATTTGGAACTTGCCCAACCTAATGGAGAAGTGCTAAGTCTTAACTTATTTAATGTTCCGATTTACTGAACATTAACTCGGAGTCGGCTCCAACTAATTTATAGAATGTCAAAGAAATTATTTATGTGGCTGTATTTTGTTAAAACGGATGGTCGTACAAAAAGATAGTCAGATGTAAACTGTGCAAAAAGCAGCTCAACTAACAACATGGCAGATCATCTAAAACCAGCAGGTTAAGGTGTCTGCTGGGATCACAAGTTGGTGTAGTTTTAATTTCAGAAGTTATATAAACACAGGTAGGTGCACAGTGTTCTGCTCAGAGTCTGCTGTTATCATTTCAGTATAAAATAACAAGGTTAAAATGATCTAATATGCAGCAAAACAAGTGTTTTATGTTTATTCATTTAGGCTGATAAGGGTAGCAGGAAGAGCACACTCAGTGCACTGTGGCCAATACTGCAAATCTACAGATATGGTGCTTTTGTTTTTGTCCTGACACCATCTGATTGATTGAAGAATAGGTATGATTTCAGTAGACCAAGACTTTCATTTGTTGACCACAGCCCTCTTCTTTTCAAGGTCTTAAGAATTCCCTTTGTTAAAACTGTGAAGACTAGTCAGTTTAAAATGTCTCATCATACATTTTTTACAAACTGACCTCCTCTTGTGGCGATGCCGAATCCAGTTTAAGTGACAGGTACATGACAATATGTGGGATGTGTCCTATAGACATCTGGAGCTCGGCTGTGTCCTCCCCCCACAGCAGGCGCACCAGCTGGCTGACTGGAGGAGACGCCTTCGTCTTACGGAGCGATGAGGTGTCGCCTGCAATGCCTTTGTCCACCGGAGCTACAGTCTCCAAGGTCAGCCTCACCTGGAGGAGGGGGCAGGAGGAGACACAGAAAATAAAAATCACAGAGCAAAGAATTGAGAGAAAAGAAGAAAGGGAAAAGTTGTGAGGAGAAAATATATATAAAAGAAAACAGAAAGTGGGGCAAGTAAAAGAATCTGTACAAAAAAAACCTCTGCCACTTTGTTACAATATTGTTGCATCAGCCTGCCTCCCAGTCCCTCTCAGTTTCATTCATTTCTAAAAATCCTGCAAGTCACCATGGCTCCACATGATTATACTTGGCAAGAGATTTGAACAGTGCTCATGTGTCTGCCTCATAAAAATAGAGGTGTGCATGTGTGCCATGCTGCCAAATCTTCAGTCATTACACATTCACTGAGGAGAAAAAGTGAACAGCAGGATGGCGACTGTCAGAGGGAAAGTGACACTTACATCTAGACCAAACCGCAGCAGAACAAATAGCAGAGATCTTTGCGTGTGTTTTGGTGTGAGTGTTTCTGAGAGACTAAATCAAAACCAGACCACTGCAAGCCCCAAAAACAGCGTCAAGACAACAGGCGGCGGATCTTCTCTCATTCATGCAGTAGTTTTACTTTCCATCCACTGTACCCCATTTTACACTGTCATTCACAGAAAGTCGCAGTGGAAACAGACGCAGAGCTGCACGGAAATCCAACCATCACACGCGTGGAAACACATGTGTTCAAGATGCACAGACGGATGAGAAGCTGCAACTCTGTAGTGTCTCTGTTTAAACAATTTGTCAGATTTAAGTCTTGGAGAGTCAGTAGAGGAAGAGGCAGCACGATGACCTCACAGATTAAGATACTATGCATCAGTCTGGAGAAAGTCAAATAAAAATCACTGCACTGGAGTTTTGACCCAAGAAGATTTTGTTGTATTATGCAAGAACTCCAGCACAGTGATTGAGATTTCTTCAAATGTCAAACTTCTTGGAAGACTCAGATGAGCTTTCACACTCATATACATTCAAAACATGGACCAAATTCTACATACACCTAGATTTTATGTACGCAATGCACCTACACAAACAACACACAATGAAACGCTATGCACTGACTGGACTTGCAGATTATACTGGCATACCTGTTCATGCAATGTGCTGACTCTGGGCTAAAACCTGTCAGCGCTAGAGAGGCCGGCTATGGAGTTAAGATGACGCTAATTCAAGAAAATCAGAGCCAGAGTCCAGATGTGAAAAGGAGAAGCTGGTTAACACAATATGTTTAAGACCTGGTCAGGGATGAACTGGTCATGGTAAATGGTCTGCACTTATGTAGCGCTTTTTTCTACCTTAGTGGTTATCAAAGCGTTTACAATGTGGTTCACATTCACCCATTCACACACACATGGCGACAGAGCTGCCACTGGGAGCAACTTGGGGTTCAGTGTCTTGCCCAAGGACACTTCGGCATGCGGAGGGGTCGGGGATCGAACCGCAACTTTGCAATCAGTGGACAACCCGCTCTACCACCTGAGCCACAGCCGCCCAGTTATGAGCCCTGAATGAATGGGGCTCTCCCTTCTTGTAGTATGTGACCTTTAGCAACTCTTTTCTAACTTTAATTTAAGTAGTACTTTCAAACGAAATGAGAGACTGAAGTAACTACATGGAAATTGTTGGCTTTTTTGACATATTTGTACCAGTAAACATTTGGTTCCCCTGGAAACGGTGCCTACTAGGAAAGGAGATACGCTCAAATAAAAGACTCAATGATGCAATTGACATTTTACAGTCATTTTTTATAATTTCAATAGATAAACAAATCAGTCATGTGGAAAAAGCAACCACTCCACTACATTTGTCACAGCTTTAAATCCATAAAATTGTAATCAGGGGTTCCGGATCAGGTGCCAGTGATCCTGTCTTATTTAAAACCTCTGACATCCAGGGTCTGGCTTTCTCTTTGTTATTGAAATGTGCGGTTTCATCATGCCAAGATCTAAAAAGCTCTCTAAGGCCTTCAGGAAAAAAAAGGGTTGTGGATGGATGCCTATGAGTCTGGCAAGGGATTTAAAAAGATCTCCAAATTACCTGATATAAATCATTCCACCGTAAGGAAAATCATCCACAAGTGGTGTCGATGTCGAAGGACTGCGAATTAGTCCAGGGCTGACCGACCCAGCAATTCAGCAAGAAAGCAGACTGATGCAAAAGACAAGTCACAAAGAACCCCGAAATGTCAGCAATTTCGCAACCGTTGGTGTCAAAGTGCTGTGCCTACAATCAGTAAGAGACTGCACAAATTTGACCTGTAATGGAGGAGTGCCAGGAAAAAGCCTTTGCTGTCCAAAAAGAACATTAGAGCTAAATTACAGCTAGCCACTGAACATGCAGGCAAAGAGCAGACCCTTTGGAATAATGAGGTCTGGACAGACGAGTCACAGATAGAGTCGTTTGGCCTCAGTTACAGACCAAAGACAGCTTTTTAGGAGAAAAACCTCACACCAACTGTGAAGCATTGCGGTGAAAATGCTAGGGTTTGAGGCTGCTCCGCTGCCTGAGGGACTGGGCAGCTTGAGGTCACTGATTCAACAATCACTCATGAATCATATCAAAGACTGTTTGGAGATAATGTGAGACCATCTGTCTGAACGTTGCAGATGAATCAGAAGTAGACCTTTCAGCAGGATAATGACCCAAAGCACACCAGCAAATGCCACGAGGAATAGTTTGAAAAGGAAATATGGAGGGATATGGAATGGCCTCCTAAAATACAGATTTGAACTTGATTGAAAGTGGATTTTTAAAAACTCTCAAAAATCTTCCAACTTAGGTAATTTTTCACGACAGAGGGATTTAAAAATTTTGCAGTGCCAATATGTAAAGCAGCCCATCTCCCCCTCAGAGGAGTCCTTACTTTTTCTGCAGAGGAATATTACATCAGTTGATATTTTTGTTGAATAAATAATTTAAAAAGATAATTTTCCTTCTGGTTGTATTCAAGTATACCACCTTAAAGACAGCAGCAGCTCCAAATAGTTAAGAGCTGCTGCTGTCATATCTTCTCTTACTGAGAAATCTGGTTGAAGAGCACAAGACACGCTGAACAGCAGAGCTTCTGCTACGATTTAACCTCAAACCACCAGACAGCTCGCAGATCCTGTTTTAAGTTTCACCACTACATCTTCCCTGCCACTGGTCACACCCCAACTACGATTTGGTGTTCAACTAAAACACAGAAGGCAAAAATAAGGCACTCATTGAACACAAAATAACCGGCGCCTACATTGTAATACACACACAGTTTTCAGAATAGATGAGCCAAACAGGAGCTGAAGTTCCACTGCAGGGATTGTTTGAGTCTGCTAGTATGCTCAAAGAAGTAAATAAGGTGTTGTGGTCAATGACTTCCAAAAGAATAAGGTCTGTATTTTGTCCGACGCGAGACCATATGGAGCCTTCCAAATATGAGTAAAGATCATATTACCTGGTCAAAAATGTTGAAACTGTATTTTTCTAATCCAACGATCACTCCCAGAACTCTCCAAGGCCTGTCAGCGCTAACCGCAGGCCACCCGCCTCTCCAGCAGGCGCCTCCATCTGGGCTCGCAGCCATTTTAGCCAATTTTAAGGGTATTATTAAAGAAGAACCGGCCACTGGCGAAACATCACGTGACTGGTGATTCTGGCTGAATAACCCAGACCAGGAGAAATTGTGAAATGGATTTAATGTCATCACATCTTCTAACATTTAGGATTCGCAAACGACACAAGAAATAGCTTTGACTAGACTGAGCTGAGGGCATCAAACTGAGACGTGAAAAAGGGTAAAAAAAAAAAACTTTCAAAAAGGCAGACCTTAAATTGGGGAAATCGCTGGGTAAAGAGGCTGAGTGGGCTAACTGCAGCACTTTCTCTCATCATAAATAATAAGGATGTGGTTAGACTGGAGTGTGCTCTCAGTAGAATTCCAGTCTGTTGATGTCAGTCATTTACCACTCGTCCACGGATGGACACACACACACACACTCAAACACACACAGAGGAGAAAGTGTAGTGCAGCTTGGGTTAGTAAAGGGCACAGTGGGCTGACTTTAATGCTAATATTTGTCTCTCCAAACGTAATAAGTACTGTCTACGTTCCATGTGGGAGGGCTGACATACAGAAAAACCACCCCACGACACACATATGCACAAACAGTAAGCACACACACTCACTCGCACGTACACAAAACAATCCTTCTGTCAGCAATAGAACTCTATTTCAAGTTTTTGAGAGTCATCGCGGTGCCCGAGGAACCTTGTATTTTTCCAAAAGATCTCCCCCACTGTTTTCCTACAATGTAATTTAGTTTCCGACTACATCTTCTAATCAGCTGAGCTTTTCAATCCCACAACAGCTTCCTGTGGCGCAGAAAGAGTCACATCGCCGTGCTGTTTATCCGCCGTGTTCGCCATCAACCCTGTACACACTCTGTCATTTGCAAATTCCTACTTTTTGATGGTCTGCTTTTTTTGGTGAAAACGCACGGCTGAGGCACAGACTATGGATTTTTTCCCCCCCCCAGCCTCCGATCAAAAGGATCATTTATTCAGTAATTGAGGGTTTTCTAATGTTAAACAGCGATGGCTTCTGCTTTCTATACACATTTTAGCAGCTCAGAAGAACCAATGCATTTCCAAGTAAATTAATGTCTATATTTACTGTCCACGTCTGCTGTTCATGACAAGCCAGGATCCCGAGGGCATAAATGTTACCTTGCAAATGTAGAAAGCTAATTCAATACGATAAAAGTGTTGCAGAAAACACTCAGAATGTGGCCGTGAAACAAAACAATAGCTCCCAAATGATAGCAGAGATATAGAATTTTAAGGAAATCAACCTAACTGAGCTTCACACACTGACCTGTGTTGGTCCTGGGATGCAGGACAGAACCCTCTCGATGTTCTCCGAGGTCACATCGACATCGTCCACTGCTACGAGGACATCGCCTGCAAAAAATAGATTCATCAAGCAGACCTGGGTCAAACAGTGGATACAAAATATGTAATATAAATACATAGAGCTACTTTTTGCTTGTGTACCTTAGAATCCCACAGAAAGATAGAGCTGCCACATATATTATGAAATTACGTGTATAACTGGTAGGAAAGAAGAAGTGCTGCATGGATCCAATAGGAGTGAAATACAAAGCAAATTCCTTGATGCTAAGATCCATGAGAAAAAATAAAAAATCATAGCACACAAAACTGTATTATTATGTATTATTGCAAACTGACCTGCATTATATGACCAGTAAGAACACTAGTTTGACTGGTTGTATCAGCTGTAATGTGCTTTTGACCTGTGGCCATCTCGATCCACTAAAGGCCAGTAAATAGCCTCACCTGCTTGCATTGCAGGGGGAGGCTCACAACCATCTCAGTAACGGAGCTATTTCAGGTATTTAACCACTCTAATTGTTTAAGCATGTAGCTACCCAGCATGAAAGCTTCTCTAAACAGTAACTGATGTGGGTAGTAATTTGTGGCGAAGCACAATTGGCATTCCTCTGTTTGCTTGTGAAAACTGCCCGATGATTAGCCCAGACGGAGGGAAGTCACTTCAGAGATGCCTGGCTTTAAAAAACACACAGAATGTCATTTCCACACCATCAAAGCTCCGAAGTTGTATTCACTCTGCAAAACTGTGCTTCAAGAAAACAACATCACACTGAAAACTAATTGAGTTTGCTGAATTTGGTGCATCCCAGATCAAGGGGCAGCAAACTTTAGAAAGAAAGCTGAAGCACACAGGTTGATTTGCAGCCTTTAATGGGGTAAAAAAGACCAATATTTCAACAGTGCTATGTCTTCATCAGTTTTTTTTTCTCGTTTGCACCATTAAAAGCTGCAATATCAGCAGAGTGCCATAGTTTTTTTCTCTCTCAAAAAACGGATTTGTATTACTTAATATTTGTTACTATGGTTTCAGCACACTTGGCCATATCCACTCAACAGGATGCAGAATAAAAACATTCTCAACATCTTCACTCTCAAAACCAGGCTCCTTTCTTTCAATATAAATCTTCATGTAATTATCTAAACAAATCATCATCCATCTATTTTTTTTACATATCTACCACTCTTGACTCCACTGTGTTGTATGTTAAACTCATTATTTAGGATTTGGCCTGTTTTTCTTAATGACTCTGTGCGTGTGTGTTTGACTGCGGCTACGTCGTAATAATTGCAGCCTGTGCTTTGGCAGTGCATTTGTGTGGTGTGGAAATTAACGAGCCAGTGCTCATGAATGACTCCGCGGATGACTCGTGTTGAAATTATAATTGCTGTATTTCTCTGTTGTAGAGGAAATAGGTTTCTTCAGAGGATGGGGAAAGTGCCTTCAGCAAAAACTGAGGGACAAAAGTAGCTCATTTTTATCCAGTTAACTTTTCCTCTAAAGCTCGAACTTCCAAAAAGTAAAAACATCCCTGTGAAGGTATTTATGAGGACTGATGACACAAAGTTATTCTGACATTTTGTAGTTTTACAAAGTAGTTAAATGGTTGAATTACAGTCTTACCTATTAGAATCTGCCCACATTTGATTGCGGGACTGTTTGGTATTAATCCATGTACAGTCAGTCTTTCCTCCTGTCTGACCCCTGCAAGTTCTCCCTGACCTCTGCTCCATGCAGGGCGATGCACCACTCCCAGCAGTGCTTCCAGAAGGCCTCCACTGTCACAGAGAGGTGTTGACGAACCTCCTAATCGCTTAGGGTTGAGGTAGACACACACTTCCTTCAGCTGCTGCTGCTGAACAGTCACACCCTGCCTTTGGCCGGGCTGGTTCTTCAGGATGGACGCAGGAGGTGATAATGTTGAGCTGTCTTTACCTCCATCCTTTCCTCCTCTGCGCTGAGAAGGCCGGCGTTTTCTCCTTAGGATCCTGGCGAGCCTTTTAAGTGTGGGCTCGCCTTTTGTCCGTGAACCGCAGCGCTGCTTCTTATTTTGCTCCGTGATGATCTCAGCCTCTTTTTCACTGAAGCGAACATGATTAGTGGATGCACCTTGATTAGCAGCAGCCTGGGCCAGCGCAGCCTCCTCTTCACCCTCACTCAGCTCCAGGTAGAACAGCTCACCATTCTTCTGTATATCATCCAGCCATTCGGGTTCCAAGTCACTAAGAAGAAACAAACAGAGGATCAAAGGCAGAGCAGTATAAAACTCGGAAGAGAGATATAATAATAAAGACAAGAGCTTACATGTAGGCCTGGCTGGTGAAAAGGCAGCTTAATGTTGTCACTTAAAAGCATTCGATTCAAACTGCCATGAATAAAACTGAATAAAGATGCAAAGTTCAGTTGCATGGACAAGCCCTAAGCATGCTTCTTAACTGGCTCATCAAACAGCCTATCATATCACTTGATAATTGAGCCCCATCACCCTCTGTCTTGCGTCTTGTGGCTTCCAAGCAGGCCATGTTGGCCTCTCATCACCCATCTGTGCCCGCAGACCTCCTGTGGTTGACACAGCAGCTGGTGGGGACCAGTGGTTGCCCTTGGGAGACAAGCTTGGCAGTCTAAAAACACCCATGGCCATCTCCACCCAAGCGACACACTCCCAGCAGCCTGCTCCAAGGGCTGACAAGCTTGATGTTGGTGTGCGCGTTGAGGCTGGTGTGGAGTCTCCATCCAGTGATACTTGGTCCAGACTTTCCAGTCAGAACATTAACCTCTCTGGGGTGTGGCGGCTCCTCGCCACCCTCTGGACACCTCCTGGTTTTACTGGTTTTATTTATCTAATATATTTGAGGTCATTCCTTTATCTTTGTGTGTAAATGTACTGATTTATGCGTTTTACATTGTTATGTTAGCACTGAAATTATAACCACATCTTGATAAAGAGGTTAAAGTGGTTACCTTCAAAATAAGATGGGTAATTTCAAAATAAACCTTTTTTTCTCCTGACCTTTATTTAAAAAATTGTCTTCAAAAATGATCAATAATTATCAATACCATCTGGAAAAAAGACCTTTCAGCTATGCTACCTATGTCTCCTAGCTGCCTTTAAGGTAAGAGCTTTATATTATTTAACATCGGTAGATTTGTGTTTTTTTTCCTTGAGTGAACTGAACAACAAATGAGTCTAAAAGCTGACATTATAACCACATTATCAGTTCTGTCTGTCCTAAGAAGGAGTTTCCAAACTTATAAAAGTATTGAGTACAAATTACAGTGTTTTAGTTTGTTCCAGTTTTGGCTCATTTACATTTTGTATTGTAAAAACAAAAAGCTACAACAGGCAGAAAACAAACAAAAACTTGACTGAAAGGGAGGGAGCTACATTTTCTTTTCTCCTTTTAGATCTGCATTAAAGAACATGAGGTGGACAACTGACATAACATCCATAAATTTGCTGAGAGAGCATACTATTATTTATGAACCTCCCAAGTTGAAAACACAACCCGGAGCTATGAAAAGAACGAGGGAGGAGATGGAAACCAAGTGGCACTCCCTCTTTGATACACCAGCCTCGGTCTGGCATTTACTGGCACTTGCAGTCACAAAACATCTATCTTTAGATTACATGTGTAAATCAATTATCTCCAGCAGCCACAGACCGCAGCTGGAAGTGCAAAAGTCAAGTTAGGTTCTTACTCAGAGTAGTCGGAGCTGCTGAAACTCGATGCTGTGGATTCACTGTCACTACCGTTGGCGTGCTCGACTCGTTCTTCGTCCGTGTGACGGTTTGAAAGAGTTTTTTCGACACATTGTTGGACATTTGCGGAGGCCATGAGGTTATTTAACGCGCTGTGTCGCACACAAGCGCAAAATGCGGAGTGAAAAGCTGAACTTTTAGCCGCTAAAACGAGCAGCGAGCTCCCCTCGCCATGTTGTATGCGGTCTGGCAGCGTCACGTGATGCGTAAACACGCAGTCTGATTGGTGGACGGCGCGGTTGCTCCTGACAACGCAGAAGCTTTCAAGAGAAATGTTTGCTAGCAAGTTAGTGGCCGTTTTCTTACAGTAAAACGAGAATTTCCGTTGAACCCACCAGCGTGATTGGGGTTATAAACAGTGTAAGATTGGGTTATGCATCTGAGAAGATAACTGGCAGGTGTTAGGGATTAGGTTTGGTTGCTTTTTTGGTAAAATACACATCTACGGAGGCACATGCTTGGATATAACACCGATTGGAGACCGTGTGCCAGTTTCCTCGGCAGCATGGAGCTCTTATCCCATTAAATAATGCAGTAACCACGAAGACAACACCGCAAACCTCAATCAATTTAGCACGGAATTATATACAACATTTTACTAAAATAGCGTGCAGTAGAGATCAAACTATGAGCTGTGAAATGTACTCACTGTCTGGGTTTGCTGAATTTTGATTTTTACGCATGCACATTTAGACTTTTATTTTGTTGCTCCGTATCCCCACCTCCCTGCACGAGGTTTTTAAATCCCCTCCGGCATCCACGAAGGTTTTTGCAAAAAAAAAAAGAGAACTGCAATCACTGTATGGATGTTTGTGTCGTGCATCAATAATGACCAGGCTTCCACTGACCTGTAAAGGAGAACACTGCGAATAGAGTCGAAGTCCTCCAAGTTCTTAGAGAATGAAGCTCCATCTATAGAAATGTTAAACATCATTTGCGTTTCATGTTTCTCGCTGAGACGAGCTCCCTCTGATCAAAAACACAGCGATGTAAATGAAGAACACGACCCCAAAAAAACTCCTCAAAGAATCTCTGAAAAGATCTCAAATGAGTTCTCCTCCTCTGCGGGTGAAGTCTGGGCTCCACCATGCAGGCTGATCTGCGTCTCCAAGAAGGCGGCAGCGGATCCTCCCCCAGCTTCTCACGTCAATCACAGACACAGAGCAGTTAACGCGATTCAAAGGGAGAAGAAAGCCATTGTTGCTTCTTTCTTTCTTCTTCTTTTTTTTAAGTTGTGATTGTTTCTCCAGGCCAGCAGAGCGGAATCTGTCCCGGCCGTCTCCTTGGCAGGTGACGCACAAACCCGCCTCCTCTGGACGCAAAACAACAACATAAAAAAAGCTCCGAGGACCGGACAGAAAAGCAGCACAATATTCAAGCCTGCATGGGGGAAAAAAAGGTTACAACACTGCACCTATTCTTGGTATAATCCCTACAGATTATCGTTCCTGTGATGGAGAAATGTGTGAATGATTTACTTTAGTACCTGCAGGGAAAAAAAGTTGCAGCAGCGTGTTTCCCAATGGTTTCACAAAACTTCTCCACCAGCCAAAATGTCCAGCTTCCATTAGTTGTGGGGGAAAGTATCTGAGATGCACATTGTATCATTAAAAATAGCACATTTTTACTTTACAGACACAAGTAAGAAACCAGTAAGTCAGATTTCTTGGTGATCATCTGTGCATCAACAACAATATTTACTATTATTGTTGCTGTAATTACAAAATAAGAACAGTGTTTGAGGTCTAGATGCTTTATTACTAACTTTTTATATAGTTTTAAACAATCACCTTAATATCCAAATCTAATGTAAGTTGCAGAATTTTGCATTAGGGATTAACAATATGCAAAAAATACATGTATTGCAAGTATTTTGTGTAATTTTGTGCTATTTAGTGTATTAAAATCTGTTATAACTTGGAACCATATTAAGATCAAGATCAAGATTGCCTTTATTTTCATTGCATAGACTTTAAAAAGACATTGTGCATACTCCTCTAGTAAAGTGCTTAAAAAAGAGACACATACATTACAATCACTCATAGCTTCATACACAAAACACAATTGCACACACCCATACCCGCACACTAATAAATAAAGTACAAAAAATTAAAAGTACAAAATAGATTGCACGTTTAAAAAGACTGCCCTTGGTGGTAGACTTTACAGTTTGTTGAGGGTGCATATTACTGTGGTGAAGAAGCTGTGTTTTAGTCTGTTAGTCCAGGTTTTGCATGTCTTATGTTATGGTTAGCATCATCGCCTCACAGCTAGAAGATCCTCAGTTCACATCCCGGCCTGGACCTGGGATCTTTCTGTGTGGAGTTTGCATGTTCTCCCTGTGCATGCGTGGGTTTTCACCAGGTACTCCGGCTTCCTCCCACAGTCCAAAAACATGCTGAGGTTAACTGATGATTCTTGTCCATAGGTGTGAATGAGAGTGTGCTTGGTTGTCTGTCTCTATGTGTAGCCCTGGGATAGACTGGTGACCTGTCCAGGGTGTCCCCTGCCGTCCCCCTAAATCAGCTGGGTTAGACTCCAGCCCCCCCACAACCCTACAGACGATTAACCGGTGTATGGATAATGGATGGATAAATCTTATATTATGTTGGTAAAATCCTAATCTGTAAAGTAACTCAACATTATGTATCTGCAGCACAAAAGGTTGCAGAGTCAGGACTGCATTTCTAGGACAACCGCAACTACTGAGCTGGGCCGTAGCTCTAGTGCACCTAGATTCCTCCCAAAAAGTTCTCTCTGTCCAGGTGCACAGTTTTAATTAAACATAGTACTTCCTTAGCATAATTAGGTCATTATCATGGAAGAGAAACAATGGAATCATAAGCCATTGTAGTCACCAGAACTAAAACAGGTGTATTAAGAGAGGCAAGACACAGCCGCTCTT